>CM042018.1:23755000-25005000 GCA_023525975.1 Smallanthus sonchifolius | reverse complement strand
TTGAATTTCGGTACGAAATTCAACTAACTAGGGGAGACTTTGACATCCCTGATTTCTACGCCTAATCCTATGATTCTACCTTGTAACATATTGAGATTCTAATACTATGAACCTTTTGATGCCTCATATCACTTGTGATATCATTTCATTTGAAGCTTCTGAGTCTGGCCTAAAACGAGTGTTCTATTGCGCTTTAAAACGATTTGCTTATTCGATCGATTTTGATATTATACATTCTTGAACTTACTACTTACGATAACTTTGAATGCCTTAGACTCTAAACCTAAATCATTAAAGTTTGTAACTTTATTAAACTAGTTTTAGACTTTAAGGTCAAAACTTACACATACGTAAATTTCAGGGTTTCTTCGGTAACGTCTTCGAAATCCGGTTAATTATTGTAAATTATCTAATTACTTTTTATATTACATATTATTATTATTAATTAAAATTTTAAGATTCTTTTATATATATATAATATTATTATTATTAATTAAATTATTTAAAAACCTTAAGCTTATCTTAAACAAATAAAAATATTATTTCTTTTACTAATCCTAATCCAAAACACAAACTTATCCTAATTTTTTTTAATTTCCGTGAAAACCCAATCATCCCATCATATTATTTTTTGAAATTTATTTTTATTTTTATTTTATCTAATATAACAAACTAATTCAATTTATCTGCAATTTTAGTCCTTTTTACTAATTGATTTTTGCTAATAAGTCCCTAATACCACCCTATAAATAGAACCTTTATTCTTATTCATTTTTCACACCTCAACGATACTCTAGGGCTCTCTAGCTACTAAAGGTCGTTCCTCTCATCTTCCGAAAGATTCTAGCTTAAATCCTTCCATTCTGGAAGATTTTAGCTTAAATCCTTCCATTCTAAGTAAGTTCTTCTTATGTTCTTGATTGTTCATACTTTTCCTTTTAAAAATTCCTCATATCTAGCTAGATCTACGATTGCCTAACATGTTTATGTTATAATCATAGAACTATCCAAGATCAAAGACCCTATTTTAATTAAACTTGTTCAAACTTTTATTTAAAAACTGTGTTTTAATCTTTCTTGTTCCTTTCAATTTCAACAATCATGTTTTTATTAAAACTTCTTATTTTCAAATTAAACCCCTTTAATATTCAATTAAATTTATTTCTATCTTTACTAAACTCATATTTTCACTTTAGCCCTTATACTTTCCAAACACACCCTAAACTTGGTTAAGTATGCAAATAGAGTAACTTTCAAGCCAGTATGTAGTTATCTGACAAACATTAAAGTTTCGGCTAGGAAAAGACGGGGTTCTGATCCGACCAACTCTTTCCGGGGAACTTTTCTGTTGGAAGTACTACTCTGGAATGATAAACACTCTAGTGTACAATAACTATTTTCAACTAATTACACTATCAACCCCTCAACTATCCTTAACTTGTTTCTAACGTAACAAACTTAACTTAGGGAATCCTTAAGGCATTCAATCCAAGTTACTACAAGTTCAAGTTCAACCATCTAAACTTGCAAGGTGAGATCCATAACCCCTTTTTTACTTTTTATCTTTGGGGTGGAAAACATGCTCGTATATCAAAGGTTGTTCAAACTATATCAAACTCAAATACTACTTTTGCAATTTCAATAACAACTTTCTATACTTGTGTGACAATCCGGACTTTAGAGTTAACCTCGTTAGTAAATCCAGTTAAAAGTTAATCTAAATAACTTAAATTAAACTCTAGGGACTAGTTATGTTATTATCCAAACCTAAAACTACAAGGATTAGTATTGCAATTAATCAAAACTCACCTTATTGACTTTGAAAGTCAAAAATCGCTTTCCTGTTGACTTTTCGATTGTCAACTAACTAATTCTTAATTGGAGTCTAACCTCACGGACTATTTCTGCCAAATTGCTAATCCTAAATTCAATAAATCACAGGGACCAAATATGTCAATAGCCCAAATTTGATTCGGTTGACTTTGAAAGTCAAAGCCGTATTCGTTTGATCCAAATTTGAACTCTCTGCCTGGGATTTGTTGCAATTAGTAACTGATATCCACATTTATAACATTAAACGAACCTAATTAGAGCCTTAATCATAATCGTTTCACTCATTTAAACTCAATTATGATCATGATTTCCGTAATCGTCGACTTCATTGCCAAATACCATCACATTCATCGTTTCCTTATACCAATTCACGAATTGAGTCTCTGCACACGATTGACGTAACCCTCTGAAGCTTCTGCAACCGCTAACTGGATCGGAGAGGCATCCACACTCGCCGAAGACCAACCCAGTCGCGGTCGACGTCGGTTTTGATCGAGTGATGTCAATCCGAATCGAAGTCTGGTAATTATCTACGTTTACAACTTCGTTTCTATGTCTAGATCAATAACCCTATGTTAATTGGATCGTATAACACCGAATTGAACTCAACCCGTAATCTAGGGTTCATACGTAAACATATTTGGGGCTTTTGATTCTAAACTTGGTCTTAATCCAATTAATTCATATGGTTAGACTCACGATCATCTACTCTTTGAAAGCCCCATATCAAATGAATCGTTCATCATCGATTTGGGCAAGAACTAGAATCTAGGGCCTATTCTAAATAGGATTTTGAACTCAACCAAACCGAAATTAAACCATATCAATAGATTCGCAATTCATTGTTGTTAAAAGCCCTATGGATTCAATAATTGATATTACAGAATTTAATCAAATCGATCTTGTGTTTAAATCTAGGGCTTCGGTTTTCAAAACGGGAATCTATCGATCTTAAACCCGTTTGTTTTGCAATTAAAACTCACCCCAGACTCGTATGGACTCGATTTGCAAAACCCCCATGTTTTCTGGTTGATTCAATATTCAAATCGAGGGATTTGGGCTTAGATTTGGGTTCGGTTTGCGTGGGGAAGTAGAACCCACGAGGCATGTATGTTAAAATAATTCTGATCCGAATTGTTAACGCGATGGCCAAGCGGCTGAGCTGGTTAAACCCTTGTACTGATGGGGAGGAGACCCGGGTTCGAACCCTCCTCCCCTTTTTTCTTTTTAAATATTTATTCTAATGATATTTTAATTATTAAATCAATTTTTATATTATTATAATATCATATTAAAGTGTTTTAGCCCGGAAAATAACTCGTAGGCTCGAGTTTGGTTTTATAACCTATTTTAATATTATTACCCACTTTTAAAATAATATATTTATATTATTTTCAAACCACGACTTCGAATAAAATGATATGTTTTCAAACCGTGACTCCTAGAATAAAATAATATATTTGTATATTATTTCACCTCGTTTATTTATCTCGTATAACGTTTTAAACTAATTAATAATATATTTGTTTATATTATTTACTCACGCTTATTATATCAAATAAAAAAAATAATATACTTATTATTTTTCCACACAAATGATTATTTTGTTAATCATACGACTTAAAATAATATATATATTTATATCATTTTCCTAACCATTTTAAATGGTAAGCGTACGAATTCATTTATTCATTTAATATTATTCATTATTAACGTTCGACACGTAACACATTAATCTTAATTATTATATTAAGAAATATATTTCCGTAGACACGTTCGTCTACTCATTGATCATTAGAATGTTTATGACATTCAAATCTTCCGTGTCGTCGTCACAAAATCCCATATGTCCCTAACTTATGTGTTTATAATTCTAGGGCATACGTAAGCCGTGCAGGCTAACATTTGAGGTTCCAAATCTCATACTTGTGTTATACTACCTACTACGCAACGCAGGTGAGTTTTCACGGCCCCTTTTTACTGTTTTAACTTGGGGGAGAAAACATGATTAAACTATTTTGAGATTTTGTAATTCGTATGTTATCGATGTTAAAGCTAAGCGTAACACGCTATCACAGAAAGTCCTCATCTTATATCGGACCGTTAATATGGATCTTAGCGAGGTAATGTTTAGTAGTACTACTGGGTTTGACAAGCCCCACCCGCGTTAGTCGCGCTAACTCGATTGGAGGTCGAACGGGTGAAATGTTAGCCTACTCACATTGCCAGAGTTGATAGACCTGGCAGGAGGCATATAAACACAAACAGTCAGCTTCGGTTGCGAGCGCTTTAGTAAGACATGAGCATAGGCTAGCTACCTATAGATATGCATATTGAATGTACATAATCTGGCAAACACTCTCTTATTACTAACTTGAAACCTGTGAACTCACCAACCTCGTGTTGACACTTTTTCTTACATGTTTCTTTTTGTCGCTTTGGCACAGGTTGCACACTTAGGATATGCATGGAGTCCTACTATCATATCATTCATTTCAAACAGTTTTACTTATTTACATTAATTGATGCTTGTTGCATGTAATTACTTTTGATTTCCTATTAATGTTTACACTTCCGCATTTAACTCTGAACTTTTATGTTATGACATTTCAAGTCCCATATAGTGTCGTTTGATGTAACTAATGACTGAGATCCTGGTGTGTCACATTCCTAACGGTAAAACTCCGTTAGTGGATTTTGGGGGTGTGACAACTTGTAAACTTAAACGGTTTTATACACACTCTACAACCATTAACTTGGGATAAGCCAACGGGAGTAAGTCATAGATCTATGGGCCTGACAAGCCGATCTAGTTCTTGAGTTGACGAGATACGATATCAACTTGAAACTAGATATACAGAAACTGCAAAACTTGTTATTAATGCTATATCAATACTATGGGAAGCCAATCTTGTCATAAGGTTTGGTTGAATCGATGTATAAAAGTTGGTTTACTTGTTATTGAAATTTGTTTATGATTTGCAAATCCTTGTTATCAATTACTATGTATCTACTTAAACCTATGTTCTCACCAACTTTTTAGTTGACCTATTTTAGCATGTTTTTCAGGTAATGGAAACTAAGTTGATGCTTTGATCACGCTAGGATTTCAAGGACTCATGCTTTAATGGACTTAGCTAGATATTAACAAAAAGAAGAATTATTTATTCTACTTGTATTGTTTGATTTCTTTGTAATCTATGTAATCAACTATTCAATTAATAGAAATCTCTTTTGATCATGTGTAATGATTCAATTTCGTCGCCCCCTCGTGTTTCCGCCTTGGCGGGGGTGTGACATAGATAGCTCTCTCTCGCTCAATCTCGTTGTATCTTAACTCAAATTTGATATACGAGAGCCATGCTTGTTAGTCGGGCTCCCAACTCATCCACCTTTCAAATATTTGTCTGGCACATGTAAAAAAGTAATGATGGATTGTTACAATATATGGCAAATTAAACTACACACCTAACATAATGACAGATTCATATTGACAAACATACCTGCAACATTTCCCAGCATCTCCTCCATATGAATATACGTGTACCATAACTGATCCACTCTGGGCAACAAAGTAACTGCTCGATCCCAAATATTGCGAGCATGATTTAAGAACTTGTTCTTCATCTCAGCATTGGCATACTTGAGCCACATTGTGTGATCTCTGCAATCTACTTGAAGGGCGCGTTCCCATACGGCCCTAGCACGAATGAAGTTCTTTTGTGAGTCCTCCCACTCTGAATACTTGACCCACACGCTCTTGTTCCACCTTACTCGCCGAACTAGATCATCGAACTCTTTACGTTTACGCAGACAAAAGTCTGCGAGCTCTGCAGAGTCTGTGATTTTCTGTTTGCGTGGTCGGATTTCAGGTTCTTAGCGTTCCCTGGCTTCACGCAGAATCTGTTCGACGGTGATATGTATCTGAGCAGGGGTTTGTTCTTAACCATAGTTGGTCGTGGAAGCTTAACCTCTGTTTCCTTCGGAGTTAGATACCCTAACGAAGGGTCTCCCACCATGGTAGATCTATGAAAACACACAAGTTAAGTTTAACTATCCAAGTCTGAGTTGCACAAATACAAGTTGAACTATTCATCATATCATATATTGACTTAAACTACAGATTAATCATACATTACATTGAGTTGAAAACAAAAGATAAAACACAACACACAATAAAATTCAAGTTTAACTACAGATGAGAAATCACAGATTCAAGTTTGAACAAAATTCGAGACAGATTCATCATATATTGACCTAAACTTCAAGTTTAATCACAGATTCATCATATATTGACCTAAACTTGAGATTCATCATAATATATTGAGTTGAAAACAAAAAATAAAAGAAAGTTTACCACAAAAATTGATTGAAAATTGAAATCGTAGCTTCACAAATGAGA
This sequence comes from Smallanthus sonchifolius, assembly GCA_023525975.1. Taxonomy (NCBI): domain Eukaryota; kingdom Viridiplantae; phylum Streptophyta; class Magnoliopsida; order Asterales; family Asteraceae; genus Smallanthus; species Smallanthus sonchifolius. Next base: position 24,998,765 of record CM042018.1, on the reverse strand, counting down.
AATCGATGGTCGATGATGGAGGAGGAGACTGCGAACCTAAAACTTCGATTGTTATCAGTGACGGAACGAACCTAAATCTGTTAATCTTCGATCATGAATCAACCTAATCTTCGATCATGAATCAACCTAATCTTCGATTGTTATCCTCCCTCCCTGATGTTAACCATCGATACTGAAATTTGAAGTTGTAGATGTAATATTCTAAAGAGTTGGGAGGGGATTAAACAAGTCGGTTTATTATTAGGTTACAAATTTCATTTATTATTCCTATTTTTTTACTTGTCTAACAAGTTTTGGTTATGCTATCTTGAAAATATATAAAGAATTCAATTCATACATATATTAATGCAAAACCCCGATACCGGGAAACCACACTTGCTGTATTTACACGTAAACATATAGCTCAATACTGGAATTTCATATAAATTAAAATATTCATGCAACAGAATTGCATCACATTGTTCAAACATAAAAATGTCAACCAATTAAAACTTTAAACATCATTGTCAAAGAACGTCATTAAATCAGGAAGTCAGTCTCGAGTCGAGCAGCCATTCGCCTATCCAGCCAGCCCATGAACATCATGTTGGTTTCTTTCTTTTATCACATGAGATGTATACTAAAGTCAGCTAACGCTAATAAGTTCTTTTTTAATCATTCAAGAAATCATCATATGTTTTCGTTCATTTAACATCTTTAAACATAATGTACTTATATAAACATAGAGCGTATTCATATTGTTTAAGCACATAGATACATACATCATCATCTTTATTTTAAGTGCTATATTAAACATAGAGCGTTTAATACATCCGTCTACTGAAGTAGTCGTTTCGTCCGTCTACCGAAGTAGCGTTACATAGTTTGTCTACTGAAGTAGCCGTCATAACTCCCGTCTATCGTCATAGATCGTTTCATATGTCTATCGAAGTAGCCGTTACATCATCCGTATACCGAAGTAACCGTTTCATCCGTCCTACCGTCGTAGAGCCGTTTACATATAGTCTATCGTCGTAGCTATCTAACGTCCGTCTATCACACGCGGTGTTACAGCCTGTTCATCCGTCTACCGTCACAGCCGTTTCATCCGTCGACCGTAGTAGTCCATTTTACATCCGTTTACCGAAGTAACTGTTTCATCCGTCCTACCGTCGTAGTCCGTTTCGCCCGTCTACCGAAGTAGTTGTTTTGTCAATATACCGAAGTGTAACATCCTATAACTCCTAAATATAAGATGGGACACGTGTCGGTTGAGAAACGTGACCAAAGAACCTAACCGGATGCGAAACGGAAAGACTATTCGCCCGGAAACAGCCCAAAACTTTGCATAAGCATATCTCGGGCTAGGAAATGAGTTACGGGAGCCATAATATATGAAAATGGGGTGTTTCGACGAGGAGAATCTGAAAATGAGGTATGTCGGACCGATATCCTAAGCATAACGGTCTGACATGTGTTCCTGAAGCAATTCCAGAGGCTTTGACATGTGTTTTGATGACTCAGCACCCACGTCAGACCGATATGCTTTACACGTCGGTCCGACATGTGGATGTCGGACCGATATGATTTACACGTCGGTCCGATATGGGGATGTCAGACCGATATGGGGATGTCAGACCGATATGAATTCCACGTCGGTCCGATATGTGCTGCAGAAGCAAAAAGAAAAGAGGTTTTGACGCGTGTCACCGACTTCAGCCGAGGTCGGACCGACTTGGCATGATATGTCGGTCCGACATGAGTCCTATTTCAGCCTATAAATAAATTCTTAGAGCCGTTCAAATGAGAAAACAAACACACAAACACCACACAACATACACACACTCTGAGAAGGACTAGAAGACTCGGTGCAACACGTTTAAGTGCGAGTGCGGTACGCTACGAGTGCGGTTCGAGTTCAGAGAAACGTTTAGACGAGCAACGAACTTAGGAACTACCCGAGGATGATGTAAGTATACTGGACCCGTACTTTAGATAAATGTTTATGTGAATTATGTGATTATGTGTTATGTGCTATATGTGGAACTAAGGTACGGGGAAATAAAGAAAGGTAATGAGGATTAGTCTAAACACTAAACGGGAATAATGGAATAGCCACGACGTATCTAAGGGGTGGTGGATACGCCGCTGGTACTTCCTATATATAAACCTCCTTGATACTTCGTGGTGAAGCCATTATGAACATTTAGGGGTATAGACTAAAAGATAGTAACGAAAATATAGTAGACGAACGGGAGAACTTCCGACTGGTATGTAGTTATCTGACAAACGGAATGTTCTGTCTAAGGAAAGAGTGGTGTATAAATCTCTCCTAGACCCGTCACTCTTTCCTGGGAACATCTCTGTTGGAAGTACTACTCTAGAAGGATAATCACCCCAGTTTACAATATATAATAAGTATGAATAAGGGAGGGCTTAATTCTAGATAAAGGAATATCTGTGATGTATTATAGGGGTGGTGGGTACGCCGCTGGTACACCCTATATATAAACCTCTTTAATACATCATAGAGACGCCTTTATGAGGAATTATGACAAGAATGAGATAAAAGCATGAGGGAGTCATGCTATCAAATAAATGATGAGAAACGCTTAATCTTAAGCAAATGAGTATTCATGAGATGTTAAAGGGGTGGTGGATACGCCGCTGGTACTTCCTATATATAAACCTCTTTAACATAACATGATGAAACCTTTGTAAGGGATTAGAGCAAGAGTTAAGATAAAAGCATAAAGAGATCATGCTACTAAATGAGAATTAGATGTGAAAGCTTAATTCTAAGTAAAGGAGTATTCATAGGACGTTAAAGGGGTGGTGGATACGCCGCCGGTACTTCCTATATATAAACCTCTTTAACGTAACATGGAGAAACCTTTATAAGGAATTAAAGTGGGGATGAATATGAAAGTATGACAAGAGGTCATGCTATATGTGAGAATATGCAATGTGTGTTAAATGTGAATATGTGAATGCATGATAGATGATCATGCAATATGTGTAAATATGAATGTATGATGAAAACGAGTCTAAGTCTTATAATGGAATAACGGAGTACTCATGAAGTGTTAAAGGGGTGGTGGATATGCCGCTGGTACTTCCTATATATAAACCTCTTTAGTGCATTATGGGGAAACCGTTAGGAAGTTTTTAAGGTGAGGACTGGTTAGGAATACATTGGGAACCTGTGAGTCTATGATACTCAAGGTCCCAATGAAAAGAGATGTCCAGCCTACTGGGCGGGTCTCAATAAGAAATGAATGAATGGAATGAGATGTCTAGCCTACGGGGCGGGTCTCAATAAGAAATAAGTATGGAAGAGATGTCCAGCCTACGGGGCGGGTCTCAGGAATGAAATGAAAAACTCGGACCGGAGGTACGTCCGAAGATGGTCGCGAGGGGGTTAGCACACCCATTAAAATATACGAATGACGTGACCTAAGGCACGTCCGGAGATGGTCACGGGGGCGCTGAGAGCCTGGAAAACTTGAACAATATTAAGAACCTAAAGGGTTCATAATAAAATGAACGATGCAGTGTACTTACTTGGCATAAGCTAATTCAAAAACGTTTTCCAAACACTGCAGGAAAAAAGCACGTGGAATAAGGCTTCCTGAGGACTTGGCTAGTCGGAGTTGAAGAATCCCTATGTTACATCATGTAATATTTTATGTAAAAATAATATTTATAATAAAATATACATGTGTCACTTTAGTGACAAGATTTTGAAAATCTGAGACCGTTTTTCCGCTATAAAACTCTGATAAACTAATATAGTAAAAGTAGGGTGTTTCACGAAGTAGCCGTTTCGTCTGTGTACCGAAGTAGCTGTCACATAATCATGTATTACACGTATCGTTCTTTAAATCATTAACATCCGTTTCATCATGAATTGAATTAACATATTTATATAATTAATTCCTTTGTTCTTTACATCCGTTTACCACGTGGGCAACCGATTCATCATTTACTTTGTTGGCACGTTTACATGTTTTGCCCCTTTTATACTTTATCTATGCTGGTACGTTATACGTAAACCCTTTGTATACTATAATATTCACGTTGGCACACTGACACACATCATCATGCAGTTAGGCTCGTAATTTATACTTAGCCTACTTTTCATACTTTACTATTTAGAACATTTAGTCATAAAATCATTTACATCATAAGAGTATGTACCCTAGCCCAAAATCATAGACAAAGGGGAACTTAGAACTCACCTGGTAGTCGTTTACTATGTGAAATTAACTAAGCTTCGGCTAGACAAGTGTTACGATATCTGTACGAATTCAATACTTGAAATCAGTAACTGACTCTTTATACAAACATAGAAGTCGAAACTAAATAATAACTAACTACAATTAACAAAATGCTTAAGTTAGTTGATGAACTTAAGTTGCTGAATATAATGCCAAAAGGACTTTAAAGCATTCATTTCATCAGAGTTGTTGTCGTTCAAAAGAATATCATCTACATAAATGGAAACATGAATAATTATGAAGGAAAAAGATTCGTAGTGAATATATATATAGGAATGGTTAAAAATCTAACATCTTGTCTGGGTGGTGTAGTCGGTTATCACGCTAGTCTCACACACTAGAGGTCCCCGGTTCGAACCCGGGCTCAGACATTAAATCTTCTTAATTTTTTTTTTCAATTTATTATTTTTCCTTTTCCTGTTCTGAACGATACGACATCGTTTGCTTCATCGGCAGCATTTGTTTACTAGTGGCGTTGGGGTTCTTCTTCGCAAAAACCCTTCACTTCCAAATCGACTCCAATGGCGGAAAAACCTCAACCTGTTCAAGTTTTATACTGCGGTGTTTGCGGATTACCGGCCGAGTACTGTGAATTCGGATCCGATTTCGAAAAATGCAAACCCTGGCTCATCCAAAACGCACCGCAAGTTTATCCAGATCTTATTCAAGGTATACGATTTCACCGTTTTCATAGATTTCAGAACATGTGAATGTTTTTTTCTTCATCTGTTCAGTTTTTATGATAAAGTTTTTGGTTATTTTGTTCATAATGATTCAGATTCAAATTCGAAGGAAGTTGATGGAGTTTCGGATCAGCTACAATCGTCTTCAATCACAGATAGCACTGGACCTTCTGGTAATTATTATTTATAGATTTTTATTTTGAATTATTATTGTTTTAATTCGAACTCGTAGTAGCATACTTGGGGCTATACCTTCAATAGATGAACCAGAAAGTGTATCAAGTGTTTTGGAATTTTTAAATTAATTATAGAACATTTTTTTTTGTGCAGAAATTATCTTATTGATGATTGTATGCTAGTTCTTTTAAGCATCTATACTAATTGCTTGGTTGTAAAAAGCGATAAGCGCACCGAGGCGGTTATATATATATTTTATATATCTAATAGGTTTTTAGAATCCCCTACCCAAAATATAGCTATAAACAAGCTTTATATAGGTTGTAATATATAAATTACCTACATGTACAACCTAAAAAGCCTATTGTACAACATCCTGATGCACAAGTACGCTTTTCGTACATGAGGCGCGCGCCTCACCTGTGTTTTTGGTAAAGCTCTGGCCTTGGCTACACAAAAGTGACCGGACCTGCGCTTGAGGTGTAGAAAAGTGCATTACAAGCTTTCATCATTTATCCACACAACTTGTTTTCACAGATAAAAAGCCATATTTTGTATGCTAGGAGGCATATTAGGGGGTGGTTAATTGTAATGGCAAAGAAGTTATTGTGCCCATTTATGTTTTAGGTCTTGTGATGACAAATAGGGAACTATGCTTTATGAGAGACCATGTTACTGGTTTCACCAGTCCCTTAAATAGAAATGGAACTAAAGTTTTGTGGTTTTCTTGTGGTTGTTGGAAGGAAAATTGCAATGAATAGCAACACACTTGCTTTGTTTTGTAATTTGGTCATTGGACTTTGGAACTCATTACTTAAACCATTTAACTTTCAGAAACCTTATAAAAATTAAAAACCATCCATCTTTCAGAAATTGTAAACCTTTCACCTAAGTCTGGTGTTTGGTCAAATAATGTAATTGAAATAATTAATTTTGAAATTACAGTCTTTGCATTAACCATATTTAAAGTCTAGGGACCAAGTTAAAAGTGATGTTAAAGTACATTGATATATATAATATATTGCAATTTCACCTTTTGTTTGAAACATGTCCATAATAAAGTGTAGTGCCTTAAAAAGGAAATGGAAGTAATGTCTAGGGCCTTATTTGCATGTAAAAAGTTTTAAATGTGATTACGTGTAACATGCATGGTAATATAGTGTGTCACACAAAAACGGATATGAGCATATTTCTTGTCTGTGGATTTTGAAGGTGAGAGGTCTAAAACAGAAATGGACTTAAAGCGTGTTAGTTTTTACTGCAATTAACCCATACAAGAAACATTAACTTTGTCAAGATGTATAGTTGGTGCTAGTGTTTGGTATTTCATATGGTGTTGATGGGTGTGGTTACATGATGGGAATACGTAGTAGGAACAATCATACCTCTCGTTGTGATATTTATCTGTAACGGAAGTTGATAGGATGCTTCATGCATGTGTTAGTGATCGAATAGTCTTAACGTCATGCACATACTTAATAAATTTATAATCCATGATTGGCTACCCTAAAATCAGTCATATACTTGGTAGATTCATATTATGATTGACTATCCTAACCTCTAAACGTGACATTATATGGAAGCTACAATTACCAATTCGAATTTATGATTGACTGCCCTACTATCATGCACAAACTCAATAACTTCATCAATTTTTTGGTTATACTTAGAACAATAAGGAGCAACGGGGCATGAATGCGTGATATCTGGAGAATTTGTCACATTTTTCCTTGATTAAATATGAGTTTCTTAGTACAGACTCCAAGTCAAAAGATAGCTTCCAGCAACTAAAATCTGAATGCAAGAGGAAACAAAGGTGATAAGATAAAACATCATATAAAATTATCACACTAGACTCTCAAAAACAAACCACAGTACACAACAGCAGATCAAACATGTAAATGCATAAGAATACGAAAAGGTATGACTTGATCAGTGTTGCTAATTACTAATTAGCTACCATGGATGTCCGCACTCGGTCATTTTGTGGGGATGAAGTGTCCATATCTTCTACTTCCGTCTACTTATGTTTTTTCCTTCTTTCATGCTGCCTGCTCTTCCTCACCTCAGTAGATTAACTTCTCTAAGAAGATTATTGGTTCCTGATCCTTCCTCACTTCATAATGCTTTTCTACTAGGGTTTATCTCCTAGTATATTGTAGTTCCTTGTAATGTTTGATGGTGTATCCTTTCCGAGTGCTACTGAATTTCAAACGGATTGGTATCTTTTTTTTACAGACATTGCAGTGACAAGTGTCACTTCTTGCGTACTTAGCATATCTTACATGATGTATGTGTGGTAATCATGGTCTTTTTGGAGACTCGAGAGTCGAATGATGTCTAAATATTTCTTATAACGAGTCATGAGTGCATAAAAAGGAATGGTCTCCTTACACTGGGCTGATTGTCAGTCCCCTTTATGTAGAAGGATGTTCCAATGCCTTATTCTCCATACTCCATAGAATGACTAGCGGCCCTAAGTCATCTCACATCATGTAGCCTAACATTTCTTCTCATTGAACCGTACCATTCATCCATTGCTGGATAATGTCTACTTATCTGGGGTATTTCTATGTCCCAAGTAACCTGAGTTAGGTCTTTTGGACCCAGCATCAGGAACGAACTTTGCTTTCGATAAAATCTCTCTTCATATGACATCTTCCCATCGTTCCTTTTGATTGGTTAAGTAATCCCCCCCGCGTGGGGGGGGGGGGGGGTTGGGTCTTGACATGAAGTCACTCTTCTTTAGTGGTTGAACCCTCTGATCATGTTTGGATACTGTATTACACTATTACTTGCTATCCCTACGACTTGAGGCATCTGTCAATTGAAGTGGATTCAGGACCACTCTTCTCCTTAGAAGCTGGATGGGGTGCAATGTTTTTTCCATGTTAGCGACAAAGACTACCGCAACAACAATTTTAGCTGAATGAATATCAAGGTCAACAAGGAGAAGATAGTATGGTATTAGCCTCCTCACTATACGTCCACCTGTACTTGCTGCTTTACTTTCAAAAGATGATTTGTTTGGTTTCTATCCTTTATCTTTTTCTGATTTTTTACTTTCCGGAAAAGGCTCTTCAATTTCCCAATTTCCACAGGTTTAGGCTTTCTTACATTAGTATCCACCTTATTATCATTGTGCATAGAAATTGCGTGATTATAATGTGATATTTTCTCTGTCTTTGGTGTGAGGGGTAATGAGGTATATCTGGTATTACTAGGGATCTTGTCTTCGTCCCTCTTTACTCATTTGATCAGCTAGCTGACCTATCTGCTTTACATGGGTGACAGCCAACTCAGACTTTGTGTCTTCTTTCTGAAAGGTAGCATCCATATACTTACAAGTTACATCATCTTGTCGATTCTGTTCTGGGGACAACTCACCTCGTTGACCTTGATTCTGATTCTGTTGATATTGATGTCGTGGTAGCCTCAATTATTGATATGGCAAAAGTTGCACCTCGTTGAGCTTCTAGTCTTCTAAGAAGAATAGTGTCTGGGTTCCACTTCAACAAACAAACTCAATGAATCAAATCTAACTGATGCCTCCAGTCATATGGAAAGCGGGGTAAGAGATTACTATATGAGGATTCAACCAATTCTATTTAAAGACAAGAAGCATATAATCATAGAAGAACAACAAAAGAGGAGTGACTTCGAGAACTACGATGTCATATTCATAGACTGTTTTGATAAGTTGGGTTGGTTGGGCGTATACTGGAAAAGCAAGAAACAACACAATGTCTCCTCATCAAGTGGTTAGTGTTGAGATAAAATATAAAGCTTTGGCTGACTGGTCATGTGAGATGACAAGGGTTAAAAACTCCTCTAAGATCTGGTAGTAATTATTGTCGGAGCGACACTCAGCCTTCCAGTGACTTCCATATAGCCAAGAATCTAGTCTTAGATGATGGAACCAAGCACATTGCAGCTGATTGTTACCTGATTTAGACACCATATTTTTGGCACACTGTCAAACCCTCTATCAATGATTCAATCATGCTGGTGCAAGTCATGACTAGGCATCAACTTGCAGACTCTCTTACAAAGCTACTATGCAAATCACAAATAGAATTTGTTTGTATCAAGTTGGGCATGATTAACATCTTTGATTAAACTTGAAGAGAAGTGTTGGAGATATGCACGTTACAGCCGTGTGTAGTTGTCATCATAGCTATCATGAAAGATTTGTAGTTTCCTAGTATATCCCATTAACTCTTGTATAAATGCGTTGTTCCTTTGTTCAATAGAAACCACAATAAATATTTCCATCGCTGATTTACATGTATGAAATTAAAAAAAAAAAGACAAGAATGTTGCAGGACAAGGGAACCTAACCTGGCCATATAAATAACCACCTGTTTGGGCATGAATCATGATACTCAATCTGCCCGAGCCACCCATTTTTCCACATCTATTTCTAACTTTCAAGGAAAAAGTACTTATACTTATTTGTTCCACATTCTCTTTTCTCTATCATAACAGTAAGACTTAAATTTACTTTTAGAATTTTAGTTGTTTCTAATTCCAATAACTGGATATTTGAGCCAACTTGTTGAAGCTTTTACTGATCAAGCTTTATATATCAACATTTCGTTTACACATTTTTAGTTTACATTTGTCCTTATTAAACCTTGTGAAATTATTTAGTTGTATGGCTTTATGCAATTTCTGATGCACATTAATCTTTTAGCTTTAAACTTTTGTTTTCTTAGAATCTAACCATATTCAACTCTCATTTTTCATACTCCAGGTTCTTCTGTGCCAAAGCAAGAGCCAGTCAAACGACTTCCAGGTGGAAAGATAAAAAAGAAGGTACACCCTAGACAATATTTTTATTTTATCTAAAGTTACGTGCACACGTCCTTATCCTCCAAAGATTTATCATTCCATGTAAACCAAGTCTTGAAAGTGATTATTGCGACTTGAAGAACTAGAATCAGATTGATTTGAGTTTTGGATAGGTAGGCAATTATCTTTTTGTCTCAATAATTAGTTTCTTGCAGCAAACTCTTACCTGCTTGACTGCCTCTCCAAATATGATTATTTTTTACCCTAAATAGTTAGAAATTTAGAATCATAATAACTTTTACTTGCACACTCAAAACTGATTATTACGACTTCAAGTCACAATAATCAACTTAAATGCGCTTCCAAACACCCCCTGGACTATATTTTCTGGGATGCGTGATCAGTCAAATCAACTATCTTACAATAAGGTTTCTTATGATTGTATTTCATACAAACCATCAAGTTTATGTCTAACTTGACGTCCTTGTGGTGACAATTTGTTAGACAATAGTTAATTTCCACGTGTACTACTTTATTATGATCAAAACTTATAATAGCTGTAGAACACCATGAAAACCAACAATACCATAATCAAAACATAAAATAGAGATGATATATGTGTAGGCCATCCAAGTATTCAGTTTTTTCATTAAGGTCACCCATATACTGAAACTACTTTATAGGCCACATAAATATGTATACGTTGTTTCATTATACCAATTCTGGAAAAAAAATGCTAGATGATGAAAATGCCCTTAAATTTTTTTAACAGACGGACGTTAATGTGGGGTCAACATGTTATAGGTTAAAATTGTTTTTCTTTTATAAAAGTTAAGGCGTTTTTCTCGTCCTGCATGTATTTGGCTGAAATAAGTATGAATTACAATCGACAACATGTTAGGTGTGGAGTCTCGTTTAGAGGCGGCCGGCCCTAATTAGGGTTAGCCGGCCCTAATGGGCCTATCTCTACGGTTTGGGCCTAACTTGGAGAACAAATTAGGAACCCTAGTTTTAATCTATAAATACCCTATGTTGTAATTGTAATCTGTGTGCCTAGAGCTTAATGAAATAACCTAGTTGCAGCCCGTGGACGTAGGTCCCCCACTAGGACCGAACCACGTAAAATTCTTGTGTCGTTTATTTTTCTGTCCGCATGATTATCGTTTGTGCATGTGTGTGTGTTGATTCCGCCGCGCCACGTTGTTCCTAACAAGTGGTATCAGAGCTTTGGCTCGTTGTTTACACACGGTCTGCACGGTTTTCGATCGAGAAAAAGGGTAGAGGCTGATCGAGGGTTGATTCAGACATGCTGCTACAGTACCGCCTCCGCTACAGTACCGCCGCCGCGCGTGAACAGTGTTTTCCGTCATGAACAGTGTTTTCCGGTATGAACAGTGTTCACGGTATGAACAGTGTTTTTCGGCTTGAACAGTGTTTCCAGAAATTTTTTTTGCTTTTCTGCTGCTGTTCCAGGGCTGATTCGCAACCTGGTTTCTTGTTTTTTGGGCCGCCGGAATTAGGGTTTATTCAAACCCTAGGTTACGCAAAAGGGAAAAAAAAAACAGGGATGTTTTGGAGAAAACAGGGCTGTTCGGGACTGATTTGGAGTGATTTTGCAATTAGAGTTTCTGTTGTGGATCTCTTGGAGTTGCTGGTTTCACTCGGGTTTGCAGGTGAAGCGTCGAGTCAGGTGTCTCGGGTTATGATATCGCAGGTATAAATGGTTTTGTTTATAGTACCGGGTTAATCTCTTTGAAGCCGCCGATTAGGGTTTGGTTATAAAACTCTTGGATTCGTCGGGTAAAGGTTAAAGATTTGGTTAGTTTCTGTTGACTGTTTATTATCACCTGTTTGGGAACCGGGTTATGTGAAAATCAGTATTCGGGTTTAGATTTGTCTGCGAGGTTTATTGCAGGAGCAAATCGGTCATTTGACATGTTCTGTAGAACATCTGTCAAGTTCAAGCCCGTGCAAGTGTTGTGTTTGTTTCACTGTTTCGATTTGTTTCATGTTTGCTATTGTTATAGCTGAAGACGGGATGGGTGTAATCGAAGGTTTGACGGTTATGTATTTTGGTTGATGGGTTTGTCAAAATGGAACTTGAATGGGGTACTGGTGTTGGATAAACCTGGAGAAAATGGAACCAACGGGTGTGCTGGTGACGACATAAGTGAAAAAAAAGGGAAGTCAGGTGATATTGCTCGGTTGAAAGATTTTTCGGTTAGGGTTAGCTGATCGGGTGTACGTTCACGGAATCCTTGGTACCGTTTGCTTTCATGAAAGCTCTGCTACTGTTATAACTGTTTGCCGGTTAGCTGGTCTAGAACTGTCAAGTTGTTTCTTGTTCGGTGGTGATCAGTGGTACGACATTTGGCATGGGTTGGGATAACAGGGACAGTGGGAGCTGAGCATAGTTGACTTGGTGGAGCTGCATGGAGGTATGTGAGACATTCTTTAGAGTCGATGTCAAAGATAGTAAATTCTGCTTCTGAGAATGTGTCTGGGTTGATGCATTGGGACTCAGTGAAGGCAGTGGAGACTCTTGGGTTCAAGATTCTGGTATGCTTCATTACTCACTTCTGTGAAGCATTGGTGAATCTATTGTTTGAAGACTTTGGGAAGATACAGGTTTATGTATCGCTGGAAGAAGGGAACCAACTTCCGAGTATTAAAGTCTTGGCTCGCTGCATCGGGTAGAGCTAAGTGGATTCATTTTGCAAGTATGAATCCTAGAGCCACGGAGATGTTAGCTGAGTGCATTCGGAGGTTTAAACCAGGTCAGGGGTTTTGGGAATAATGGGAGCATGGGGCGTGTTCTGGGTACAGTTCAAAACACCGTTGGGTTTTGAAGACCGGAATTCCGAATGGGAAAATCTCTCCATGGTACTTGCAGGTTTTGGAGAGTGGTGTTTCCTCTGGAAGTCTCTGGAGTCGGTAGTTCGAGTGAGTAAGTGCCGGTTGAGATTGAGGATGAGTCAATGGCGAGTTTTGCCATGGCTGGGTCAGTGATGGCTGCTGGGTTGGAGCCCGGGGGAGCTTCAACGGGCTCTTCTGGTAATTGAGGAGTTGGCTGCTGTAACTAGGAGGATTGGATTGAAGTCTTAGCTTGTTTATGGGAACTGAAGGCTTGGAGGACTTTTGTTATTTGAAATCTTAGCTTGTTCTTGGGAGCTGGAGGCCTGGAAACTTCTAATAGTGAAGTGTTAGCTTGTTCTTAGAACTGGAGGCTTGGAGGATTTCTGTTATTGAAGATTACTGGAGTTAATGGTATAGGGTCTGCTTGGATGGTGGATTGAGGATTGCTCGAGCCTCCAAGTGGGAGATTGTTAGGTGTGGAGTCTCGTTTAGAGGCGGCCGGCCCTAATTAGGGTTAGCCGGCCCTAATGGGCCTATCTCTACGGTTTGGGCCTAACTTGGAGAACAAATTAGGAACCCTAGTTTTAATCTATAAATACCCTATGTTGTAATTGTAATCTGTGTGCCTAGAGCTTAATGAAATAACCTAGTTGCAGCCCGTGGACGTAGGTCCCCCACTAGGACCGAACCACGTAAAATTCTTGTGTCGTTTATTTTTCTGTCCGCGTGATTATCGTTTGTGCATGTGTGTGTGTTGATTCCGCTGCGCCACGTTGTTCCTAACACAACATACATACTTGGGTGGCCTATAAAGTAGTTTCAGTACATAGACGGCCTTAATGAAAAAAGTTTACATACTTTGGTAGTCATTTTTAGTCATATGTATGCATTGTTATAGACAAATTTAAGAGTTAGATACTTGTACAATATGCACTATGACAGACACCGTTACCAAAGTCATCCTCATGTGTCATGATTTAAATGAGTATGTTAAATGACAGACACCGTTACCTGCACACATCCATGCTCATATAGCTACAACTACACATTCACAAACATATATAATGCAATAAACAAGATAGAACAGCCTATGAGAGGAGGGATCGGTTATTTTATAGAAAAGGACAACAGTATCTGAGGAAAAACGAGGGATCAGGTTGACGTTTGTCTCTTTGTTTTTTTAGCAATTTCAAATGTAATTAGATTAGTTAGTTCACTACTTCGCCACAAAAGTTAAAACTGTACATCTTTCTTTGATAATTAATGATAACTATAGAGTAAAGAGCAATAATGACTTGTAGGATTATATATGTTCTATTCTTAATGAGTTTTGTAAGGTTACTCATAGTATATTTTATCAAACTTGGGTATCTTCTGTAGGATAAACAAGAAGTTATAATCGAGAAAGTAACACGCAACAAGCGTAAATCTATCACCACTATCAAAGGTCTTGACCTTTTTGGTAAGTTTAATTCACAGCATTCATGGTATTTTGATTTTTCAAATTTCTTGAATTTAAAAATATAATTCCAGGTATTAAACTGAGTGATGCTTCAAAGAAGCTTGGGAAGAAATTTGCAACTGGTGCTTCTGTTGTGAAGGTATACCTTTGTTGGCTGCGTATACATAGAACATTTAGTAATAAAATTCATATCTTAATAATTGAAAATTCTTTTATTCTTTTAGGGTCCAACTGAGAAAGATCAAATCGATGTACAAGGAGATATAGCATATGACATCGTGGAATTCATTACAGATACTTGGCCTGATGTAATTCAACCTCTATATATTATCTTGATCTTGATAAAAACTAAGGGGATGTTTGGGATTGCTTATTGAAATAGCTCAACTGCTTATGGTGCTTTTTTAAAGCAGATAAGCATTTGAGTTTTCGGATAAGCATTTAAGTTGTTTTCAATAAGTAGTTTGAGAGTGCGTTTGGTTTGTGGAATATTCTTGAAGGAAATGGAATTCGTCAAAGGAATTTGAATTTGATGGAATTGGATTTGGAATTTAAAGGAATTGGAATCTATCATTTAGAATTTGGATGGAATATTGAAATCTTTACTTGAAGGAATTTGAGGAATTAATTCCAATTCCAATTCATTTCTCAACCAAACACATTAAGAATGAAATTCATATTCCAATTCTAACAAATTCTGTGAACCAAGTACATTGACAAATGAAATTCAAATTCCGATTTTATTGATTTCCATTGAATTCCATTGAATTCTGCGAATCAAACGTACCCTTATGCTTGAAATGAAATAAATTGTTTTAAAAAAGTAGCTTATCTGCTTCTGCGTGTAAGCATAAGTTGTTTAAATAAACAATCCCAAACACCCCCTTAAACTACCGCCTTCGTTCTAGGATTAGCATTGCATAACACTTTAGGAATTCACTTTGTGAAACCCTAACATACAAAATAAATTTTTTATTCAACTTACCGTATACAACTATGTCGATTGTAAACTAGGCAACTAGTTAAAAAAGCACTCATACTACATGCTCAGAATTACTAGCCACCAGGGTTGGGTTGTCCCAACATCACTTTTTTGTTTCTTTACTTTTGAATTCTATAATTAATTTATAAAATCTGATTACAAGAACAATAATATTAAACAATTATCTAGTTTTCTTAAGTTGATGTAAGTTTTTGAATACACTTTGGGCCACTTTCAACCCATTTAGACTGCTTTTTTAACTAAATATTTTAAGTTGGCCATTCAAGCAAACGGGTCAAAAGCCATCTCTAAAATTACAACTAACATTTTGGTGGCGTTTGGTTTACAGTCTTGAATCATCATGGGTATGGGTTTGATAATATGGTGAAATGGTAATGGGAAAGGCTATGGGTATGGATTTCTAAACCCAACACTCCAGCTGGGTATGGAGGATTCAAATTTAGTGGTATCATCCCATTTTCAAATTTTATACCCTTATGGCAAACATATTCTGACTTTATAGTTATAGGGTCACTTTTATCTTCAAGTTAATATGTTTACATGTTATGTAACATAGTAATTTAGTATTATCAACAACTTAAATAAATAATCCCTTCTACACGGGCTAAATTGTAACGCTAAATGTATTGCAGGTTCCAGAAACAGCGATCTATTTCATTGAAGACGGGAAGAAGGTTCCTGCTGCGTGACTTCCAGAAACCGGATCAGAAGTTTCTCTCGGTCAAACGGTCAAACTTTAAAAAAATGCTTCAACTGTATGATCTTAAGAAAGAACTGTTTTTCTTGTTCACCCAATTACCTTTTAAATTGATATTAAAAAGTATGATCCTGCATTTGATCTACAGTTGCGGGTCCCACTAATGTGTTCTTGTTCTTGTGTTCATAGTATTAATATTTGTCACTTGGCCCACAAATCACGTTTGGATTTGAGATATGAAATTGGTTAAGGTTTTGCCTATACGATTATTATGTTAAATATCCATAGATTCTCTTAGAAGATAAGAATGAATATTGCATTATGGTAGATTACATAAATGCCCCTTTGACTGTCATCTACGTGTAATTATAGTGCATTGGTCTTTAAATTTGTTTTAATATTACCCTATAGACAGATTACGTATGAATTTTGGAAAACAAATATATCTTTCAAAATGCTATCTTCCAACTCTTATGCCGTTGGGATATAATATATCATAAAAAAAAATTTAGCCACGGGTTGCGTGAGTCACTTGACAAGTTTGATTTACCTCTTACATGATGGGTCTGAGCAGGTTTGGTGTAAGCCGATTAAGGTTGTTACATTTTATCTTTAATTTTCTCGTCTAGAGTTCTACTATAAAAGGAGTTAAATTGATTTGTGCTTATGCATATCAAATGCACGAAATACATTGATAAGAAGAGTTAATTACATGAATGGTCCTTTGCTGTTCATGTTTACGGTTTTGGCTATTTCTTTTAAGAAATTACGGATGTGCATGTTTCAACTGTTTGTCATACAGTTACATATTTGGTTTAGGGTGGATGTCCATTCGTTTTGAATGGTAAGTCACACCACGTGAGGATATTTTTGTCATTTCAAGTCATTTTTTCATTTGCCTCTAGTTTAGCTTACATGTCGATTTTCATGATCCCTATCTTTAAAAGAAACCGGGAAGATGAATTGAAATAATAAAAATATCTTCACGTGTAAGTCATGTGACGTGACTTAAAACTAAAATCAAATGAATATCCACTTTAAAGACTAAATGTGTTACGGTTTAACAAACTGTGGAAACCAAATCCATAATTTCGAAATAAAAAGAAAAGACCAAAGCCGCAAACATACACACCATGAATCATCCGTATAATTAATTAACTCATAAAAATATTATAAATAGATATGATTTAATGTATTTCTCATAATACTATTTGTTGCAATTATTAGTAGGATGTGTGTGATTCACGATCTTTACAATATTTTGTCTTTCTGGGAATTCAAGAAAGATGCCATCAAATCAGAGCCATCAAGATATTTTTTTTGAAAGGCAAAGCAAAGTCAACAGCCCCGAAGAAGAGTAAGGCTCCACCCATCCAGGAGGAAACCCGTAATTAGAAAAAACCCCTGACTTACTCAGAACATTTCTGTTCCATGTGAGATTCGAACCGATGACCTCCCATATGGTGAGGCTCCCGGGCTATCACTGGACCAAATGGCCAGTAGTAGCCATCAAGATATTTATTCTTTCATTACCATGATTAACAATGAGTTTAATAACAACATCTGTTTTGATGAACAATTCTTTAGACTCATCCTTTATTTTTATTTCAATTTGTTTGGGTTTTCAATCTTATAAATATGACCGATATATATAGAGGTAAACCATTAACATTTACCTAACAATACATTGCTTTTTTGACCTATTGGTAACGATCAGGGCCGTTCCTGAGAAATTAAGTATCCGGCTCGACATAAGAAAAATGCTCACATTCCCCCTTCAATATGCACGTATATAAAAAAAATTCATTAATACGACGATAATTGTAATTAAATTTTTTTAGATTTTATAAGTTATTTAAAAAAAAATATTTGCCCCTAAATTTTATAAAATTTTTCAGATTTTATAAGTTATTTAAATTTTTTAATAATATATATATTTTAAAAAATTATACCCCACTCGTAAACATGCCCCGATACAGCGGCCCAACCTGCACCTCTATGTGGGCCGCCCCGGTAACAATTAAAAATGTGTGAATGTCCAAAAAAGTCCCGACTAGTAAACTTTAGAGCATGCATAGGATCAAAAGATTTTGTTTGTTGGAAGGACAAGGTGGGGAAAGATTTGTTTCTTCTTAAAACATCCAAAGGGTCCCCCTTTATCACCCCAGGTTTTAGACTTTCTAGAGGAAATCATTCAAAGTGAAACACTTAAAGTTTAAAAAAAAATCCAGTGAATTTTTTTCTTTTTTCTACTTTTGTCCCCAACTATTGACTTATCATTGTAATGCATGTACCATGCTACATACATATATAACATTAATGAGATGAACATACATATATACACAGAGAAGGTTAAAGAACAAAATGTGTTTTGCCTAAAAAGTGTAGAAAGTAATTTAGACCTTTGATCAAACTAATTTAAGGGTCAAGATTGATTTAGAAGTCAATTAATGGATATAGGGGTAAAATAGAGATTTTGTCATTGGGCTGACTTTCCTTTTGTATTAAATATTAGTTTCACTGTCTTTTTTAAACTCAAATAACTTTTTTATATATTATTATTTTTTTTTTAAAAATTAGCCCATAAAATCAAACATTTTTTTCTTTTTAATTTGAGTATAGTATTGTTATATTTTTTATATAAAAAATGAGACTTTTTTAGAAAAAGATAATGATGCTCGAAATCTGTGCTGGTTACCATTATCAGCACAGTAATATACGTTAAAGTAGCACAACATATATCATATAAACGTGTTGTTTTTTTGTGTGCATAAATGACCCTAATACCCATCACCTATGGAATCAATACCGTACACGTGACGCATTCTCCTTGCTTCCTACACATTTTGGGCAAAACTCACTTTGTATATGCATAAACATACATGCATATATATTATATAAACACATATATGACATACTTATTTACGTACATTCATTCATTCATGATGCATACATAATGATACAATAATATACTTTTGTAGTATGTTCATGATCAAATGCATTATTGTGTTAAAATCATGCATGCAAAATTTTAGGGTTTTACTAAACGAATTATTTTCAATCTTTATAGAAAAATGGTTCATTAGTTTTCTATTTCTTATTACATGTAATTTTATAATATTATAATCCCCATCCAGTTGTCCATTTCAGAAGATACAAGATGATTGAAAAAGAACTCATAATCACATCTAATGTAAGAAAGGTAAAAGTGCTACCTTAGGTATCACATTTAAAATAATAGGTACAAAGTATTTATGTATTTTTTGAAGTTCTCTACGTAATATTGGTTACTTGAACATCCCTATATATATATATATAAATCGATTCTTGTACTACGTGACTTTTCCATGCGAAGCATATGAAGCATTCTGGACGTGAACATGAATTTTAGCGTGAGGGTATATGTGTCCATTAAATAAAAATGTAGTTTTAGATGCACCATTGTAACAAGTTGGACGCACCCATATAATTGCACACTTCGTTTATGCATAACTTGGATGCACCATTGTATGTTAAACAAACTATTGTAATTGGTTTAAACATATCATATGTTTTAAATAGTTTAGACGCACCATTTAGTCAACAATACATCAACATTTAAAAAGAAATATCTTTTTTTAAATATAGCAATACTATAACTAAATTAAAGATAATAGATTCTCGATTTATTGGTATAATTTTTAAAAAAATATAATAAAGTATATAAAAGTTATTTGAGCTTTAAAAAAATTGGTGGAAATAGATTTAAACAAAAAAAAAATCAACAATAAAGGCTAGTTTCTTTTTGTATTTTCAGCCGTTTGTAACTTCTGATTATTTACAATCTTGTCACCGACTCAATCTTAGTAATTGAAATAGTGAAATAAGTGGCACATATCACTTCCTACGATTACACAAAAGAATCATTTAGTACATGAACCGACCTATATATAGTGGAGGTTATTTAGGGAACCATAAAAAATAAGGAACACATTTGGATCCTCAATTAATTTTGATCTTAATGCCCTAATTAAATTAGTAGTTTACACAAAATGGGTAATTTGGTAACATATAAGTTTTACTTCTTTGGTTCACAAGTCCAAAACCAACAAGTGTTGACTAACACTCTAAATTCAACTATATTTGTTATATTTTTATTAGGTAAAATAATTTATATAATGGAGTTTCACATTTATTTAACATTATATAGTTTACATGTGAATACTGTTTAAGGTATTTTATGGTAATATTTAGAGTTTTAAAAACTTGATTGCTTTGAATCACACCCATGAAAAAAAGTTCATATTTAAATCAAATAAGTTTGAATTCAAGTAAAAAAAAACAATCTGCAAACCTACATATGAAAACCATTTTGTTTTATTTGTAAAGTACAATATTGTTATCCCGAATACCACACACGCCTTTAAATATTGAAAGTATGCGGTCTATAAGTTTTAAAGAAAATTAATGGAAAATAGCATTGCACCATTAACTAATTTTTAAAGAAAAATAGAAAGACAACGTACAAAAAGGAAAATTCTGAAATTCAATGAATCCAAGCTCCACGACAAATTGAATTTTATTATGATTATATTTGCAAGGTGATGAATTTTGGTGTCTTTGCTTACATGTAACATGAAGACCATGATTATATTTACTTTCATATAAGACTATCTCTAATACTAGTGTGAAGATGATAGCATATCCTGTATCACGTTTAAAAGATTTATCATTATAATTTTGATTTTTTGTATAATAATCTCTCACTAGAAGATCATTTGTAGCCGCACGATCCCGGTTGACTCGGACTCGTCTTGAAACTCTAGAAGATTCTTCGACTAGATGATTTATAAACATCACTGACGCTTGAACCGCACTCATAAAAAACTCTCACTATCCGACGAGTCGGATGATGAATCCGATGATGAAGATAAATCCATTGGAATTTGAAACAAGTAGATAGTATTTAGAAATATATAGAGTGTAGGTTTTTAAAGAAGTGTAATTGGTTTGTATATATTGATAGTTTAAAAAAAATTAATTTTATTATTTTTTTATTTAATGCCTCAAACGGCTAGTTTGAATTCAAACGGCTAATTTGACCAAGCTTTCCCCCTTATCACGCAGGTGAACACCATCACCTTCAGCCCTCACGCCCCCCTCACTCACCAGCGGCGCGGTGTTTCACGCCCGTGGTGGGGTGAGGTGGCACCACGCCCACCGGCTCACGGCTACATTACGTTCAGTCTAAGCGGTTTGTGATTATAAAATAAGTCTGCCTTGATATAGTTGATAATATCCCTAGGATTTAACTACTCCTTTTTTTTTATTATTATTATTATATATATATATATATAAATGTATGAGGCGGTTATAATAGAAAAAAAGGCTTAAATACCTAAGAAGCCTAAGAAACCTTCTTGTGACACTTCTGATTTTCACTACTTGTACTCATTCTAGACTTATCAATGAAAATCCGCATGACATTTCATTTTACTTGAAATCCTATTCAGACGTTGTTACAATACTAGTTCACATATGAAACACTACGTTTATGTTTGATTTCAAAGACTTATACTTATCTGTGATTGATTCATGGATCGCACGTAGACTTAATTGATCTTTATGACACATTAAATACACATGAACCACCCCCATACATCTCAAACATGTTCTTACAACCCATTCAATGTGAATTGATGCTTAAAAGTACTAGTTAGTACTTTCGTGCCATCGTTCGCCTTTTAAACCGTCGTTAACTACGTACCGTCCACGACCGACAAATCGTTTAACATGACATTAATTTATGTTTTAAATGTTTAAAATATTCATTTCTTTAATTAAAACAAAGTTTGTTTGCAAAACTTTCCTTAAATAAATCCTGAAATTCGAAAAACGATCAAAAAGTTTGTTTTCTCGCCCACCGATCGCCAACTACTATACGCGAATAACGTAACTTTAACTTAAATGTTTTTAACTAAACATACTCTTTTTGTTATGACAATCAACTTTAATGTTGAAAACATTTGCCAATTTCGCTTAGAAATGCTTAAAATCGCAATTTTCGAATGCGCGCACTCAACCGGATCAAGCTAGGACCCAACCCACCTACTCTTGGACCTAGCCCAAGCAAGAAATCACAAAAAATCCAGCCCCATTGAGGAAAATTTCACATATTTGAGGGCCCTAAAACCCTAAATTGCTTTCCAAGACATTCCATATTTACACCCCTTCAACCATTAGTATAAATAGGAGGCTTAGGATCTTGTTTTCTTTTCTAATTCTCCCTCAAACACTCCCAACCCCTCCTAAGTTGTGAAATCCCTTCCTAACCTTGAAGATTTCGAAAATCCCTTGGAGGATTCCAAGAGTTTGAAGATCAAACAAGTAAGTAACCCTCCGAAGTTGAATACCGTCTTTTTATTTTATTCTTTCTTCATCTCCTCAATCTTTTTCTATTTTCTATCCATGATCACTTGATCATATGAAACCTCAGCCCTAAAAACCCTCTAATAATCTTAATCAAACTAATAAATCAAGCTAACATCCCCAACTAACAAACAAAGGATCCCGTTTGCAATGGCGGCTATGCCGTCGCATTCTGCGAATCCTCAAGACAACTATTGCAAAAGTGGCTCTGCCGATGCTTTAGTATGTTCTTGCTTTAGTAAACTTAATTTCCACGACGTAGTTCGTCGAATTTCCTTTCCAACCATAATTGGATCATTTTCTAATTCAAAAGTATGACTCCGTAGTAGCCAAAACGGGACAGAAACCTTTTTCAGTACCTTCTGTCTTGTTGGACTATTTTGGCTATGATCCGAGTCTCAAATGGAAAAACTTTCTAAACGAAACTTCTTCGGAACGACTTAAACTAATTCCCTGTAAAATTTCATAATTTTTAGACGTCGTTTGATATTTTTAACAATCCCGTTTCTGTTCAGCTACTTTGCTGTCCAAATCTGAAAATCAACTAAAACTCTATTTTTGCAACTAATTCTTAATCTTATGACCCGAACCGCCTATCTAACACTCGTAACCATCGAACCTACCCTAAAACTGGTTTATTTATTTGTTTAGGGTCTGGTCCGTAATTCATCTCGTCTATTCGTTCAAGTTTCTTATCTCGTCTAGCTTTCAAGGTGAGACTTCATAGCCGCACTTTATTCAAATCGTTTTGGGGGAAACATGTATGCGTTGGCACGCATTAAAACACGTTTTTAAACAATTCTAAAACAAGCGAATCATATATGTATGTGAGTAAATGAACACAACATGATAAACGTTAAACTTGCAAATCCTTAACTTGAAACTTTCAAGCCAACGGTAGTACAGATATGGGCCAAAGGATGGAAACCGCATATACTTTATGGACAACTTTTGGTTGGACATCTTATTCGTTATTAGTGCAACTTGCGAGTTGTACCACTTATTCGTTACTCATCATTTTAGGTTGGATTTGCTAATCATGTGTTTGTTTTGTTACGTGCTATATGATGATCTTGGAATATGAATTGTCACCTTTGCCAAACTTATACTTTTATTAAACCTGTGATTTCTCACCAACTATTTTTAGTTGACACTTGTTTTTGGTACATGTTTCAGGTGATTAAGCTCGTGATAGGTCAAGTCAATATCACATAGGATTTGCCTAGATATCAATTGAAGAATCTTATTTTAAGTTGCTTGTCTTTTGAACATGTTATCTTTTTGGTTTAATTTGAAACTTATGTAATTGGGATTTTTTTAATATTATGAAACTTTAATAATAAATGTCTTTATTCCATTGTGTTCTTTTGTCAATTAAGTCGCACCCGTGGTTAAGATGCACGGTTGGGGTGTGACAGATTTGTATCAGAGCCGTGGTTATAGAGAATTAGGCAACCATTTGACCTAGACTA
Organism: Smallanthus sonchifolius; assembly: GCA_023525975.1. NCBI lineage: Eukaryota > Viridiplantae > Streptophyta > Magnoliopsida > Asterales > Asteraceae > Smallanthus > Smallanthus sonchifolius. The sequence goes on along the minus strand of CM042018.1, from coordinate 24,974,954 downwards.
TAACCTAAGCTCCCCTTTGAAACTTATATGCTTATGTGATTCTAATCCACTAACTCTCTTATCTTTAGTATGTCGTCGTACTCTGCTGACATCTCTAGCAATTCAAGCCTTATTTCCGATGATGGGTCCCAAAGCCCAATTAGTTGGAGTAGGCTAATCTCACCACGATCATCTTTCTCTGGAAGCCTGCTACCCTCGAAACATAATGTCAAGCCCGAGTTAATCTCCGATGCGACAAGCCGGCCTGCACCGAAGCCTGAAGTAATCAACATATCAAGTGATTCGGAATCCGAAGACCAAGAGAGCCATGTTGGAACCACTTCTGTGGCCCAAATCCCGTTTAAGAAAAGAAAGCTGACTTGTGAAGCTGAATCCAACTCTTGGGCAAGGCCCAATCCATAATGTTCTCATCAAAATCAAAGGCTTGGATAGTGATACTAGAGACACGTGTAATCTGGAAGGGTGAGCGCCTGTACACTGGGGGTCTTGTCAAAGGAAAGTGAGGCACGTTCGTTACGAGTCGCACTTACCTGGGAACCCTTGGAGTGAGTGCTCACTTATAGGCTAAAACACGTCTCACTAGTATCATTCATCCGAATCTTGAATTTTGACTAGTCAGTTTTGTCTTTATATTTCATTTGTAATTCGACATATATGTTTTAAATATATGTTTTATTTATCTTGTAAGACATTAATATTAATGAATGAGTGATTTTATTTATAAATATTGTCACTTTTAATTATTGAATGTCTATCCTAACTACCGACTTATGATTTCTTTTTCGTAGAATGCCTCATCGTCGTGATCCTGATAACACCGTGGCTAACACCAGTGAAGCCTCCGCCGAAACCACCGCCATAGCCACCCTGCTCACTCAACAACTTGCTGCGGTCTTACCCACTATTGTCACTCAAATCAACAACTCCATCGGAGGATCTAGTGGGAGTGTTTGTACTTTCAAGCACTTCAACTCTTATAACCCACACAAGTACCTTGGATGTGAAGGTGCGACAGGGCTATTGCAATGGTTTGAAGGCATGGAGAACACATTTGAGATGAGTGACTGCCCCGATGAACTTAAGGTAAAATATGCTTCAAGTGCCTTCCAAAGGAGGGCACTGACTTGGTGGAATGCTGAAAAGAAAATTCGGGGTAGGGAAGGAACTCTTGCTATGACTTGGGATAAGCTTAAGGAAATTATGATCGAGGAGTTCTGTCCTAGCAATGAGATGAAGAAGTTGGAGATTGAGCTGTGGGACCTTACCCAGGATAGTGGGGAGAGTGAGGCGTACACCACACGCTTTCATGAACTCTGCATCCTAGTCCCTCATCTGGTTACACCCTTGACCCGAATGATTGATCGTTATATTGGAGGCCTTCCGCCTCAAATTCGGGGTACTGTCATGGGTAGTAGCCCATCAACACTTGAAGCTGCTATTCGTTTATCTGCGTCCTTAACGGACAATCTAGTTAAGTCTGGAGTTCTATTCAGGAAAGGTGACAAGAGAGTTAAGGAGGAAGTGGCGAAAAAGCCTGAGTATCGCCACAAGAAGCAAAAGACCTCTAAAAGCTTTGCCATGGTTACCCCAGCTGTTCCTGTTGCCCAAGTAGCACCTAAACCTGAACCTGGCAGGAAGCCATATAGTGGACCTCACCCGCTGTGTGCAAGGTGTCAATACCATCACCCTACTACTGTTCAATGTCATTCGTGCACTAAATGTGGAAGGCTTGGTCATTTTGCTAACGCTTGTCGCGTAGCTGAAAAGGCTGCTACTACCCAAACTGCCACTCCTGCCATCATTAATGGTAGGGCCTGTTATGAACGTGGTGCTCCTGATCACTACAAAAACCAATGCCCGAAGCTCAACAACAATAACCGAGGTGCACGTGCTCGCACTTTTTCCATAGGAGCAACCGAGGCCAGAAATGACAATGCCGTGGTTAGTGGTACGTTTCTCATCAATAATCGTTATGCCTCTATCTTATTTGATACCGGAGCGGATAAAAGCTTTGTCTCCTTAGAATTTGAACCTTTACTTAAAACTTGTCGTACCGCTCTTGAACCTTCTTATACTATAGAAATAGCTGATGGCAAACTAACTGTTGTGCATTCCGTTGTCCGAGGTTGTGCTCTAACTCTCAATGATCACACATTCTCTATCGACCTGATTCCCATCACTCTTGGGAGTTTTGATATCATCGTGGGAATGGATTGGCTATCCCACAATCATGCGGAAATCAACTGTTCGGAGAAACTCATTCGTATCCCTCTACCATCCGGTGAGACCTTGAAAATCTTTGGAGAGAAACCTTGCAAAGGTTTGAAATTCATCTCCTTCATGAAGGCACGTAGATATTTAAGGAAGCGATACTATGCTTTCTTGGCACATGTGGTCGAGAAATCTGAAGAAAAGAAATTACAAGATATACCGATCATCCGAGATTTTCCGGAAGTATTCCCTGATGACTTGCATGGACTCCCTCTAACTCGACAAGTTGAATTTCGGATTGATCTTTTACCGAGAGCTAACCCCATTGCCAAATCTCCGTACCGCCTAGCCCCTTCTGAGACGCAAGAACTATCTAGCCAACTGCAAGAGCTGCTAGACAAGGGATTCATTAGACCGAGCTTCTCACCTTGGGGAGCTCCGGTTCTCTTTGTCAAGAAGAAGGATGGGTCCTTCCGCATGTGCATCGACTACCGTGAACTAAACAAGCTTACCATCAAGAATCGTTACCCGCTACCTAGGATCAATGACCTTTTCGATCAACTGCAAGGAGCAACTTGTTTCTCGAAGATTGACCTCCGATCTGGGTATCATCAACTCCGAGTCCATGAAGAGGACATTCCCAAAACTGCTTTTATAACTCGTTATGGACACTACGAGTTCATGGTTATGCCTTTTGGGCAAACCAATGCGCCCGCGGTGTTCATGGACCTCATGAACCGTGTCTGCAAACCCTACCTAGATCAATTTGTCATTGTCTTCATCGATGACATCTTGATCTACTCCCGAACCAAAGAGGATCATACAACCCACCTTAAGCTGATTTTGGAACTCTTGAAGAAGGAGCAACTTTATGCTAAATTCTCCAAGTGTGAATTATGGCTTAGAGAAATTCATTTCTTGGGTCACGTGATCAACAACCAAGGTATACACGTCAATCCAGCCAAAGTCACCGCTATCAAGAATTGGAGTACACCATCCACACCCTCTGAGATCCGTTCGTTTCTGGGTTTGGCGAGTTATTATCGAAGATTCATCCCGAACTCATTCAAGAAACCACCGACAAGATACTTCAAATTCAAGAAAGACTCAAGGCCTCTCGCGATCGTCAAAAGAGTTATGCTGACAACCGTAGGAAGCCCCTTGAATTTCAAGTCGGTGATAGAGTCTTACTCAAGGTTTCCCCCTGGAAAAGTGTTGTCCGATTTGGGAAGAAGGGAAAGCTAGCCCCTAGGTTCGTTGGGCCATTCGAAATTCTTGAAAAGATTGGCCCAGTAGCCTATAGACTCAAGCTACCAACCGAACTTTGTAACGTTCATGACGTTTTTCATGTATCAAACCTTAAAAGGTGCCTTGCTGATGACACACTTCAAGTTCCTCTGGATGATGTTCGTATCGACAACTCTATGCATTTCGTCGAAAAGCCCGTTGAAATCATGGACCGTGAAGTCAAGCAACTCAAGCGTAGCCGCATCCCTATCGTGAAAGTTCGTTGGGAAGCCAAGCATGGTCCTGAGTTCACCTGGGAACGTGAAGACCAAATGAAACATAAGTACCCTCATCTCTTTCTAGACCCTACAGCCTCTACTAGTTGAATTTCGGGGACGAAATTCTTTTAACTAGGGGAGACTGTGACACTTCTGATTTTCACGACTTGTACTCATTCTAGACTTATCAATGAAAATCCGCATGACATTTCATTTTACTTGAAATCCTATTCAGACGTTGTTACAATACTAGTTCACATGTGAAACACTACGTTTATGCTTGATTTCAAAGACTTATACTTATCTGTGATTGATTCATGGATCGCACGTAGACTTAATTGATCTTTATGACACATTAAATACACATGAACCACCCCCATACATCTCAAACATGTTCTTACAACCCATTCAATGTGAATTGATGCTTAAAAGTACTAGTTAGTACTTTCGTGCGATCGTTCGCCTTTTAAACCGTCGTTAACTACGTACCGTCCATGACCGACAAATCGTTTAACATGACATTAATTTATGTTTTAAATGTTTAAAATATTCATTTCTTTAATTAAAACAAAGTTTGTTTGCAAAACTTTCCTTAAATAAATCCTGAAATTCGAAAAACGATCAAAAAGTCTGTTTTCTCGCCCACCGATCGCCAACTACTATACGCGAATAACGTAACTTTAACTTAAATGTTTTTAACTAAACATACTCTTTTTGTTATGACAATCAACTTTAATGTTGAAAACATTTGCCAATTTCGCTTAGAAATGCTTAAAATCGCAATTTTCGAATGCGCGCACTCAACCGGATCAAGCTAGGACCCAACCCACCTACTCTTGGACCTAGCCCAAGCAAGAAATTACAAAAAATCCAGCCCCATTGAGGAAAATTTCACAGATTTGAGGGCCCTAAAACCCTAAATTGCTTTCCAAGACATTCCATATTTACACCCCTTCAACCATTAGTATAAATAGGAGGCTTAGGATCTTGTTTTATTTTCTAATTCTCCCTCAAACACTCCCAACCCCTCCTAAGTTTTGAAATCCCTTCCTAAACTTGAAGATTTCGAAAATCCCTTAGAGGATTCCAAGAGTTTGAAGATCAAACAAGTAAGTAACCCTCCGAAGTTGAATACCGTCTTTTTATTTTATTCTTTCTTCATCTCCTCAATCTTTTTCTATTTTCTATCCATGATCACTTGATCATGTGAAACCTCAGCCCTAAAAACCCTCTAATAATCTTAATCAAACTAATAAATCAAGCTAACATCCCCAACTAACAAACAAAGGATCCCGTTTGCAATGGCGGCTATGCCGTCGCATTCTGCGAATCCTCAAGACAACTATTGCAAAAGTGGCTCTGCCGATGCTTTAGTATGTTCTTGCTAACTTAAAACATGTTATTTATTCTATATTATCACTTATATGAACTCACACGCTAATTAAATATAGAATCCGCTTGCTCGTGTCGGCTATGACGATTGCATTATGTGATTCTTCAAAACGCTTCTGTGAATATCATGGCTAGACCGGTGACACGGGACGTTTTTGCTAACCTAATCTGATTTTATTATGTATTATAATAACATTCATCTAATTTTTATTTGCGCGTTCGGTAATCTTAAAACCCTAAACGGACCACTTAAGTGCAACCATTGATTTTGGACAGAAACTGTGCTGAATTTAACTGAGCGTAACTTGACCATAATTAATCTAAACTGAGCAAACTCAATTTCTACTACATAGTTCGTCGAATTTCCTTTCCAACCATAATTGGATCGTTTTCTAATTCAAAAGTATGACTCCGTAGTAGCCAAAACGGGACAGAAACCTTTTTCAGTACCTTCTGTCTTGTTGGACTATTTTGGCTATGATCCGAGTCTCAAATGGAAAAACTTTCTAAACGAAACTTCTTCGGAACGACTTAAACTAATTCCCTGTAAAATTTCATAATTTTTAGACATCGTTTCATATTTTTAACAATCCCGTTTCTGTTCAGCTACTTTGCTGTCCAAATCTGAAAATCAACTAAAACTCTATTTTTGCAACTAATTCTTAATCTTATGACCCGAACCGCCTATATAACACTCGTAACCATCGAACCTACCCTAAAAATGGTTTATTTATTTGTTTAGGGTCTGGTCCGTGATTCATCTCGTCTATTCGTTCAAGTTTCTTATCTCGTCTAGCTTTCAAGGTGAGACTTCATAGCCGCACTTTATTCAAATCGTTTTGGGGGAAACATGTACGCGTTGGCACGCATTAAAACACGTTTTCAAACAATTCTAAAACAAGCGAATCATATATGTATGTGAGTAAATGAACACAACATGATAAACGTTAAACTTGCAAATCCTTAACTTGAAACTTTCAAGCCAACGATAGTACAGATATGGGCCATAGGATGGAAACCGCATATACTTTATGGACAACTTTTGGTTGGACATCTTATTCGTTATTAGTGCAACTTGCGAGTTGTACCACTTATTCGTTGCTCATCATTTTAGGTTGGATTTGCTAATCATATGTTTGTTTTATTACGTGCTATATGATGATCTTGGAATATGAATTGTCACCTTTGCCAAACTTATACTTTTATTAAACCTGTGATTTCTCACCAACTATTTTTAGTTGACACTTGTTTTTCGTACATGTTTCAGGTGATTAAGCTCGTGATAGGTCAAGTCAATATCACATAGGATTTGCCTAGATATCAATTGAAGAATCTTATTTTAAGTTGCTTGTCTTTTGAACATGTTACCTGTTTGGTTTAATTCGAAATTTATGTAATTGGGATTTTTTTAATATTATGAAACTTTAATAGTAAATGTCTTTATTCCATTGTGTTCTTTTGTCAATTAAGTCGCACCCGTGGTTAAGATGCACGGTTGGGGTGTGACACTCCTAGAGCGTCAAGCCAACGCTTTAGACCACTCTTACACACACAGTGACAATTTCATAATAGACGTCAAGAATTTTCATCACGCTTCTATGACAGAAGGTTATAAACGCGTCAGTTAGCATTCATTTGAAAGTGGATTATTGCACAACGTACGTATTAGATCAAACTCGAACAACAAAACACCAACAATAATGATCAAAAGATCGACACTTTTATTAATATCAAAGACCATACCAATTACATGGACCTTAACCATCTATTTATAATAAACCTATACTAATTCTAACCTTACTCAAACTCAATTAAATAATCAAATAAATAAACAAATTCACTCCTAGTCTAATACGAACTCAACCAAACAATTAATAACTTAATATTATTAATTATCAAGATTAAACCTTTATTCTTTCCCTTAGTCTTGATATGGACCCGTTACCTCATCAAAACAATGTTGACTCATCATCTTATTGGGCTAAGTTAGCCACTTCCTCATTTTCTTCAAATTAGGGCACTCATATGCAAAATGTCTGATTCTTCCACACTCATAACATCTTAAGTTTCTTTTGAAATATCCTCGGTCGTATCCTTTTCCTCGTCCAAAATCTCTTCTTTGACCATGAAATTCACGACTATCGTCTTTGGGAATTTCTTGATTATCACACCATCATCTTTCTTATTATCCATACGAGATCTATTATCGCTTCCTTGGTTATTGTGGCCACGACGACCATACTGATTGCTACCACTAGTCTATCCACGATTATCTGACCAGGAAAATAACAATTTATTTTGATTCTCGTTTGACCCTTCTTGATCGTTTATCCTTTCTTCAAATTCATTTAACCTTCCTATGGCCTCCTCGAATGGCATAGTCTCAAGATATGCAAATTGTTTAATAGAGTCCACAATTGACATAAACTTTCCCAAAACGGAATTAAGGAGTTCCCATATCACGACCGCTTCTTCAATTGTTGACCCGAGACCTTTAAACATTGCCATAATACCTGTAATCTTCCCAGCAAACACATCAAGAAATTCACCATCACCCATTTGTAATTTCTCTAAATCACTTCTAAGTGTTTGAAGTTGGGCCTTTTGCACCAGATTAGCTCCAAGAAAACGAACCCGTGTAGACTCTCAAACATCTTTTGCATCCTTATGTTTCACCACCTTTAATAGGATGTCCCCAGGTAGGGATTGAAAATAAAAGCTCTCGCGGTCATGTTTTCCTTCAGTTCAACTGCACCACCAGTCACTGGATCGATAGCCTCCCAAAGTCTATTAGCACTTGCAAGATCGACTTTACCGTAATGGCCCAAGTTGTGTAGTTGGTGGTTGTTAACTTAGGGCATTGAAGACATATGCTCGATTGTTCTCTCAATGGTACTATATCACCGACAACGTGCCTTTGTCCTTCAGCCATGATCCCTGAATGATTCACACATAATCTCATAATTTTCTGGTCACACAGACCTTCTCTGATCACACAGATCTCTCTTCTTCGATCACATATAACTCGTCTTCCTTAGTTCACACAGAACAGAACTACTTCCTTTGGCTCACACATAACTCGATCTTTTTGACTCATACAGAACCTCTCCTTGGTCTCGATCTTCGGCTCACTTAGAACCCTGGGTCACACAAAACCTCCTTTATCTTGATCCTCTCACACGATCCGCTTTCTTTAATTGTCTCACACGATTGCTTTTCACCTCAATCTTGATCCTCTCACACGATCCGATTCGGTTGCTTTATAGTCTGGTTACTTGCTTCTCAATTCTTTGTTTAATATATATATCTTCCTGGTTTCCATTTTTTTACTCGTTCATGCATCTTGCAAAAATAAAATTGCTTTCTGTCTCGGTTCTCGTTTCTCTTATCTGGAACTCCATGCCAAATAATACTTCTATGTTGCTTTTCTTCCTCGGTGTAGTGTGCAAAGAAAAAACTTGGTTGCTTCTTTAACTCTTTGACCTCCCTACTAGCCTGCTTCTTTATTTCATGAATTAATTCTAGCCGCATGAAATTCAACCGCTTCCTTAGTTGTTGCTAATTTGGATGCTTCAATTCTCCTCAGTTGCTACTTCATTTATGTGTTAGGGTTGAGTTTCATGCGGGTACAAAACCCTCTATTATTCATGTAGTCTCACTGTCTTTTCGACCGGTATCTTGCTAGTCGTGTTTATTATAAAATCCAACCGTTAAAAAAAATTAATGTGTCTTATGATATCTAATGATATTTGGTGTGCGTTATGATATGTAACGGTTCACATTGTTGTTTCATATGTTGTCAATCGCGTCACATATAAGATGAAAGGATGACATATAAGATATCTTATGATGGTTTTGAAACACCTACTATAAAGAATAAAAGGTTGAACCAATCATCAAAAAAGAAATTAAAAGCACGCCACTACAAGTGAAAAAATTAAAACTAGAAATTCTCTAAGCAACCTCCATTCCTTATATTATACTATGCACACAATTTCAATAGAGTTTTGACTTTTGAGTCAATAATGTCTATAGACAATGTACCTGAATGATTGGGGTATGTGTTATTGAATAACTATGATGATGTAACAAACACCTTCATTGTTAAGACACATATCATAACGGCAATACCTTCTGTAGTACATGGTATATTGGTATCCCTAGTACCTCAATTGTTAGAGATCGATTCGAGATGGTCAATCTTTCAATAAATACCCGTTGAGTGGATTAGACTCCAAGAATACAAGATGAAGGAGGGACTATTTTGCTGCAATTTTTCTCATATCCTTTTATTCATCTTTTGCCAACTTAAATACAAGAAAAGTAATTAGAACATAGATGAAATTGTGAACTAGAAATACTCCTAATTATCATCTAGATGGAATAGTGGTGAGTTGGTTTCTGTCGGATATGATCAAAGCTTCATATAATAATACATTTGTGTAAATATTAAAGTATTTATTATATTGTTCTTAGGACATAAAAGAACAGGTATCACACCCGTAGGATAGAGACAGTTACTGTTGGCAACCTTTTATCCGACATGTAGCTGTCTTAACTGCTGTGTAAACTGTCAATACAAAAGGCTATAAATAGACTATCATATTCATAATAAAGTATGCAATTTCTTGTACACTTTGTCTCTTTCTCTCGTACAATCTGCATACACATTTTATATATATTAGTTAAAGTGTTTCAAGGATTACATCAATTGATATCAGAGCACAATTGCTCTTGGGACCACAAACGAAGAAACGCAAACATCAACAGACGAAGCAAAATTCTGATGGAAGATTTTTACAAGTTTGAAAAGAAGGATGACATTGATGAATCTGAACTAAACCCGGCGCTGCGGTTCGATCAGAAGGAAGACGAAAACAGTGATGATAGTCAGGAAGACAAACCGGAGTCTAGTACAAAAACATTATGCATTCAAGTGGACAACATGGAACTCGATCGATGGAAGAAGAATGGCAGGCGACGAAGGACTGTTGCGCCAGGAAGCATGGGTGTTATGGGCAGACAACGAAGGACTGTTGGAGTCTAGGAACGCCATGTGTCACACCCTTAAATTCCACCTGCGGGGTTATACCGCGAGGCGCGTGACAAACTAGGATCATTGTCATTAGTTATATTGAACGACCACTATATGAGTTTAAAATACCAAAGTTGCTCATTGACATGAGAACATACTATTAATTTTGAAAGTAATGCGGAAGCGTAAAATAAAAGCAAGTTCAAGATTAACCAATGCGCAAAACAAGGCGTCCAAAACCAGAGAAGTTAAAGTAAGTAAAACGTGTTTAAAACTGTTTATTGAAAACCATGTAAACTCCGATGCATCCTATTCCTGACGTGTACCTTAGCGATCTGAGAAAGACATGCTTAGAGTGTCAACACAATGGTTGGTGAGTTCACATGTTTGTAAATAAGTAAATGTTTGGTGTTTGCGAGATAATGTAAACAAATTATATCGATAGATAGGTAGTCTATGTTCATGCTACTATAAGTGTTTCGTAACCGAAGCTGATTGTTTGGTTTGTTTGCCTTCCGCCATGTCTACCAAAACAATGGCTATGTTTTTAGGTCAGTATTACACCTGTTCGACCTCCAGTCGAGTTAGGGTGACTAACGCGGGCGGGGTTTGTCAAACCCAGTAGTGCTACTCAAGATTACCTTGCTATGTTCCAATACTAATGGTTCGAGATGTAAGGACTTTCATGGTATGTTTTCACTATAGTACGCAAGTTATGTAACAATAATACAGAATCCTAAAAGCGTTTCTGTGCATGCTTTCTCCCCCCAAAAGTAAATAAGTAAAAGATGGGGGCTGTGAAACTCACATTAGTGTGCGTGCTAAACAGCAAGAAATAAACAGGTGACCCGCTAACAACTACCTATATTACATAAGTTTATGAGTGTGTGTTTGTGTTGGTTCATAAGACCCTTTTGTATCCAAACAATCCCATTGTTTATGTGTTTTGAAAAGAGTTAGCTAGTTTGACTCAAGTTTGACCAAGTTTGACCCGACGACCCGTTGGTGACTTAATGTATGAATTAGTGTTCAATTAGTATAATACTATCATATTATACACATAAGATCATGCAGGTAACACTTAACAACAATTCTTTATTGTTCTAGTATGCTATCACAGTTACCACATATAGTAAGTTTTCATATTTAGCAGGTATGATCAAGACTCACCTTTTCTAGAAACTATCATTACTAACATGTTCAGAAGACCAATCTAACACGCCCTAGATCATCAAATCACATACTATGTGTCTAGAACTCAACATGTAATTCATAATTCAAATTAAAGTTTCCTTTTAAAGTAAGTTAGGTATACAATTGCAATTTCAATGATTTCAAGTTCCTAACATGTTTCTATGTTCATCATAACACATAAGAAATCATCACGTTGTACCAAACATGTCTAGAATTCACATCCCAATTTGATAAACTCAAAAAGTTAGTATTTATAGTAAGCTATGAACACCATGCGTGATTTCTAACATCTAACACTTCATAACATGTTATTATGTCCTAACTAACATAAAACTACCATCAAACTACAACATGCGTGTCCAAATTGTAAGCCATTCATGTTCATGAGAAATAAAGTTTATACTTTTAAAAACCCTAAGAAACCGAGCTAGATATATGAAATCCAATTCCATAAAACATATTATCATGAACCAACTAACGTATAAACATCATATCATACTAATCATGCCTAGCATGCAATATAAATAATCAATAAAGTTACTAATTATAGTAACCCTCGGTTTTCATGCATCTAGGGTTTTTCCAATATCATAACAACACATAATTGACTTAAAGTTTACATCTTTATTGATAAAAATCATTGTTTGGATGAACTAGGGTTTTACATACCCTGAAAATCGCAAAAAGGTATATGAAAACGAATAAAAATCTTACTTGTTGCGTTAATGGTGATGATTGGTACTTGGATTGATCAAAAACACCAACAATTGCACAATGGAAATTGATTTGAAGATGGTTTAATGGTGAGGAGGGGTCGACAACTTCAAGAAGGGAGGGGATGGGGATTTTCGGCCAAAGGGGGGTGTAAATGGGATTAGGGTTTTGTAAAATCTTATATATATTGTACTCCATGGGCTCATAATGGATTAAAATATAGGTTTAGGTGGTCCATGGACTATTTAATTGATCCATTAATTAATTTAATTAAATCAAACTAATTTAAATAATATCTAATAATTATTTTATAAAAACCTTTTTATAAAAACTACTAAAGATTTTAAAATCACAATGTCACGCGTAAACGTACGCGGTTTCACGAAAGTTTGATTAATATAATTGTTCGGAATATTATTTTGATTAATCACCAACGTTCGGGGACAGACTCGTGTAATTCAGAAATTCTACGAATTACCGTTACGCGAGTGTTTGTGTAATAACCGACACACTTAATTAATCCTAATCAAGTGTAATGCATAATTGAAAGATTTAGATAATGGAGTTTGTGTTAATGGTGTTAACCTGAAAATACCGGCTGTCACACCATGCTATCAGAAAGTTTCATGATTTTGCAAAGGGCAAACAAGGAAGGCGTAATCAAAGGCAACACACTTGCACATACTACAACAAACCGGGTAAATTCAGAACCATTTGTTTTAATCGAATTAAATTCCAAGAATTCCTTGTCAAAGGAACGGACGAGGGTTCATGGAATGACTTATGGTATGTAAGTCTAACCCGGAAGAAGCATGCCTTCGGAAACAAAAGGCTGTTTCAAAGGTTTAAACTTTTCTTCGGGATTGAAGCATATGCGAGTGGTTTTGTTAAGGAGTATTTTCGAGGGAAGGGGCAAGTTCAAATCTTTTGTAATGACAATTACCATACAATTGACTCGGTGTACTACATCCCTACGATGAAAAAGAACATTCTAAGTCTTGAACAATTAGCCTCTCAAGGGTTTGAAATCACATTTGAAGGGACGATTTGTTACATCACTAAGACATTCATAGATGAGAGTCAAACAGAAGAAAGCAGGAATATGGAAATAGTTGCAGAAAATACATTGGCAGGAGGAAGAGAGGAGCATATTGAAAAGGATGAGATAAACTCAAAAGATGTAAAAAAATTTAAGTGAAACCGATGAAATGTGGAGTTACTTCAAAGAAATGGATGAAGAGATACAAAGAAATCTGGACAGAAAGAATGAATGAAAAGACCACATGGTCTACCCAAACCATGTTGGGTCAATTGAAGACTGCATGAACCTTTTGGACTTTTTAAGTACAGCCATATATGTTGACAAGAACAAAGAAAAGATCCAAACTGAGTTTGAAACTTTGCTGAAATGGTTCCTAGAAGAAGCCTTGCAGATTCAAGATTACACACACCCAAGGAACTATATGGGCAGGAAGATCAATCTGTTGGATCTCTATATGATAGTCCAACATCACGATGGATCCATGGAACTTACTAATAAAAGGAAATGGAGTTTGGTGGCCTTAGATCTCGGCTATCAAAGTGATATGGAGCATATTTTAAAGATAATCTTCAGCAGGTACCTAGAGATCATTGAGTGGCGTTACAACAAACATAAAGAAGATTCTGTCTCTGTACAAGGGGAAGCAAGTACAAACATTCAAGAAGAACATGCAGAGAAGAACAAGAACGATATAAATAGCCTATCATATTCATAATAAAGTATGCAATTTCTTGTACACTTTGTCTCTTTCTCTCGTACAATCTGCAGACACATTTTATATATATTAGTTAAAGTGTTTCAAGGATTACATCAATTGGTATCAGAGACGCAAACATCAACAGACGAAGCAAAATTCTGATGGAAGATTTTTACAAGTTTGAAGAGAATGATGGCATTGATTAATCTGCACTAAACCCGGCGCTGCGGTTAGATCAGAAGGAAGACGAACACAGTGGTGATAGTTAGGAAGACAAACCGGAGTCTAGTACAGAAACATTATGCATTCAAGTGGACAACATGGAACTCGATCGATGGAAGAAGAATAGCAGGCGAGGAAGGATTGTTGCAGGACATCAAGTCACGTGGATGACACATGGGCTAATTTTCTGTTAAAACTAACTGATGTTAACATCAAAGGCTAAAGGTGCAATCAGTTCTCAAAAGTTTGTGCTAAATTTGCAATTTTAAAACCAGGGGGCTATACATGCAATTTGATCAAATCATATATGCCATTTATGCAATTAACACTTTTTGTAATAAAAAATTAAAATTAAATATATTTGTTTTAACTTTCGTTATTTAATGGTGTTTTTATTTTTAAAAACTAAACATTATTGGTTTTTTTACGTTTAGTTATTTAATGGTCTTTTTTTTTATAAACTCCAAATTTTTTTGTAAATAACAAAATAAGGATACAAACAAACCCTACATCATAATTAAACCAAGTATCACCATCCGAAAGTACATCTTCTTCAAAGGTTACCTCTATATACCGAAAGTCGAGGCCGATAAATTGATAAAATGAATAACACATTCTCTATTGATTAAAAACTATTATAAATTGTCTTTTTTTAATAAATAACTAAAGTTATAAAACTTTAAACTTTGAACATTTTAATTTTTTTAAAGTTATTTGGATACTTTACAAGACTTTGACAATTTTGGTTTTTTTCTATACACTTTTTACAGAACTTTGAAGTTTGACCCATGTTAATTTTCATAAATTTTTGAAAATTTTGGTTTCTATAAAACTTTTGCAATTTTAAATTTTATGTATGTTTTTGTTTAACTAGTTTTAGTTTTCTATAACGAGTTTATTATATTTTATAAATACTAAAACGTATAATAAAATTAACTTGATTGTAAAAAAAAATGATAAACTAATTTTTACTTTTTTTATATAAGGAAATTAAAGAGTAAGTGAGATCCAACATTTTTATAATACCATAACAAATTTTGTATTTGAATAGCGAACACCCCAGTAAAATCTACTCTAAAATTCACATATTACGCATACTTTGTGAGACTTAAACCCGTACCAATTTAATAGGGATAAACATCACGTGCAAGTAGGCCAAGAGCCCATCGACTAATACCATAACAAATAGTTAGCAAATAATTATGTGGTAAAGTTATATCTAGTGATATCCTCCATTTATAATGCATAACAAAGGAGACATATCGTGTAAAAGCATCAAGATGCTATTTCATTATCATAATTTTAAGAGTAAACTACTATTTGCGCCTCTGTGGTTTTCCCTAATCTACACATTGCGTCCTTGCGTTTGAAATTTCGTCTCCTGAGTCCCAGAGGTTTCAATTTTTCACCAATTGAGTTCCTAACGCTAATGTCAGTCAGGGATCTGTTAGTGAACAAGGGAAATGACCATAATAACCCCAATTTTTTTCCTATATTACTTCATCTTCTACCATCTTTTTCCCAGTTAAATCGTTTTGAAGCAAGCCGACAATCGACACACAAGGTGATTAACTGATGCAAACCTAAATGTGCACCACAAATATGTTACTGATACAATCAATGGATCTATCATTCCCAAATGTGTTTGCAAGCCGACAATGCACCACAAATTTTGCAAGTCGGCAGTGCAAACCCAAATGTTACAATCAATGATGGAAAATACAAACCCGGGACTCATAGGACGAAATGCAAGCTAGCAGTGCAAACAAAAATTTGCAGTGCCAGTCCTATTTAAGGGTAAAATGCAACTGTTGTAATCAAAACAGAGGCAATGCCAGTTCTTTGCAACTGATACAATCAACGAGAGATTAAACAGAGGCATGCTAGTTCTTTGCAATTGATGCAATGCCAGTTCTGAGCAAACCCGATCAAAACATAGGGATTAAACAGAGGGAAAATGCAGACCGGATTCATTTCATACATACATTTGGGGTAAAATGCAAACCCGGTCAAAACAGAGGGAAAGCTTGATCATTACATAGATCATTACATACATACATTTAGGGGTAAAATTAATCACCAAAAACCCCTAAAAAACACTCCAAAAACCCTTAAAAAACACTGATAACTAACTTACTATAATCTAGCCTATCGGTGTTGCCACATTCAAACTCAAACTGGAGTTTCCAGTTGAACGGGAACTTTAAAGTTTACTTGCAGTGAACCACAAGGTGGGTAATGGTGCCGGTTATCCTCATTCCGGCTACAACATGCTCGTTCTCTACCGTTGCCGTAATTCAGATTGGAAACACCATCGTTCTCTCTCTTGTGCGCTGCGAGTGATGGATCGGTGGCAGTGGTGAAGTCCGATGATGAGTAGGGAGGAAGTACGATGGCAGTGGATCTGCGAGTGGTGGATCGTGCAGGGATGAAGTGCGGTGGTAGTGGTGAAGTCCGATGATCGTGCTATGGCCGTCGACGGATGAAGAGGGAGGTGGTGAGGTGGTGGTGCGACAGTTGTAGAAGAGCGTCGCCGGAAGTGATGAAGATGAGGGGATGGATGACTTATGTACCCCTGACCACTAACAGATCCCTGACGGCCGTTAGCATTAGGGAATCAATTGGAGAAAAATTGAAACCACGGGGACTCAATGGTCGAAATTTTAAACGTAAGGACGCAATGTGTAGATTGGGTTAAACCAAAGTGACGCAAATTTCAGTTTACTCTAAGTTTAATTTAATTCTTATCTTTAATTCATATTCCGTATCATAATTTTATGTAGTGAAGTGGTATCAATAAGTTATTGTTATTATATGTTAATCATTATATGAATTTGATAAATTTTCTAAATATTTATTTAACTTAAATATATTATATTAATAAAGAACAAGTTAGTTAAGTTTATAAAATTTTGATCAAAGGTTAAAACTGACTAAATTTTAATAAGTTTTACAAAAATATATAAAACTTTAATAAAAGTTCATAAATATGCAATTTGTGGGTATTTCATTTTTTTAAGAAAAATAATAATATAATATATAATTGTAAATTTTTATAACCAAAATTAAAAACAAAAAGATATCAGGGTACTAGGAAATCAAATCTTGAAACTTACAAGAGCATCTAAGATTGAAGTACAGATTTCTATTGCATCTGCAAGAAGACAGAAGGCGTTGAGACTTGAGAGTACAAGACAAACCTTACCCTAAATCAAATCTTACATCGGATATTTGCTTCCTCTATTTTATCGTATCAAATCTTGTATTTTAATTTTAATTTTTATTATTAGTTATACTACTACCAATACAAAAAAGAAAAAAAGATTAGTTAAAAAGAAAACAAAAATACAAAAAGAGTTTAACGTAGTAAGTGTAGGAAGTGATATCAATAATTGATTAAGGCTAAGTAGCATGTACAAATGAAACAAGTGAGATTGGTGAGAGGATTAATATGAGAAAAATCATTATTGTTGACTTTTATTTATTTACACCATTTTTATAAACTTCATTTTTTTTAAAACTACATCATAAAATCAAGAATTTTACTATCTAATTTGACTATTGTATATATAATTTTTATAAAAAATAATTTTTTATGTAACATTTTGTTGTGCGTAATTTTGCAGTGTAATACACAACGTATATCTTTAACGTGTTACTTGTATTAGTTGCTTTATTGTTTAGCTTATATCTTTAGCATGCAAATACCTTTCGTCCAAGACACGTCATATTCAGGTGGCTTCATATTATTCGCACGAAAAAACCACTTTATACATTATCTTGTCTCTCTTTCACACATATATTTGTTTTTTTTTTGATAATTTTATTAATAACGGATAAAAAATTTGTGTGTATTGTCAAGTGTAATTGAGTTGAAAAAGGCTTTTCATATATGAGAGGTAGCTAGGGGTGGTCAAAAAAATCTGAATCCGAACCCAAATTATCCGAAATTCTGAATCCGAATTATCTAAAAATTCGAATATCCGAAAATTTGGATATCCGAATTTCGGATTCGGATATTAATCTTGAAAATTTTCGGATATCCGAATCCGAAATATTTTATTTTTAATTATTTATTATATTTAAATATATACATATAAATAACACCTTGAAAAGGTAAAAACCCTAATCCTAATCTTTCTATCGTCTCATCTGCTGCTCAGCTCCAAAATTCCGAACCGGCGTCTCCCTCGTCCCTCCTGCCACCTACCGACCGCCGCCTACGCAGCCAAGTTCCGCCTTGAGCAGGAGCTCGCTCGAAGCTATGTCGCGATGTTGACGCGATAGCTACTTCTGCTTCCGATGGTTTTAGCTGATAGGGATTTTGGGTTGGGTTAATGATGTGGATAGACATTATTCAAGAATCTGATCTATTCACGGAATTGTGTGAATACATATCGATGCTAATTCTATTCAATTTCTTGCTTCCTTTGTTGATGCAGCTTGTAGGAATAGGCTTTCTTTTTTGAAATTGATGTTTTTTTTACATCTTTATAAGTTTAGGATTAGTTGATTTGGGTTTTGAAAATGATGTGTTTTGCATTTGTTTTTTGACTGCAATTCATTGTTATTTCATTACTTGAACATTAATCTGCAAATTTTATTTAATTTCTTGCTTTCTTGCTTTCTTCATTGATGCATGTTGTAGGAATGAAGATTTCGGATATCTGGTTTACTATCCGAATCCGTATCCGAAATTTTGGATATCCGAATTTCGGATATCTGAAATTTCGGATACGGATTCGGATAGTAAAATCCACTATCCGAAATTTTTGGATATCCGAAATTTGAATATCCGAATTTTTGGATATCCGGTTTTGAACACCCCTAGAGGTAGCTTACAACTAAAGTTAATAAACTCCTAACAATCCAACTTATATATACATGGATTTTATATTCAAAGCATAATCACAAATTCCATTCTTTAAAATCAAATCATCAAATTATGATTATAATCTTCATACAATAAATGTAATATCAAATTCATTTTTTATACTTTCATATTAGTTTTTTTAGTTTATTTTACTTATATTTATATATTCTTTAATTTATAAGCACATAATTATATAAAAATAATATTTATTTAATTCTTGATAATAAGTATTCGAACAAATCTAAACAAATCCTAAATTTCATGAAACGAATAATATATGTTATTTTTTTTATCGTATTAGATCACAACTATATCATGTTTTTACCGAGTAAAAAATATGGTTTGTATTAAACACCCCGTGTAATATAAATAAAATCATTAAAAACCATTTGAACTGTGATTATAATTGCTTATATATGTATTCATTGTACATATAAAATCTAACCTTGTTACATGTAATGTAAACTTAATTGTTAGTAACTGTTGACATTTGATTGTTTATGGTGCCATACTGCCATGCTTATAATATTAACTTTTAATAATATTTTACAAGTTTAATACATAATTAATAAAAAATGAACAAACATCGTGATACTAAAAAAGTAATTTTTATTTTAAAAAAATAAAAACTTTATAGTCTATGTTGTAATTAAGATATTGGTTACTTTGTGACTATCAAGGGAATATATTAAAAATATGTTTTATTTTATAAACAGATACAAACATATAAATCTAGAGTAAATTACACAAATCGTCCTTTGTGTTTATACCTTTTTTTAGAAAGTGTCCTTTAGCCAAAAAATTGACAAAGATCATCTTTTACGTTTAAAAATCTTGCACATTACGTCCTTTGCCCCCTAACCCAGTTAATTTTTTTCGTTAAGTATTGTCATGTGTAAGGCACATGAGGGTACTTTGATATTTTTACCCATTTATTTAAAAATATATTAATAATTATTTTAATTAAAAAATTAATATATATATATAAACCTAATATAAAAGAAGATACCCCCACCCAACCGTCATCTCCCTCTCTCATCTCTTTCTCTCTCTTAACTTTCTCTCCCTCTCTCTCAACTATCTCTCTCTAAAATCTGGTGTCCACCACCACCAAACACCACCACCGCACAACCCCCTCCTCCGATCTGAACACCACCACCGCCCTAGCATCAGCACCGCCATAAACCACCCTCCCTTTAACCACTCAGACCCACCATCTACACTGTCACCGCCACCACCACCACCACCCTCCACCAGCGACAACCACCGCCACACACAGCCACCACCGGCAACTGCCAACACCCTCCACCATCTCCTCCGTCGTTCATCATCAAATTGAAATTTAGAAACCCTAAACCCATCATCTCCAATCCAACACCACCCAATACCACCATACAAAAGGGCAAAATTGAAATCAAACATTGCTTTTAGGGATTAGGGTTTGATTTTGAATGGTTTAGAGTAAATAGACTAGAGGGATCTAAATCGACCGGCGAAAGCCCTCAAACGGCATAGTGTAACCACTCGTTTACGGCATATCAATTAAACACAAAATTATTACTTATGTTCGATTATTCAAAAAACCTAACTACCGAAATCAAAGCATCATCTCGAAATCAAACTCAAAACATGAATTAATAGTCCATTAAACCTACAATTCAAACAATTTAATCAAACAAAAACCCTAAATACAATCGCTCATAAACCACATGCAATTAAAACACAGAATTAGGGGAAACACATATCAAAATAAGCACATTAAAGGATGATCTCTGTCCGAATCCTTGCAAAAAAAAAACGAGAGAGAGAGACACATCAGAGTAGATGGTGGTGTCGGTGCAGGTGTGAGGAGGAGATGGTGGAAGTTGCAGGTGGTGGTGTCGGTGCAGGCATGAGGAGGGAGATGACGGGTGGTGCAGGTGTAGGTGTGAGGAGGAGATGGTGGAGGGTGGTGGCAGGTGTAGGTGGTGGTGCAGGTGAGGAGGGAGATGACGGGTGGGTGGGTGGGGGGGATATGCTTCTTTTATATTAGGTTTATATATATATATATATATATATATATATATATTAAATTTTTAATTAAAATAATTATTAAGATATTTTTAAATAAATGGGTAAAAAGACCAAAGTACCCTCATGTGCCTTACACATGACAATATTTAACGGAAAAATTTAACTGGGTTAGGGGCAAAGGACGTAATGTACAAGAATTTTAAACGTAAATGATAATCTCTATCAATTTTTTGGCTAAAGGACACTATCTGAAAAAGGATATAAATATAAAGGACGATTTGTGTAATTACAAATATAAATAGACATAATTTGTAAGCTACAAATTCAGATTATCTAAATGATTACTTATTATATTTATTTAATTATTTCATGAATATTTATAAGTTTTTTACTAAAATATATTCATCTAATAAATCTTGATTTATTTAATGAATGAACACACAAACAAATCATAGTGGACAAATTATTGACCTTTTACAAACATAAATGAATAACTTGTTAACCACCGTGTTGATACCTCCACTGTCGTTTCTTCCACTTTGTTGAATCATCATTTTATTAATTTGCACCCTTCATGTTACTTTTTTTGCTTGAAATCATGAAACGATTTCATGAATCTCAAACTTTAGCGGTTTGTCCTCTTCTCAAATTACAAATTCACTTGTAAAGAAGTTGATAGGACAGCACATGTGATTTTCTTTGACAAATTTCATCTTATGATTTTATCAAATCAAGATTGGATATATTTATTTTTTAATTTAATATATAATAGTAGTGGCACCAATAATAATAATAGTAATAATTAAAATTAGTACTTTTTTTATTAAATTTTGATGGGTTTGTCGAATCTTAGCGAGCACATATCTAGCTTTACTAAAATACTTATTTAGTATTAAAAACTCTTATACTCTATATAAAAATAAAATAATTTTAAATTAAAATATGATAAGTTGTGTTATTATACTTTATATATATATATATATATATATATATATATATATAATTATAAATATTGCAAGAACTCATAAAAAATAATAAAAATTATTAATTTATCTATAATAGTAGTATTACTATTATAATACAATATTTTTATATAAATTAATATGTGTAAATTTACATGTACTCGTATGTAATAAATAATTGCATATGCGTAAAATATATTTATTTATTTATTTATTTATTTACATGTGCATATGATGTATGTACACATACCGAAGACTAAAAATACCATATTATTATTATTTTAAAATGAATTATTATTATTTTAAAATGAAAGTTCAAGAATATAACTATTAAGGATTCTAATGTATCCACATATACCTACAAAGAAGATCTTAAAATGAAGACCAAAATTTGGTTGATGCTTCTATCACATCCCCATCAATCCCCTACGGCCTACTCAATTAACCTTTTGTTTTTACGTTTGAAATTTCTAATCAAATCTCCATGCTACAAATTTTCAAATATCTTTATGCTTACCAACCAATATTCATTCCCAAATTTGGAAAAAAATAAATAGACTTCTTTTCTTTTCACTTACACTTTTAAGTTTTACCTTTTTATATTAAAATTAATATTACATGAAAATTATTTATACTAGCTTTGTGTAAATTTCTTTAAAGAGCATTCAACAAATTCTGATCAATATTCTGATACCTTTTGAACCATTAACTTTTTTAATTAAAAAAGTTTAAACCTTTTACTAATATTTATAAAAAAGTATTATAGAACATTTTTTTAATTTACCTTTGTGTATACCCTAAATAAATATATTTTAACTCTATGTTCAATCAAGTTATCGCCCACAAGAATAATTAGTAAAAATGTTTCTTTAACAAATATATAGGCTATATATCTTAGGGGAGTTTTCAATTCAAAACACTAAATATTGCTAGAACACGTAAAACAAAATGAATCATGCATTTTTTCAATCTTAAAAAGTTTTAAAATATAAGAAAATGTTATAAATGTATAGTTTATTCGTTTTTCATGAAATTCAAATAAAAAAATATAAACAAATTTTATTTATATACATAACTTCACATGTGTAATTTATTTGTAGGTTTTTTTACCTACATATAACCTACACATGTGTAGGAAACTTTAAATATATATTTAAACCTATGAAAAAACTTGTTTATTTGTTTTTTATGTACATAAATATATATATATTTGTATTTAAGAAGTATAAAATTTTAAAAAAAAATTATAATGGATAAAAAAATTAGACGATTTAGATTTGTTCACTATATTCTCGCAAAATTGTTCACTATGTTCCTTGTATGAATTTTCCCCATAGATCATATTCTAATTTACGTACTTATATGTATATTATGTTTTAATTATTGTATGGAATATATGAAGTAATATTAATCTAATCTAAAATAAATATATATAAACAAATCAACGCAGCCCACACTAGTAACAATTAACAAACCCTTTCACTGGCTCCCACTATCTTGCAACAAGTTCTGGAAACCAAAAGCAAACTTTATTTAACAACCAAAAGCCAACTCAATTCTACTATATTATATTCTTGGCATATATTTGATTTTTCTTTCCCTTCGATGTCAATATATATATATATATATGGGTTTCAAAAAGTATTTTCGTGTGAATCGGATAGAAGAAGTCACTTTGCTTTGTATCTTAGATTTTTTTTTTGGACGGCAACACCTAGATATTATCGGATAATTGGGTTTCGTCGGGGCAACACCTAGAACATCCAGGGCAGCCCACCCTAGGAGGAACCCCCAACTGGGTAAACCCCCCGACCTGGCCACATACCCCTTTTTTGCTGTGGCCAGGATTCGAACCCAAGACCTCCACTATGGGAAAGTATTGAGGCTACCATTACAACAAATGGTCAACGATTTGTATCTTAGATGATATGAGTATATACGTCCGCATAATTATATGACATAATTACGTAATAGATATCCAAATACATAAGTCTTAATTCATGTGTGTAATCACGCAAATGCACACATTTGTAATCATGCGCTAATATAATAACATTATAAAAATGATGTAACCTATACTATATATTTATAGTCACACACTAATTTTAAGTAAAACTTAAAAAAAAAAAAAAAAATTATGCGTACGGCTAATTATGAGAGAGTAGGATATTATATGCAGGTCAGATAATCGTTTTATATATATCATGATAGAACTAATTGTTTTTTTTAGTAAAGTGTCATTTTTGTTCCTGTGTTTTGATCATTTTATCCACTTTCATTTAAAAAGTTTTTTTTTTAACTTTTTCATCCGTGACTTTTCAAAATTTAGCCATTTTCATCCAAATGACTAACTCAGTTAAAAATTTAACGTTAGATCAGGGGCATTTTCGTCTTTTCATAATTCCTTTTTTAACCCCTTTTATTACTCCACTTCTTCACCCCCTTCATTTCCCACCTTTTCAAAACCTAATATGGGGAATCTCTCAAATTCTCCCAACGAAATCCGATCATAGAAATGGATGTGAGCATCGATTGTGGAACGTGGAGTGTTCGTCGACCTAAATCTCTGTTTATGATACCACAGATTGTTATACGGATTCGGAATCTCATGCTCCTTGTATAGTTACGTGTAACATAGCAATTAACCAGATCAATCGGTTCTTCATCCAAAACAGGTAGTTTTCCCGATCGATTTATAATTTTCCTGATTTTGATCTCCTTGAGTTTCGGCTATTGATTCTCCGTCTTCCGATTCACGTGAATTTGTGTTTTTATCTTAGATTTGGTCCGATCTCCACCGAAATTAAGCTCTACTGTTGAATCAGATTTCGGAATATTCGTGTTTCCATGTCTAATCGCGTTGAATTTGAAATTTTGTGGATTTGTGAGTTATGATTTGCTATTTTCGGTTTTAAGATCTAATTGAAGGTGAAATGATGTTTCGTTAGATTATATATTTATATGTCTATTTGTTGTGAGGTTTATGGCTATGTTATTTGTGGATGTTTTTCTAATAGGAAATTGATATGGCTGTGTACTTTTACTTTTTCTTCTTGTATTTTCCTTATTTGTTAATTCGGATTGGAACGAAAAAGGAAGAAAATACAATCTTTGGATCGGCAGTCTGTGCCTAACTACTTATGATCTTATTAATATTTAAATTTTGGAACGGTTTGCTGGTTAAAGAACAGATTGAATCAGTATATTTACCTTATCAAGTCTAAATGGCATGTAAAATTTAACGTTAGATCGATGCTCAAATCCATTTCTATGATCGGATTTCGTTGGGAGAATTTGAGAGAAGCCCATTTCTATGATCGGATTTCGTTAGGAGAATTTGAGAGAAGCCCCTGATTATGTTTTGAAAAGGTGGGAAATGAAGAGGGTGAAGAAGGGGAGTAATAAAAGGGGTTAAAAAAAGGAATTATGAAAAGACGAAAATGCCCCTGATCTAACGTTAAATTTTTAACTGAGTTAGTCATTTGGATGAAAATGGCTAAATTTTGAAAAGTCAGGAACGAAAAAGCTAAAAAAAAACTTTTTGGATGAAAATGAATAAAATGACCAAACCACATGAACGAAAATGATACTTAAATGCAAAACATATAAATATATAATATTATTACTCTAAGAAAAAACCCACAACACTACAAGAATCTTGACTTAAATGCAAAACATATAAATATATAATATTATTACTCTTACAAAAAACCCACAACACTACAAGAACCTTACCTATCCTGACGTCTTTTTGCGACGACATGTCGTCGCAAAAGGGTACTTTTGACGACATGTCGTCGCTGTAAGTTTCGTCGGCGTAGCTTCGTCACTAAAAGTCCATAATGTCGTCGTAAAAGCGTCGTCGCAATAGACCACCTTTTTGCGACGACATGTCATCGCAAAAGGGTTTTTCCAAAATCCTTTTTCTTATTAAAAATAAATGTAAATTGAATAAAATTTTCATCTTCATTCTCTTCTTCACCCGACAAGCCGACTTGGTTGGATTTGCTCGAACCCATCTCATGTTGCATTTGTGTCACCGTTTCATTCAATTTGTTGATTTGATCTTGCATTTCGTCGTATTGAGTGTTGGACACATGCGAGACATTGGTAGGTAAATTTCTTACTTTTCTTCTTGTCCCTCTCCCGCTTCCTCTTGCATCCCGGTCAACTAATCTTGAATCTTAATATGTAATAAACAATACAATAAACATATGTTAAATTTTCTTAAAAAATCCGACAGCATAATTGTTGTAAAATGGATAACCCACATTTTCAATAATGTGCGATAAACAAAATAATTTCTCAAATTACAACAAACCAACAATAATATCAACAAAAAAATAAATAATGAGCAAGTTCGAATTACTAACATACACAAACGGGTCAAACGGTTCATGTTCAAATTACTAACATATGCAAACGAGTCAAAATTGTTCGTGTTCAAATTACTAACATATGCAAATGGGTCAAAATTGTTCGTGTTCAAATTACTAACATATGCAAACGGGTCAAAAGTTTTTTATTCGTATTGCTAACTTATATACATACATACACATATAAAAATGCATATATATTTTTGTAAACATATAAATAATAAACAAACAGATAATAGTAAGGCTAACATATCCAAACCTATACATACATATACATATATATTTTTGAAAAACTATAAATAATATCCATCTTTTAGCGGATTTGAGTCAAACGGGTCAAACGGTTCGTGTTCAAATTACTAACATATACAAACGGGTCAAAAATGTTCGTGTTCAAATTACTAACATATGCAAACATGTCAAAATTGTTCGTGTTCAAATTACTAACATATGCAAACGGGTCAAAAGTTTTTTGTTCGTATTGCTAACATATATACATACATACACATATACAAATGCATATATATTTTTGTAAACATATAAATAATAAACAAACGGATAATAGTAAGGCTATCATATGCAAACTTATACATACATATACATATATATTTTTGCAAACCTATAAATAATATCCATACTTTTGCGGATTTGAGTCAAACGGGTCAAATTGTTCGTATTCAAATTACTAACATATGCAAACGGGTCAAAACGGTTCGTGTTCCAATAAGGCTAACATATGCAAATGAGTCAAAATTGTTTGTGTTCAAATTACTAACATATGCAAACGGGTCAAAACGGATAATAGTAATACTTACCCAATCTTATTGCGCCCTGTCGTTGACCCAAGTTCCGTTAGAAGTGTGCATTTGTCTCCAACCCATAAGAAGATTCATGCTTCCGTTTTTTTGCACATATAAACAAAACTTAAATAGAATTACTAATATTTGAATGAATTATGAATACAAATTTGAATAATAGTAATACTTTTTATTACTTCCTCATAGCGCATTTGAGCATATGATTTGCTTCCACTAACATTTGAATAAGGCATTTGTGCTCTATTTTTTGAATTTTGGAGGGAGCGGGCCTTATATTGGGGATCTTGGAATAACTGATCAATAAGCGTGACCTAATCATTTGGAGTGACTGACGAATGGGGATGTTTTTTCGCTTCTTCAACATCATTATAACCACCAAAATTTTAAAATGTCTGTTCAAAGTGTTTTTTCTGTCACGGTATCGTCAGGCACAGTCCTCGTTAATGCCCATTCTTATCCCATTCCATTGGTGTTTTGCTATCAAACTATCAAGATCAAAGAAATGCTGCAAAAAAACGAGTAATTATAAAACATCTAATAGTTATGAAATTAAAATACAAATAAAACATTACATTTTATACTTACATGAAGTGTGCAATATGCAGCAAGTTTATCGCTCTCGAGAACATCATCCCAACTTCATGCCAGGTTATATCTTTTGTCGTGAATCTGGAACTATACATTCGTCGAAGCCGGGAAGTTAAAGGAAAGTAGCGTAAAACTTAACGTGGCACTTTCTTGCCATTTGTGTTTTGGTTAACCCATCTTCCCTCTTTACAAACCGGGCAACTTTCCTTTGACTCATTCTCCTTCCAAAACAGAGCACAGTCATTGATGCAAACATGGATAGATTGATATCCTAACCCAATATTTCTCAACTTCTTTTTAGCTTCATAATGAGAGGCTGGAATATGATTCTCTTTAGGAAATGAAACTCTAAGAAACTCTAAAAGTTGGTCAAACGAAGTATCCGTCCACTTGTTGATCACTTTAATATGCATCAATTTCGCTAGAAAGTTTAGGGAAGACATCCAAATACAACCATGATCTAACTCGGTACGGAGCTCGCCAAACAATGCATCAAATTCCGGGTCTAAACCAGCTCCAGTTCCATCTTCAGATTCATCTATATTTTCTTCATGTGTATTCTGCTTTACCATAACATCGTCAAGTGCATCAAACATCTCATGATCTGTTGCTTGAGCCCGTGTTTTCGAAGCCCAAAGAACGTATATCTCCGAAGCATTAGCATATTCCTCGTCGTGATAAACCCATGTGTTATATGCTTGTAGAAACCCACGGTCACGTATGTGGATAGAAACCGAAGTCGGAAGGCGCCGATAACAGTTGGCACATCTTTTTCACAGGCAATAAATCTTGCTAACATATATACAAATGCATATATATTTTTGTAAACATATAAATAATAAACAAACGGATAATAGTAAGGCTACCATATGCAAACTTATACATACATATACATATATATATTTTTGCAAACCTATAAATAATATCCATACTTTTGCGGATTTGAGTCAAACGGGTCAAATTGTTCGTATTCAAATTACTAACATATGCAAACGGGTCAAAACGGTTCGTGTTCCAGTAAGGCTAACATATGCAAATGGGTCAAAATTGTTTGTGTTCAAATTACTAACATATGCAAACGGGTCAAAACGGATAATAGTAATACTTACCCAATCTTATTGCGCCCTGTCGTTGACCCAAGTTCCGTTAGAAGTGTGCATTTGTCTCCAACCCATAAGAAGATTCATGCTTCCGTTTTCTTGCACATATAAACAACTTAAATAGAATTACTAATATTTGAATGAATTATGAATACAAATTTGGATAATAGTAATACTTTTTATTACCTCCTCAAAGCGCATTTGAGCATATGATTTGCTTCCACTAACATTTGAATAAGGCATTTGTGCTCTATTTTTTGAATTTTGGAGGGAGCGAGCATTATATTGGGGATCTTGGAATAACTGATCAATAAGCGTGATCTAATCATTTGGAGCGACTGACGAATGGGGATGTTTTTTCGCTTCTTCAACATCATCATAACCACCAAAATTTTAAAATGTCTGTTCAAAGTGTTTTTCCTGTCACGGTATCGTCAGGCACAGTCCTCGTTAATGCCCATTCTTATCCCATTCCATTGGTGTTTTGCTTTCCAACTATCAAGATCAAAGAAATGCTGCAAAAAAACGAGTAATTATAAAACAACTAATAGTTATGAAATTAAAATACAAATAAAACATTACATTTTATACTTACATGAAGTGTGCAATATGCAGCAAGTTTATCGCTCTCGGGAACATCATCCCAACTTCATGCCAGGTTATATATTTTGTCGTGAATCTGGAACTATACATTCGTCGAAGCCGGGAAGTTAAAGGAAAGTAGCGCAAAACTTAACGTGGCACTTTCTTGCCATTTGTGTTTTGGTTAACCCATCTTCCCTCTTTACAAACCGGGCAACTTTCCTTTGACTCATTCTCCTTCCAAAACAGAGCACAGTCATTGATGCAAACATGGATAGATTGATATCCTAACCCAATATTTCTCAACTTCTTTTTAGCTTCATAATGAGAGGCTGGAATATGATTCTCTTTAGGAAATGAAACTCTAAGAAACTCTAAAAGTTGGTCAAACGAAGTATCCGTCCACTTGTTGATCACTTTAATATGCATCAATTTCGCTAGAAAGTTTAGGGAAGACATCCAAATACAACCATGATCTAACTCGGTACGGAGCTCGCCAAACAATGCATCAAATTCCGGGTCTAAACCAGCTCCAGTTCCATCTTCAGATTCATCTATATTTTCTTCATGTGTATTCTGCTTTACCATAACATCGTCAAGTGCATCAAACATCTCATGATCTGTTGCTTGAGCCCGTGTTTTCGAAGCCCAAAGAACGTATATCTCCGAAGCATTAGCATATTCCTCGTCGTGATAAACCCATGTGTTATATGCTTGTAGAAACCCACGGTCACGTATGTGGATAGAAACCGAAGTCGGAAGGCGCCGATAACAGTTGGCACATCTTTTACACAGGCAATAAATCTTGCTAACATATATACAAATGCATATATATTTTTGTAAACATATAAATAATAAACAAACGGATAATAGTAAGGCTACCATATGCAAACTTATACATACATATACATATATATATTTTTGCAAACCTATAAATAATATCCATACTTTTGCGGATTTGAGTCAAACGGGTCAAATTGTTCGTATTCAAATTACTAACATATGCAAACGGGTCAAAACGGTTCGTGTTCCAGTAAGGCTAACATATGCAAATGGGTCAAAATTGTTTGTGTTCAAATTACTAACATATGCAAACGGGTCAAAACGGATAATAGTAATACTTACCCAATCTTATTGCGCCCTGTCGTTGACCCAAGTTCCGTTAGAAGTGTGCATTTGTCTCCAACCCATAAGAAGATTCATGCTTCCGTTTTCTTGCACATATAAACAACTTAAATAGAATTACTAATATTTGAATGAATTATGAATACAAATTTGGATAATAGTAATACTTTTTATTACCTCCTCAAAGCGCATTTGAGCATATGATTTGCTTCCACTAACATTTGAATAAGGCATTTGTGCTCTATTTTTTGAATTTTGGAGGGAGCGAGCATTATATTGGGGATCTTGGAATAACTGATCAATAAGCGTGATCTAATCATTTGGAGCGACTGACGAATGGGGATGTTTTTTCGCTTCTTCAACATCATCATAACCACCAAAATTTTAAAATGTCTGTTCAAAGTGTTTTTCCTGTCACGGTATCGTCAGGCACAGTCCTCGTTAATGCCCATTCTTATCCCATTCCATTGGTGTTTTGCTTTCCAACTATCAAGATCAAAGAAATGCTGCAAAAAAACGAGTAATTATAAAACAACTAATAGTTATGAAATTAAAATACAAATAAAACATTATATTTTATACTTACATGAAGTGTGCAATATGCAGCAAGTTTATCGCTCTCGGGAACATCATCCCAACTTCATGCCAGGTTATATATTTTGTCGTGAATCTGGAACTATACATTCGTCGAAGCCGGGAAGTTAAAGGAAAGTAGCGCAAAACTTAACGTGGCACTTTCTTGCCATTTGTGTTTTGGTTAACCCATCTTCCCTCTTTACAAACCGGGCAACTTTCCTTTGACTCATTCTCCTTCCAAAACAGAGCACAGTCATTGATGCAAACATGGATAGATTGATATCCTAACCCAATATTTCTCAACTTCTTTTTAGCTTCATAATGAGAGGCTGGAATATGATTCTCTTTAGGAAATGAAACTCTAAGAAACTCTAAAAGTTGGTCAAACGAAGTATCCGTCCACTTGTTGATCACTTTAATATGCATCAATTTCGCTAGAAAGTTTAGGGAAGACATCCAAATACAACCATGATCTAACTCGGTACGGAGCTCGCCAAACAATGCATCAAATTCCGGGTCTAAACCAGCTCCAGTTCCATCTTCAGATTCATCTATATTTTCTTCATGTGTATTCTGCTTTACCATAACATCGTCAAGTGCATCAAACATCTCATGATCTGTTGCTTGAGCCCGTGTTTTCGAAGCCCAAAGTACGTATATCTCCGAAGCATTAGCATATTCCTCGTCATGATAAACCCATGTGTTATATGCTTGTAGAAACCCACAGTCATGTATGCGGATAGAAACCGAAGTCGGAAGGTGCCGATAACAGTTGGCACATCTTTTACACAGGCAATAAATCTTGCCTTCACTGTCAAGATGATTTTTTGCAGTCTCTATAATGTTTTGAAGACCTTTTATGAAAACCGGATCATTCCGATTTCGCAGTTCAGTCCAACTCTTATCAGTTGTCATAAAGGTTTCTATTAATTGATAACATATCAGATATAATATCCAAATATGGTGGATCCTAACCCACCTTTTGAATATTCTATCTCAAATATATACATTTTAACGAGTTGGCTATTCAAGAATAAATCGGCAGCATTTCCCCTTAACTCCCTAAGTATGCGTCTAAAACGCAAACTCGAAGAGTAGGAGAAATAGCTACCAATTTATTCTTAAATAGTCAACCCGTTAAAATGTATACATATCCTAAATGAGATAGAATATTCAAAAAGCTCTCCCAAACAGGGACAATCCAAAATTTATCTCTATTAGATAAATTTCAGACGGGTATGTTCTAATGGGTATCATAATGCAGTCACGTTTTGACCCGTTTAACCCGTTTTTTTTATTTTAAAAAAAGTATATATTTTATATAATAAATTAAATTGGTTAGGTATATTATGTATTAATATTTTCAAAAATCTGTCGGGTAAAACGGGTCGTGTTGGGCTCAACACGCAAATGTGTGTCGTGTTCGGCTCAACACGGGAACGAGTTGTCGTGTTCGGGTTTGGTGTAGTAGAAAAGTGTTACCTAATACAAACAATTTTTGAAGTAATAGTTTAGTGTTACCTTAATTGAGATAATCTTAAAAACCTACAAGCTAAATAATTAAATAACACAAGTTAAAAAAGTAAATAAGTAAATGTGAATAAATAGATAAATAAATACATATATACATTCAAACAACTAAAGCCTAACAGAAAATAAAGATAATTTCACGTCATTAGACATGATTTATAAGATTAATCAAAAGTAGGGTTTCTTAAAAAGAGTAATAGAAAATAAACTTAAAATATAAGGCATTTAGACCTCACAGTTAAATTTCTATATTAAGTTTTAATATGATTTTTACATATTAATTACTAATCTAGAAAACTTTTTTAGATGTAAATGCTTGAATCTCCTTAAAATCTACAATTAAAATCTTAAATATGAGTATTTGATTAGCTTCAAGTTTATATCTTGGTTTGAGTATGTTGCTGAACTCTTGGTTTGTTTATTTATAACTAAATAAACTTCTTCCAAATCAGAAGTATAAAGTTTCAATGAAGATCTTGTCAACTATTTTTCCATTGGTTATTAGTACAACTTAAGAGTCCCAATATCCATTACGTCCATACTTGCAAAACAGTGGACTATCCTAATAGTTCTGTTTTCCTAGAATGCCTAATTAATCTCGTATGCAAAAATTCTTATAGAAGTCCATATAAATAATCTATCAGCCATGTTTGTTTCATCTAATATGCAATAAAATGATAATATTTATATGCATACAAACTATCTATCAGCCAACGAATATCATAACTATACATTGATCCTAAATCATTAGTTAGAAATTCATATATAGACACCCTTCAATGCTATGACATCAGCTCTGGCAAAAATTCTACATGACCAGTATGCATTTTCTTAAAACATGTTTACATATATTAATTCGAGAAAATGTGTATAAACCCAATAAAGGGAAGGTTGACGATTTTACTCAGCATTATAAATTTATTTCGGCAGCTTACCATCTATAAATTTATCAAAGTAGTACATGTAAGTCCTTCTACACAAATATATCAGTTTATTTCACAACTCTCTATCCTTGTAAAACTTTCTCAAATACAACTGTACGTATAACTTGAGAAACTGTAAATATACAACTATAACATTATGCCTTACCAAACATACACAAAAGGAAAACGCAAAATTAACTAATATGACGACGTGTCATCTGGAAACATTTAGAGGTAAAAAAAACAAAGAAAACGAGTATCTTACTACTAGAAGAAGATCAGTATCGGAAGTGGCTCACGGGAACGGACGGGCTGGGATGGGTGTGGCTCACGGAAATGAGGGCTATGAGGACGACGGTGGCTCACGGGGACGGTGGCTCACGGGGGTGACAACGGCGGTGGACGACGACAGGTCTTCTAGGTCTAGGTCCCTTTAGCGCTGGGAGAGAATGCGAATGGAAGAGAGGAGGATGCGAATGGAAGAGAGGATGGATCTGGGGATGAATGAAAGAGAAAACCCTTTTCTAGGTCTGGGCCCACTACAACAAATTGACCATGTCCCGACGCCACCTGTACCGACGACATTTGTCGTCGGGATAGGTCACCCTATACCGACGACATGTCGTCGGTATAGGTCAAA
Organism: Smallanthus sonchifolius; assembly: GCA_023525975.1. NCBI lineage: Eukaryota > Viridiplantae > Streptophyta > Magnoliopsida > Asterales > Asteraceae > Smallanthus > Smallanthus sonchifolius. Next base: position 24,940,836 of record CM042018.1, on the reverse strand, counting down.
ACCAAAATTTTGGTAGGGAGACCCTATAGTGACGACATGTCGTCGGTATAGGGTTGAGGCAGATTGGAGGGAAAACTGGGGCCCAATGAATTTTTGAGGAAAACCTATAGCGACGACATGTCGTCGCTATAAGTTAATTTTGATTTTCTTTTTGTTTTTTTTTATTTAATAAATTTTCGTCGGTCAAAAAAAAAATTTTATATTAAAAAAAATTCTGGAAAACCTTATAGCGACGACATGTCGTTGCTATAGGTTAATTTTGATTTTCTCTTTATTTTTTTTTATTTAATAAATTTTCGTCGGTCAAAAATTTTTTTTTAAAATTAAAAAAATTTATGGAAAACCCTATGGCGACGACATGTGGTCGGGATAGAGTTTTTCCAAAATTTTGAATGGGACACCTTATAGCGACGACATGTCGTCGCTATAGGGTTGAGGCAGGTTGGAGGAAAAACTGGCGCACAATGAATTTTTGGGAAAACTTATAGCGACGATATTTTTTTTTAAATTAAAAAAAATTCTGTAAAACCCTATAAAACTAATATCATTAGGGTTGATGGTTCAACGATAGAGACAAAACCTCTAGAAACATCTAAGGTTTGAGTGTCACGGATTCAATTTTTATTTGTAACATGGTTAAAATGTTTCGTCATTGTAAAAAAAATATAAAAGTAATGCTAATTAAATTAACATAATGATGATAAAGTGTAAAATTGAATTAATGGGAAAATGTTATGCTCCTTCCCTATTTATTACCACTTTCAATATTAGATAATGTTAAATTAACATAATAATGATGATTAAGTGTAATAATTAATTATAACTCCTGTAACCGTAGGCACATTTTCCCACTCTCTATAACCCATGTATGTATATGCATGTTATCTATATGTATATATATATATATATATATATATATATATATATATATATGACATCACCCTCTTTTCATTTCTACCACAAAAATGGATCATAATCCTGTAAACTATCAAAATCCTCATAACCTTGATGCCTGCTTTCACTACTTCAATCAAGATCTTTTCAGGTACACATTTTGTGACAAAACAAGTTGCATTTGAACCTCAAGTTTAATAACATAATCTAACACTATTTTGGTTTTTGTTTTTGTTTTTGCACGCATGACGATGCACTTTTCAACCTTCTCGATATGAACCGAGTTTCATCACATTACTTTTCTGATTTAGGGTTTTCATATTTCGATCCCATTGATGAAGATATAAGCTTGTGGGAGTGTTGGGGAGACGGTCATGTGTTGCCATTGCTAAGTTCCAATGATGATCACAATGGTGGTGGTTCTGGTGATCACGGTGGCCGGAGGCCGTCGAGACCGTTGGAATTGGAAGAGATAGAGAAGCATTTTGAGTTGCCGATAGTCATGGCAGCCGAGAAACTTAAGGTGGGATTAACCATGTTAAAGAAAAGATACAGAGAGCTTAATATAAAGAGATGGCCTCATAGAAAGCTTAAGAGTATTAAATCTCTTATTCAAAATGTGAAGGTATGTAATATTGTACCTATATTACCCTTCTTTTTTTGCACACACATGAAGGTTCCCTATGATCACAAACAAGCATTTAAACAGGAAGGTTTTCAAGATTATACCTCTAGATCGGAGAATTCGTGCCAATCGAATTCCCGAATCACCTCGTCTTCTTTGAAACTCAACTTCTCTTCTAAACCCTAGAATTATGAAACATGTGTAGTATTGATTCAAGGATCCCGACACACTAAGGATGATTAGAGATCGACAAAATACATCAAATCGGACTTGAAACGCGATGAACGGCTCTCTCCCTCTCCTCCTTGCTCTTCGACGGCTGAATGTGAAAATGGGGTCTCCATATTTGCGTTGCACCCTAAAGGGTGTTCTTCACTAGGGCCAGGCTTGGCCCACGCTCACCCAAGGTCTCCCGGGCTTGGTTTTGTTCACGTTTTTAAATAAAACCCGCCAAAACCCCGTTAATTACCCGTTAACCTTTACAATAATTTACATAATTACAAACCCAGTTATTTTATGAAAAACCGGGATGTTACATATTGGGTCGTTGAACCCTTATGGGTTAGTGTTGAAGTGTGGGTTATTAACATGTCAATAAACGACAAACCGTTTTATAAAGGATTGTAATGTTCTGAGTTCAATCAAATGGTATTTCTTGTTTGCAGGTGAGGTATCTTGGCTAGGGAGCGGTGTTACTCGGATTGGTGTGTAGGCATTTGTAAGATAAGATTAAGATTGATATTGAGTTTATAAAGGGTTACAACTATTTTAAATTAAGACTTCCACTGATTGTTTGTAATAAAGCGAGTATTTTTAAAGAGAACACCAGTGATGAGAACCAACTGTAGGGTACCCAGTTTGGGGCCATACAGGCTGGTCTTGGGTGTTTCACAAACGTCCGAGACATCGTGAAGGCAATCAACAGACTTCTAATGTCTTGCACGGTGGGGTTCCGATTAAAAATTCTTCTTATTCCATAAATTTTGCTCAGGTAACGGTTTTGATTTTTCTCACGAATTTCCCACTTAATTCTTCAGTGAATGAGATTTGGAAGTTCTACTAGAATGGGAGGTTGAGAATTAGAGTTTTGCTTGACAATGATAAATCCTATGGATATATATTGATTATAAATTAGAGATTTTATAATTTTGTAGAAATTTTTGGTTTGATTTGTTTTTTTATATATTTATGTGCTATTGGATATATATTGATTATAAAATAATTTTTTTATTTTAAACAGAAAAATATGGATTTCAAAACTTTAATTTTTTTATCTTAATAATTTTTTTTTAAAATTAAAAAAAATTCTAGAAAACCTATGGCGACGACATGTCGTCGGGATAGGGTTTTTCCAAAATTTTGAATGGGACACCCTATAGCGACGAGGGTTGAGGCAGGTTGGAGGGAAAACTGGCGCCCAATGAATTTTTGGGTAAAACCTATAGCGACTTAATTTTGATTTTCTTTTTGTTTTTTTTTATTTAATAATTTTTTTTTTAAATTAAAAAAAATTCTGGAAAACCCTATGGCGACGACATGTCGTCGGTATAGTGTTTTTACCTTTATTGACTGGTCAACATCCTGTGAAACCTGTGCCGACGACATGTCGTCGCTATAGGCCACTGTACCAACGACAAGTGGACCTATGCCGACGACATGTCGTCGCTATTGGGTGCATCGTGAACAAATAGGGAAACAGACGGCAGAACTTCATTTTCAGCCAAAACTCTCCAAAACTCCCCCAATTCTGTCTCTCCGGCGATTTCAGCGTTTTTGGGCTATTTGGAAGCAACTTTCACACAAACTTTCGGGATTTAAGGTGAGCTAACATTCGGGTTCATATTTTAGCTAATTTTTTAAGATTTTGAAGTTTTGTTTGTTTATTTTGGTTAGGTTTTGGAGGAATTTCACAATTTCTTGAATTTCTAGCTTTGTGAAGGTAAATACTCGTTTTAATTACTAATTTGTGTTGAAATTTGGTTTATATCAAAAAAATTTATGATTTTGTATGTATGTGTTATGTTTGTATGTTTGTATGTATGAGTATGTATATTTGTATGTATGAGTATGTATATTTGTTTGATGGAATTATTAAATTATGATTAGTTTATGTCATTTGGTTTAGATGTGTGTTTATTTTATATAATTTAGTTTATGTAAATTAGTGTTTGTATGTATGTGTGTAATTTGTGTTTATGATGATTAGGTTTAATGTTTAGTTTGTATGTATGTGTGTAATTTGTGTTTATGATGATTAGTTTGAATGTTTAGTTGGTATGTATGTGTGTAATTTGTGTTTATGATGAAATTTGGTTTAGATCTAAGATTTTTATGATTTTGTATGTATGTGTATGTATGTATGTTTGTATGTATGAGTATGTATTTTTGTAAGTATGATGGAATTATTAAATTATGATTAGTTTAGGTCATTTGGTTTAGATGTGTGCTTATTTTATATAATTTAGTTTATGTAAATTAGTGTTTGTATGTATATGTATGTATGTGTGTATTTTGTGTTTATAATGATTAGTTTGAATGTTTAGTTTGTATGTATGTGTGCAATTTGTGTTTATGATGATTAGTTTGGATGATTAGTTTGTATGTATGTGTGTAATTTGTGTTTATGATGATTAGTTAATATGAATGTATATATGTGTATGTATGTTTGTATGTATATGTTTGTAATTATGTAATTGGACATTTATTTATGTTTGTATGTATATGTTTGTAATTATGTAATTGGGCTTTTATTTATATATATATATGTATGTAATTGTGATGTGTAGGTATATAAGATGTTATTTATTGGGAGCAACTTTCACAAAAGCTCTCGGGATTTAAGGTGGGGTAACATCCGGGTTTCATATTTTAGCTACTTTTTCAAGATTTTGAAGTTTTGTTTGTTTATTTTGGTTAGGTTTTGAAGGAATTTTACTATTTCTTGATTTCTAGCTTTGTGAAGGTAAGTACTCGTTTTAATTACAAATTTGTGATGAAATTTGATTTAGATCTAAGATTTTTATGATTTTGTATGTATGTGTATGTATGTATGTTTGTATGTATGAATATGTATATTTGTATGTATGATGGAATTATTAAATTATGATTAGTTTAGGTCATTTGGTTTAGATGTGTGATTATTTTATATAATTTAGTTTATGTAATTTAGTGTTTGTATGTGTGTAATTTGTCTTTATGATGATTAGTTTGAATGTTTAGTTTGTATGTATGTGTGTAATTTATGTTTTTGATGATTAATTTTAATGATTAGGTTGTATGTATGTGTGTAATTTGTGTTTATGATGATTAGTTAATATGAATGTATATATGTGTATGTATGTTTGTATCTATATGTTTATAATTATGTAATTGGACATTTATTTATGTATGTATGTTTGTGTGTATATATTTGTAATTATGTAATTGGGCTTTTAATTATGTATGTATGTATGTAATTGTGATGTGTAGGTATATAAGAGAGTATTTATTCATATGCTTATGTATGTTTGTATATATATGTAACTTTATTTAATTTTGTTACAAGTTTGAAACTCGTTGCGGTTGACGAGAGGAAGAACGTCGTACACATAATCAATAAATGCTTGAAATGCAACGACAAATGGATGAAATGCGTCGAATGTGGGATCGCCGAACTAGCAGCGATGATAATTAGCTTGGAGTTGTTGAGCCTTTGCCTTTTTTGTTGGTATTTGTCTTGAACAATTTGCATATTTGTGTGTCGAACAAGTTTATGTTTTGAATGTGTGATTTGTCGAACAAATTTGTGTGCCGAACAAGTTTGTGTGTCGAACAATTTGGATGTTTGGTTTATGTTTCGGACATTAGTTTTTATCCGATTTGAATGTTTGAATGGTTTATATTTATGATTTGCAAGTTTTTGTTTTTAGAAATTTAATATTTCTGGATAAAATATTAAAAATAAAAAAAAACAGAAAAGACCTATACCGACGACATGTCGTCGCTATAGGCCTTTTTCCAAAAATTATTAAAAAAAACAAAAAAACCATATAGCGACGACATGTCGTCGGAATAGGGTCAACCTATACCGACGACATGTCGTCGGTACAAGGTTGGAATCTATACCGACGACATGTCGTCGGTATAGAATTTCTTTTTGAATTATTTAATTAGACCCTATAGCGACGACATGTCGTCGGTATAGGCTGACCTATACCGACGACACCTATCCCGACGACAATCTTGGGCTATTGGTACGACTCAATCCCGACGACACCTATCCCGACGACATGTCGTCGGTATAAGCTATCCCGACGACAAGTCGTCGCTTTTGAAATTTAATATTTCTGGATAATATATTAAAAAAAGTCGTCGGTATAGGGTGATATTGTTGTAGTGACCCCTTTTTACGACGACAGGTCGTCGCCCTAGGGTGACCACGACCAATTAACGACTCTGGAATAAATTAAAAAGTCAAAATCAAAAATATAAAATATGATTTACGACGACGTGTCGTTGTAAAAACATAAATTGACTTTTCTTTTTCTTTACTTTTTTACCAACTTAAATTATCCAAAAAAACAAATAAAAACACCCTATTGCGACGACACAGAGATTTCACACAGTGCCGGACTTTTCACTGAGCACCAAACTTTCCCGCTCGACTTGTACCGACGACATGTCGTCGTAAAAAAGTGGTCAAGGTGAAAAAGTCAAAACGGACTTGTAACGACGATGTGTCGTCATCAAAAGGGGGCTATGCCAACAACATTATGTCGTTGGGAAAGGGTTGTCGTAACAGGTCATGATTCTTGTAGTGAATAGCAAGACGCTAGTATGAGAGTACAACAAAACACTACAAGTTTATAGTAAAGTTACACCATCACATCATAGCATGTCAAGGAGTAAAATTTAGCTCTATTTTTGATCCAAACAAACGAGCTCGCCTTGATTTCCTCCACGATTTTCTCCGGCCTCTTGTGAATATTGTTGAATGATAGCGAATAGCCTATCATTCGTTGCTTTCCATATGAACCACAAGGCCGGTGACTAATGTGATGCTTTGACACATTTTTGTAGGCTTTGTTACCATGAATTCTTTCTCTAAACTTGATTTTTCCTTCCACCAAATTCCCGCTTGTTACATTCAATTAGTTACACCATTTGTTTTAACTTCTTCCAGATGGAATCGACCAGATTACAGTGGATGAGAAGATGATACGAAGTTTCGAGACATGCCCCGCAAGTAGTACATATCGTGCTATCCAAATACACGTTCCTTTTAACCACAATTTTATCTAACCCCACTCTCCATGAAAAAATAATAAATGACGAGGTTACCAAGAACCTCTTGGATGAGGGTTAATTTTCCACCCGATGAAAGTGTGGCCTACTTCCACGATGAGTTTTTTTTTTAATTTGCAAATAATGGTACTCCAATAAAAAGTAAAAGTTGCATGAGTATATGTGATTTTCATTGTTATGGTCAATTATGAGACAGAGAGAAAGATATTATATGTAGGTCTATAATTAGATAATCATTTTTGTATATCATATATGAAAAAGTAATAGTTGCATCATTGCATGTACATGATTTTCATTATTCCACTTAGATAATCATTTCATATATCATGATAGAAGTAACAGTTGCATCAGTATATGCGGTTTCATTGTTTTATGGTTAAAATTATTTTGTCTGTAATGAAAAAACCACACACATATATCTATATCTATATATATATATATAAATATTCAAATTGCATAGTATTATATTATAATTAATGTATAGTAGGTGATCACGTGTCCTGTTTCATAACTTTTTTGAACTCTATATAAAGACCATCACCATAGTCCATACATTCAACACAATACACCTCTCTCTCTATCTCTCTCACTCATGGCTAAGGCTCATGTACTCTATTCATACCTCATCTTACTACACATCATAAACAAAAGCATGATTTTGGTAATACCAACCACAATACCACCATGGAATACCACTTCATTTTCCTCCTTCCCTTATGAAACCCTAAATCATGAAATAACAACCAAACTTTTTCAAGATACCACTTCCATCAAAACAGCTTCTTCTGATTTCGGTAAACTTGTTCAACAAATCCCAACCGCCGTCTTCCATCCTTCCACTGTTTCCGACATCGCCCGCCTCGTTAAATCCTCCTACACCGCTTCTGCTCCTTTCAAGATCGCCGCCAGAGGCCGTGGCCACTCCGTCGGGGGACAGGCGATGGCGAAAGATGGGGTGGTGGTGGAAATGGGTTCTTTGATTAATGGTGGGATAAGGGTTTGTGGGAGTGAGAGTTTAGGGTTTTATGCTGATGTTGGTGGTGAACAGCTTTGGATCGATGTTTTGAGGGCGACGATGAAGCATGGATTGGCGCCGGGTTCGTGGACGGATTACACGTACCTTAGTGTTGGTGGTACACTTTCTAATGCAGGGATTAGTGGGCAGTCCTTCCGTTATGGACCTCAAATCAGTAATGTTCTTGAAATGGATGTCATCACTGGTAACGATCTCTCTCTCTCTACAACTTTTTCCAAAAATGGTGATGATGTGGTACCAAATTAAATTTGGTTTTATGGGTGTGTTTTTGGAATCTAATGTTTGGTGGTTGTAGGAATAGGAGATTTCATCACTTGCTCCAAAACTATTAACTCTGATCTCTTCTATGGAGTTCTTGGAGGTCTTGGTCAGTTTGGGATCATAACTAGGGCAAGGATTGTTCTACAAAAAGCACCCACAAGAGTAAGATATTTAAAAGCCTCATTTTTTTATTATGTTTTATTAATTATGTTATAACTGATCACAAGAAGTCAATAATTAATTATATCTTAGCTTTATTTACAACATATGATTAGTCTTGGGACACTCAAACATCAAACATATGATTTATATATGTTGTTGATTCTTTTGTAGGTGAAATGGGTTAGAATGATTTATGAAGACTTTGCTACCTTCACAAAGGATCAAGAACACTTGATCTCACTTAATGATCATGGACCTAATTATGTCGAAGGCTCGCTTATTATGAAGAAGAGTCCTGCAAACAACTGGAGATCTTCGTTTTTCTCGATTCAAGACGAATCAGAAGTAAATTCTTTAACATCTAAACATGCCATCATTTATAGCTTGGAAGTAGTCAAATACTATAATGAATCCACCACAAAAACCATAGATGAGGTACACTTCATGTTCATCTAGTAATAATCTCATTATTTTGGTCTACTTTTTATAATTATTTTTGTAATTACAGGAACTTGATGAGATGTTCAATGGGTTAAGCTTCAAAACTGGATTTATATTCAAGAAAGATGTAACATATGTTGATTTTCTGAATAGAGTGAGAAGTGAAGAGGTGAAACTTCAATCCGAAGGACTATGGGATGTTCATCATCCATGGTTAAATTTGTTCGTCCCAAAATCGCACATTTTGGAATTTAATCAACGCGTGTTCATTGATATTATTCGAAAAGAAAGCAAAAGCTCGGGTCCTTTCCTCATGTACCCGATGAACCGGAAAAAGTAACTTCCTGTCATTTAGTTTTTTTAGAACAACCAATTTCTTACTTATGTGAGGACTTGAACCCAAAACCTCTAAAACTAGGCGTTTCAAGAGCCTTTGCCATTTAATTGAATTATTACATAAATAGCTTGTTAAGAATTTTTTTTTTTTTTTTGCTTTAAATCTTTTTATCAACCGTGCATTTTCAGGTAATTAATTCACATAATTGTAGGAATAATATATTCTTCCATAAAAAGTTAATTAAGGAATTAATGAAATAATTGATATGATGAGTTTGCCCTATAGTATAACCTAGTTAATTTGTACTTTTAATTTGCTTGAAGACAAGAAGATAATTAAGTTATTGTTATTTAATCACTTAAGTTCGAAAGATTCAATCCTTACTTTATATATATTTATTTATTTGCATGATTATTTATATTTATATAAATGAGCGATGAGGGCTAGATGGGGTTAAAAAAAGAACTTAAAAGTAAATATTTACCCGTTTCCAATATAACTCAGAAAATCATAATAATATATATATTTTTTATAATTATAATTAACTTGCTTTTAATAGTAGTTTTTTTTTAAAACGGCAACTTTTAATAGTAGTTAGTTAATAATTTCTCATTTATTAATACTTATTCTTCATAATTAACATAAAAATAAATTTATTATATGTTAACTAATTATATTTTTTAAAAGAACTAACTATTATATAAGAAATAAGATTTTCCTTCAAAAATTAATTAAAAAATGGTATAATTATTTCACAAATATTTTTTTCCATCTTAACTAATTTACTTTAAAATTTACAGGTGGGATTACACGATGTCGGTTGTCATATCAGATGAAAACGAAGACATATTTTACACCATAGGTTTATTGCACTCGGCTAGAAATGTTGAAGAAGCACAAATCATCAACGAACAAAATAAAAAGATATTAACATTATGTGATGAAACTGGTATTAAAGCCAAGCAATATCTTCCACAATATTACAAAACAAAAGAAGAATGGATGAAGCATTTTGGTAATAAATGGAGTGTGTTTGAGGAAAGGAAAGCCAGATACGACCCAAAAATGATATTATCTCCAGGACAAAATATTTTCTAACTTTGGTTAGAATAATTATCTAATCTATACTATTAAATAAAGATTTAAGGTGGATACTTGTCACTTTCTCATGCCTCCTCACATTGATTTTCCCACCTATCTCTCCTAATAAATGCGCATCTATCTTATTAAATAATAATGATATTATAAATATATTATTAAAGAAAAATACTAATTATATTAAATAAGAATATATAATAGGAAATCAAAATATAACTAATTGAAGAAAAATACTAATTTGTTATATATACACACATTTCCACCTGATATATCTTGAGACGATCACAATAGTCTGACAAGTTATTATGTATTTACAAATTTATAAGTTTTATATTTTTTAATATATAATCTCGTGTAATACACGGGATTCTAACCTAGTGATTAATATAAAAATATCGTATTTATGTAATTTAATTTAATATATTATAGATGTGGGATATTGGTTTAATTTTCTAATGTTATGAAAAGTGGATTCTATCGTTTCACTGCTCGGGTTGATCTTAAAAACCGGATTAAATTAATAAGATATATAAAAAAATGTTAAATGTTTTATAGAAAATAACTAGATAATTATATGTCAATCAAAAGCTTTAAGACTATAAAAAATTATTAGTTATAATAAGCATTGATATATAAATGTTATATGATTTATCTATATATGTAATTACTATATGTATGTAAAATATAATAGTATTCAACCAATTTCTTTGAGTTTGGTATATATGTTTTAAAATTTGGACGTATCCCAAATAGGGCGAGGCACAAAGCAAAAGTAGAATGGAAAGCTTGTATTGACTTTGTAGGCATGATACATACTTCACTCAATGACTGAGACTAAAACCATGTGATTAGCAGATTGACTTAGGTATGTGGTTCTTTGATGATTAACATATGCAAGTGGTTTGACTCGAAGGTAAATCACTAGAAAAGAAATGAGTTTATCGACGGATGAAGGATATATTTCATCAAAAATGATTTTAAAAAATAATATAACTACTGACGGATTAACGACGAGTCACTGATAATTAGTTTTTTCGATAGGCAAGCCGTCGGTAATCCATCTGTGTTTCTAAAGATAAGATTTCAGATAGTATCCTCAATCAGGCTGTTCAGATGACTGTTAGTGTGACAGGTTTGCGACAAACCTATCCGTTGTTTTTCTAAAGATAATATTTCTATTTATAGAAACTGGGTGCGGTGCTTCCCATAAATGACAACCTTTTTTATATAAATATAAAAGGGGGGCTCCCTTGCAAGTCTACCACCAAGTCCGCCGGTGCTCGTGTGTCTCGTCCGTCAGTCTTTTTTTATATTTTAGCATAGAGAAATGTGATTAAATTAAATCCTTTTATTATTATTATTTGAAAAACAATTATTTAAAAAGCTTGAAAAGTGGTGTTGGTAACGTGAAGGTGGGTTTGATGGTACAACGTTGGGTGAAGGGGGGAAGGAAAGTGAGATGAAATAGTAATAAAACACTTTTGACAAAATATAAAAACAGACCACCTTTGTCTCTATGTGAACAAGTAATGAGAAAGTTAAATATATAAATATAAATGACAACCTTTTTTATATAAATATAAACTAGTTGGTTAAACTAGCGCTCCTCGGCGGATGTTGGGCCGATCGTAAATAAAATATAAATGCAAACGCAATAGTAGGTTAGGTCCGTCACATTACCACAACGGATATGGCAGTCGCGGTAGGTTACGATAAAAAAATTGATTCTGAATGTAACTCCGTTTTTAAAAAAAATTTATATCAAAACGTTGACAAAAAGAAAGTAAAAACAACCGCCCGCTTCGTTTTTTATAAAAAGATAACAAATGAAAGTTATTAAAGAAAAAAAATATTAGAAATTTAAGCGGATTAAAACATATATCATATGTTACAGTTTTCTATATTAAAAATATAATTATTAACGGTAAACCACCAATTAGTTTTTATTTTATTGTTTGGATTTACACACAATGTGAAATATACACAAAGTGGTTAGTGGCCCTCTCCTTCACACACGTGACCAAGGATCAGTCCCTGGGAAATTGTTTCGTGGCCCAGTAAGACAACACCACGCAGCAGCCACTGTTCACGCCATTATCGGTTTCTAATGGTAACCAAAAAATGGGTGAATCGTCTTCCTAACGTAACATCTAAAATTTCAACTAAATTTAAACTATTAAAATAGGTGGAAGTTTGGTCCCAAAATAATCATCAAATTCACTACTAGAAAATTGGGCAAATGCGACTGAAATGTCGACCGCAAAATTTACGACCGTTTTGCGACCGAAATTATAAATTAGCTACCGCACAAGATCTGGTCGCAAAGTAGTCGCAAACTTTGCGATCGCACAAGATCTGGTTGCAAACCGGTCGCAAATTTTGCGACTGCTCAGTTTCGGTCACAGTTCAGTTGCAATCTAATCACAAAATTTGCCACCGCTCAGCTTCGGTCGCAAATTTTGCGACCGCTACACTTCGGTCGCAATTCACTCTCAAATTTTTTCACGGTTAAACTTAAGGTCAATTAGGATCAACGATGGTGATTTAGGGTCGTGTCGTTGCTGCTCAACCAGGGTCAATGATGTTTAATCACAACAAATGATGACAATTTTGGGTAGCAACGACCGCTAACGACCTTCGTTATCCACAACACAATTTCTCCGCAACCACTAACGACCTACGTTCTCCACAACCACTAACGACCCACGCTCTCCACAACCACTAACGACCCACGTTCTCCACAACCTTTGTTAGGATCAATGATGGTGATGGGTCAATTTCTTCCTTCTCGTCGATAAAAATAACAATATGTTTATAATAAAATAACCTTTGTTACTTATGTGGCAAAAGTTTTTGCAAATTGGTACCTAAGCTCTGATATTTTAAAAGAATAATGAAATGACGTTTGGCCAATGGTGGTCATTTATGGTCATTAATGACTAATTAGGAACATTCACGGTGAATGATGGTTAAATAGTGTCATTAAACAACTTGTTAATGTGTTATTTTTCTGCTGTCAATATGTTTTTTAACAAAATTTTCTACTAAATATCATCTAAACCTGTCATTTACAAGATTTGAATTCACACCATTTTTATAGGGATCAATCACCAAATATCACTAAAACAGAAAGGTCATGGACCGTCAATGTATTATATCTAAATTCATGCGTGACTTTTCCTTTTTTTCCCAACCCTCTCTTTTTCTTTCTTGCGTGACAATTAACAGCCCCGCATATGAGCAACCAACAATCCAAGTGATCTTTTTAATTGTAGTCCATTTCCTTTTAACCCATGTAATGATACAATGCAGCCCGAAATGATACAATGCAGCCCGAAATTCGATTTTTAGCCTAAAACATTAGTCATTCTATTTCCACCTACATGTTTTCTCTTGAGCTCCAAGATCTCCTTCAATCATTTGTTTCCTAAAGTCCATCACAATAATAGGTAGGCCAATTAAATGACTATTATTTTTATATTCTTTTCATGTGATGAAACTTAGATTAATTACCATTCACCCAAATTAATTCCATGTCATACATTTAGACCCACATTAATTAGGTTACTAATTCTTTCTCATTTTTTTAACAGTAGATGGTCTAACGTTTGGGGGACTTTGTTATCTTAATCGGCCCCAGAGTCTCCACCTTGGTTCAAACCTCACCCCACACCACTCATTATTTATTAAACCCTACACAAGATAAAAACCAATCAAATTAATATATTTTGTACTCATATTAATGCATTCATGATATAGTTAATATCTAAAAACGTGTACCAAATATGCACTCATCAACAATTCAGTTGTGTTTCAGGTGGTACTGTATGACGACAAGCGCAATGTCAAGACGATTGTATTCAAGCAATTTCGAAAGCTGTTGAAGGAAACCGCCAGAATTTCATATAATAACCTAACGACTTATTTGGTCGACAGCAAGGTACCGAATATTTCGCCGGAACGACAGAAAATTCTTATAACTGGTAAGGTTAACTTTTTCGTTATAGTGCTAGAGAGGAATTGTTACTTCCTTGTGGTGTTGAAGCGACCACGAAGAGAAGAGAAAACCTAATAAACCGATTGCAATTGCTCTGATAGCGTCACCGGCGTATTTGTTGAATCTCAGTCGGAATCGTATGGATTTAATTCACGAATGTATTTCTTCTTGTTTCAGTTCGTATGGATACGATGAACGGTTTCAGGGTCACGTTAACACGATTTTGAATATGTACACTGTTTGAATGCAATTCTAAGTTGTTTATTTGTTTTTTACCTGGCACCGTAACTTGGTTAACGGTGGCTATCTTCTCCAGGGGAATTAAAACCTTGTGATTTAGGATTTAAAGACGATTTTGATTTAAGGATTAAAAGTTAATAAGGTTTAATGGTGTGTGTGTGGGGGGGGGGGGGGAATTAATTAAGGGTTTAACAAATGATAAATAAAGAAACATATAAAAAGACACAAATACCTCTTTTTTAACATTAAAAAATAGATGAAGTTAATTAATTGGATGAAAATAACAAGTTTGTAAACTACAAAGATACACAGGAGAAAAATAAAATTTTGGATGAAACTGTAAAAAATGACTAAACTATAGAGACGAAAATAACAGTTTACTCTATAATTAAAGTTATAATATACTATAAAAAAAAAGAAGTAAACAAAAAACAAGAAGTATTATTTAAAAAAAGCGGGTTTGGTAGATATAGTAATTTAAAGGTAAAATTAGTATTTTTTATAGGGTTGTTCAAAAAGCTCGTGGCTCGCTCGAAGTTCACTCGAAAAAATCTCGTCTCGAAAAAAGCTTGGTTGTAAACGAGCCGAGCCGAGCTCGAGCTAGGGTTGGCTTGGCTCGGCTCGTGGGCTTGTCTAAATAACTAATATATATATATATATATATATATATATATATATATATATATATATATATATATATATATTATGTTATATGTTATATTTGAAGGCTGATATTTTGATTTTTGACTTCATTTGTTATCAAGTACTCTAAGTTTTGAATTAAAAAATTACTTTATTTACCGTTGTATTTACTCTCTAGTTTATAATTTTTGGGTGTACGTTTTTATTTTGTCTTTTATTGTCCCTTGCGGCTATTCAGTTTTTTGAAGACCACAAAACTTCAATCTGGGAATAAAATATATTTTTTTTGTCTTATATATATATATATATATATATATATATATATAGAGGGTAGAGTTATACTAAAAATGAGTTTTTTCCTAAGAAAAAAAGAAGATTTTAGGTATGGTGTTCTTTCACTTTATGTATGATGTTTTAGTTTTATTTATGTGAACATATTTAAAAGTTGAAGAACACAATGGCTAAAATGTAAAACACCATGCATTTCTTAGGCTTCTTAGGAAAAAACTCCTTTTTAGTATAACCCAACTATATATATATATATATATATATATATATATATATATATATATATATATATATATAGGGGAAGGATCATAAGAAAACTCATTATTCATGAGAAAACCAAAAAACTATTTATTAACGTAAAAAAATAATAAAAAAATCATAACTCAAAATATAAATCAAAAACTAAAAAACCGATTCGGAGACCTTGTTCCCCACGTCGTCCTCTTTCCAAAAAAAAAAATCAGCACCCTACTACATATGTTTAGTTTAGCTTTTAGGTTAGGTTTTTTAGGGGGTGGGGGTGGGGGGTTTAGGTTTTTGGGTGGGGGTTAGGTTTTTTGTTGTACTACACATATGCAGCATCTTTAATGAGGAGTTTTTTAGTTTTATCATGAAAATGAGTTTTCTAGTGAACTCACCCATATATATATATATATATATATTAATTTGTAAAAAAATAAAAAAAAACGAGATGGCTCGAGCTTTTTATGAACCGAGCTCGAGCTCAACTTTTTAGCCAGAAAAAAAAATCGAGCCGAGCCGAACTGATTCGTTTAATTTCGAGCTCGAGCCAAGCCTAGCTCGGATCGTCTCAATTACAACCCTAATTGTTTAAAAGAATAGTTATACTTATAATATACTAATATATATGTTACTATTATAATTACAGCTAGAATGTACTATAAAATTTATAGACCAAGAATTAAATAAAAAAATAACTTTATTATTAATGTAACTATTATGAAAAAACATTAATTAAATTTTATCTTTAAATATAAACATGTAAATATAATTTTAAAAAAATAACTAAAGGTGACTTCCGTAATCACATTCACGGAAGTAGAAACCCTAATGGCTTTTATTAATCGGCATTAGTGCTAACTAACAGAAAAGAATGATCCGTTTATTTAATTCGCGGAACACCATCGATCCGTAACCTGCATTCACGGAAGTAGCTACATCCGTAATCCACTGTCACGGAAGTGGCTGATCCGTTTATGCCATTCACGGATCTAGGGTGGAGCCAGCAACCTTTATGCCACATAAGGTGGTTCCGTGATAGGCATTCATGGAAAACCCATAAACCAAAAGAGTTGAAACTCACTCCTAGAAACGCTCATGCAACGTAAAAAATCTCCATTTAAAAAAATATGTATAAAACACCTGGACGCCAATTTGAACATGGCGTTTTAGCTTTTTGCATGACGTTTTAGCTTTTGGTCATAGGTTTTACGCATGAGTGGCAAAGTTTGATATGACGTTTTAGATTTTGGTCATGGTGTTTTACACCTGGACTTTAACTCAACATGCCCTTTTATGTTTTGTTTATGATGTTTTACACGCGTGTTTTTAGGGGGGGACGTTTTCCCTTTGGTCACGTGTTGCGCCCTAGTGCTTTCCTACGGCCTATCATGTTCTATGGTTTTGTTCTTTTCTAACATTGAAAGGACCCATTACCAGGTACATCTTATAGTTGGCAAAGATAGCATAAACATTGTTTTTAAACTTTGAATACACTTTAAAACTATCATCAAAAGTCCTTTACAAATTAGAGTCAATTAAAACTTTTAACATATCATTGTTCAATATTCATAAACTAGAGATAATGAGGATGTCAGTCTTGATCAGCAACAACCAACAGCCATCCATTTCCAAGCTCTCGCAACTTCATATCTTTTTCTTTCCTTTGTTACTTGATGTGCATACTAAAATAGTCAGATAACGCTGTTAAGTTCAAGTTTTCTAAACGTATAATAAGTAACCTTTCTTTCTCATGTTATTCATATAAAACTAATTTAATGAAAACATACGTTAAACATACTTTAAACTTACTCTATACTACTAAGTAAAATATATTACAATACAACATGTAAATTATTACTTAGCCATTTCTTTGCATCGTTACTTATTTCATACATTCACTTCCGCTCATTAAAATCCACGAAGGACACTTTCATTCTTTACTTTCGTTCATTACAGTCCACAATGGACACTTTACGTTACAATCCATAAGGGACATTTTACATTACAGTCCACAAAGGACACTTTACATTACAGTCCACAAAGGACACTTTACATTACAGTCCACAAAGGACACATTACATCACATCCACGAAGGATTTCTTTCTTTTGATGAGAGTTTCTAAGGCTCTACGTCCCAACCTCACCGAACTTCCATGAAAGATATTCTTTCTTTGGTGACCTTCATCACAGGGATAACCGCCATTACCCATGTTAACCAGCTGCAACATCCCGGTTACAATGCTTTGCCGAGCACTATGCCCGTTATTCGTATAGCAGGCATGCTACTCATGCAATGACACTGCCATAGGCTTCTGGTAGTACCAGTCACTCAGACTATGCCACTACCTTAAGACTTGCTTTGGTGTAACCATACTCGAATATAGGCAGCATAACATACTTAACTATTTTCGTTCACTTTTGTTTATAAAACATTTAGTTAGATAAACCCATTCTCTTTCATTCACATTCGTTTATAAAATATATAGTTAAATAAACCGTTCTCTTTCACTTACATTTGTTTATAAAACATATAGTTAAATAAACCATTCACTTCCACTTACATTTATTTATAAAACATATAGTTAAATAAACCGTTCACTTCCACTTACATTTGTTTATAAAACATATGGTTAGATAAACTGTTTACTTTCACTTACATTTACGTTTAAGTAATAAAATACTTTTATTATAAACGTCTGTTACTTGAGTATGCACACCACCCTAAAACAGTAAAAATAGGGATTCTTGAACCCACCCGATTGTTTGTATATAACTTGAATTGGATGCCTTATCTAGTGCTAACGCGTAGACCAATCTGCACAGAAGTCAACACGTGAATTCTATCATTTCAAGCTAGTATCGCCTAACAGTGTCCCCTGAGACAAGATCAGTGTCACCAGGCTTAGTGTTTCTGGCACATGATCAGTGTCGCCAGAACTTTCGTTCTAGACTTAATGTCGTCTACTAGTGTCGTTCTTGTAGTGTTGTGCACATGCATGGCGACACTGAGTAGTGCCGCCAATGGAATAGCACGTGTACCAATCATTGGCGAATTTCGGGAGACGTGTATCGTCGTCCCCGACTAGTGTCGCCTGAAGAAATAGTGTCGTCTCTTGAAGATCTTCATGTTTAGGCTATTTTCAATCCAAAATCATAACTTTTTACGTCCAAAATGTTTACATGGCTTCCATGAAGCTAGATCTAAGCTTTAAGTCACGTTAAGACGTAAAAATCTGATCTTTATGTTAAAACCCCGAAAAAACCCACTTTAGAAAACAGAAACCCGGATTTGGGCGGATTCGTTACCTATTTTCCCGTGATTTCTTGTCCACTGATCCTCTACAACGAACCAGTAACGAATTTGAGGTCACACACTTGAATCCTTAAACTTTCTCTCTCTAGAATTTCATCTTTCTCTCTGAAGACGAAATTAGTGAAGATGGTGGAATGATGGAACAATGGAGGCTGATCTTGTCTTGAAGGAAACCCTAGTGGGCCAAGCCCACACATACAAGCCCATGATTCCTCATTTATTTCATTATTTGGCCCAAATTCAAAGTGTTGGTTTTCGGGATGTTACAAACGTATCCCTACCATATATATATATATATATATATATATATATATATATACACACATATATAGTCCGGTTATTGTAAAAAGGGTTTTTAGCGTACGAAAGCATCAACAGGCGAGGGGTAAATGCATCCGCGTTATAATAATAACGCATGTTTAAAATGATAATTACACATGTTTATAATAACGCAAGATCATAATCACATATGCTTTATAATAACGTATGACTATAACCACGAATGTTATACGTATAATCATGCATGTTTTATTAGGTTCATAATAATAAATGTGTATACCAATGAAATAGAAGTAAATTTCACAATTATGTGAACATCATAAATCCATTGACCTATATTAATTTCTGAAAATCTTATTTAGAAGAATATGATATGACTATATATATAATGTTAAATATCTTCTGTTATTATTAATTGCATAATAATAAATGTATATTTTGCAATTATGTGAACATCATAAATCCATTGACCTACATTAATTTTTGAAAATCGTATTTAGAAGAATATGATATGATTGAAATTTAATTGCAATAAATCCATATAAATTAACTTAATACATCCTAAAAAAAAGTAGATAGCAATGGCTTCTTCAACATTGGTTCTCATGCTGTTGCTATCATTCGCTCCATTTTCATTGTCACGTCAAAACTTCCATCGTTGCCTTTTTAACAACATCATAATAAGCCCAAACACATTCTTCACCCAAAACGACACCGATTTCATCGACATTCTTGATTCTCGGGCGATAAATCTTCGATTCACAAGCTCTAAGACTCCCCAACCTGTGGTTATTTTCATCCCATCCAACGAAGCACATATCCAAGCTGCGGTTATTTGCACCAAAAAGCACGGAATTCAGCTACGGATTAGAAGCGGAGGCCACGATTACGAAGGTGCTTCTTACGCATCGGCTATACACAACTCGTTTGTCGTTCTTGATTTATCGGAAATGCGTGATGTTAACGTTAATACCACGGATAGTACCGTTTGGGTTGGGGCCGGAGCCACCCTTGGTGAGCTTTACTACCGAGTTCAAGAGAAGAGTTCAAGTCTAGGGTTCCCTTGTGGTATGCACCCGAGCATTGCGGTGGGCGGGTACATCACAGGTGGTGGGTGTGGGACCATGATGATAACGTACGGGCTTGCGGCTGATAACGCGTTAGATGCAAGAATAATTAACTCAAAGGGGGAGATCCTGGATCGGGCCTCCATGGGGGAGGATGTTTTTTGGGCTATACGTGGTGGCGGTGGCGGGAGCTATGGAGTCATAGTTTCATGGAAACAAAGACTCGTACCAGTCCCGCCAATCGCCACAGTATTCCAGATTGAAAGAACATTGGAACAAAATGCCACTAAGATTTTATACAAGTGGCAACAAGTAGCTTCCAAGCTTGATGAAAATCTTTTTATTGGTGTGGATATTGAAGTTTCAGATGTACCCAAAACACCTACTAGAACGATACTTACTAGTTTTTACGGACACTATCTCGGTGAAGGGGAGAAGTTCAAGGAAATCATAATCAATAGTTTACCCGAACTTGGAGTATTAGAAGACTACGAATGGCGTGAAACGAGTTGGCTCCAGACGGTTTTGGCCCTCTCCGGTTATGAGTACGATTACCCAACTACCGTCCTCTCCAGAAAACCCAAGCAGTATTACAACTTTAAAGCAAAATCAGATTTTGTGACAGAAGTAATACCGGAGATAGAGTTGGAAACATTATGGAAAACAATGATGGATGATGAAAAGAACACGGATACGTTATGTTGGGTTAATTATTGAGTTCGGATATAAAAGTTCAAGGGGTGATTTGAAAGCATTTGGAATTAAAAGGATTAACATGGAAGTTGGAGGTTGAGTTATTGTTGGTGTCAAAGAGGCAGTCGTAAGTTTCTGCATGGAGTTAAAAGTTGTTTTGGAATTAGACTACATAATGGATAGACATGGAAGTGTGGAGCACAAGTTTCTTGGAGGTCAAGATATAGTGTTCGAGAGTTTTAGTAGATAGGATTAATTTGTTTGTTTAAATTATTTAATTATTAGTATGTCTTTATCTAGTAGGTTATGGATAATACCAAACATGTTTGGGTTATCTTTTAAGTATTTGAGTAGAATTATACTACTTGATTAGCAAGATTTATTTTAGTATAAATAGATAACTTAGGAGTTATTGTAATTGTAAGTCAAGAATTAATAACAAGAAAGAGTCGATCGGTTGTTGAGATCAAATTCTGTGTTCGTATTCTTGGACCTGATTTCCAACAGTTGGTATCAGAGCTTGGTGTCTGCAGTTTTGAGAGTCGTGTTTCGCAAGTAGGAGTAGCCCTTTGGCTGCAGGGCTGAAGACGAAGAAGGAGCAAGATCCGTTCTTGTTAAGAAGGTTTGAAGGAAGCAAGAACGTGATCTTCATGAAGGTTTGAAGGAAGCAAGTAAAAGAAACAAGAAAATTTTTCTTGTTAAGTAGGCAATCAAGAACCCGTTTTCTTGGTTGAATGAAGGAGTAGGAAAAACAAGAACTTTTCTTGTTTAGTAGGCAATCAAGAACCCTAGTTTTTTATTGAAAGAATGAGTAAGAGAACAAGATCTTATCTTGTTTAGTAGGCAATCAAGAACCATGGTTATTGATTGAAAGAAGGAGTAGGAAGAAATCTTGTTAAGAAGGCTATCAAGGACTTGTTTCTTGATGAATTGAAGGAGTAGGAGAAAGAAGGAAAGAAGGAAGAAGGAAAACAAGTAGGAAGAAGGTTAAGAAGGTAAGAAGAAAGAAAGAAGTTAGGAAATCATGAAAGAAAGCTAGCAAGCAAGAAGTCAAGAGAAAGATAGCAAGGAAGAATGAAGAATGAGCAAGAACGTGTGGTTCGATTGGGAAGAAAGCAAGAGAAGGAACGAGAAAGTTTGCAATTTGAAGGGGTGAAGATTGTGAACTCAAGAATTAAGGGGGTGATTGTTGGGTTAATTATTGAGTTCACATATAAAAGTTTAAGGGGTGATTTGAAAACATTTGGAATTAAAAGGATTAACATGGAAATTGGAGGTTGAGTTATTATTGGTGTCAAAGAGGCAGCCGTAAGTTTCTGCATGGAGTTAAAAGTTGTTTTGGAATTAGACTACATAATGGATAGACATGGAAGTGTGGAGCACAAGTTTCTTGGAGGTCAAGATATAGTCTTCGAGAGTTTTAGTAGATAGGATTAATTTGTGTGTTTAAATTATTTAATTATTAGTATGTTTTTATCTAGTAGGTTATGGATAATACCAAACATGTTTGGGTTATCTTTTAAGTATTTAAGTAGGATTATAATACTTGATT
Organism: Smallanthus sonchifolius; assembly: GCA_023525975.1. NCBI lineage: Eukaryota > Viridiplantae > Streptophyta > Magnoliopsida > Asterales > Asteraceae > Smallanthus > Smallanthus sonchifolius. Next base: position 24,918,385 of record CM042018.1, on the reverse strand, counting down.
AGAAAGGTTTATTTTAGTATAAATAGATGACCTAGGAGTTATTGTAATTGTAAGTCAAGAATTAATAACAAGAAAGAGTCGGTCGGTTGTTGAGATCAAATTCTGTGTTCGTATTCTTGGACCTGATTTTCAACACGTTACATACGTATATGCTGTGGAACCCTTATGGGGGCATTGTCAGCAGGCAGCCAGAGGCATCAACCCCATTTCCCCACAGAAATGTACTTTTCAATATTCAGTATGTGTCGAAGTGGCTGGATGCAGGTGATAGAAGACAACAGAACCAAGGGTTTTACGTACTTCACAAGCTTTACAGATACATGACGCAACATGTTTCAAAGTTTCCAAGACAAACATATGTGAATTATCGAGATTTTAAGCTTGGAACCAATATAATGGAGCTAGTACGAGTTATGAAGAGGCGAGTTCATGGGGAACCAAGTATTTCAAAGACAACTTCAAAAGGCGGGCGCAGATCAAGATTGAGTTCGACCCAGATAACTTCTTTCGCCATGAACAAAGCATCCCCATTCTTTCTCCATAGATATGTTGGAAGAATTTATAGATGGGTTAGTTGGATTGGGTCAATAAGTTGGTTATAGTTGGAGTCAAGTTCATTGCAGTTTTGATAATGTGGTCATGCAGTTAGTAATTTAGATTATGGTTTTGCCAAGATATGAAGTCATCTTCAATCTTTGATTGGTATGATTTCTTATAAACAGATAAGAAATAGAGAATTTGAAAGCAAACTAAATATGAATTGTATCCAATGAATGAAGACAACTCGACGCCTTGAAATGGCAGTACACTTACAATCGGTGCGTATATGTCTGGACTTCGGACTTTAAACATTAAAAACTAACTTGGGCTTTATTATAAAGTCTTAATAGCCCAACAACAACCTGACCTGGACTTGACAACCCACAAACGTAAATGTTTTCTTGACCCAATAAACATACATAAAAGACTACATTTGTGATAAGGATTTAAAGCCTAATAATCCCGCCCTTAAATCCTTAATCACAAATGTTTTCACATTACTTCCCAAGCTGTAGGAAATCATCATCGATAATGATAACCAAATCTTCATTGATGTCATCTTCATCCTCCATAGTTTCTTCATTGCTTGATCCACTTTTGTCTTCGGATTCCTCGGTAACAGACTTGCCATCTTCAGATTCGGCATTTTCAGTTTCTGCGATTCTTTCTTTGTTGGTGCAGTGTTCTGCAATAATTACATCCGTCCCTATCAATTCTGATCCAATCATTCTTGCGTCCAAAATTGTTTGGTCTTCATAGTAGGCTTCATCCTCTTTCGGTTCAGATTATGGAGTAGAAGCCCTTGTTTTTGTACCTGAAATAGTGAAATTTTCAAATCTGAAGTTGGGTCCACACATTGGTAGAAATTCTCTGATTGCTTGGACCCTTCTCTTCTTAGGTATAGGTGACCCGTCCATTTCTCCTTCCGTAGGCCCATTCTTACTGCATACTTCATTTACCCTAGTGTTACTGAGACTCTCTTCAAGCTCTTTGTTAGCACGATCTTCCTTTTACTTTTTTTGTAAAAGTAATCAATCAAATCAAATCCAAGAATTGCATGTAAACAATTCTTAGATTCACATCCACATGATACGGTAGCCCCATCTTTGTTACAATGTCTTGCCACTTGTTATTTTTGCAAACTGACCTAAAACCCCCACTTTGTTCAACATATAAGTAGAGATCTAACAATTCTACCTCAAATCCATTCTTAACAGTAGGTGGTATAGGTCTATCCAACCCAAGACATACATGCTTTCCATAAAACCAATATATCATATTCTTAAACTCTTCATTAGATTCCTTTTTGTTCAACATGATTAGTTCATGATCTTTAAAAATATCAAGAAATCCAATAAAAATTTCAAGTGGTGTAAAATGAATAGGTTTAATGAACTTACTTTGGTCTAATGGATTTCCTTCAAATTCTTTCCAAAGTAATTATGTCCCTAACCTTATTTGTTCCGGATTTTGCTAAATCTGATCGGCATGGTTTGTGGATCCATCCAAGGATTCAAAATAATTTTCAAGATACTCAGTTTCTAACTCAGATTCGGACTTGTCCATCGAACCTTCCTGCACCATAACCATGTTACCAAACATCTTTTCCAAATAACAAACATCCCCTTTATACTTGATGTCAAACCCTTGATACAATAATTGTTTTGCATTTAAGACATTCTTGTTAAGTTTAGGAACATAGCTAATGCAAGATATAGTCCTAAACTTCCCATTAATAAAGATCTTTGATTCTCCTACTCCATGTATGAAGGAAAAATCATTTTTTGCATCTAAGACCTCAACTCCAAAACTCCATTTAAATTTTGAAAATAAAAACTTATTTCCAGTCACATGCTGTTTATAAATATTGCTTACTACCAACAAGTCATTCCAATTTCCAGAATATGTGCCCTTCACTAAGTATTCCATATTATTTAAAGAATCTAGGAATTGTATGTTACTAAACTTACTAGGGCAGTATATTGCATAGTGGCCCATCATTTGGCAAATAAAACAACGAAGATTTATAGCATGGCTTTTGTTGTTCTTTTCCCTAAACATACCACGCAGTGATTGACTTATAATTGGTTTTGTGAAGTTGATCTTAGACCTTGTTTTGAAATCTCTTTCCCCTTTGATAATCCTTTTTGCAATCGTATTCTCCCTGCTTTCCTTCTGATGTGGTTTCCCACGCTTGCCTGCATCCAAACTTAAATTAGACAACTTAATCCTTCTTGCTTCACGAATGATACTTCGTCAGACGGTAACATGATTTGAGGATTCCCCCAATTCTTCATTCGGAGTTCTGTGAGGCCTTCTTCGAAGTTTCCAACCAGTGGCTCTGATACCACTAATTTACCCAGATATGAAGTCATCTTCAATCTTTGATTGGTATGATTTCTTATAAACAGATAAGAAATAGAGAATTTGAAAGCAAACTAAATATGAATTGTATTCAATGAATGAAGACAAATCGACGCCTTGAAATAGCAATACATTTATCGTTTATACAGACATGAATTGACGCAACCGTTGTGGAGCAGTTCTGAATAAGAAACGAAGATTTAACCATGATTTAGCAACTATTTAAGCACAGAAACGAAGATCTGAAGAAGAAAAATAAAGATTTAACCTGGTTTACACATGTGTAAATTCAGTTTATCCACGTGTAAATTTAAATCTCGACTGGTCACGCATGTTCATATCTTTTTTTTAACGGTGGATTTCTTTACTCCTGTGAGACTTAAACCCAAGACCTCCAAACCTAGGTGTTCCACGAGACTTTGCCTCTACCACTGTGCCACCAACCCTAGTGGTATACATGTTCATATCTGAATAGACATAAAACACATGAATAAGAACTCTTTACACATATGTAAATTAAGTTTACGTGTATGTAAATTCAAATCTGGGGATTTCGAATGTGTAAAAGTTTTATTTCGTGGTTCAGATCTGAATCCACAGCCAAAATCCTAAATCAAAATCAGAAAGCCCAAATCAAATCAGTAGAAACAGATCTTCACGTGATTTAATCAAATCTCAAGGACACTCTTTTAGTTTTTTATTTGTATAAATCAAATGCAGGATCTGACGAATTTCATCATTTTCACATAAAAACACATGAATAACAACTTTTTACATATGAGTAAATTCAGTTTACACATGTGTAAAATCAAATCCGAGCTTGCAAATATGGGTAAAAAACGATGTAGAATCAGTACTATAAATAATCAAAGAAAAAGATATAAAAAAACACTAGGGTGGGTTTACTTGTGAAATCAAACTTAAATATAATAACAAACCCTTACACATGTGTATTGATCGCGTTGTTAAGGTCAATAAAAAACAATATTAAATATAATCCCTATCTACCTTAAACTATAGTATAGTGAAGTAGGGTGTCGTATCCACATGTAATTGGTGGAAAGTGTTAATTAAGAAAACTGTTTAAGTTCAGATTAAAAAGCAACAAACTTTGAAAACAATTAAGAGAAAACGGATTGCTTCCGGGTTCATATTGCAAGTTCGGTGATTACTGATTTGTACTAATTGGAAATCACATAGACATGACTCGTTTATTCAGTTTGATAAATAATCAACAACCAAGATAGTGACTGCGTTGAGCAACGATTGTAAATCTGAATGCTTGACACAAGTTAATTACCCATTAGTTAATTACTAACTCAGAATTCTAAACATAAGCAAACAATGGTTCACGATTTAAAACCGAAAAACTGATGCATGCAATAATTCAATAAACCAAAACTGTTCTAATCAAACAAAACAACTATAGAATTCAAACCACCGAATGATTACAAGAAGACTATACCAAACTAAGTATGAATCATATATTATCACTTACAAGCAGATCCTACATCTAGAAACAACCACAGAATGATTAGCCGCTCATCGACATCATCATCAATTCTTCAACAGTTGGTGTAACTCGATCTAGCATCAAAAACTTGGGAAGATCGAAACTTTATCTCTCAAAATCGCCTATGGAAAGCTCTGGGACGGCTGGATGCAAATTAATTCGAGAATAGACTCCCCCTTGGCTCATCATTGGAATTAGAATAAATTTTTCGACATAATGTTTCTCTGCCTGTCGCGAACTTGGATTAGGTCTTCTTCGTGTATCGCGAAGAACAAAATAGTCGGGCCTCGAGTGTCGCGAACTGTCTCTCCCAGGTCTTCGCGTACCGCGAAGAACCTAAATTCCAAGAAATTTGACTTTTGTTGACTTTGACTTCTCCGGGGGCCCGTGTATGCTGCTATCCTCTTGATTTAAGCTCCATATTTCCCGCTCAAGTAACACCTTAATCGTGTAAGACTCGAAAACACCAAATACACATAAAACAGACTCGATATACAAAGCTAAATGCTTAAACTATACAAATTAAACTCTTATACATGTGATATTTAGCAACACATCATGTATATTCAGTTTACACAAATCTAGAATTTTCAAATCTGGTTAAAAAAATATGTAAAAAAAAAGATATAGAATCAGATCCGTGAATAATCAAGAAAAAAATGTATAAAAAAACCGCCCCAAAAAACGACTCAAATAAAAAACCGCCTCAAAATATAACTTTTAAAGCGGTTTGTATTCATTCTTCTCTTTTGAACAATGTTTTCAGAACCGGACCGGACAGTGAACCGGACACCTTAGAGGTTCACTGATCGGACCAGTTGGACCGGATTCAAGAACCGGACGACGTCATAAATAATTTAATAATTATATATAATATATGTTTTAAAACAAATTATATATATATAAATTTAATTGTATTGTATTATTGGTTATACATATATTTATTAATAAATTTAAGTTTGGTAAAGGAAGTATTTGAAGACAATAATACTTATTGTTTCTACTAGCAAGAAAAACAAAAACACAGTAGTAGATTAGTTGGTTTGTTCCTTTTAAATCTTAACTGTTGGTCTTTGGTTGGAAACCCATATTGAACCAAGCTTTTGTTTTATTTAAATCCCCCTTGCTCCTTTCTACACACTATAAAAAAAAGGTTTGCAAGTTCCCACATTGGATGATTGAAGCTTCCATACTTATCTTCTTCTCTTATAAAACCTTGCAAGTGTCCCGCATCGGCTCACTGAAGTTTCCATCCCTAGCTTCTTCACTTATAAAAGGGAGCCTATCATCATTTCCAAGTTCTCCATAACAGAGAAACTGGTTTAATTCGATGCTAAGTATAACGATATGGTTCAACCGTGTTCCGGGTCAGCCGGTTCAACCGCTAGCCCGCTCTGGTCGGCTGGTTAATTTCAAAACTGTTTAAATGGGTGAACCGGACCGCCGACGGTAACGGTCCCCGGTCCGACCGGCCGGTCCGGTCCTCAAAACCTTGCTTTTGAAGCAGTTTTTGAGTTAAAATTTAAACATTAATTAATTATTTAATACTTTAGTTTCATTTCTTCTCTTTTGAAGCGGTTTTTGAGGAACGCATTAAAATTTAAACATTAATTAAATAATTAATACTTTATGTTTCATTCCCCCTCCTAATGTCAGCTTCTTGCCCTTTTCATATCTTTTCATCTACATGGTAGAGTGACCAGAGGAACCAGACGGCGAGTTCACGAAGGTAGAGTGACGAGAATATATACATACATCGACGGCGAGTTCACGGTGGTAGAGTGACTAGAGGAACCCGACATTTTTGGTTGTTAACTAGGCAGAGTACAGCGGCAGATCTATGGAAGAATCGACGATTTTGGTGGCTTCTTTTCATCTCAGTGTTCTTCAATCGATGGCCCGAGTGTGAATCTCTCCAATGGTCATTTTTGTTGACTATATAGGGTTTGTTCTAATTCCATCTAATTGGGTTTGCATCTGTTTGATTACATGTGTTGAAGTACAAATAGATCGAAACCCTAACTTTAGAAGAAATACGGAAAAAGTGTTAATGGGTTTGCATCTGTTTTGTTCTTCACGGCTTAGTCTGCCTAAGACGGATCTGGAAGCACAAATTTGGGTCGATTCTTAACATTCTCAACAAGAGGCATGCCTAGATCTGCCTGAGACAGATCTGGAAGCAAAAATCCTCAATCATTCTCATTAAGGGGTATTCTACAAGATGTGGAAGCACAAATCCGGTGGTCGGAGACACTAGCGTGCTGCAATTCCGGTGGCCGGAGACACCAGCCTGTTGCAATTTTTTTTGTTTTGGCCCTGAACTTTTGGAGCGGTTTTACACTTTTTTAGAGCTGTTCTACAAACCGCTTTAAAAGATAAATTGATTTTTTGGAGCGTCATTTTATAGAGCGGTTCAAAACCGCTTCAAAAAACCAAAATAACCACCTTAAAAAATAAGTTTTGTACTAGTGGTTTACTCTAAAACAAGATGTAAAATCAAACATTTGGATCTTGAAATTTTTCACAGAATCATGACCGTAAGTCATATGTGTTTAATTGTTTATGGAAAAAATTAATTGAAGAAAAAGAGCAAAATTTAAATATAATTTTTTTTGAATTAGTGGGTTGGCCCGCGCAAAGCGTCGGGTATCACCGAGACTCTTTTGGAGGGCGCAATCTAACCCGAATTGTCTTAAACACTGATTATATTTGGGTATTATTTTTTATTATTATAACTATGTAAATATTTAGTAATTATATACTTAAACATTTAAATAATTAACATCCAATATTTTAGCTTAATTTAATTTCCGCAATAATTGAAGATCCACAATTTCAACTTCAGTTCGTGGCTTGATTTAAGCCATAAAACCTTAACCGTTATTTCTCGTTTAGTCGGTCGTTCGTTCCGACCAACATGGCGGGTTTGGTGTGAAGATTTTTAAAACGGTAGTTAACGGTTTATCTCTAAAATTTTACATTTTTAATTATTATACACTCTATTAAAAATGGATGACAATGAACAGTAAACCCAACCAATGGGGTGCTGCCATGTGAAAACTTTTACCTGTGTATGTACGTGTGTGTATATATATGAAATTGATTGAGAGCAACAGTGGGCGTTAGCGCAATTGGTTCGCGTGTCACACCCACACGTAGGTGGCGCTGGTTCGAGCCCAAACCCCAACCCCAACCCCTCCCCTGCGCATGCGGCCAGTTCTTCCCTTTTCCAAGCTACTTCATTTATTTATTTACTAGGTTAAAACTCATGTATTACATGAGTTGAATAAATACAACTTGTTATAAAACATTAATTTTAGATATTTAATTCTTTAACATCATCATTATTTAATAGGAGATAAAGATGGAAAACAAAAATTTAGACGACACGTAGCAAGTATAGTTATTCATTTATTATAATATAGGTTAGAAACCCGATATATTACATATGATAAATAAATGTAGTGTTATATATTATTAGTAATAAAGATTTACATATTAATGACATATCACATAGTTTTTTAATACAAATTTTAGAAACGTTATAAAGTTATTTTTTAAAAATGTTTTATAAAAAGAATGAAAGAAATTTTCAAATTATAAAAATGTTTTATGAACAAACCTATTTAAAAAAAACGTTTTATAAAAATAATTATAGAAATCATTATTATTTAATAGTGATTTTGAGAATATTTTGTTTTCTCTTATAACTCGTAAAATAAGAGATTCTTTCCTTTTGCATCTATTATTATTTTTCTATTATTTTTTTTATTTCTTTATTATTTAACTAAAAATACAATTATATTTTTTTAAATGCTAAATTAACTTAATTAATCACCTATTACTTTTATAAAAAAATTACAAAGTCTTTAAATTATCTAAATCTTTATAGTTAATTTTGAGAATATTTTGTTTTCTCTTATAACTTGTAAAATAAGAAATTTTATAAAACTTAATACTTAATTTAAATAGTATTTAGTTATAAAAATATAAATAGTAAATGTAAATTTAAATCTTAATTTTAGGTATTATAAATAAAATAATATTTAATGTAGTGAATTAAATAATCTTATGTACATTAAATAATGATAATTATTAAGTGTTGGACTTTAATTGTAGGGTTAAATGGTAAATGAACACATTTTATGTATTGGTATGATGTATTTTATGCATAACAATATGTGTTAAGTGTATTAAAATTTTTGATAAATTACAACCATGTCCTTCTAGTATGTATTATATAATAGTATAGATATAGATAATACATCTTCATATTTGAAGTCTGAACCTTCGGTAGCCTAACAGAAGGTTAACATAAAAACCCATAAATAAAACTAACTCAATTAATAAAAAAACACACAAACAAAACTACTTAATTAATCAAGATTATGTTTTTGGCTGTTTTATAGCAGCATGATGTATTTTTGTGGCTCCCCTTAGTCAGTGGCTTAAGGGAGTAGATATGAATATATTCTTCTTACCTTTTAAAAAAAAAGAATATATGATATTCTCCCTAGAATATTGAAAATCCCAACCCAGATACGACAGATACGAAATACGATGCCAGTATAGCTTAATGTTTTCGGCCCATTATCATTTCCAAGCCTAATCGGGACAACACTTAGAACATCCAGGACATCTCATCTTAGAAAGAACCCCTTAATTGGGTAAACCACCTGACCTTTCCATAGACTCTTTTTTTGCCGTGGCCCGGATTCGAACCGGCGACCTTCCATTTGAAAGTCACCGAGGTACCGCAAGGAGAAAACCCCTTTGGTTCCAAGCCTAATCAACACAAAATGGTCTTCTTTTTTATAGTATTATTTAAAAAAATGGAAGTATATGCCAGAAACATAAACATAACTATGATTCTTAAATACTTTTTCGGTTACTTTTCGTTACATAATTATAAATTTATATTGAGTTACAAAAGAAATAAATATCACATTTATGCTAAATATCACATTCATGTGAACATTCTAAACCCTTTGACCATCATTTCCCAACCAAGGTAAGTACTCCAATTTTGTTAAACGATATTTGAAATTTCATTTTACAGAATAGAATATTACCAAATATCGTAACATTTATTGGAACCAAAATTCAAATAAACTTAACGCTAAACATATTCTGTTATTTTGAGTTGCATAATAATAAATGTATATTAGTTAAAACAGAAATAAATTTCACAATTATGTTTCTTTTACTTACTTAATTTATTTCAAAAATCACCACACAATCACACATACACTTCATAGGATTTTAACCTACACTAATTTAGTTAAAGAATAAAACACTTTTACTATTATTATTACTATTACTATTACTATTATATACCTAAGTATTTATGTATTTATTAAATGATATATTTAGAATTCGGGGAGTATAATATTACAGAAATTTAATGGCAACAAAATTCATATAAATATGACACGCCCTCTAAATATGCAACACAAAAAGCAATGGCTTCTTCAACATTTGTTCTCATGCTACTGCTATCACTCACTCCATTTTCATTTTCGGATCAAATTCAAGAAACCTTCCATGTATGCCTTTCTAATATCTTAAACCCAAACACTTTCTTCACCCCTAACGACACCGATTTCATCAACATTCTTGATTCAACCGCGATAAATCTTCGATTTAGAACCCGTTCGACACCCAAACCCGAGGTCATATTCACCCCATTGAACGAAACCCATATCCAAGCAGCGGTTATTTGTGCCAAAAAGCTCGGAATTCACCTTCGTTTTAGAAGCGGAGGCCATGATTATGAAGGCGCCTCTTACACATCGATTATGAACGATTCGTTTGTTGTTATAGATTTATCGAAAATGCGTGGAGTTGATGTTAACACCATGGATAGTTCCGTTTGGGTTGAGGCCGGAGCCACCCTTGGTGAGCTTTACTACCGAGTTCAAGAAAAGAGTAAAACCCTAGCGGTCGCGGCTGGGATGTACACGAGCCTGGGTGCAGGCGGGCATGTCACAGGCGGTGGCTACGGGTCCATGATGAGAAAGTACGGGCTTGCGGCTGATAACGCGTTAGATGCAAGAATCATTAATTCAAACGGGGAGATCCTTGATCGGGCCTCCATGGGTGAGGATCTTTTTTGGGCTATCCGTGGTGGCGGTGGTGGCAGTTACGGTGTCATAGTTTCATGGAAACTAAGACTCGTACCGGTCCCGTCTATCGCCACCATATTTAATGTTGAAAAAACATTACAACAAAATGCCACCAAGATTTTACACAAGTGGCAACAAGTGGGCCCGACTCTTGATGAAAATCTTTTTGTCAGAGTTTTTATCAGACCATCGAAAACATCTAGTACAACTAACAAAACGGTAAGTACAACCTACCAAGCACACTTTCTCGGGGAGGCAAACAAAGTCATGGAAATCATGAACACCGGTTTCCCGGAACTAGGGTTAAAAAAACAAGATTGTCTTGAAATGAGTTGGCTCAAATCGGTTATGATCCTCTCCGGCTACCCTAGCACAGCCCCACCATCCGACCTCCTCACCGGAAAACCGACATTCTTGAACTACTTTAAAGCCAAAGCAGATTTTGTGAAAGAAGTGATACCGGAAACCGGGTTGGAAGGGATGTGGAAAACAATGTTGGAAGCAGAAAACAGCCCGTTTCTGATCTGGAACCCTTATGGAGGAATGATGAGCCGTATTCCGGAGCCGTCGATCCCGTTCCCTCATAGAAATGTGCTTTTCAAGATTCAGTATGTGGCAACATGGATGGATGATGAAAAAGAAATCATGAACAAACATGTTGATGGGATTAACAAGCTTTATAAATACATGACTCGGTATGTTTCAATGTCTCCAAGACAAGCGTATGTGAATTATCGAGATTTTGATCTTGGAATGAATAATAAAAATGGGAGTTATGAAGAGGTGAGTTCGTGGGGAAGGATGTATTTCAAAGATAACTTCAAAAGGCTGGTGGAGATCAAGACTCGGTTTGACCCGGATAACTTTTTCCGTCATGAACAAAGCATCCCTATTCTTTCTGCATAATAATGTATTACCCAAAACAAATAAGGATTAATGACAAATAAATGACTTCTATTTTCTAATTATATCAAATATCTGTTATAGAACTGTTACAATAACGCACACCACCTATTGGAAAGGTAACCTTAATTAATTAACTTCCATTTTAATGTGGATTAAAATTGGTGTGGGTTAATAGAAATTAGGGTTACGGCAGGGAAAAAGATGAATCCCCAAAAGGTTGTAAATAATTCTTTCAAGTCCTTGGATTTCAGATTGGGCCATATATGATGGTATTAGAACTATTATATCGATGGAAATCTCAACACAGAAAGAATAAGAATGCCAGGGAAACTCTTGTGTTTATTGAAGAATATTAAGTGCATGAATTACATAGACTCAGTACCACCTATTTATAGCAATGAAAAGAAACTAGAAATACGCAACAACCCAATAGACTAGGACTACCTAACCAGATACCCGTTAGGTGACTTATTCAAATCAACTGCACGTGCATGACAAACACGTGGATCAAACTAAGTCAAGAGTTCCTGCGAAAGCTAAGGAGATTGAATCAGTCTTCATCACCCTTCCTTGATTCAAACTCCATTACTCCCAGCTCATGCCTGAAGTAGACAAATTTCTCCCTGGATAAGGACTTTGTTAACACGTCGGCCAGCTGATTGTGTGTACTGCAATGTTCGAAGCTCACTTGATTCTGCATAACCATCTCCCTCAGGGCCGGCCCAATGGGTCCGCGGGCAACACGACCGTAGTGGGCCCAACATCTCGAGGGGTAAAAAAAAAATTTATATATAAAATTGGGTTTTTTTTAAAGTAATTGAGCCTTTTTTTTTTAAAAAAAAAATTGGTATTTTTTTAAAAAACAATGGGCCCTTTTTAAGATGTAATGATTTATTTGGACTTAATAAGAAAAATGTTGGGTTGTTGGGCCTGGACCAGTCCCATATAGCAAGACATTCACTTAGCAGGGAAAAAAAAATTATGTCGCTATCTGGGAAAAAAAAATTCGGCCTGGGCACTGCTCTCCTCCACTCCAGCCTCTGCTCCGACCGCCACCAGTGGGCCGACCGGCGACCAGGCTCCTCTCCACCAACTGCTGCTCCAGGTCCGTCCAGTCGCCTCCAGCCTCCTCCATTCCACCCATCATCCATTCCATTATTAAGGTTAGTAATTTAGCCCTAATTTTGTAATTTCTATGGATTTGTTGAGTTGATATTAGCCCTAATTTTGTCTATTCTATTATTTGTTGAGTTGTAAATTTGTTGATTTTTTATATTAGCCCTAATTTTTTTGAGTTGTAAATTTTTTATATTATTAGCCCTAATGTTTTTGAGTTGTAAATTTGTTAGAATGATTATTTGATATTAGCCCTAATTTTTTATTTTAAATTGTTAAAGAAACTATGCATCCTAAACAAGCATCGGGTGCTCAAAAACGTAAAAGGAAACAAAAAGATGAGGAAATGGTAAAGTCTCAACATGGTGCCTTACTTAAGTTTTTACCTAAACCGCCGGTTAAAGAGCATGTAGAAGTAGAAGTTGAAGAAGATGTTGAAATAGAAGTAGAAGTAGAAGTTGAAGAAGATGTTGAAGTAGAAGTTGAAGAAGATGTTGAAATAGAAGTAGAAGTAGAAGATGCGGAAGAGCATGCGGTTGAGCCTAATATATATATGTTGATATATTTGATCCAAGAATGTGGGATGGACTTAATGAGAATGAGATTAAAGTTTTGGTCGAGAAAGGTCCGAATAGAGATAATAATGTACAATTTGGTCCATATAATACCAATACTAGACGATTTTTCGCAGCTTTATATACAAGAACTTTATCAAATATGGAGAAAGTTGATCGCCCATGGTTAGTTTATTGGAAAGAGACAGACAAGTTATATTGTTTTTGTTATAAATTGTTTAGAAAAGGGCCTCCGAAAGGTGCATTGGATGGGGATGGTTTTTTAAATTGGCAAAAAGCCTTCCGTAGACTAAAACAACACGAACTTTCTTCAGATCATCTCAATAATATGAATGCGTGGTTTGTTATGCGTAACAGAGTGAAGTTGAATGAAACAATCGATAAAATTCAACACGAGTAATTCAAGAAAGAAAGAGATTACCGGATGCAAGTTCTTTTGCGAATCATTGCACTAGTGAAGTTTCCTGCTAAACATAATTTAGCATTTGTGGATCAAAAGAAAAGTTGTATCAAAAAGGTAATGGTCTTTACTAGTTATTATTTTTTTCTATTTTGTTGATTGTATTTAAAAGATATAATATGTCACTTTTTATTTGTTGATTGTGTTTAAAAGGTAATGGAAATTTCTTAGGCCTCGTAGAAATGTTTGAAGAGTTTGACCCGATTATCAAAGAGCATGTGCGACGGATTATTGGTAATGAGCTACATGTGCAGTATCTTGGACACAATATCCAAAATGAGTTGATACTTATGCTAGGTCATGAAATAAAAAAAGAAATCATCAAGAGGATAAAGGAAGCAAAGTACTACTCAATCATACTTGATTGTACTCCAGATTCAAGTCACCAAGAACAAATGACTTTAATAGTGAGGTATGTAAAGTTTTCATCTAGTTCTGTTAGTGTCGAGGAGTCGTTTTTAGGGTATTTGAGTGTTAGTGATACTACCGGTAGCGGACTATTTGAGATTACACTTAAGGAGTTAGAGTCTCTAGATCTTGAAATTGATGATATACGTGGTCAAGGGTATGACAATGGAGCAAACATGAAAGGAAAACACCAAGGAGTGCAAACAAGATTTTTAAAGAAGAATCCTAGAGCATTTTACACTCCATGTGGTTGTCATTCTCTTAACCTTACCTTATGTGATGTGGCTAACAGTTGTCTTAAAGGAAAGAAGTTTTTTGGACACATCCAACGGATTTATACTATATTTGCAAACTCTATTAACAGGTGACAAATTTTGACAGATAATGTTAAAGGTTGGAGTCTTAAGTCATTATCTCAAACTCGTTGGGAAAGTCGTGTTGAGAGTGTTAAGGCTATAAAATTACAAATTGTCGATGTACGTGAGGCTTTAATTCAAGTTGGAGAAAAATATGGTGATGCTGCAATTGCAGATGAAGCAAGTTCACTAGTAGAAAATGAGCTTGGCCGATTTGATTTTTTGGCATCGATTGTGATCTGGTATCAAGTCTTAAACCAGGTGAATATAGTGAGTAAAAACTTGAAATCAAAGGATATGCATCTGGATACTGCTAGAAAAGAGATTGATTGAGTACTTCAAGGAGTATAGAGTAACGGGTTTTTCAAAAGTGATTGATGAAGCTAAGGAGCTTGCTATAGAAATGGATATTGATCTGGTATTTCATCAAAAGCGTGTGATTAAAAGGAAAAAACACTTTGATGAAAGTTCAAATAGCCAAGATTGTTCATTTACACTTGAAGAAGATTTTAGAGTTAATTGTTTCTTATTTCTCGTTGATCAAGCTATTACAGATTTGAACAATTCAAAACTTATGAGAAATTATTTGGTTTTTTGTTTCCACATAAGTTGAGGGTAATTGAAGATGAAGATCTTAAGGTGTCTTGTCAGTTGGTTGAAAAGGAACTAAAGTTTGAAGAAAGATCGGATATTAATGCTGATGAACTTTATATAGAGTTGAAGCTATTTGAGACATCAAGAACAACTGAATTTAGCAACCCTATAGATATTTTGAACCATTTGAGAGATTTCCCTCATTACCCAACTGCATGTGTTGCATATAGAATATTGTTGACAATTCCAGTAACAGTGGCATCTGCAGAAAGGAGTTTTTCTAAATTAAAGTTATTGAAATCTTACGTACGGTCCACTATGTCTTAAGAAAGGCTTAACGGATTGACGATAATTGCTATCGAGAACGAAGTGTTAGAGAGTATAAACTGCGAAGATTTGCAGCGAAGAATGCTAGGCGAGCTTCACGAATCACCGGTTAGATATTACGGTATGTCATTCTGATACTATGATTTTGTTATGTCTATGCTATAACGTTAATTTTCGTTAAAAAAAAGTTTATAAAATTATATATTTTGTTATGGGCCTTTTTTTCGGCTCGTGTAGGGCATTCGAATCCTCGGGGCCGGCACTGATCCCCCTGATGAAGTGATGTTTCAATTCAATGTGTTTGGATTTGCTGTGCATAATAGGATTCTTTGAAAGATTAATGGTCGAATTTTTGTCACAGAAGATAACAGTTGGTTCACTTTGATCAAAACCCAGATCTTGAAGAATACTTCTTAACCAGATTGCTTCACATGCAACTGCTGTAGCTAATATATATTCAGCTTCAGTGCTGGACAAAGCAACGGTGTTTTGATTTTTTGAACTCCATTCAACTGCACCGCTTCCCAGAGAGAAAAAATAGGCAGAGAGGCTTTTACGATCATCTATACAGCTAGCCCAGTCACTGTTACTGTGGCCGGTTAAGCAAATTCCTCTGGTCTTTTTGTACCCGATTCCAAACTTTGTAGTACTTGCCACATATCTGAGTATTCTTCGAGCTGCACCCATATGTATTCTGGAAGGACTTTGTGTAAATCTTGACACAAGACTCACAGCATAGGCCAAGTCTGGCCTTGAGTGCGTCAAGTAAATGAGACCACCAACCAAGCTTCTGAATTGTTCTGCATTGGCTTTATCTGCTTCATCATTTGTTTGTAGCTTCTCATTGCTATTCATAGGAGTAGCTTCATTCTAAATCGATTTAGGAGAGTGTGAGCATATTTTTCTTGACACAGATAAATACCTTCTTTGGTCTGCTTTACTTCAAGACCCAAGAAATACTTTAGTAACCATGTATCAATCATCTCAAAAGCTTGCTTCATTCCATGCTTGAACTCCCTGATCATGTCATTACAAGAGGAAGTACAAATGATATCATCGACGTACAAGCAGACATAAATAAAATCACCGGTATTGTTTCTTTTGACATAAAGAGTAGGCTCATTGCGACTCCTTTGTATACCCATGTTCAAGAAAATCAGTGGCGGATCCAGGAATTTTTCACAAAGGGTTTTCTGTTTTTAAATACTCCAATTTCATAGGGCCGGACATAAAAAATTTCAGGTCGGTTAGATGGTTCGGGTCGGGTAAGGTTCATCACATACAAAAATACGATACAATAATAAAAAAACATAATCATTAGAAATTAAAAAACACATAATATAAATAAAATAGTTTTTATGAGTTAAAAAAACTAGAAGGGAGAGATTTTAACCCAAGACCTCTTTTTTACAAACCAAGGTCTAATCCACTACACCGCTTATTCATCTCTGTATACAGTGTCGGAACCTGAAATTTTCCAACATGGGTTCATAATATAACTTTTTTTTACATCTAAACCATTGTTGTACCTACTATTCGAACTTTCTCTACACAATGATAAAAATATATAGCACAGTTATATATATTTAAAAAAATAGAAATATTAAAGATAGTAATATATTTTGAATTAAATAAACTGATATATAATACAACATACGGTAATAAAACTAAATAAATTAAATTTTGGTTTTTTTAAATAAAATAAATAAAATAATAAAAGACTAAATTATAATTTTTGTCCTTTATGTTTGTTCAAATTATGGAATGGGTCTTTTAAAGATTTGACTTTCACTTACTATCCTTTATTTGAAAAGTTATTTAATTTCTTGTCCTTTTCACTAACTAGAGCTAAATATTTCTGTTAAGTCAAGGGCATTATTGTCTTTTTAGCCATAAAAGACAATTCTTGTAAATACTAAAGTTATTTTTTTTTTCTATTCTTTCTTTCTTTTATTATTCTTTTATTCCTTTTATCAATTTTATTTTATAGATTTTGTTTAAAATTTTATTAATTAATTAACCAACTTATTTATTTTTTAAAAATATATATTTTTATTTTATTTATTTATTTTTGTTTGTTTGAATAAATAGTATACTTTTCTCATTTTTATTTTTAAGATCTCTTTAAAATTTTATTAATTAGTTAAGCAACTTATTTGTTTTCATAAAAATAGATTTTTTTTAGATTTTTATAATTTTTTTATTTTTATTTTTTTATTAAGCTATTTACTTTTATCATTTTACAATTATTATATTTCTTTATACTATTTTTTTTTATATATTAGAGAGTTAGTAAGAGTTAAAAGTTTATTTTATAATCATACACTAAATCTTGAGCCCTTGTTTTCAGTCGAACAAATGTTCAATGTATGCCCGTTTGTTTTAAAGCCTCTTTTTAACTCAATAGGTTTTAATTGAGAAATTTGTGATAGTGAAATAGGGTAAACCGATTCGATATCAATGTGTTATGTGTATTGGTTAAAATTTAATTAAGTTCAAAATTAAAGAGTGAACCAAAACCAAACGGGTGAAGCGTTGGTTTTCGGTTGTCAAGGTCGGGCTTGGGGCTGTTCAAACCGGCTCTAACCTTTCTAGAATTTTACCTAAAATTGTCACGTAAAAGAAACCCGTTAGAAGGGGTTCTAGAGACAACCTTTTGACAGTTAAGTCAGTATTCGTAGGCTTGTAAATAAACTAAACGACTACGAACCGGACATATTCGTTTCGTTCGTTTAACTTTAACCAAACAAACGATCGAACACGAACAATTAATCGAACGAGATTTTCTTGTTCGTTTGTTAAGAAAATGAGCGTGTTCAAACAAAAAACTAATAATAATTAATAAAATTTTAAAGAAATCTATAAAATAAAAATAAGAAAAGTATATTACTTATTAAAACAAACGAAAATAAAGAAAATTAAATAAAAAATATATATCTTTATAAAATAAATAAGTTTGTTAGTTAATTAATAAAATTTCAAGATTGGGTGTATGATTACAAAATAAACTTTAAACTCTTACTAACTCTGTAATATATAAAAAATAGTATAAAGAAATATAATAATTATAAAATGATAAAAGTAAATAGCTTAATAAAAAACAAAAATAAAAAATATATTACTAATTCAAACAAACGAAAATAAATAAATTAAATAAAAAATATAAAAATATATATTTTTATAAAATAATTAAGTTGGTTAATTAATTAATAAAATTTTAAACAAAATCTATAAAATAAAATTGATAAAAGGAATAAAAGAATAATAAAAGAAAAGAAAGTAAAGAAAAAAAAATAACTTTAGCATTTACAAGAATTGTCTTTTATAGTTAAAAAGACAATAATGTCATTGACTTAACATAAATATTTAACTTCAGTTAGTGAAAAATACAAGAAAAGAGAGAACTTTTCAAATAAATAAAAGTAACTGAAAGTCAAAAAACTTTAAAGGATACATTTTATAATTTAAACAAACATAAAAGATAAAAATTATAATTTAGTAATAATAAAAAGATAAACAAAAAGTCTTTAAAACTTACGTTTCAATTTAAATATACTAAAAAACCAATTAAGATGGTTGGTGGAGTATAGATCCTTTTTTTAGTGTGCATACACATCTAAATCACTTCTTTTACTCTTTTAGACCATATCATTTCGCGTGTAGGAGTATAAGTGTAAATTTAGTTTTTATCTTTTCAATTTACTCTATGTTTTAGAGTATTCATAACATGTTTGGTATAAATCTGTAAGTGAGTTTTATATATTTTAAGAAGTAGTTTAAAGTGGTTGTGAGTAGAGGAGAGAGAAAAGATATAAGGTTTTTATAAATATAAGGATAAAAATGGTGATTTTTTGTATAATTATAAGGATAAAGATAAGCAGAGATAAAAGTAAAAATAAAAGATAGAAAAAATAGTGTTTTTTAGTGTAATTATAATGATAAAGATAATGAATATAAGGAATCTGCTTTGAATGCTATTAGAAAGCGTAAAATAAATACCCATTACTTCTCTCTCATCTCCCATTCTCCCTAATAGTTTACTATTTGTTCTTCGTTCTCCCTTTACATCTTTAAATCATCAAAGAACCAGTAGCACCGCCGTCAACCGCCGCTGTTATGCCGATTTTTTTTTCCGATCAGGTTTCCACTCTTCTTTTTCAGTCTATCAATAACATTTTAAAGGGGTTCACCCAAATTTTCTATATAGCTTTCTACTACAATTTCAAAACTCGGGGGTTCCGGTGAACCCCCAGCCCTATGTAAATCCGCCCCTGAAGAAAATACCCGTCGATTTTGTCATACCAGGCCCTAGGAGCCTGCTTTAAGCCTTATAGTGCCTTGTTCAGCTTATAAACCATGTCAGTTTTCCCTTGAATGACAAACCCTTCCCGGCTGCTCTACATATATGTCTTCTGTTAAATCCCCATTAAGGAAGGCAGACTTAACATCAAGTTGGTGAATATCCCAAACCCATTTGAGCAGCCACTGCAAGTATTACACGGATGGTTTCAAATCTTGCAACAGGAGCAAATCTCTCCTGAAAGTCAATGCCGTATTGCTGTAAATAACACCTAACAACTAG
This sequence comes from Smallanthus sonchifolius, assembly GCA_023525975.1. Classification (NCBI taxonomy): domain Eukaryota; kingdom Viridiplantae; phylum Streptophyta; class Magnoliopsida; order Asterales; family Asteraceae; genus Smallanthus; species Smallanthus sonchifolius. The sequence goes on along the minus strand of CM042018.1, from coordinate 24,898,519 downwards.
TCTTACTTTGTGCTTCAAGACTTCACCATCAGCGCCAATTTTAGTCTTAAATAACCTTTTGACACCAACAAGATTCTTTGCGGGTGGTAAATGAACTAGTTTCCAGGTGTTGCTCTTTAGTGGCGAAGCATGAAAAAAAACGCAGGGGTGTCGAGATTTTTTTTTTTCCTATAAAGGGGCCGTAACTATAAATTTTTCGCCGAATACGTATAAATTAACACTATTGCGCGAAAAATCGGCCGAATACGTATAAATTAACACTACTGAGCGAAAAATCAGGGGTGCAGGGCCCTAAGAAAGCTTCGCTCATGTTGTTCTTCTCAGTAGCTTGTAACTCTGCATACATTGCATCTTGCCACTCCTTGTATTTAGCTGCTTGTTCATATGAACTAGGATCTGTAATAGTAAGAGCAAACTGACATGTAGTAATATCACCTTCTTCTTCTGATAATCCTTCATCAGACTGCTCGTAACGCTAACAGTCATCCATCCCATAAATAGTCCTAGTCAGCATGCCACATCAACTTTTCTCCTATCCTTCCCACAAACTCATTTTACCCCAACACTATCATACCCATCTATCCCACAAACAACCTCATTATTTCCACATCATTTTTTTATTTTTATTTTTATTTATCTATTTAAATTACTATTAAATAACTTAAATTAATTAATAAATAATTAAATAACTAAATAATAAAACAAAAATTAAAATTACATTAAATTAAATAAAAAAAAATACAATAATACATAATCAAACGACAATGAGGCTTAAACTAAAAATAAAAAATACAATAATACCTAAAAATTGAAACTACTAATTGCGTCGAGCCATGTTATATTTCTCTCTGTTCTCATTACACAAAGTTTCATGTTCTGCTCGTTGGTATTGATCCATATGGCTTGTGTCGATGAAAAGTATTTTCTTTTCTTCTACCATAATTTTCCTCTGTTCCAACTCGTAGAACTTATCAATTTTTTGATCGAACTGCTCGATCACCTGCTTCTTCATACGGTTTGTCTCGGCTAGTTCTTCAACGAGGCTTAACTTCTTTGCCTAGCCGTTAGGAAAAATACAAAAAAAAACTAGCAGTTAGAAAAAATACAAAAAAACTAACCGTTAGAGAAAATACAAAAAAAACTAGTCATTATGAAAAATACAAAAAAAACTAGCCGTTAGAAAAAATACAAAAAAAGCTAGCCGTTGAGAAAAATACAATTTAATTATGTTTTAAGTTAAGTTTTAATTAGGTTTTAAGTTACATTTAAATTAAGTTGTAATTAGGTTTTAAATAAAACTAATAAATTAAGTTCAATTATATTTTAAATAACAAAATCAATAATGAATAAATTAAAGAAATGGGGCCCACAAACATTCAACAAATGGTGCCCTTGGGGGCGGGCGACCAGCGACGGGTGGCGAGCCTTCAACGCCGGCCTGTGAGACGGGCGGCCACGTGTATTGGACGGGCGGTGCGTTGCGGAAAGCCTCAGTAACATAGTCTTTATGCCAGGTAGGGGGCCTACTAACTCTTTTTGAGGGGCCGGCTTCAGCAAAAGACGTGTGGGTAGGAGTTGAACTAGGTAAAGATTGTGAAGCATGTGAATTTTGTGATGCATTGTCTTTGTCTAGTAATTGGGTGGTATTTGACTGTGGACTGGACATAGGGGTTGACCCAAGAGAGTTATCAATAGTACTAGTACTATTGGGGATAGTACTATCAATAGAAAAAGGATCAGAGAAAGTGTAGTCTTTATGAGGTGCATCATCATTCCATACCCATTTAGAATCTTCAAGAAATACCACATCACGTTTTGTAGAAATTTTTTTGGTTATGGGATTATATAATTGGCACCCGTGTTTTGAGTTGAATATCCAATAATATTTTTTGGTTATGGAATAGTAAGTTAACTTTTTTTTTTAAACGGCGAATATTGAATGTTGTGACGTCACATTCTCTTGTTATATGGGTGAGTCTCGTCCAACTCCAGTTAATATGTTGTTTTAACCAGGCCCACTTGGCGTCAGATTTGGAGAGCATCCAAGGAAAAATACCACCCAATACGGCTCCTTTCGGGCTTGAGGGAGAGCCGAGGCTCGAACCCTGGATCGGCGTGAGTAAGACTCTGGTGCATCAGCCTAAGAACTATGCATCATTTGCATGCCTCAGAAATTAATGGTGGTGGTAGGGATTGAACCCGGGTCCCTTAGGAATTCAGGCCTCACCTCAACCACTACACCACAACCTCTTTGGCATAGTGAGTTCCCTTTTAATCCCTGCTTCTTCACAAAAGCTATCAAACTCATGTGAGCAAAACTCTCCACCACGTCTGATCTCAACACTTTGATAAGCCTGCCACTTTCTTTTTCCACCATTGCTTTAAATGACTTAAACTTCACAAATACATCCTTTTTGTTGGCCAAAAGATAAACCCAATACATGCGTGTTAGATCATCTATGAAAAGCAAATAGTAGAAACTATTACCTAGACTTGGTGCCTGCATAGGTCCACACAAGTCTATGTTCTAACTTAGCTTTTGCACGCCATGAGGAGGACTGGAATGGATTCCTTGCTTGTTTGCCCATGTACAGGCTTCACATGCAATTGACTTGTTGTTTTTAGGTAACCCCATTACCATCTCATTGTCATGCAAGTACTTGAGGCCATCAAAGTGAAGGTGCCCGTACCTGCAGTGCCATTTTAAAGCCTCTATATCTTGCTTGTTGAGACTTGGCTCATGCACAGTGATCAGGCTGGTTGCATCAAAGACAAACATGTTGTTTGCCACTTAAATCTCCAAGAGGGTTCTTCCTGTCTCTTTGTGCTTAATAATGCATTTCACATCATTAAAGGATAGGGTATAACCTTTCCTCATAAGTTGACCAACACCGAGAAGATTATATTCGAGTTTAGGAACATAGTATACCTGGTCCAGTATCTTGAAGCCATTGCCATCGGTCCGGATCTTAACTGTCTCTTTCCCTTCCACGGCTAGTCTCTTTCTATATCCCAACCGAACATCCAGTTTAAATGATTCATTTAGAGAAACAAAGTTGTCTTTGGACCCCTGTCATATGGTTGGAATATCCAGAGTCTATAAACCACAAATGATTAGGAGTACCTGAATGTGATGCATTGGCCATGAACATGAAATGATCACTGATCATAGACTCTTGAGGGCTAGTAACAGCAATTAGTAAGTGTTGATCATCTCCTTCAATCGTTTCTCCATTTTCTTCATTGGTTGCTACAATAACTTGAGTCTCATCATTATACCAACAGTCCTTTTTTAAATGGCCGAAATTTTTTGGGGCAATAGCTACATTAACTTGAATCTCATCATTAACTTGAGTTTGATCATTATACCAACATTAACTAGTTTCATCATCACCTACTTTTACATTTATATTTTATATAATAAAAAAAACTTATTTATTATATTTTGTGTTATTTAAAATAATATAAAATAATATAATTTAAAATAAAAATATTAAAAATTAAAATTTTAAATTTAATTTAAAGTAAAAAAGTTTACATAAAATAAAATAAATCAAAAGAACACAAATAAAAACATAAAAATATCACATAAATCAACTATTGCGTAGTAGACCATATATGCTCCACTAAACTAGCCGTTAAAATAAATAAATTAATATATTTTAAATTAAATATTTAATATACAATTTAAATTAAAAAACAAATTTTAAATTAGAATTAAAAAGCATTGTGATTGAATTCTTTGAAGGTGGCCCACCAATTTACCCCACTTTTGCCATTTACTTTCATCCAGTTTTTCGGATGCCCAACAAAGTGGATGCCAACCAAACGTCTCCTCCAACCCTTCCTCCATCTAGTGGTGCACAAATCGGTTTTTTAACCCAAACCAGTTCGAACCGAACCGAACCGGTTTGGTTAACGAAAAGTCAAAACCGGTTTGGCCCTAAACCGGTTCGGGTTAAACCGGTTTCGGAGGTGGAAAATGTCTAACTGGTCAAACCGGTTAGGGTTGGTTACAAACTGGTTTTTATTAAAAAAAATTCAAATAAATTTTATATTTTTAATATAAAATAAAAAAAATATATAACAAATATAAAACATAAAGTTCAACGTTTATTAATATTTAGAAATTTCAGAAATTAAAAAACATGACAAGATAAAATTATAAAATTCTAAAACATTACAAATGACAATATATATTTTTATTTTTTGGAATATTGATTGATTATTCTTGTGCGTTGTCTTTTGAACTGGAGCTTCGTAGCCTTGCATCTTCGGCTAGTTCTTCATCGGTGACTGGTTCGGATATTCCAAGATCAACCTCGTTGTTGTGTATGATTTCTCCGGCTTGAATTTCTTCTTCGAGAGAAGTTTGGTCTTGTATCCTATCCATCGCATCCAAATGGTCCTTCAAGCAAATGCACATTTCCATCGCTAGGGGGTGAGTCTAGTCCTTCGTATCGATAAGACTCTGCCACTAAAAGAAAACGCAGATTCCGAAGCTACCGTGGAAGCTTGGACGGTTAGTACATCACGGGCCATGGCGGAAAGAATCGGAAACGAAGCTTCATTTTTTTTCTACCAAGCCAAAATATCAAACTCCTCAAAAACGGTAGGAGGCATAAACGCTAAAAAGTTTGTGCCAATATACCTTCCGAGTTCGCTACTCGGGGTGGTACCTCGAGCCCGTTTACTAAATTCATTTAACATTTTATTATATAAATTCAAATTAACATCTCTCGAACTACCACTTGATGATGTACCCATTGTATCATGTGGAGTCGGAGTTGTACCATATTTATGTAAATAAACATCAAATAAATTTTGGAACATTTGTTTAAATATGTTTTTGTGAATTGTGCAAAATGGATGTCTTCACTATCCAAATTCAAAGCGTAAGTAATTCTATCAATCAAAGTTTCAACCCCGTAAACATTTATTGTAGGGTTTAACGCGACGGCACAAGTTATAACGGGAGGCATTTCTTTAAAATATTTCACTAATTTTTCTTTCATCGATTCTGTTATTTTTATAAAAAGAGGGCTTTTATTTTCAAGTCCATGCAACTTGTTAGCCATTAAATATATTTGTTTTAGAGTTAATGGACTTGTGGGATAATAAACACCGGATAAAAAAGTGATGGCGGTTTTGAAAACTTCAAGCAATTCGGTTACGTCTTTTAAAATGTCCCAACTCGTAAAAGGAAACTTTAGAATTTTACGACGAGGTTTTGAGGCAAACATTTCATGAAATAGTTCTAAAGTTTCTCTTTGTCGTAAAGCACTATAAAACATAGTATAAGTCGAGTTCCATCTTGTCTCGACGTCCCAATTCGGACCTAAGCAAAGATTATTCGTTTCACGACAAAATCTAATATAATCATGATATCTTTTTTTGTTACTAAAAATATCTTTAAGCATTACTCGAAAAGTATATGTTAAGTTTGAAACCTCTTCAATTGCAAGCCCGACTTGCACCGTCAAGTTAATGATGTGTGCGACACATCGACTATGGAAAAAACGCCGTTGCAAATCGGTTTATATTTAATTTTTAGTTTTTGAACCGCATTTGTATTATTAGATATCAAAAGACATTGAAAAAAAATTATTTTGTAATTTAAATTCGGTTATAACACCATCCAATATATAAAATAAATTTTCGCCGGTGTGTGGATATTCAAACAAGTCAAACGCGATTGTACGCTTCATCATTTGCCACGTATTGGGATCAACCCAATGCGCGGTAACACAAAGGTGCGAATCAAGAATACCATGTGGAGCTGACCAAACATCGGTGGTTAAGTTTACACCGGTTTCTAAATTTTTAAAACCCAAAATTAATTCTTTTTTTTTGCTTTTTTCCACATTTTTATACAATCTCGTCTAAGGGTTGTGCGACTTACTTGATGATAACGTGGTTGGAGTGTCTCTTGAATCATCCTTGTCAAGCGCGGATTGTCAAAGTGGTTGAACGGCAATCCTTCTTGAATCACTAACCTCGCCATTCGATCTCGAACATTATTTGGATTAAAGTTCCAAATTCCTCCTTCGCTTGTTATCGAGGCTTGACCTTCACTTGGAATTCCCTTCAAGGACGGACAAGATTTTTCCATATGCGTTTTCAAACTAGTGTTTGAATCTTTCTCCAAAAACGCACCACACATCTTGCACCGAGCACGTTCCTTCTCGTTTGACAACAAACATAGATCGTAATTGCACCAAATTGCCGGATTTCTCGTTGTTGCTCGAATTTCCACAACGGTAACTTCGTTTGAGGAACCACCAACACCAAAACTTGCCATGCTTTTTTTTTAGAGTTTAGAGAGAGTTTATAGAGCGTTTTTGAGCGTTTAAAGAGCGGTTTTAGAGATTAGAGAGTGTAGAAAGAGGTGTGATCAAACCTAAACACCCCCACCTATTTATAGTGAATTAGAGGTGAAAAAAGGCCAAAAAAAAGGCTAAAATCGACCCCAACGGCTATATAGCCGTTGAATGACGTCTAGTTTTTTCAGCGACCAAACCGGTTTATCGAACCGGTTCACACAAACCGGTCCCCCACCCGATTACACTCAGAAAGCTTCAAACCGGTTTCAAACCGGCGGTTTTAGGCTAACCCGAACCGGTTGGTTTATCCCAAACCGGTTTGCCGGTTTGGACCGGGTAAAAAAAAAAACCGGTTTTTTTGTGCACCTCTACCTCCATCCACTTAAACCGGATGCCAAGAAAATAGACCATTGGAGGTGCTCTAAGTGCATGAATTACTCAGTACCACCTATTTATAGCAATGAAAAGAAACTAGAAATACGCAACAACCCAATAGACTAGGACTACCTAACCAGATACCCGTTAGGTGACTTATTCACAGGGGGGGGCTGAACTTTTTAATGGGCCTTTACATATATTAAAATTTTAGTGTAAATTTGATTTAAATTTTTTTGGCACCTATCTATTTCTTTACTAGCCCCATGTTTTAGATTTGTGCCAGCCCAATCGATGGCCAACTGTAATTTTGCACCCATCCCATCTGCTTCGATTTTGACTTTCTTATCGTCAGGCCTAAAGTTTAATCTCCTTTTATTTTTTTTTTCCAACAAATCAGCAGCCAAAGTTTAATATGTTTTTGATTACTTGAATTTTATTAAACTATAAATGTTTGAGTTTTTATTTTTTATCGAGCGATTTTTTTATGGAACAATCTTTTAAACAAATATCATCTTGTGAACTTAGTTTAGTTGATTTAGATAATCTTCCTTGGATACGAAGAAATTATTGGCTTCATGGAACTTGTCAACCACGTAAAACGATAGGGACTAAAAAACGACGTTTCAACCCGGTAGGGACTAAAGAGCAATCAAATTCGATATTGCAGGTTTGATAATTGATCATTGTTTACGGGAGGTTTTTATTTTTTTGAATAGTTGTTTATACAAGTCAGTTTATTGTTTATGTAGGTCAAATATAATAATTGTTTATACAGTCAAGTGGTCAATAGGAGGTTTTTGTTTTTTGAATAATAGCACTATACTTGCTTACTTGAATTATTTGAGTCAACAAGTCATCTTTTGTTATTCGATTGAAGCTTGTCTTCATAGGTTCGGGCATATACTATGTTCTTCAATTCAGTTGTTAAAATTCACAATCTATTATTTATTTTTTTGTAAATTTTCTATTTTTTATATTATATTTAATTGTTTCATGTGGTTTATCGTTATTTGTTGTTTTATTTAACCCGACCCGTTTTTATCCTACACATTTTGACCCACCTATATTTTGCACCCACTCATCTAAATTTCTGGATCCGCCACTGAGTATGTAGATGATGATTTCACCGTACAACGACCTTGAATCACCTTGGAATGGCTTGAATATACTTGAGGATTGCTTGGATTTGGTCTAGAGATTTCGAGAATGGGAGTGGGAGTCCCGGCCTGATGTTTCTTCGAAATTATGAAAGAGTGGGGATGAGTTGGGAAATTTAGTAGGTTGCAAGGAGATTAATATGGAACTTCAAATTTAAAAAAAAAATAGTTGTTGAGTTCTCACGAAAATTAGGATATAAATGGATAGGGTTCAAGTTTTGAAAGAATTAAAGGTTTGGGTGGAGATTTGTAAATCACTTTTATAATAGTTAACTAGCCTAATAAAATCAGTATTAATACTTTTATAAAATCAGTATTATTTGGTTAAAACAATTTTGTAAATACAATTCTAGTAACATTATTATTTTTATTCCTAAAATAATTATTTAAATTATTAGTTGGCACAATACGTAGTGAATCGTTGGACTGAGTCTTCCGTGACATAAGCGATAAAATATCAGATATATTCTAGAAAATGTTGTAACTGCGTCTTAAAATATATATTATATTTTATCATAGTAAAATACTTTTATAAGTTTTTAATTCGATGATCACCAACGTTCGTACTAATTAACGCGATGCGCATGAAACGTAAAAATTACTGATGCATGTTATGATGTGAATGGACTTTGCTAAGTGTGAATTGACTTAATTACTCAAATTAAGTCTAACACGTATGATGCATGAATTAATGATTATGACGGGAACGAATATTGACCTGAAAGTCGCAGTTGTCACAACATGGTTTGATGAAATCCTTGGAGATTATATAATGTCTTTTGGTCGTGCATAAAAATAAAAAACTCCCATATAAAAACCACCAAGTGCGACCAAATGGTGCTAGCCCGTTCGCTAGAGCGAAAGCAACTACCGTGCAACATAGATGAGGGAGAGGAAGTAGCCGTGGCCCCAACAGAGGGCTTGGACGTGAACGATACAACTCATGGAGGAGGGAGGTTCCACTACTAGAAAAGGAGGCTGATGTGCTTGGAACGGTGTATAAAATTTACATAATTTAACCTAACCTAGACACTCTAGTAATACTTTAGAAATCCTCTAAACTATACCACAATGACAGACAAGTGTACCTATCAACTCTTTAAAGTACAGCCTAATGAAAGTCTGGATATCGAACCCACGAGACACTAGTTACAACTAATCTACACTCTGACTCAACTAATAAACTGCTTTAAATGGGGGGAATTGTGTTGTGATTCTAAACCTAACAAACTAACAAGATCCAATTATCAAGCAAAGTAATCTGACGAACTCACGAATGGGGAAAACACTACCCAGGTTAAGAATCCTACTTGTGAATCTCAGATTTCTCTCGGTTATGGAAACTAATGATGGAACCAGGATCTATGAATACTACACCCTCAGAATACCTACAGGATCCCTGATCATTCTCAAGGTGTGACCTAGAAGGAAAACCTAAGGGGTGTGTGACGCTCACTGGTTGGTTGGATCACCTTTCAGTCTCTCCAACAATAATAAAGTACCCTAAAAACATATTACCTTTCAGTCGCACTATCTCAGTACATTCAATGAATGCAAGGGGTAACTTGAAGACTCTCGATAAGACACGGACTAGCAAAGATACTAAGAACCCTATGGGAAACCCCCTTTCAAAGCGTTTACACATGGACACCTAACACCAAAGACAAACCGACTACTTCTCACCTTTCAGTTATCAAAGTAGGTAGATCGTCTATATCCTCTAAACTCTCAAACACTGTTCCTATGGATAATGATATCAAAAACCCATAAACAAATCACAAACACAAAGTAGGTGACCTAATCATTCATCTATAACTGAAAGACATTCAACAAGATTCTTGTGGAACAACAAGTGATCATAAATCAAACATATACATGCATATACATTATACCAATTATAAACAAGTTCTTTACTTCAACATTAAACCATCAACAAGAATCCAAAAGCCGAATAAAATCCCAAAATCACAAAGTAATCATCAAAACGTAGGTAGTTCAAGTATCTAGCCAACAATCATAATCAAAAACAGAAACAAAGTCTCAAAGTTCATAATCATAATGCAAGATAGACAAATCAAGGAACACAATATGAAGAACATAAACCGAGTAGGTGTTATCCAATCGATCTAAGCTTCAATAGCTTCAATTCTTGATCCTCTCTGACTTCTCTTCTCCAAAATTGCCCCAAAGACTGATACCTGACGGATGGAACTCGACAATAAACCCTAGAATGGGTTCTAATATTTTAAACCATGAAAATAGGCTAAAAAGCCCATTTCTAGGGTCTCTCGCGTACCGCTAGGGGTTCCGGCCGCGAGAGACAAAATAGTCGCGCTGGTTTCCTGGTCCCTCGCGTACCGTGAGAAAAGGTGGGTCTCCCTTCGCGTACCACGAGAACTTACCAGATTTTTGTACTTCTCTCGTCGAAATACCCCAAATCCATATATTATGGGTCCCGTAACTAATTTTCTAGCCCGAGATATGCCTCTATGAAGTTTGGACTCTTTCCTGACTTTTGCCGTTTTTCGTCCCGTGTTCTCGTGTGCTCGTTTCTTCACAGTTCTTGATCGTTTAAGCTCCAATTACTCCCGACCACCTACAAAACATAACATAACTTAGTACAAACCATAAATGACTCAAAACGACTCTAAAACCATACGAAAATGCTACGAAATACAAAGGAAATCGAGGTGTGTTTTGCAACACATCAAACATCCCTACACTTAACCTTTTTTCGTCCTTGAAAAAGAATCTGCAATGGAATCATAACTGGAAAGCTAACTTTAACAATCTTATTAATTCATTAGCACAAATATAATTACGCGTTAAAGTGTAACATATGATATTTCTGTCCGACTAAACCCAACCACCAACTAATCAAGCCCCCGACTGTGTTCTAATATCATGTTTCAAAGTTTATCAATCTATCTATGGGTCTCACACTTAGAAAGTTACAGCTCAACCTAATCCCATCTAAAGGTCATGTCTAGGACCGGGTTAAACCGTATAGATTTACCCACCACATAAACAAAAAGTTATATGTTTTAGGAATTAAGGCGAATGATGGATGAATGAAATGAGCATTAAAAATCAAAAAATAAAACCTTGCCTAGTGGTGCTTCAACCAAGCTGCAACTCGGCGTGTGACACATAGGCTGCAGTTTTAGCAATGAAGTACTTAAGAATCTAACCCAGTGGTGTTTCAATCAGGCTGGAACCCGACGTGTGACACATAGGCGAAACCTAGATTTCTAATTAATTAAGCTCATGATTATGGAATTATGGATTGCGGGCGCCACCAAATCTCGAATTTATTTTCATTAAAAGAGAGTGGTGTGCCAAAAAATTTCAAAAACAAACAAATTTTTGCTTAACGTGGTACCTATCACCCTATGTTGACAGTTTCAGCTTTACCATTTTTCCTAAGATGAGAACCCATAAGATATCTTGATTTAATCATTCAATTAACCTAGTTAACACTCACGGGATATTTAAGCTTTTCACAGTCGACTGGGTCTACCAAAACATCACAAATTATACGCGTTTTCTATTATTATTTCACATTTAAACACAACAAGCAGAATTCAAGTTATACCTATCATTTTCCATTTAATTGTAGTTATTTCTAAGGACATTTTTGTGAATTTTTTTTTTATTTTTTTTGTATTTTTGTATATTTTCAAAATAAAACAACCTAAAAAAACTAAGATAGACGCAGTCTTCCATCCCCACACTTGAAACACACATTGTCCCCAATGTGAACTGAGAAACAACGGAAAACAAAAATGAAGACTCAAAAACAAGAAATAAAATATATAAAGATAAACTGGAAAAAACTTAGCTGGTAATGTTGCAATCTTCTTGGTCAGCTTTGCTTTTCCACATCAAACACATGCAACCGTATAACATTTCATTCGCGGTTGCAAACACACTCTGTATAAATTCTAAATCGACTCCACCCAAATGCATAAGACAAACAAACATATCAAAAGGACTTTATCGGGTTGTAATGTAAGACTAGGGTTAAAAGTATGGATAAAGGGTATAAAGTGGCTAAAGTGATCATAATCCGGACTAACTAGGCTAGGAACAAACAAACAAACTAAACATTTGAGGATTTTTTATCCTCACACTTATTCTTTTACATATCTATTTTTTCATATTTTCTATTTTTATCCTTTTTTATATATTTAACTACACATATATTTTTTCCTTTTCTTTTTCAATAACTTTTCTCATTTTTTTTCTATTTTTTTCTAATAACATAAAAGCTATATTGTTGACACTCACTGATTATTACTAACAAACACTAAGACACTAACTTAGACCGGATTAATAATACGGGTTTAAAAATAAAAAGGCTAAAGGGTAATATGGGTTTATGAAACGAAAGGGAATAAGGCTCAAATTGGGTTCACTATGGGATAATGTTCGGGTAGGGAAAACAAATGAAAAAGGCTAACAAATGGGCTAAATCCTAGTGCCTCTATCATGTCTGTGTATCATCTCTGCCTAGGGTCTCAAAATGCATCAAAATGTCCAAGTTCTAACAAAACATAACATGTAGGTATACACTCAACAAATGAAATAATGAATATACATATATATATATATATATATATATAATTAGAAAGGCTCAAAAACTCACTGAAAACGTGTGGATCGGGTTACCAATATAAGTCATGCACTATTATCACTATCCTAGGCATCCCAAACAATTTTATTACATAAAAACGACTCTGTTGGGCCTACTTAACCCCGATACTTAAGGAAAACCGCATTTAAAGAAACGCAAACCCGTACCTGACTCGCCTTTTGCTCTCGAATTACATTGAATAAAAACCGGTCTTTTGTGTGCATTAGAACTCAAAAAATGTGTTAACTCAAGACTCGCAAAAACAACTCTTTATTTATTTATTTTTTCATATTTTTCAATTTTCTGTTTCAAACACAAGCTAACATCCTCACACTTGAAACGCACATTGTCTCTAATGTGTCCCGAGAAACGACGGAAAAAAATAAGAAAATAAAATAAAATAAATTATATAAAAATAAATTGGAAAAGACTTAGCTGGTAATGTAGCAGTGATCTTGGTTAGCCTTGTTCTTCCATGTCAAACTCGTACAACCATATAGCATTTCATTCGTGGTTGTAGACACACTCTGTAGGGTTGCCCTTTACACAATAATAAAATCCAAATCGACCCCGCCCGAATGGAGATTGAGTACGGGCGGAGCGATCTATACCTCCAAAATTGAACTCAAGCAAAACCAAACAGTATCAAACAGACTCAATGTACAGACTCTAAATTGTCCTACACCGGTCAACCCCACACTTATCCTCTATCAGGAAGCTTCTCCTTTATTCCGCTCCCATCAGGCCCGTTCAATGCAATTGGTATACCACCGACTTGACAAAATCTGATGGTAGAATTTAAAATATAATTGAAAAATTCAAACGGGTCGGACCACCAATATTTAAATTTACCTCGAACAAACATGAGATGTGATGTATAGTGAAGGAGACGGTCCGCTTTATTGATGGATAGAGTAATGCGTGGCTTCTTTTGCTGACTCTTCACTCCCGAGCTTGTCCTACGCCCCTTCTTTCTTTCTCTTTCCCTTGGTTCCTTTGGTTGTTGTGGCATTGTACCATCGGTTTCATCCACGGGCCTTTTCCTCTTGCTCTCTTTGGACAAGTTCTCAAACCTCAGCACGTCCCGAATGGAGATTGAGTATGGTTCGTGTTTCGGTTTTTCAAATTCGAGGTGTGATGTCATAAGACTCGATTCATCCACGTCCTCATGGCTCTCATCACCAGGCTCCTTCTCGATCCCCACACTTGGCTCGTTCTACAGCAGTTATTCAAGAAGCTTTAATTCGCCAAGTGGGTCCAACTCCCCTTCTTCTTCTAGAGTTGGCAAATTCACCGACTCATCACCAAACTCATCCTCCCAAGAGGGTAGATGCTCATCTTCTAACTCTAGATCCTACATAACATTATTCTCAAAGAACAAGCATAAAAATATCAAGTGCATTCGAAGACTCAAGCTCGTCACCCAAAAAATTAAATGATTCAGGACTATCACAATTATACTCAATTGAACTAGAGTCTGAATACTTACCTGCTTCCTGGTTGTTTAGCTGCTCCTCTTCGTCATCTTCCATCGACTCTTCTCCTTCACTATCAACTACAGTATCATCCGAGAACTCTTCCGCCTATGTCTCATCATCACTAAAGAAGTCATCCTCGATGGGTTCTGGTTTGCAACTCTGTGATGTGGAATACTCATAGGGCAGCTCATCAAACACAATATCCTTATGAACCGAAGGTGGGTCTTTTTCTGTTAACGTCTCCAGTTCTTGGTAGGCTGTGTCTCTTGCTATCTTTAAACTCGTTAGTTCATCTGTAAGCCTCCCATATTCATCCAGGTAGTGAAGTTGCTCAGCCTTACTTAAAAGATGCCACTGAGTATTCATGATCTCCTGTACTTTCAGTTGTTCCTCCTTAATTGCTTCTTCGAATTGTAATTCCTTCACCGAATCACTCTCACAAGACAAGTGTAAAGAATCACATGGAACTGCGTGATCTTGCATGGAATCTGTATAAAAATCACCACTATTAAAATCAAGGTTAGAATACTTACCTGGAGGTGGGACTTGTGCTGCATTTTCTTGCCCTGTGACTTGCACTTTGTTCATTATCGTCTCCAGTTCTGGGGTTTCCAGGATCACTTCACCTAATGCAGTTTCAGATCTAATAAAGTTCCCTTTGAAATCGTAAACCAAACGCTCATGATTTTTCAGGCGTTGTGATTCTATGTAGTCCTTTACAGCCTGGATTTCCCTATCATAGGTCCACGAAATTCCAAATCGGCTATCCTGCTGTCTATACATTCTTCTCAAAGCAGCAGGTGAGATATAACAAAATAAAATAGAATAAGGAGAAATTAAACCATAAACTACAAAAAATAACTAAACGCAAAAGAAAATGTTATAGACTCAACACTAAGACTCTAAACCTAAGACACACCTAGACTCACAAATAAACACACGAAAAAGCAAACAAAATACACGGACTGACTAGATTGACTACGACTCAAAACACAAATAAGACTAATTAATCAATTAAGTTCAATCAAAGCTAGATACGTCATCGCCTAAGTGTCCCCGGCAACGGCGCCAAAAACTTGATGTGCTTGAAACGGTGTATAAATTTACCTAATTTAACCTAACCTAGACAATCTAGTAATACTATAGAAATCCTCTAAACTAGACCACAATGACAGGCAAGTGTGCCTATCAATCGTAGTACAGCCTAATGGAAGTCCGGATATCGAACCCACGAGACATTAGTGACAACTAATCTAGACTCTGACTCAACTAATAAACTGATTTAAATGGGGGAGAATGGTGTTGTGATTCTAAACCTAACAAACTAACGAGATCCAACTATCAAGCAAAGTAATCTGACGAACTCACGAATGGGGAAAACACTTCCCAAGTTAAGAATCCTACTTGTGAATCTCTGATTTCTCTCGGTTATGAAAACTAATGATGGAACCAGGATCTATGAATACTACACCCTCAGACTACCTACAGGATCCCTGATCATTCTCAAGGTGTGACCTAGAAGGAAAACCTAAGGGGTGTGTGACGCTCACTGGTTGGTTGGATCACCTTTCAGTCTCTCCAACAATAATAAAGTACCCTAAAAACATATTACCTTTCAGTCGCCCTATCTCAGTACATTCAAGGAATGCAAGGGGTAACTTGAAGACTCTCGATAAGACACGGACTAGCAAAGATACTAAGAACCCTATGGGAAACCTCCTTTCAAAGCGTTTACACCTGGACACCTAACACCAAAGACAAACCGACTACTTCTCACATTTCAGTTATCAAAGTAGGTAGAACGTCTATATCCTCTAAACTCTCAAACACTTTTCCTATGGATAATGATATAAAAAACCCATACACAAATCACAAACACAAAGTAGGTGACCTAATCATTCATCTATAACTGAAAGACATTCAACAAGATTCTTGTGGAACAACAAGTGATCATAAATTAAACATAAACATGCATATACATTATACCAATTATAAACAAGTTCTTTACTTCAACATTAAACCATCAACAAGAATCCAAAAACCGAATAAAATCCCAAAATCACAAAGTAATCATCAAAACGTAGGTAGTTCAAGTATCTAGCCAACAATCATAATAAAAAACAGAAACAAAATCTCAAAGTTCATAATCATAATGCAAGATAGACAAATCAAGGAACAAAAGATGAAGAACATAAACCGAGTAGGTGTTATCCAATCGATCTAAGCTTAATAGCTTCAATTCTTGATCCTCTCTGACTTCTCCTCTCCAGTCATCCCCCGCTTCAATTCTTAAGGAACAAGTACCACACCAAATGAGTCAAGGACATCTCCACTGTTTCAAAAGAATCCTATAAACTTATGTTTCCAAAGAATCCTATAAACATACCCTTGGTTACTGGTAGTGAGAAAGTAGAATTAGTCACTGTGCCAAATGGCCCATAAATCTTTTTGTTAGTTTGAAAAGTGAGTGATGTAACAACGGTATGTCATAATATGCTCCATAAGTTCCGCAAATTGCAATGATATCCTCATCGTCCGCAAAGCTAATCTGATTAACCACCCAAGCACATAATGAGAATGTAATTAGATCACATTGATGTATATATATTAGCTAGATTGATCTAGTGAATGCTCACTGTTTCAGCTTTGTCATCGAGAACACCAAATTGTCCAGAACGGTATTCGGTGTTATCTTTATCAGTGTATACAAACTGGATGGAAAAGATACAGCTTCCACCTTTGATAATGATCAAAGTAACCTTACCACCATGAGTTGCAAGCAACCAAGGTGTTCCACCCTTACCGCCCCATGGTCCGGCGTGTACCACAATGCCACGAGCATCCTATATATATGTATATATATATAAAATTAGAAAAAATATGAAATGGTGAATTTAAGTAATTATATGTATGTGCATATATACGTATGTATATGTATAATTATATATGTATATGTATGTGTGTAAGATTGTAAAAGAATATACCATTTTATTGACTATGCAATTTCAGAGTTTCTTAAGTAACTTATGTTGTGCATCTAGCTCAAATGCATCCATGCATATATATAGGCAAGTGGTTTTCTCCATCACCTAAATTTCAAGAATTAGATTTGAAACTTTTTTAAAATGGTCTCTTTGTAAAAGCAATATATATGCCTTTGGGAAATGGTCATGCACTTTGTATTTATGTATGCACTTTGTATTTATGTATCTTTATATGATCACACCAAGTAAATGCCAATAAAATAGCATTCATTAACCATACACGTTAGGTTTATAACTACAAACTTGTTTAGCGGCAGACGAAGAATTCTTTTACTAGTGTCGGAAAATTTTCGACGTTTGAATGTTTATGAGGACAGTTTTATTGTCGTTGTCATTGAAATTATTTTAAGGAATTGAGTCGGGCTACTTAAAATTTTGGATTTTTTTAGTGTAGTTCTTAAGTTTTTTATATGGTTCCTAAATTCATAAAGTTTGTTATGTGGGTCATAACTTCATTTGGTTAAGTTTTTGCATAATGCTAAAATTAACAACTACAAAGTTAATGTTTAAAGATTAAGTAATAAAATAACAAAGTAATACTTGAAGGTTACGGGATTTAGCGTACTATTGTTGGTTTTAAAAAAGCGTGAGGCGCACCGAAGCGGTAGGGTCCGGAGCCGAGACACGTGGCACAAAGTGCAAAAACATCATGTATGCATGGTGTTTGTAGTAAGAATATATTAATGAATTATTTATTGATAATACTTTAATTTTAAACAAAAAAAAGATATTAATATAAACACAAAATTAAAAGCAACTATTTTTACAACTTAAGATGCTTTATGTACATGCAAAACAAGCTAAACTCTTAAATACAACCCGGATAGCTAAATATACAAACTACTCAAAAAATCAAATCTAAAAAAAGTATAAACGCTTGTTGTAAGGTCTTAACTTGGGAGACCTCACTGGTTGGATTTACTCATAAGCATAGTAATCATTACTGAACTTTAACTAAAAACATTCATACATAACGGAAGCGTACAACCATCCAAATACATAAACAACGGAAGTCTTTAACAATTAAAGGAAACAACTGTCTGAAAACACATAAGCATAAAATAAGATGTCAATCTTGTGTCGGGCAACCTTCACGCCTTAGCACGTTCTTTTCTTTTGCTACCTGAAAAACATACTAAAAGTCAGCTAACGCTGGTGAGTTATAGTTTAAAGCAAGTACGCATAAACATCATTCTTAACATATTCTTGTGAGTGTAAATATATATGTATATTTGTACACCTTTACATTTACTACTTGCATATATCATTCATATGTGAGAACGTATATAAATACACTCACCTTTGCATTCTTTTGAACATTTATTGGTCTTACACATATAGGTGATCAACTCGTCATTGATTACGTAAGTCACAAAGATAAACGTCTCGGTCTACCGTTGTAGCCCATTTTTCATAAACCGTCTAGCACTAGAAACGGTCCGTCATATCATGAACCGTCCGACAACCTTCGTCCGTCCGTCTAAAACCGTCCTACCATTGTGGTCCGTCATATTCGCTTGTCTGCCCTAAGGCATCCGTTTCCCACCCGAACTATTTATGCTACCGTGCATCAATTTAGGGCCTTCTTCTACCGTAGTAGTCTGTATTTAGTCTACCTTTCTAGAGTTTTAGTTATGGCTGCATAATAGTCGTGTGGTCGTCCGTCTACCGAGATAGCCGTTATCATCGTTCCGTCCATAACGTTTATTCATACATGCATGAAATATATATGTATATAAAGCAAGATTTTATTCTTATTTATGTTATACTTTTATTTCATTGTTTATAAAATACTTGCCATTCTTATATTCATTATGTATTGTCATATAACACATATTCTATATATAACATTCATAACATTCATTCATTTCATGTATACACTTCAGCCCCAAAACATTTAAAATTGTTTGCACGTAACACATATGGGGCACATAGAACTCACCTGATGAGCGGGTTCTGGAAGTATACTAACTGGACGGTGAGCGTCACTAAGGCCACACACAATCTGTATAACCAAGTCATACAAGATAAGATAATGCACCTAAACGACACCAGACGTTTCTACATTTAGGGTTAGGCGAACTTAGGTAAGTTCGCCACTTTTGGCTTAAGCGAACATGATACGTTCTCTACTTAAATACTAGCAGAATATATGGTAAGTTCTCCATGTTTGATGCTAGGCGAACATGATAAGTTCGCCACCTTGATGCTAAGCGAACATGGTAACTTCGCTAGGTCTAGATCTAAGCGAAGATGATAGGTTCGCCACCTTGGTTTCAGCGATGCTTAAGCGAAGATGTTATGTTCCCCTAAAACAGTTCCAGGCGAACTTGATAAGTTCTCCTGCACGATCATCTTCTTCAACCAGAAACCCTAGATCTGGCCAACTTTTTCTGATCGTTCAAGCTTCGAACTTTTTACGATCAAAACGTTTCCCTTCAACCCATGAACCTAGATCTATGTTTATTTCCTTATTTCATATGTAAAAATCCATCCTTTAATCATTTTTACCCCAAAACCCCAAAAATTGTAAAAACTCATATTTAGGAAAAATGATTACCTGTTGACGGCTGATTCTTGCTGCTATGCGTTTCCGAGGTAATGACTAACAAACCCGAGCTTTTGAGCCGTTTTGTAGCATCCATGATTTTCAGGCCATAATTTTTCTCTATTCATTTTATTATTTAAGCACTTGAAATCTTGTACTTGTTCAACGCAATATGTCACATTAAATATTATTCTAAATATGTATCCATTTAAACATTTCAATCTCGCATTTACATATTATTTCTACTATATATATAACATATATATGTGTTTAATTATAAAAAAAAAATATGTGAATACATATACGTTTGATTATATTAAATAAAACCCTTATACAGTTCGTAATTCTATTAAAATGAAATTTATTTTTTTTATAAATAGTTATAATAACAATTAGACGTTTATAAATTTTATAAATAAAGAAAATGAATTTATGAGATTTTATTTTACAAAAGAAAAAAGATGTATAAATTTGTATTAAAATGTTATAACTATTAGAAAAAAAAAAAGAGAAATAAATAAAGTACAAGTTTTATTTAAAATAAACTATATTAAAAGAATGCTTTTAAAACCTCACTTTAATCTTTTGAACCCTCATTTAAACCTTGAACCCCTTTACTATACTTGAACCTCTCCCACTTAAACCTCCTTCCAGATTTTGAGCCCTGAAACATTTTTACACTAAATTTTGACCATGAAAAGTCAAAATGCATGTAAATCACAATCAATTCCCCTAAACCTGCCATCAAAAATCCTTCCTATTTGGGTCCAAATAATTCGCGATCCATTCAAGGCTGCGTATCAATTAATGGATTCGAAAATCAAAACCGAATTCAAAGGGATTGAAACCCACTTTAGGAAAGTCGCGTGAGTGGTTACGGATGGCAATTCATGGTGTTAACCCCGCAAATCTCGTTGGTTCAAGGCTGTAAATGCGTTATAACCATCTTATAAGATCCCCTACCTGGTTGCAACTAGAAATCGTCTCCAAAAATCCGTCCTTTTCCTCTAATTTTTTTTGTTTGCATCGGCGCGAGGGGAGGAGGGACCGAACCTCTCTAATTCGACGAGTGAAGGCTGCTTTGTGAGAATTTCGTGGCAGGTAATCAATCTCTCCTTCGTAATCGAACCTCTGATCAGCTTTCTTTCGATTTGGGGGGATAGGTTAAGGGATGGGTTCGCATCTGTATAGGCTGAGAAAGAAGAAAACGCTGGACCTGCATGTTTTATATATTATATTCTGAGATCTTAAGCAATATAAGGCTCCAGCTCAATAGTTAAAACACTACACTTGCACAGCCAAGGTCACAAGTTCAAGACCTGTGGCTGACATCTTTTTATGATCTTTTTTTTCTTCTTTTGTTTGCTCCATCACACAAACACACATATTATATATATATATATATATATATTTACATAAATGTATATATAAAGGATAAAATTACATATTTATAATTTTAACAAAACACTTGTAAATAATTTTGACATCCATACTTGATTTTTATAAATTTATGATTTTACAAATATAAACATTTTATAAGGAAACAATTAATATTATGAGACGATTAATAGATCAATTTTTTTTATTATTCTCAAGGGTTTATAATTAATATTATTTTTAAATAAAAAACATATTTATTATAGCGTTTAATCATTTTCTAAAAACGTTTTGAATATCACCATTAGTATATGAACATCATTATCTTTTTCAATTATTTACTATTATATATTTCAAAAAAGACATGACAAACATTATTGTAAACCTTACTATTTTATATATAACATTTAAAACGACATGATCTATAATATATTATTAACAATACGATTTTATTAGTATTACTAATATTTTAAATTTTAATAATTGTTTATCATATTATTAATAGTATTAGTAATTATATGATTCATTTAGTAATTAATCTTTCTAATTTGATTTTCATAAATAGTGATATTACAAATCGTAAAACAAATTTATTTATTTCAAATGATATCCTTATATTATTTTAACATTTTATCATATCACTTTTGACATTGTCTTATTAATATAAATATTACATTAATATATTTAATATATTAATATATTTGCAAATAATGTTTATTATTGCACCTAGCTTGCTTTCATAAATAAAATTTATTAAACATCTTTTACACACTCTATTCGTATTTTCCCGATCACTAGCCCAAATTACAAAACCCAAAGATCCCAAATCATTCTGTCCCTTTTTCCTTTAATCATTTCATTGTATTAAATATGTATGACAATTTATTTAGGACATCGTTAACCCGGATCACTTGCTCTCACAATCCAGTTCACGTTTGAGTCACACTATCAAGGTGAGTTTACATAGCCCCTTTATACATTATTTACATTTTTTGGGTGGAACATGAGTACAATTATACAATGTTTACAAATTACATAATACAATTCCATCCTACATTCATGTGTGCAATTTGAGCCTTATGCTTAAGTACTAGGTGTGCAAACTACAATTTGTGTGCAATTTACATGTGCATTCATTAACTACACAAGCCGACAGTTAACAGATATATCTATTGAGTCTGACAAACACACCCAGTTAGGGTGATTGTTGCCGACAACACAATTTGGTTATTTGCATGCTAGTTACAAAGGTTTGATTGTACAACTTGGTTTCATAATAGTAACTCTCCATAATTGCCTTATTAACCATGATATGTATGGATTGTATACACACAACACAATGATACTATTTAGAGTCAAAACCTATGTATGCTCACCAACTTTTTAGTTGACCTTGTTTTTACCATGTTTCAGGTACAAATGTGTGATTAAGTGATTCAAGACGCTCAACATAGGGATGAAGTCCTAGATAAATAGAATATGGAAATTATGTTGTTCACTTTTGGTTATTGAATATGTTTTGTGAACATTTACTTATAATTTAACCAAATTTCAGTCTACGAAACTATTTAGTTGATCATGAGCTATAAACAGTCTCCATGTCCCGTCCCGACGTTTCCGCCGTCGGTTGTATGGTATGTGGGTCGTGTCATCCGCTAGGCACTTGTGTAAGTGCGACACGTGGAATGTAGGGTGTATTCAACTAAGCTCATCTCGCAGGTCTAGTCGATAATTCCTTTCCTGAATCGGATAATTCCTTGGACTCGGTTTGCCTCTTTTCCTGAATCGGATAATTCCTTTCCAGGGTAACAGCACCATGTCTCCCATTTAAAACTCTAAATCCTTCCTTCTTTTATCCGTGTATGACTTTTGTATGTCTTTGGCAGCTTTCATGTGGGATTTGATCTGTTCAAATTTCTCTGAAGTAGCTTTGACCACTTCGAGACTCGCAAAGTTTTTCTGTCCAATTTCTCCCCAAGAAACCAGGGTTTTACATCTTTTTTCGTACAACATCTCATATGGCGGCATGCCAATGGTTGAGTAATAGCTGTTGTTATACGAAAACACTGCCAATGGCAGATGGCTATACCAGCTCCCACGAAATCAATGATACATGCCCGGAGTATTTCCTCCAAAGTCTGAATGGTCCTTTCGGATTGACCATCTGTTTGAGGGTGGTAAACGGTGCTGATGTTTAGCCTAGTACCCATTGATTTGTTGAATCTCTTCCAGAATCTTGACGTTAACCGAGTGTCCCTGTCAGACACTATTGACAATGGCATACCGTGTCTGCTCACTATTCCATTGATAAATAATTCGGCCAGCTTCTCACACAAAAAAGCCTCACATATCGGTAAGAAGTGAGCACTTTTCGTCAAGCGGTCGACGATCACCCAGATGGTATCATTGCCTTTAGCTGTTCGCGGTAGCTTTGTAATGAAGTCAACCGTGATCTCCTCCCACTTCCATTATGGTATTGGCAAGGGTTGCATTTTACCACTTGGTTTCTGGTGCTCGGCCTTGACCAGTGAACAAGTCAGGCACTTGCTCACAAATTCACTCACATCATTCTTTATTCCAGGCCACCAATATTCTTTCTTCAAGTCCTGATACATTTTGTTCATCCCGGGGTGGGTAGAGTAGCGAGACTTATGGGCCTTATCAAGGATTTTTGCTGTAAGTTACCCAATCTTGGGCATCTACATCCGGTCAAACCGAGTTCGTACACCGTACGCATTAGTTCCCAGATTTTATTGTTAACCTACTATTCTTTCTCGTTTCACATTCCTTTCTAACAGGGCCTCCATTTGCACCTTTGCTATTTCGGTCTTCAGATCTGGTGTGATAATTAGTTGGCATGCTTTGATCCGAATAGGTGTCGTTTCTTCTTTCCGACTCAAGGCGTCAGCCGCTACGTTTGCTTTGCCTGAGAGATATTTTGCAGTCGTAATCCTTTAGTAGTTCCAGCCACCTTCTTTGTCTCATGTTTAATCCCTTTTGCTCGAAGAAGTACTTCATGGTTTTTTGATCGGAGTAAATGGTGCATTTAATTCCGTACAAATAGTGCCTTCAAATCTTTAACGCAAAAACTACCGTCACCAACTCTAGATCGTGAGTCGGGTAGTTAACTTCGTAAATCTTTAACTGTCGTGAGACGTGAGCAATTACCTTTCCTCATTGCATCAATACACAACCCAACCCCTGACCTGAAGCGCTAGAGTAAACTACCAAGTCTTAGTTTCTCTCGGGTAAGGTCAAGACTAGAGCTTGGGTTAATCGTGTCTTTAATTCTTCAAACATGTTGTTTTGGGTTGGACCCCATTCAAACTTTACCTCTTTACGCGTTAACTTTGTCAGTGGCGAGGCTATTCTCAAGAAATTCTGAATGAAACTTCGATAGTAACCTGCCAATCCCAAAAAACTTCGTATCTCTGTCGGTGTTTTCGGGACGTTCCATTCTTTCACTGTTATGGTCTTTACAGGGTCTACCATAATACCATATGGGTTTATAACATGACCTAGGAATTAGACTTCCCTAAGCCAGAACGCGTATGTGGAAAATTTTGCATACAACTTCTCCTGCTTCAGAACCTCCAATACTTCCCTTAGGTTACAATGGTGATCACCTTCATTCTTCGAATAGATGAGAATGTCGTCTATAAAAACTATTACTGGCCTATCCAACATTGGTCGACATACTCTGTTCATTAAATCCATAAACGTTGCAGGGGCGTTGGTTAGTCCAAAGAACATTATGAGGAATTCGAAGTGCCCATAACGCGTGTGAAACGCGGTTTTTGGTACATCTTCCTCCCTTACTTTCCTAGAAATGTGCTTTTCAAGAACTAGTATGTTGCAACATGGATGGATGATAAAAAAGAAAGCATGAACAAACATGTTGATGGGATTAACAAGTTTTATAAATACATGACTCGGTATGTTTCAATGTCTCCAAGACAAGCGTATGTGAATTATGGATATTTTGATCTTGGGATGAATAATAAAAATGGGAGTTATGAAGAGGTGAGTTCATGGGGAAGCATGTATTTCAAAGACAACTTCAAAAGGATGGTGGAAATATAATAGGTTGGTTAAAAATTATAAAGAAAGTATAATAAATAAAAATTACACCTATTTGGTAAATATATTTTTTAACAACACTCATTTAGTAAATACTTTTAAAACCACACCAATTTGATAAATAGTTTTTTCAATCACACTACTTTGGCTAAAAACTCCCATCCTATGATTATCTGTAACATCCTAAGTTTTGAAAGCGTAAAGAATAATTGTTCTTGATGGTTAGACTAAGAAAAGGGAGGGAACGGGCCTTGGGATTGAGCTTGGGCCGTAATAGGGAAACCCTAACTTCATCCTCTCGACCCTCGTTCCACACCATTTTCCATTTTACAAGTTCTAGACAAAGAGAGAGAAGTTAGAGAGAAAAGGTATCAGTTTTGCTCCAAGATCGAACCAAACTTATTCTCAAGTGTTTAATCAAAGTTTAGCCAAAGAAACGAGCCGATTAGAGGTAAGAAACTCATCCATATATGAGTTTTTTGTTGAAAATGGGGTTTTCGGGTTTCTTGGGTACAATCGCATAAAGATCGGATTTTTATGTATAAAAACACCTGAAAAGTATAGATCTAGCTTCATGGGAGTTGGAGAAATGATTTGAAAGGTAAAAAGTTATGGTTTTGGTTCGAAAACGAGTCTGATTAGAATTAGGGTTTTTGAGTCGACACTCGAGCGTCAGCGAAGAAGAAGATAAGGGAGAATTGGCCATGTGAGAATCGACCATTCTATAGCATGACACAAGTCCTGAATGCAAGTTCAGGCGACTCTCCAGAGTATCAGCCGACTCTTGAGACTATCGGTAGACTCTATTAGCCGACTTTCCAGTGTATCAGCCAACACTAGCAAGTTTAACCGATTTCATGTGTTGTATTCGCACAGATCACGTAGTGATCGTGTAGCTCGAGCCTTTAGTTTCAGTAGATAGAATATCAGGTAAGTTATAATCCCCTTTTTTTCTGCTTTAGGGATGGTGTGCATACTTAGTGTAAAGTGTTTATTATATTGTATATTAATAAACAAAAGCGAAAGTTATGTTTTAGCGGAAAGTTTAAAAGAGCCAAATGTACGTTTTGAGTAAAGTATAGCTATATTAATGGCAAGCGTTTAGTATATTTTCATATACACAAACAGAGGCATAATATATATGTGCTAGTATGTTTCAGTAAAGCAAGATATATCTTTATGGCAAGCGTTTACTATATTTTCATATACATAAACAAAGCCATGATATATGTGTTAAGCTATGTTTAGTAAAGTAAAGATACTTTATAGCAAACGTTTACTATATTTTCATATACATAAACAAAGGCATGATATATGTGTTAAGCTATGTTTAGTAAAGTAAAGATACTTTATGGCAAGCGTTTACTATATTTTCATATACAAAAACAAAGGCACGATATATGTGTTAAGCTCTGTTTAGTAAAACAAAGATATTTTATGGCAAACGTTTACTATATTTTATATATATAAACAAAGGCATATTATATGTTAAGTTTTTGATCAAGTTAAGGAAAGATATGTAAAGAAAGTGAACAGATCTCCTACGGGAATGTGTACCAGCTTGTAAAGCTCCTTGGGACAGATGTTACTTGTACAAGATGTCAGTTATGGGTTCTACTCATTAGTAAGAGCCTTGACGGTTCGTTAATGGTTATACAACTGGGATGGGTGACGGCGGTTGCTCGAGAGGTCCATGGCCGTTGGCCATGGGGGCATAGCGTCATGGAGGTCCATGGCCGCCGACCTTAGCGTAAAGCGGTATTGTCTGTTCATAGCCGTCGATCATGGGGGCATTTACCGGGTACTCGTCGATTCATGGCCGTCAGCCATGGTGGCAGTACAGTGTAAAAGAAATTGACGGTAAAGCAGTACTTGTCGGTTCATGGCCGTGAGCCATGAGAGCAGTATAATGTAAAGGAATTGACGGTAAAGCAATACTTGTCGGTTCATGGCTGTGAGCCATGAGGGCAGTATAGTGTAAAGGAATTGACGGTTACCATGTTGTTTTTAAACTGTTTTGAAAAGTAAAGTATGTAAAGGTTTGCCTTAAGGGCAATATGTTTATAAATCTTTTGTATGCTTGATTTAAAGTAATCGTTAGAACTCACTCAGCGTTGCTGATTTTTAGTATGCACATCAGTTAACTGTAGGTGGCTGTAGATGGATGTGAATGCTTGGCTTGGCGAGAATAGTTAACCGAAGATCAGTGTCTGATATCCCGTTTATGTTTTAAGTTCATGTTGTTTAAGACAAGTTTCAGTTTGTATTTGACAAGTTGTGTTGGACATGTCATGCTTCCGCTGTTATGTTGAAAGTTTAAATCGTTTCCGCTGATAAGAGATGAATGTTTTATGTGTAAGTGTTATGTGTGTATGAGTAAATCCAATACGTGAGGCCTCCCAAGTTTGGGGCCTTACATTATCCTAGCATTCATCTAAGATCAATTAATAAGGAAAAATATTGGAAGCTAAGTTTTACTACATGGGGTGCAAAAGTGTAAGAAATATCATAAGAAGAAATTAAAGATGAAAATTAGTATCCATTTTGAAGCTTCTGCGGAGTACATTCATATTGTAATCATAACGACACGAAATTGAAAGATACAGACGATAAGCACATCTCCATATTTCCCGAAGATGCATATATAAAGTCTCCTAATTAAGCTTCTTATTTCAACATATCAGGCCTTGCTATTAAGGAACAAGTACCACACCAAACGAGTCAAGGACATCTCCACTGTTTCCAAAGAATCCTGCAAACTTACCTTTGGTCACTGGCAGTGAGAAAGTAGAATTAGTCACCGTGCCAAATGGCCCATAAACCTTTTTGTTGGTCTGAAAAGTGAGTGATGTAACGACTGTCATGTCATAATATGTTCCATAAGTTCCGCTAATTGCAATGATATCCTCATTGTCCGCAAAGCTAATCTGATGAACCACCCAAGCACATAATGAGAATGCAATTAGATCATATAGATGTATTATATATTAGCTAGATTGATCTAGTGAATGCTCACTGTTTCAGCTTTGTCACCGAGAACACCAAATTGTCCGGAACGGTATTCGGTGTTATCTTTATCAGTGTATACAAACTGGATGGAAAAGATACAGCTTCCACCTTTGATAATGATCGAAGTAACCTTACCACCATGAGTTGCAAGCAACCAAGGTGTTCCACCCTTACCGCCCCATGGTCCGGCGTGTACCACAATGCCACGAGCAGCCTATATATATGTATATATATATATATAATTAGAAAAAGTGTGAAATGGTGAATTTAAGTAATTATATGTGTGTGCATATATACGTATGTATATGTATAAGTATATATGTATATGTATGTGTGTAAAATTGTAAAAGATTATACCATTTTTTTGACAATGCACTTTCAAAGTTTCTTAAGTAACTTAATGTTGTGCATCTAGCTCAAATGCATCCATGCATATATATATAGGTAAGTGCCTTTCTCCATCACCTAAATTTCAAGAATTAGATTTGAAACGTTTTTAAAATGGTCATGCACTTTGTATTTATGTATCTTTATCTGATCACACTAAGTAAATGCCAATAAAATAGCATTCATTAACAGTACATGTTAGGTTCATAATTACAAACTCTTCGGAAAACACAAACCGACAATCCCTCTCTTTTTATCTTCCTCTCCCTTTTAAATTCTTCTTACTAATTTTTCTTAGAACCTATAACTCTCTACCACTAGAACCTTCATCTCTCTCCACCAAATATTTCTTCTTAATTTTTTTTATGATATTGATCAAATTGTGTTTCGATTATACATATTGTTCATAAAAAGAAATCATGGGTCCATTCCATTATGCTCGGTCCGCCCCTGAACTTGGCCTAACTGTCATGCTAGACGGTTTGGACGTACAACTTTTATTAGATTTACTCTTTACACACAACTGAATTTTAAAGAACCGGACAATCATATTGCTATTGATTGTTTCCTAACCGGCGATTGAAGAGTTCGAATTCATCGATCTCAATACAGTAGCCACTATAAGTCGGCTAATTCAATCCGGCTGATTCCAGATACGATCTTCTAATTCAAGTCACATGATTCTAACTGGTGCGGTTTTTTCGTCTCCAATATCCGAATAAGTCGGCTCATTTAGGTTATCAAATTTATATTGTTTCGAATGTTTTGCGATTCCAACATCGAACATCAAAATTTTGGTATTTATTTTGTACATTTTGGTGAATGTTGATAAAAAAGAAAGTAAAAAACCGATTAAAAGGCAAAAAACCAAAAAAAAAAGTAAAACGAAAAAAAGGCAAAAAAAAACTGAAAAAAAAACGTAAAAAACCGAAAAAAATAAAAAATAAAAAAATAAATTAGTTAAAAGGGTAAATTTGAAATTTCTAAGTTTTAGATAAAAAAAGCGTAAAATAGTGATTGTATAATTTTTTTTAATAAAATAAATCAAAATTTATATATTTTATATTTTTAAATTTAAGGAAGGGATACTTGTAATTTATTTGAGTAAAAAAGAAATTGATAATTAATTGACAAAAGTTAAAAGCAAGATCACTAACCATTAACAATTATGACTATTGGATCATAAAATTGCCCTAACTAATTACAAAAATAAACATATAAACGTAACACACAAATAGATCATAGAAAAAGAAATTATACATAAAAATACCATTAGTTCATGATGATGTCGGCAACATTGAAACTCCGCCATTGAAAGATGGCGAAGATGGATCGGAAAACAGTCCATGAACACAATCTAGTTTCCTCCATTTCTCACAACTTCATATCATGTATCCAATTACAATCGCCAAGCTCAGATCCAAATAACAACTCCAGATCGAGTTTACCTACCCGCAAGGACTTCACGTTGGACTGAAAATACAAACCCTAAGAATCGAAGACAGTAAAAACACTATGAATCACATGGTAATCAGTGGCTAGGTCTCAAAATGTAGTTTCAAGTTCGGAGAGAGCTTGACAATCCTTTATGACCATCGATTGGAGCCGTGGTGAAGCTTTATCTTCCAGATTCATGTCGTGTAAAAATACATGAAATTACGCTTTAATCAACACTATAACAAAGAAAAATAAAACGAACAAATTTGATAAGCCAATAAATACCACTGCAAGTTGGTTGGATGATTCCACTGTCTTGGTTTTTTTATTACGCCAGCAGAGATTTTTTCCCACAAGAAATGCCACAAGACAAAATAAGAATATTTCTATAATTAACACAGAAAGAAAGACACAAACCAGAAAAAAAAAATCTGATTATTTTAGGGACAAACATATGATTCTAAGAAAGAATAAAAGTCACACAACTTTTAAGAACTTAGAGCCACACCTCAAGATAAAACATAGGAATAACTTAAAGACTAATTTGACATGATAAAAAACTTTTATAACTTTACGAGAATAATATAAGAAGAGAGAATCATAAAAGAAGAAAACTCGCAAATAACATAAAGACTAATTTGATTCAAGCAAAAACTTTTACAGCTTCACAAAAGATACCGAATCACAAGATTTAAGAAACAAGTCTGATAATAATAAGAATAGCATAATCTATATCAGACAAGAAGGACACGGCCAAACAGATTTTAAATGAAAAAACGAATTCATTGAATCTCTTACACAAGTAAAAAGATAAACAGATATCAAAGATATTCAAGAAGACTAACAGAATCAATCCTGGCCGAACAAAGAGTCACAAGACTCTAGAGAACTTCAAACCATGTCTGAAAACTTTGAATCACACGATTCAACTTTAGAAAACATCACAGCAAAAAAAACTTCTTATTGAAGCGGGACATCACAAGCATAAAGAACTTAGTAAAACTAGAAAACATGATTTTTTTTATTTTTTTCTCTTTTATAAACAAAAAATTATTACACACATAGGAGGAAAAATAAACAGCAATGACACAATATTCAAAAAATCTTAAACAAAAAACTACGAGACAAAAATACGGATGACATAATTCAACAACAATAAACAAACACGCACTCCGACACAAAAAAAATTGAGACAAAACATGAAGATCAAGCAAAGAATTTTCATAATGTACTAGATTACATGCTAAAACTCATTTTAAAAAATTTGAAAAAACTCATCCAAAGAAGACAACTAATTGAGAGTTTGAATTTTAATGTTGAAAGAGAACCTAGGTCCCTAGTTGACTAATATAGAAACAGCTAATTAACCGGCATCCGCTTCTGATTTTGAACCAGCGGTCGCTCAAAGTCAATGTGTTGTTTATTAAAGCCTTCGGACTTAGGTTAATCAATCACTCCAGGCCTTCTATTAGTTAAAAGACGGCAATTGTAACCTTTTATTTTTACTATAGTCAAAGTTTTCAACAACCACTATATGTTCTTATTTATTAAGAACCCGACAGCCGTATTAGAAACGCAGCGGAAGATATGGTTAAACAGTTTCAACAGCCACACCGTTTAAGTTAAAAGAACAATTAAATCAGTGGCCGTATCGGATACTAAAAAAAACCAAGATCAATACTACTTACAAGACAAATTAATCAAGCCAAGATGAATATAACCCACAAACAAGTTTTTTTCTCCTTTTCTTTTGTTGGATAAGTACATAAATTAATCAAGCCAAGATGCACAGAACCCACAATCAAGTTTTTTTTTTTCTTTTGTTGGACAATCGAAAGAGCAGTAACAACTTTAATCAAACAACAAAATTAATCAAACAGATTGTTACTTTGCCTTTTTTTTTACCAAACAACAACTTGAATCAAGAACAACAAATAGCCGTTCAAGCAGCAATTTTGCTTATCAGAAAATCAATTCCTTTTATAAATAGAAAATACCAAGAACATTGATAAAACCACCAACAAAGTTCAATCTAGGGTTTAAAAAACTAGAATTCTGAATAAACTCGTGAATCTCCTGCCAAAAAACTAGAATTCTGAAATCTGAATCAAACAATAACTCAATCATTTAAGTTCAATTAATTTAGTCTACTTATTATTTAATTTTTTCTTAACCATATTAAATTAATTTAGGTTATCAATAGTATATAAGCATGGTTTCTAATTTGACTTGTTGACAATCACATTTCTTTTTCTACGTTTAGCTTAATTAACCCGTTTTAACTCGTTTTCTTTCAATACAACATGAACACATATACACACTCAGAGTAAATTGTTTCACATATAATTAGGGTTAAAAACATATAATTATATACAATTACTACGTGTAAATCAACCACTCATCATTTAG
The DNA here is from genome assembly GCA_023525975.1 of Smallanthus sonchifolius. Lineage (NCBI taxonomy): Eukaryota > Viridiplantae > Streptophyta > Magnoliopsida > Asterales > Asteraceae > Smallanthus > Smallanthus sonchifolius. The sequence continues at coordinate 24,866,256 of CM042018.1, read as the reverse complement.
TTGACTAGTTAATGTAATGAATGATGCTTCCCAGCGAAAAACAACGAAAATCCAACAACTCATACGTTGTAAATCAACCACTCATCATTCTGTTGTGCTTATGGCCCTACTATTCATACGTCCGTAAACCGTCATAAGGCTAGTAATGGGATCAGACTCACGGTCTTGACCACTACTTCCCAGACTTTTTAACAGTCAATTCTTTCCTTTTAACATATTAGATATGTAATGACTTCATTTAAAACATTTGTCCTTTTTTTTCATAAAACCCTTTCTTTCATTTAGAAAACATTTTCTTTCATAAACCTTCATTTTATAAACATTCTTGTTTCAAACATCGTTCCTTTCATAAACCGTTTATTTCATAATCACTTCATTTAGCAATCATTTCATAAACATTTCGTGTGAGTATGCATATCACCCTAGAAATAAGTAAATAAGGATTCTTGACTCACCTTAGCCTCTACTACAGACTTTCATTCTATTCTATTACATTGCATATCCAAAAATGTCTCATCTACTAAATTACATCATTAAATCAGTTGTTAGTCACGTTGTAACCTCCCGTAATTTAACGCGTGACTAACTCCCATCATTCAGTCTGTTCTCATAATCCCTACTATTATAATCGTTCCCATATCGTATTGAGGACGTCCAAGTTATAAAAACATACTTTAATTCTGACGAAAATCGGACAGAGATCCGTTTGTTTTTATCAAAAATCAGATAATTCAAATTGTCTTTTTCCATCACCAAATCGATCACCAATAACCCATAACAATCGTGTTTAGCCACTAGCATCAATAACCATACTTCAAGACGTTAATCGAGTGTTAATTATATAAATAACATTTATATAATTATACCAAATTATGTTTATAGAAATATATCCTCAAACGACGTCCCCAATAATTTTGCCAAGTCCCATGCTACTAACCGTTACTAGATCTATGAGTTTTACGGTCATATCTTTGTGTACGAGCCGTTCTAAGCGCGTTTACTTTGTTTTGCTTATAACTCAACCATACGAGCTCCGAATTGGGTGATTCAAAAGCCCATGATCTCGTATCGACTCGCCGGTCACTAGAAAATGTCATCGCCTCCATCCGCCGCCGCCACTGTCTGTCGCCACGGTAGTGCCCGGATTCCGGAACGTGACCGAAAAATGTTTCCTTTTCATGACCAAACTCTTTCGTATGGATAGATCAGGTCTCAAGGAACCTGAAAATATAAATTTCATCAAAAGTAACTTCACATTTTTGACAATTAACCTTACCCTAATTGCATCAAATACGAGTTGTTCGAAACTATCTCAAACGAACTCCGATTGAAGTGATTCAAGCGGCCACAGGTCCGTCTCGTCGAGCTCCACCAGCGCCACCGGTTGCCGACGCCGTCCGCCTGGTAACGTACAACGCGAGTTGGATACGCTGTATCGCTCGATCGCGTATTAAAATCTTGTAAACTCATCGGCATCACGATAATTCTCCAATTATCGTTACACAATTAAGTTCATAATTATTTATTACATATTATAAATACGTAATTTAAATGAATAATTATTTTGCAGTCTTCCCCGTAAAACAAAACACGTTAATCCCTCACATCAACGTTTGCTAATCAAACATCCGTTCTATGAATTTCACCCTTCTCAAATATTTGACGTGTTAATTATAAGGATAGTTAACACAAGAGAAATCTCTTAAATTTGAGGATGTTACATATTTAAATATGAGTTACCGTTCAGTCCGTCATTTAGTATTGTATTGCCCCTAAGGCGTAATTGCACGAAGACCAACAATACAACACATTCCGTCAATTCCTTTCACATTGTCCCTAAGGCTTAGCTGCACGAAGGCCGAAAATATCATTCCCGTTCCTAACATTGCCCCCATGGCTCATACGTAAACATTCCTTTTGTAAATAATTTATTTCGTAAACATTCTTGTTTCAAAGATCATTCCTTTCATAAATCGTTTGTTTCATAAACATTTCATTTCGTACATTCATCATTTCTTAAATATTTCGTGTGAGTATGCATACCTTAGAAACAAGTAAATAGGGATTCTTGACTCGATTGATCGTCGGTAATTAACCTGGGTTGGAGGTCTAGTTAGTGCCAATCGATCTTCACATAAGTCAACAAGTGAATTCTATCATTTAAACTAGTGTCGCCTAAACAGTGTCGCCAGAACTTGCGTTCTGGACTTAATGTCGTAGGATTCAGTGTCATCCCCTTCGTGTTGTCCACATTAGTGTCGCCCACGTTAGTGTCGCCAACATTAGTGTCGCCAATTGGCATTGGCGACAATCTTAGTGTCGCCGGTGAATGACACGTGTCCAAATCATTGAAAACCTTGGGCACTACGCCACTACCCGTCGTCTTCCTCGATTAGTGTCGCCACTTGAAGGTGGCGACACTATTAGTGTCGCCTGATGAAGATCATCTTCAAATAGGCCTGTTTTCAACCCAAGTTTGCAACTTTTAACATCCAAATCGTTTATTTAACTTCCATGAAGCCAGATCTAGACTCTATTCCCCGTATTACACATAAAAGCATTGTCTTTTAAGATTAGAACCTAGTTTTTATCACAAAACCCATTTAAACTGAAAACAGAGGTTTTAAGTTGGGTTCTTACCTTAAAAGCTATGGTTTCTCGTGGATCCTTCTTTACAAACACTAGAGACACAGGTTTGAAGCAATCTTGGAACAAAACACCCAATTCTTGACTTTCTCTCTCTAGAATCTCTCTCTCTCTCGACGAGTGTGAGGGCTTGAATGGTAATGGAGGCTGGTTATGGCAGCCCCTAGGATTTTAAACCCCTCTTTCTTTCACCCATTGGGCCCAAACCCATACCTTTCTAGCCCATTCTTCTTTCTATTCTTTCTTTTGGCCCATCCTTTGGCCCGAGTATAAGTGTCGGGATTTTGTGGATGTTACAGGTTTGATTTTAATCTAAATGGAGTCAGTTTCAAGTTGAATCCGTAAACTTGTTTAAGTAAACAAGTCATGTTCAAGTCAACCTCGCGGGTTTAGCCGTTCAATCCATTTCTGTTGTTTTTTTAAGTTGTGTTTTATGTTGTATTTTTATGCTAAATTTTAAACCTTAAATGAGAAATTGACATTATCTTTTGCAATTTAAACATAATTGTGTTTATAGACCCTTGTATTTTTAGTTATAATTTATAATTTTGGAGTACTGAATGTAAAGAAAATAACAAAAATCAGGTTAAATGAGTCGTGTTCATGTATTCGTATCGTGCTCACTGCTTAGGTTTATGTGTCTAACATGATTTTCTGTTTAGTGTGGTGTTCGGGTTTGCGTCAAACTTTTGGGTCGTTTAGCACCCCTACCAAGAACGAATCTCTAGATTTGATTTTTTTTTCTTTTTTTTAAACAGCTAACTAACATGACCTCTTAAATCTACGCCTTTGTCTATCATTGGATTTCAACCCTCAACCTTTTGGTACCATTGAACTACAAGCTTTTTGTGAGTTACAACGGAGCACTGATGCATCACCGTATTGCTTCACACCGAATGAATGTTGTTTTTCGATTGGAGGTATGATACTAACCTAATATTTATTTGAGCACTTCTATGAACGATGCAACTCACCAAAAATGTGTGTATATAAGTAAAATGAAGATACAATAAATTGTGCAAGACGAATGTAAACCCAAACTTTTGATGACTAAAATAAGGAAAATGATATCATGATAAGCCTTGCAGTTGCTTTGCTATTTGCACACACAGCCGGTGGCGAAACTTGAAGAAAAAACACAGAGGGACCGCAACTATAAAATTTTCGCTGAACACGTATAAATTAACACTATTGAGCAAAAAATAGGCTGAATACGTATAAATTAACACTACTGAGCGAAAAATCGGATGAGACCGGGCCTCCCCGAGCCCTAAGAAAGCTGCGCCCATACACACAACTTTCTTTCCTTTTATTTATTTTATGGGTTGTCAAATCCTCGATGAACCAACCCCTTTTTGACCTACTCTTATTTTGTTTTTATTATTTTTAGGTTTATTGAATTACTTACAAAAGACATATTGAAAATACTTTATGCAGAACGTACAACTTTACTTGCAGCATTATTTTTTAATAATTTACTTGAATATATATACCTTTGTTTTAGAGATGTAAACGACAAATAAGTTCACCTGAGTTGGTTAATACTTTAGTTGTTTTTTTCAACGTAGGTCGGTTCGAAACCCACTATATTGTTATCCTTTCGTCGCCAAAGGTGTTTCACGCACACACGACACATTCAAATTGTTTGTTTTTTTAATTAATTTAAACTTTATATTATTTTATTATATATAATTAATTTTGGTTATATTTTATTTTTTTATTATATATTTTGTTATTTTTATATACATTTTTATATAAATTTTATTACTCTTAATAGGAAGTGCTGGTGACCTTTGCCACCGATACATTCTACCCTCAACTTTCAGAATACTTCAAACTCACCCCTTAACTTTGTAAATTGTTACTTTGACCCTCTCAAGTTTTAAATTTAAAAGTTTACCCCTGTAATATATATTCTGATTTTTTCTTAATAATTTTCTTTATTTGTTTAGTTTTTTTTTCTTGACGTCCCAGTATAAATTTTGTTAAAAATGTAGTTGTATTCAAATTTAGGTATCGTGGGTTATATAAACTGACGGTAACGTACTGGTACCGTGAATAATTAGACCGACACCGACTGAAAAAAAACCATCGGTACCGTTTTATATAACTGTCTTTTAACTATGTTTCGATCTCCACAACAGAGTCGTCGTAACTTCATATGTGTTTTTTTTCTTAGCCACGTTGTCACCGTCTCAATCGTTTAAGATCCGCATCCCGCCACGGCGCGCGTGGAAAAATTTCTCCAAATTGCAAATTTTGAATCCATTATGCATAATTTACAACTACGTAAAGCAGCGCCGCCGTTTACGGTTAAGATTGGTCCGTACGCCTCCAGTTGCACAACTTACAATCATTCAATGCACAACTTTGATTTTTTTTGTTTTATTCAATTTAGTTTGTGTTTAAGTAATTTGAGTTTCAAAGATGTTAAGTTTCAACAACTTGGTGGAGTTGGTTCGAGTTAGCACTCTCTAACCGGCCAACCTAAGTTCGATGCTTGGGTACCACGATTTTTTTTTTGTTTTAATCAACTTAGTTTTTTTATTCTTTTGGTTTAATGAACTTAGCTACTCTTTTGCTTTCTCCATGACTTTTTTTTTCCAATTTTGAAATGTTTAAAACTCAAAGCGACTTTTCCATAGATTTTCTTTTTTCAGTTTTTTAATTCTTTTGGTTTAATCAACTTAGCGACTCTTCTGCTTTCTCCATGGCTTTTTATTCAATTTTTAAGTGGCGCTCCGCGGCGGAGGCTGCTAGAGGAAGTGTTGACGTAATGTAAAAGATATCGTTAACGCGGTGAAACGAACACAAAAATAAAAAGAGAAAATCCTGACGGTATACATGGAAATGATAGAAAAGTCACGTTGTTATAATAATGAATTGCGTTGCAATGGGGAGCGCGTTGTAGTGGCTCGGTTGTAAACACGGAAATGTAAATTAAAAAAATTTGTAACAGTATACTTGGACTTAAAAAGATAAAATCTACGAAAAGGTAAAAATAATAAAAGATTTATAAAGTAAAGATAAAAATAGAATGTTTTTTCTCTCTATCTCACGTTACACACACTCTACCTCTAACTTAAAAATATTAAATTTTTATTTAAACAAAAGCTTGACATGTCAATTTAATAGCTTTTTAATTTATTTATTTTTTGTCATTAACTTTTAAAATACGATATTATATAAAATTTCAAATATACCGTTACAATATGTTTATTTTTATCTACGTTTCGATATAAGTTTCGTTCATAACGTAGTTACGCATTATAGTGTACAAATTATCAACGTCGTTATAAATTTTTTTACTCTTTAATTTTTTTTAAACGGTTTTGCTAGCGTTTTCTAAACTTTTTACGGTTAACTTTTTTAACAACTTTGTTACGGTTACATTTTTTTCATAATTTTTTTGTAATGTAACTACTATTTCGCCGCAACGCGCGGGTTTGCGTAAAAGTTTTTCTTTATGTTCATTTATAATATTTTTAGTATTATCAAAACTCTATTAAATGTTTTGTTGTTTTTTTGAATTGCGTGTTTTAACTTGCCGTTACGTGTGAGTTAACGAGACACAACACATGTGGCTCTTTAAATACTTTGATTTATTTAACGGTTTAGCTTTTCTATTTTATTTATAAAGTGTGGAGCCATTTAACGTCCATTGTCTAAAATGCCGTTACGTGTGGCAGCCGCAACGCGCCGGGATTTTTTCTAGTTTACATGTAAAACCTAATCAATATCAATATATAATAATATTTTTATAAAATTTTCATTTATTAAAGAAAATAAATAAATATCAAAAAATCTTTTTTTTATTAATAGATAAAAGTGAATTGAAGAGGAATTTAGTAATAAATAAATATTTTAATGGAGCTCACCAAAACCTAATAGTGGCTCTAGTGTCGTAAAACTTGGTTTAGCCGGCCAAGTACTCGGTGCTCGGTAGGATGCCGAGTCGAGTTTCTTCAACTCCTTCAACATTACTCGGAATCGGTCCAACTCGGAGCTAGTCAGTCCAACTCGGTCAAGTCAGATTTTCGTTATTTTCACCCATTCTTGTTGGATTTTCGTTGTTTTTCAAATGATTAATATGTCTATAATAAATAAAGAATGAATATCATTTTTTAAATATTTTAATATTTGAGAATGTATATTTTTGATTTTTATTGATATTCACGTATTTTCTTATAAATATTAGCAAACTTATAATATTTGACATATATATAATTTCCCGAAATATAATTTCTTTATCACTTACCATGTATGAGTACTACTCGAGTACTCCCCGCCTATGTCGGGTACTCGCAACTCCCTAGTCGATAGACCTGGCAGCGCCCAGCGACTTCTGTAACATTGAGTGGCTCCCCTTCTTAAACCACTAGACTCTTAGCTACACCACTGAATTTTCAAAAGAGTTTGCCAAATCAAGGCTGTAAGGATCATTGATAATAAATAGTGGACGTTGCCGCACGTTACGATTGTGACATTGGCATGGTTAAGTATTTAAAAGAGAATCATATGAACTTACAACGGCTTGTTTTTTAATAGTGGGCGTAATTTGCGTGTTGCCGGGGGTGGGGGGTATTAAAACTTGTAAGGGTTGGTTTCAATGATTTGTGTATTAGTATTCAGCCCGTAAAAAAATCACTTCGAAACGCTGTTAAAAATATACACGTAGCAACGACAATCTAACATCATTTTTTAATTTTATTAACATCATTTTTTATTTTAATTTATGCTCTATGTATATTTGTATTTTCATATAAATATTATTCTTTTAAAATATAACCAGAAATTGTACCCCGCGCCCTGCAGCGGAGACCGGACCTTAAACGATTAAGGCAGTGACATTAACGTGGCTAATCACAAAAAAGAAACATGGTTAAATAAATTTTCCCTCGCGCTCCGCGGTGGGAGGCAGACGCTAAACGTTTGATTCGATGACACTAACGTGGCTAAGCAAAAATAAAAACGTAGTTGAATAGAGAAACGTAAGCGCACACTCCACGGCGGAAGACGGACGTTAAACGGTTGAGGCGGTGACATTAATGTGTGGCTAAACACAAAAAGAAAACGTATAAAATTAACGTTGGTACATAAAAAGGATAAAATACAGTTATATAACGGTACCTCCATTTTTTTGTCGATGTCGGTCTAATTTTTCACGCTACCCGCGCGTTGCGGCTAATCGGTATGATTAAAAGAAATGTATGTGCGTTGCGGCGGGGAGGTACGATCAAAAGAAACGTACGCGCAAAATAAATTAAAGTTATTGAGGAAAAATCAGATTATATATACTAGAAGGGTTAAACTTGAAACTTTATAAGCTTAAGGGGTCAAAGTAAAATTTTACAAAGTAGAGAAGCTAGTTAGCTAAAGTAGAGGGGTGTGTTTTTCAGTGGGAAACCCCACCGACATTGCTAATTGAGTAATAGTAGAATTCCTTTTTATTATAAGTTTTCATAATCTTATGTTCTTTGCATGTTTAAAGTATATGTTTAGAACGGAATTCAGGGCCGGAGCTGACTATGTGCAGGGTGGTTGGCCGCCCAGGGCCACAAAATTTTTAAGTTTTATATATATATATATATATTATATATCTATATTATTTTTTTAATCCATTTAGGATAGCCCATAAAAGAAAGGCCAATCTTCTTAGTTCGAGACTCCGGCCCATTGAAGGAGTTCCTTCTTGTTCTTTTGATGAATTTGTTAGCACGATGGACAGCCATATCCATATGCCATTTAATATCTATCCACTTGAGGTCATCAGAGTTAATCTGATCTACATCATCCTGCACCATATTTGCCGGAGTAAGCTTTCCGACAAGTAGTGCATTATAGCTATTCATGAAGACACTGAAAAGAGCCACATTCTCTTCAACAACTTTGGTACTATTCTCATCTGGTTTAGATTGAGCATTTTTGCTAAATATGAGCAACAAGAGCTGTCTGATAAGGAGTAGTGGGTGTGTGAGCAGAAGACATGCTTGAGAGCAATGCACTGCTTTCAGAAACTGCAGAATTTCCCATCTCAGACGTATACTGAATGTGTCTCTATTGGTCATCCATCTCATATGACCTCAGAATTGAAATCAACTCACTTAAAGTGGTGGTCTACATATCTGTAGTTCTCTTTATGGTAGTGATGTTGAAATTCTAATTTATAGGCAGAGAGTTAAACAACTTTTTGTTAATTTCGCCTTTGGTCATCTCGATTCCTACAATACTCATTTTTTTCATCAAGTGTGAAAATCTGTTGATCTGAGACTCTAGATTCTCACTCCTTACATATTTGAACATGTTGAACTTCTGCCTCAAAACGTCCTTCCGGCTTTCACGCACATCCAGGTTTCCTTCGAACCTCTCAATCATTGCATCCCACGGTGCTTTAGCTGTCTTGAATTCTTTGAATCACTTTGCTATCTCAGTAGACAAAGTCATAGTCAGACAGGTATATGCTTCTCATCCTTCTCTTTCTAAAGTATTTCCTCACCCACATACAGATCTGGGTCCTTTGGCACAAACTCATTGTTCGCATTTCGAACCATGGGAATAGTAGGTCCATTCTCAATAGATTTCCACACAGATGCATCGTTAAACCTAGCAAAATTTTCATACCTATATTTGTAGTTGTCAAACTCTTCAGCATTAGTAAGCCGAGGAGGTCGGTTGGTGGTGCCGATCTCATTATCCATCGCTGTAGTAAGATTTTGAACAGACATGCTTAAACTTTGAACGAGAAACTACAAAAATCAAAAGTCCAGAAAGTATTCGCTCACAAGTTCTCGGTACGAGAACTTTAAAACGAATACTTAAGAGCCGAGAACTAGACAAATCCGAGAACTTCAGTTACATGAGAACTTGTAATCCTGTGAACTTCAAATACCCGAGAACAACCAATCCAAAAACTTGACGCACAAGAACTTTATTCCGAATATTTAGCCAAACATAATAAACAAAAAATCAAATACGGTAACTAAACGATTTTTCATTAAAAACAAAAATTCTTAATCTCGTAATACAAATTAAATAAAAATAAAACAGCAAAACTCCCCTTCTACTTGAATCGGTTCACGTGCGCTAGCAACAATCAAAGAATGCTAGCCTCGTGAACTTATTGCTTCAGGCTTCAGCCGCCAAGAGCCAAAGGCTCCTCGTGATATTTTTTTTGTTAATCTTTGCATGAACTCCACCTGCCCATTTTATTTCTTGATTCTCAAGCCCACATCCATACACTAAAAATTAGGGCCAAAGTGATTTAGTTATTGCAATCCAACATAATTTTCTGTTTCAAGTCCCCGTGAATTCCATTGCAAATTGCAATCCTAATTTATTTTCTTTGGTCCATGAGATGCAACCCAATTATTAATATTTTTAAGTTGCAACAAAATATGAATTGGTCTCTGCTTTTAACAATTTGTATTTAGCCCCCGATGTCACTCCTCCTTTTTAATTGTTAAAGAAATTAACAATTAGATCAATAAGTATCACCCTTTTTTTTATTGTTTTGGCTCGCCTTCTTCTCAACCTACAAAATATAAAAAAACGCTTTAAAGTAAATTGTTTCACATATAACTAGGGTTAAAAACATATAATTATATATTGAGGGTTAAAAATCATTCCCTTATTCTCCTCCATAATTCTCTCCATAGATGGCTCTCTATTTTACGTCCATATATATTGTTCCCATTTTTAGCCTTGCCTTTTGTCTGTTTATTCTTTTATGTATTGTATATGACCATATGAAAGAATATACAAAAACCCTTTGAACCATCAATTTGATCATGGTATCAGAGCGGTTCCAAACCAAGCTCTGAATATCAAAACCCTAATCGAAGATCTACATCAGCCGACACCATGGACGGAGAAAAGGACACGACATGCGGCAAGAATGAGGGTGGCATTGATGCCAACTCACCGTTGTACATTCATGCTTAGGATTATCCATAACAAATGCACGTTAACGATCCTCTAAAAGACCACAATTACACCGATTGGTCACAGGAAATGATGAATTTTCTGTTTGCCAAAAACAAGGTGGGATTCATTGATGGATCCCTCAAGAAACCAGAGAAAACTTCTCCCGATTACATGCCTTGGATGTGTTGTGACGCCATGTTGAAGGGATGGCTCACAACGGCCATGGAGAAAGAAATAAGAAGCATTGTGAAATATGAGGGGAGAATGTGTCTTGACCGCCGCTTACATTATCAACCGGTTACCGTCCAAGGTCATCACAATAAAACCCCTTTTGAGCTCCTACACAACGAAGCACCTGACTATGATCACATGAAGGTCTTCGGCTGTTTAGCATATTACCGGAACACCGATACAAGAGGAGACAAATTTGAAGAAAGGGGGAGAGCCGGTATTTTCTTGGGCTACCCACCAGGCACGAAGGGCTATAAAGTATACGATCTTGTAAACAAGAAAATAATAATCTCAAGGGACGTTAGATTTTTTGAAGACCGCTTCCCTTCTAATTGTGTTGCTTCAAGCTGTCAACATGAAGACATTTTTGAGCAAGAAAATCGGTCCACTGAAGTTGATGTTGAGATTCAAAACCAAGTGGAGGATGAAGTCACAATGGGAATTAATGATGAAACCATAAATGAAGGTATGGAGACAGATAGGTCACCTCAAAATTTTGATCAAAATCCTATTGGTGGTCCATCACCTCAACATGAGGCTGACCACGAGCATGAGATGGATGAATCTCAAAGTCCAAATGCAAGTACAGAAACCCATGACCCAAACGAACATAGTGGAGTCCAACACACAAATCTTGAACAAGGTCTGGGCAAACGAGCTCGAACTCAACCGACTCGGTTTAAGGACTTCGAAGTCAAGCTTCCCCCATCCGTTGATCCGACACATCCCGCATCTAATCAAAACTCCTCTACGGTACATCCTTTGTCCAACTTTGTCTCTTATAAGCATTTTTCTGACTCACACAAAGCTTTCTTAACGGCAATTCATTCCAATAATGAGCCAAGAAATTTTGCACAAGCCATACAGGATGAACGATGGAAAGAGGCAATGAAAAGGGAAATACGAGCTCTAGAAGAAAGCGGCACATGGACTCTCGCGGATTTGCCGGAAGGCAAACGGGCCATAGACTCGAAATGGGTCTATAAAGTAAAATATAAACCAAACGGGGAGGTGGAACGTTACAAATCTCGTCTCGTTGCAAAGGGATTCACGCAACAAGAAGGAGTTGACTATCACGATACGTTTGCTCTGGTAGCCAAACTCGTAACGGTTAGAACTCTTCTAGCCGTAGCAGTCAAGAAAAAATGGATCATCAACCAACTCGACGTGAACAACGCATTTCTACATGGAGATTTAGACGAGGAAGTTTACATGAAGATCCCACAAGGATTTTCTAAAGAAAAAGAAACTCGGGTTTGCAGATTAAAAAAATCACTCTATGGGTTAAAACAAGCCTCACGGAACTGGCATAAAAAAATTACCACATCCCTCCGTAATATGGGTTTCAAACAATGCAAAGCCGATTATTCTCTTTTCACTCATAAAGAAAAGACCAGTTTTGTCGCAGCCTTGATATACGTAGACGATGTCATTATCGTTGGCACTGATCATGATCGAATATAAGCCATGAAAAACGAGCTCGACAAACAATTTAGCATCAAGGATCTAGGGAATCTTAAATACTTCCTTGGCATCGAGGTGGTTCGTACTTCCGAAGGTAACATCTTGAGCCAAAGAAAGTACACACTAGACATTCTTGAGGATTGCGGGCTACAAGGCTGCCGACCCAGCTCGTTTCCTATGGAACCAAACTTGAAACTTGATAAGGGAGAGACAGAACAAAAGTTTGACACCAGCCTATATCGTCGGATGGTGGGACGGTTACTTTATTTGCATGCCACAAGACCCGACATCACATATGCGGTTAATGTCTTGAGCCAATTCGTCAGTGACCCGAGGCAGAACCATTTGGATGCTGCCCATCATGTCCTTCGCTATCTTAAAGCTACGGTAGGACAAGGCATCCTTTTACCACGATCTGGAGGATATAATCTCACGGCATATTGTGACTCTGACCGGCTTGGATGTCCTTTTACTAGACGATCAAGAACAAGATACCTACTCCTCATTGGGGGTGCACCGATCTCATGGAAAACTAAGAAACAATCGGTCGTTTCTCGCACTTCCGCTAAAGCAGAATATCGTTCCATGGCCTCTACTGTCAGCGAGGTTCTGTGGATGCGATGGCTACTATGAGAGTTAGATGTTCCGGTCAAAGGTCCAACTCCTCTATTTTGTGATAATCAAGCCGCCAGACACATCGCCAACAATCCGGTTTTTCATGAACAGACTAAACATGTGGAGATGGATTGTTATTTTGTCCGTGAAAGAGTTGAAACTCAAGAAATTCGTCCTCTCCATATCGATTCAAAGTTACACATCGCTGACCTCTTCACAAAAGGTTTAGGTGCTCCTCAACTCAGCTTTCTTCTTGGCAAGTTGGGTGTTGTCAACCCACACACTCCAACTTGAGGGGGAGTACTGAGGGTTAAAATCATTCCCTTATTCTCCTCCATAATTCTCTCCATAGATGGCTCTCTGTTTTACGTCCATATATATTGTTCCCATTTTTAGCCTTGCCTTTTGTCTATTTATTCTTTTCTGTATTGTATATGACCATATGAAAGAATATACAAAAACCCTTTGAACCATCAATTTGATCATTATATACAACTAGCACGTGTAAATCAACCCCTTATCACTTGGTTCCTTGGAGGATCTATATTTCAACCTGCTAATTAAATGGTGGTGACGGTATAAAGTGGAGGAGAATCGTCTATGAAGAAATGTGATTAAAGCTTTACATGTTACCCCGGCTACATAGGCATCCATGTGACAACTGGTAATTTTACCACATAATTATTTAAATATAATTACACGAGACAATACATATTAGACTAATTTTAATTAATTAGAATCTTTGAATATAAATGTTATTAGAAGTCGTTCAATGTAATCAAAGGCTATGAACACCGTGGATCATCACACACCGTGTTTCCGCCCTAGGCGGGGTGTGACAGATTGGTATCAGAGCCAGGTTATAGCGAACTAGGTTGCATTAGTGGGCCTAGACTATAACCCTAAGCTTGAACCCTTGGAACTTTAGGAAACACATTATAGGAAAAGCTAGAATGATTATGTAGGTAAATTTACACGTAAGGGTGCGCAACATAAGGGTAAATTGAAGTACACATGATTTCTGTGTGATCCTGTTGTGCGAGCTTCGATAGTCGGCACAACATTAAGTTCAAATCAGTGAATCATAGGAGGTTAAGTGCATTGCATATCATACCTTGCATTTAGACTTGACATATAGAAACTATGGGTATAGGTGTAGTATACCTATGTGCTTATATACATAACGTATCTACCTATGTTATGTCATCGTCAACTTCACAGTTGATCCTTTTCTCAAGACACAACGAGGAAGAAACATCAGGACTCTTCGGTAACAGTTCCTTTCCTGATAGTAGTAAAAATCAAACTTTTACTCCTAACTCTCCATACCGGAAGGGAGAATACAATTGGAAGTCATGCTAGTGAAGCAGACAAGGTTTATATAATAAACCATCATACCATCCCAACGCGTCTTTGATAAGACAACACTACCACCATAGTTTCATACGTTGAACATAAATGGTGACACATTTAGAAATACATACGAGTTGGAACACGCATACGTAGTACTCATCTCTACTATCATCAGGAAATGATGGAACGCACAACCGACAAGATGGACCTGACCGACCATGAGTTGTTAGCAACTCGAGAGATGGTCGTTAGACAGGAAAACGAGACACATAATAGAGTAAGGACTTGGTCCTCCTTAACCCTAGTGGCCCGAAGCAATGCTATATGCTATTTGTGTTAGCATAGGCACTCGACGAACGAAGTCCATATTCTTCTTGTCTTAGCCTATCTATAGGCCAACCACACATCATTAGGCTTGTGCCTACCCTACTACACCATATTGGTTCTAGACATTAGAGTTACACTTCCATTCAACTATGATAGCTCTTATGCCATACCTACCCAAGAAACCTTATACCAGACTAGTCGTGTTGACAGTTGAAAGCATTGAAGCAAAGGATCTTCAAAGTACCGACGGGAGTATAATAGACTTAAAACTAAAACTATCCCTAGTTGTTCAAACAACGGATAACACCAACTTAATTTTGAGACGAAATTCTTCGAACTAGGGGAGGATGTGACAACTGGTAATTTTACCATGTAATTAATTAAATATAATTACACGAGACAATACATATTAGACTAATTTTAATTAATTAGGTCTAACCCGGTCTAGTAGAGTCCAACCACTACACAACTTCAAAGGAAATATTAGAGATTTTCGAGACAAATCGAACCTCATATCGCGTTGGTGATAAATTGAAAATAATATTTAAACATCTCAAAACATTCTCTTCATTTTATATAGTAGAGAATACCCACCCATATGAAAATAAAATTCTAAACACGTGACGCGGTCACATATTTTAACTACTAAACTTATATTTTTATTAATACCCGACTCATACCCGACGCGTAACGACTAATTATAAACCGAGTAACTCGCGGGTATTATACCGGACTTGAACTAACGGGTACCACTCCACACCTCAACCTACCACTACCCTAGACTACCCCCTACCCCTCGTGCACTCCCTACTCGGCCGACACAACTAAAAAGAGACAAAGTCTTGTCTCCTGTTTAGGAACAAGCTTGTCCCCATTAAGACATAGAAACCATTGAGTATTACACAATTTTAGACGTATATATATGAGCATGTACACCATGCAAACCCCACACAAACCACACCCTCAAGCACCACACTCACCCTCACTTCTCTCGGCACACTTCAACCGAACCCACTCATCCCTCTCCCAACCTCTTCTCGGCAACATCACAGTCCCAACACCACCATTGCCAACGCCACCTCCCCTCCACCACCATCCACGACAAAGTCACACCATCTCCTTCACCTTTGATCCTCTCGGCAGCCACCACAACCCACACTCTCCTCCCATGTTTCCCTCGACAACACCCCAAAGACCACCTCACCCCTTCACCCTTTTGTTTCTCTCGACAGCCCCCGAAAACCACCTCCGTGCACAGCTTTCACCGTCACAGCACTCCGCCACCTTTGCGGGTTCTTTCGGGAAAAAAACCCGGCTCTTTCGGGTCACCGTTTCTCGCCTACGGTCACCGGGTTACGTATACGGGAAGCTTACGGATCGTTTCGGAAGCTTACGGAGTAATACGGGACGTTACGGGAAGAAACCGGACCACGCGTAATCACCGTCGCCTTCCCCGACAATTTCGTGAGTTTTCGGTTCACTTATTTTAACGTTATTATAGTTGGTGATATAATAGATTGAAAACGGAATTAATATTTAATACCGAGTTTTAAACGTATAAAAGACAGTTCGTATCCTTAAATATATACAATAAAAGAGAACGATTAAAAACTATAGATTTTAAAACCCGAAGTATTATTATGGTTAAATATAAATAAAAAATTTCATGTATAATAATAGGGTATTTTAACATGATAAAATGGTGATTTTATTATAACTGTTACTAAATAATAAAATCAAAGAAAGTGAACATGCAAAATGGATTAATATGCAAAAGGTATTTATAAAATAAAATATACCTACATATACTTAAATATTAGTTTTGGTTACATGTATATTAATTTTAAGGGATATTAATAATTATATATTTATATATAGACACATATAAATATACTCGATGGAGACAACTACGAATGAAATTTTGGAAAATAAAATAATATAACGATTATTTTATAACACATTATTTACACTCTATTATAATAAATATATGATGTATGTTTATTTATCATAAAAAATCACTTAAACTAAACACAAGGCTTTAGACAAACAAAAGACTAAGTTATAATATTTATTAAATGATTTAATAAATATAACTACTTGAAAAACAAGTCGTATCATCAACGGTGATCGGGTCGGGCCCTTGTAGATTATTACAAGGCAAGGGTCGAGACTTCCGGGTATTGGTCAGGTGACCAATCCACACTTAAACCATCTTATAGGACCTAAGGTGTCTTAAATAATTTAGGGCACGGATAGGTCAGACATTGTTGGACTTACTGCTCATCTTATCACTCATCACCTTGACAGATAAGGTGAGTCTTCACGACCCCATTTTTACTATGATTTAAATGATTTTTAAAAATACGGGGGAGAAAACATAACTCATACTTGGATACGAGTACATACGGATTGTTGCATGGGTTTTTACTGTCATACTAAGTCCCCAGGAATACTATAACCGTTAGCTCGTTTAGACGTGGAACGCATGAATAGATCTATTTGGGTTGACACCCCCACCCATGGTTAGTCGTGCTAACCTTGACCGGAGATCAAAACGGGTGCATACTGTCTATACTCATACTTACAATGTTTCATGACAGAACATTGGGCGGGGCACATCGGTTACTCAGTCAAATGATGGGTACCTCATACATAAACGTCAAGTGTCGGTTATGGTAGCTCATTGTAACATGTTCATACACAAGTGTTGTTTGTTCAATAATGCTAATCATACTGGGAAATCTCATAGTCTAACGAAATCATATTTTACTGTTTACTTAAACCTGTGAACTCACCAATTTTATATTGACATTGTAGCATGTATTTCTCAGGTTAACTAGGATCATGGTGCATGGGCATGCACGCACGTAGAACGTCTTATGGAGACATCCCGGAATAACCGAGGGACGTCTAGGTCTTAGCCGACAAACTCGTTGTATGAAAAGCCGTACACTTTGGTTTTAAGTGCGGTACTTCACACGTAACGTCTTAGTGACAATTTATGTAACAACTTAGAATCTTTGAATATAAATGTTATTAGAAGTCGTTCAATGTAATCAAAGGCTATGAACACCGTGGATCATCACGCCCCGTGTTTCCGCCCTAGGCGGGGTGTGACAATCCATCCCTAGCAATAAATCTAAATCCGGTGTTTGGAAATCAATTGCCAACCTCAACCTGTCACTCGAGAAGGCAAAACTTGTATTATCTCATTTGATTATGGGGGTGTTGGGTAATGGTGAGACGCTAAGGTTTAGGGTGGATCATTACATTAGGTTGGCTCCTTTGATGGCTTCCTTCCCTGCCTTGTTTAGAATCGAGTCGAAAAAATCTTGCCTTGTCCGGGACCGGTGTCGAATGTCCGGTAATTCTATATCTTTTACTTGGTTTTAGAAACGACATATTTTTCTTCCCATTGAATTGCAGGAACTAAACCGCTGCAGCTCAGTTCTATCCCAATTGAAGTTCGGTATTGGGCCGGATAGATGGGTTTGGACTGGTTCTATGGATGGTCAATTCTCAGTTAGATCGGTAAGGCACACGCTTGCAAATCAAAGGGTGGAGTCTCCCGGGCAGCCCTTCAAATGGAACAATTGGTTACCGCTTAAAGTTAACATATTTGGATGGAGGACCATGGCGGAAAGAATCCCTACCAAGACGGCGATTCAGACGGTTGTGCGGGGAGGCCGAAGAGACGGTTGACCATATTTTCACCGCCTGCTATGCTGCTATTATCGTTTGGCAATATGTTTGTCATGGTACAACCTTCCCCCTATTTATGATTTCTCGGCAAAGGACCTCCTTAATTATCAGTTTTCAGGGCCCGAATGATACCAAGACTCAGTTTGTTCAATCCATTGCTATTCTTGCTTGCTGGGCTATTTGAAAAACAAGAAATAATTTGTTATTTAAGAATCTCTCTGCCTCTGCTGAAAACATCATAAAAAAATCAAGATTCTTGGATATCTTTGAATAAGAAACCAGGCTAGTATGACATATCTGGAGTGGAATGATTGGTGCTCCTTTAAATCTACTCTAGTCCTCATAGATTGTACATATTTTGTCGGCACAATTGCACAAAACAATCTTTCTCTAGAAAAGCCTACAAAACACACACACACACTCTCTCTCTCTATCTAAAACAATAATTATTTCCCTTTCTAAACACCTTCCGACGTTGGATTTACAGAGACGGCAAGGGCAAAGGTACGCTTCTGATTTTCATTTCTTATTTCTTGGTTTGGGCTACAGGTTTTCTTGATTTAAAAACTACATCTTAGTGATTAATTTTGAGGTTTAAATTTGAAATTTATGTGGCTATTTGAGTTCAAAATAGACTTTTTTTCTAATTATTGATCTTTCTCTTTTTGGTTTTGGTAGTTGATTATTGACTTTATGTCTTCATCTTTCCAAGACACATCTGCCAAGTCAGACGTCTTCTCTTTTGGTGTATTGTTGGTTGAAGTCTTGTTTGGGAGGGAAGCATCTATCCAACACAATGATAATTGGTATTTTGCTCGATTGGCCAGAGCGCATTATGAAGACGGAAAACTAGATGATTTGATCGATCCTGATCTTCGAAAACAAATGAACTTGCAATCATTAAACATCTTCGCTGAAACAGCATATTATTGCTTAAAGGAGCAGCGACCACAACGTCCAGATTTTTTTTGGAAAAAGTATGCGAAATTCAATAAACCAAACAGATACAGGGAGGCGAGAATTACAAACCCAGTCAAAAATTGACTAAAACAGAAATACAATAAACACAAATTAAACTGAAACGTAATCCAATCCTCCCAAATAATGCTCCGTAGCTTTGTTCTACTCGATATCCAAAGGTATGATAGTACCTTGATCTGCTCCATACTATTGTAATCCGACGTGACCTTGTCTTCAAAAATTCTCTTGTTTCTAACTAGCCATAAAACCCATAACGTCCCAGATATGAACCAAGTTCTCTCAAAACTTGAAAAAGCGTTGGAACTTCAACACAAGCATATATGTAATCCTTTGACTTCTCTTTTTTCTACCTCTCATCTATTAATTAATAACCTATTTAAGTCTCATTATTTCGGTTATTCAAATTAAAGGAACATCCGTGTCTTGCAGTTGAAACTACGTCATCCAACCACTTGAAGGTAATTATGAACAGAAAACGAAATATTTTTTTTGTTATAATTCAGTTTAAATTATCTTATGAAACTAAAAAACTAAATAAAAGAAGATAGAAGTTAAAGACATGAATTGTTTTTTCCAAGTCCTAATGTAATATAGGATGCATCCCCTATACTTTTCTTTTAACAGGTAATATTGCAGGGGAAAGGCTTGAATCACTTGAAATTTAGATTAGGTGAGATAGAGTTGGCAACCAATAACTTCTCGGAAACATTCTGCATTGGGTCAGGCGGCTTCGGTAAGGTTTACAAAGCAGAACTCGAACATTTTGATGACATAAATTTGTTGGTGGTTGAAGGGAAGAATAAAGGTGTATTACCTAAGAAACATAGCACTGTAGCTATTAAACGCATCTCTAGTAGAGTAGACGGGCAAAGGGAACAAGGGTTCATTGGAGAAATTGAAATGCTTAGTAAATGCAGGCATCCAAATATAGTTTCTCTTTTAGGCTTTTGTGATGAAGGATCTGAGATGATTCTTGTTTACGAATATTTTTCTAACGGAAGCCTTGATGATTATTTGGGAAGTGTTGATAACATGACTAATCTTACTTGGGCTCAACGTATACAAATATGTCTTGATATTGCACATGGTTTGAATTACCTTCACACAAGTACAAATGACAAACAAACCATAATACACTGGGATATAAAGAGTGCCAACATTTTATTGGATGATAACTGGGTGGCAAAGATTTCTGACTTTGGGCTCTCCAAGTTACACCATGAATGTCAACAACGCAGCACCCTGGTTACCAATAATATTGCCGGGATAGAATTGTACTTGGATCCGGAATTTTAAGTACAGGCAGGTTGAAAACTAAATCAGATATTTACTCTTTTGGAGTGGTTTTATTTGAAATTATGTGTGGGAAGTTGGCATATGATACAACTTACAATCAAAAGGGTCTCCCATCAATAGCACAACAATGCTTCAATGAGGGAACATTGAATAATTTTGTGGATCCAAAAATAAAGGAAGTTGATGAAAACATTTCTATGCTGACGGGAGGAGTAAGTCAGGATTCTTTGGACACGTTTTCAAAAGTCGCATATCAATGTTTGGTAGAAACTCAATCTGAGCGTCCAACAATAGAATTTGTCATTGAATAACTTTTGAAAAAATTAAATTTTCAAGTAAGTATATATATATATGTATATATATATATGTGTGTATATAGGGGACGTATCAGTTATAAACCCTGAGTTGTTGTGTAAACCCTTAAACTCATTTCTAGCCACATATTATATCTTTTTAGTTTTTAAATTATTTTTATTCCAAAAGAGTATTATGGTACTTTTACATCTCCTATATAATCTTGTTTCTCTTTCTTTCTTTTTAAACAATTCCCCGTTTCTCTCTCTTCAATATTAAGATCTGCACTCTTTCTCACCATTCCCATTCAAACGCCCCCAAAACACCGATTATAAACCCTAAATCTACCATCTTCACTGTTGGATCTGTTGAATCACCCCTCCCCAAAATCACCCCCAACACGAGTTGAATCACATCCTCATAAAAGTATAACCAAGAAGAAGATCAGATATGTGGTAGCTATGGTGGCGGCAGGGGTTACAATCGAGGAAACAGACGAGGTGGAGAGACAGACAACGAAGGGGACGTGGACCTCTGTTCTTCCAGACGCCACCGTTTGCGGATGAAGAAAATTTCAGATCCAGACGCCACCGTTTGCGCTCTCTCTCCCTCCCGTAACTCTCTCTCTAGATTTGTGTGTGTGGGTTTTCAGAGGTTTTGGCTGAAATCGAAGGAAAGAGATGAAGAGGATGATGCTGGAAGAGAGGGTTCCTCCTCCTCCTCTCTCTCTCCAGTCGGTTCTCCTCTCTCTATAACGTTTGGTTTGAGTTTATATATAAATGGTTTCCTTGAAAAGTGACAAAGATGAATTAAATTGGGGTAGTGGTATTTTTAGTTTGCAATCTGTTTGTTGTGATTCCAGCCACATATTCACTCGAGGGCACTCGAGGGCACTGGGTGATTCCACCATTCGTTTAACCCATTATTGCAATATGTTTCTTGTCTTGTTAAGATCATTTAAGTTTTTAAATAAAAGAACAAGATCTGTATTTAAAAAAAAACCCTAAATGGTGGAACTTTGACTACAAAATGGTGGAACTTTATCTAAAAAAGTAACAGTTGTTTACTTAAATATAATCTTCATTTTTACCATTTTTAACATAAATTAAATTGGGGTAGTGGTTTTTTTAGTTTGATTTACAAGAGGTATTTTGATTTTACACATGTGTATTTTGATTTTACACATGAATTCCAAAGTGAAGAAACTCATATTATTATGAAACTAATCAGTGTTGGTATACATTCTTCAGATGGATAACAGGGGTAGTTCTAGGCGAGGACTAGCATTTGAAGGTGCAAAAAAGCACAACTTTGGACGTTTTGATGTTGAGGATCATGTTGCTTGAGCCGAATGGCTGGTAAAAGAAGGGCTGGCAAAATCTGGTGACAGTGAAGACTTATGAGTTGTTGATTTTTTTCTTAATCGAAGGTTAGAAGATATATTTTGTTTGTGTATTTATAACAGTTTTCATAGATTAGATGAGTTTAGTAACAATTTCTAAAGTTTGGTAACTGAAATTGAAATGAAGTGAAAGTGCACTGCTATTTATTTGCAACTAATTCAAAAGTTTGAGCTTGAATGTCTTGTATATATTTTATATATATTGGTTCTACACATGTGTTTTTGATATTTACACACGTGCAATTTGAATTTACACATATGTATTTTTTTTCTACACAAGTGTAAATGGACCGTGAGAGACTAAAAATCATGTTTTAGGGTTTTTTTTTACACATTTGCAAAAATATTTATGTATTTTGGATGTAATTTTCTGATTTGTAAATATGTGTAAACTAGTTTTACACATGGGTTTTTTTTATAAATGATATGATCTATATATATATATATATATATATATATATATATATATATATATATATGGGAGGTTCAAATAAGAAGTGATATTTCACTAAAAAACCTAAAAACGATAAAAACCTTAAAACGATAAAAACCTTATAAAACGATATCAAACGAACTCCGATACCGTGTCGTCAAACTCTACCATCTTAGCTTTTAGGGTTTAGCTTTTAAGGTTCAGATTTTAGGGTTTTAGCCTTAGGGTTTAGATTTTAGGGTTTACGTTCTTTTTGGGGGGTGGGGGTGGGGGGTTTAGGTTTTTGGGGGTGGGTGGAGGTTTTTAGGGGTGGGGTGGGGGATTTAGGTTTTTGGGGGGTGGGGGTGGTGGTTTTAGGCTTTTCGGGGTGGGGTTGGAGGGGGTTTTAGGTTTTTAGGGGTGCGGGTGGATGGGGATGTAGTGTCAAATAACCCCGGTCTATATGTCAATTTGTATCCGTTTTAGTCAGTTTAGCATGTATCTTTGTACGATTTTATGTGTGTCTTTGGTATGTGTGTGCCTCCCAGGTTTATGTCTAAATGAGCGGGAAACGAGGGCTAATCAGTTGGATACAATGTACGGGAAGAATGAAAGGTCAAAAGAGGAAAATGATGGATTTCTACTCTTCGCGGTACGCGGTACGCGAAGAGTATGGGTTTCATGTTCGCGGTACGCGAAGGACTGACCACCTTTATTTCGCGGCGGTACTCGAGAAAACAATTTTACGGGAAAATTAACCTAATTTAGCTTTTAATCATTCTCAGCCCCTGATGTGTGTTTATTATGTAGATAAAAATATAAATATATATATCCTTGGCAACGACACCAAAATCTTGATGGCGTAGTTTTAGTAACAAATATATTCTATTTGGAGCTACACAAAATCAGGTTTTAAATTTATAAATTAAAATAATAATTACTTCAACTAAATACACACATAATAGGCAAGTGTACCTATTATAGCGTAGTAAAGTATGGGTAAGAACCAAGTATCGAACCATGGACACGGATCCCGTACTCAACCCTCGCTATTGTCTGACTAGGATAATAAGTTGGAAAATGGGTTTTGTTTCAAAAGGAAAATAAAAAGCTAAGAAATGTAATTAGAAGTATTATCTTGATTAAGGTATTACTCTAGTTGTTATCCCTTGCTAATTAATGTTATATTTAAAGTAAGGTTGGTCATAGTTACTAGTACTAACCCTTTTGATAGGGGAGTTAGTATTTTGTAACGGAACAGTGGATACGGTTGGCCAACTGTTCCTTAATGAATATAACGGACCCTAAACGGGGTCTCAAGTTCGTCGGTATCTCACAATTCATTATTCGGACTAAGATTATCCAATGACTGACGTACGTCATGTCTTGTAACTACCTTTGGGAAGTCGGAATACGCAACTCCCTCTAGAGCTACTTTATGAACGCTCGGACCTAACAAATTATGTTCTTAAGTAGTTGTCTTTACTTATAATATTATTTTAAATAAATAAGACTTTCATTCTCAAGATCAAACCCCATGGCTCCCGCTAGAAGTCCTCTGCAAGCCGACACGAGAGAAGTAAAGAAATACCGACACAAACCGCTCGGTCTGTTTAGGCCTCAAACGACCTGTTGAATACCCAAACCTCCAATCAACCCATAATATTAAATCTATACTAATGGCCGTGATAGCACCAAGATTTGTATATAGACCGTACAAACATCGAATAAGCTTCCCAAACAGAAATCTTGCTTGAGTAACTCACAAGATGTAAGATTATTAGATTGGTTTAAAGATCACTTATTCTTGTCTTTTTAAGATAAATCATAGTAAAGACTTTAAAAACATAACATACTAAAAATACTTCATTAATTAATTAAAGTTCAACCAACTCGAGCAGCACAAGAGAACTAGCCATGAATGACCATACAAGTGACTCCAATAACCCTTAGACAATGTGTGGAAGTGTTTCAACACCAAGGAAGAATGGGTTTAGGTTGTCTCTTGCTTGCTTGAACAAGAAGAACCGTTTCATATTACAAGACTTTAAAAAGGAAATAAACAAAGAAAAGCTAAACGGACCAAAACCGATAGAGTTCCGTCTCTTAGCAGAGCACTAAGGCCTTAACACCTCTTGGTAATGGACAGCTAAAAAACTAAAATGGGCTTGCTATTTATAGGCTAAGATTTTGGCAATGCACGGGCGTGCAAAGTACCCTTTTCTTTCACGTGCGGAATCTTACAGCTTTAGGGAGTACATGGACCCAAATTAGGATTTGCACGACCGTGCAAGGCAATGCACGGCCGTGCATTGCCCTTTTCTGGTCCCTGATGACCTTTTGATCTCCTGATTTGACTTCCTGCATCCGGTTTCGTTCAATTGGCCCTCGGATGCTGATTTCACCTTGTTTTTAAGTGTTTTCTTCATGTTTTTGCATATCCGGGTCAATTATCCTATCGGAACACAAATGAGTGGATTATGCATTAATTATTATCATATTGTCTCTAATTGTGATGATTTCGGGGATAATTATGCGTGCAAAACATGTATAATTTACGTCATATCATAATACCCCACACTTAAACTTTGCTTGTCCTCAAGCAAACTCATGCATGATTATACCCATAGAAGTAAGATATTGATTAAATGTTAATGTAAAGCTTTTGTCCCAAATGGCTGAATGACCTCTTAAAAACAATTATTTGTTGATTATACCTTTCGAGTGTTTCTCCACAATATGGTAGCAAGCCCAACATACTTGATGGAACTATGATTATGCACAAAATTACAGTCTCACAAATGTTCACTCAACACTCGGGTTAAATATATGGATATAGTATGTTAAGGAGAACACTCAATACTATAATTAACGCTTGCATAATCATAGGCTTGTATAGAAATAAAATCTCCATCAATTGACATAAAATATGTGCATAAATCAAGAGGTCTTTATAAAGGGTTGTAATAATTGGCTTAGGGTTAGAGTAGGAAGTATTTGAGAATAGTGGCTAAATGTTGAAAATTTGACTTGGCTTAATGATAAAAATGAAAATGATTCCGTTATTCAACTTAGATTAGACATTGTGACTAATCTAAGAAATATTTTAAGGTCAGATCGTCAAGACCAAATCCCTTCCTTCAAGAATATCAACTTCTTCTTATTGTTGAAATATTCATTGCTACCAGTTCTCATGAATTGTTCGGTTGTTTCTTCCTAATACATCCACTTTGATTAGCTTTGCATACTCCAATTTTTCGAGTAAGTTTGATTCTCTTTTGATGAGATTTCTTCACTAGCTTGGGTGATTTACTAATTTCTTTTTGGTTTCCCCCTTTTCTTTTCACAATAATTCTTCTTTTCATATTAAATGAGTTTCTTTCTTCGAAAATAAGATGGATCTATAAACTTTCAGAGGATAATCATTTCTTAATTCATAGACAAGCCAGTTTTCAACTAAAAGGGTTAAAAGATAAAAAAGATAATAATTTTTTTCGGGTTTATGGGTTTTGAGATGTGTGTTTAGAAACGAAAAAGGTTTAAGCTCAAAGGAGCTAACTAGGGGGTAATGTTTAGGCTAGGTAAAGGAAAAGAAAAGGCTAAAGAAAACATGTTAATCCTAATGCCTCAATCATTTTTATGCATTCTTTTAGTCCATGATCTTGAAATGTGTATTTTACACAAGTTCTAACATGCAAAGCAATAATTAGCAAACACTTTATCAAACGAAATGAACATGTGAAATATGTAATAATCAACGACGTCAAAAACTTGATGTGTTATGTAATAATGCTCGGATAGTCTCAATTCTCACATGAAACGTAGGATAGGGGGTATAAAAGTAAAATTGTGCATAAACTTATTTCTTTCTTTTTGTTGTGTTTTCTAATCTTCCCTATTTGTTTCCTTGATTCATTTCAACGATATTTCAAATTGATGTTTTTATAAGCCTGTTTATGCCAAAGGATTTTTAAGACTTTTGCTTTAAGATTATTTTTGAAAATGTTTTTATTACTTCTATGTAACTTTTAATTCAAAAGACTGGGTAGTTATTAATCATTCACTCGTAATACTTAAGACAAAATTTGGCAGCCAAAATATCAACGGGGTTCCACCCTACACTTAGTTTCTGACAATATGAATGTATGCAGTATGATACGTTTCATGAATAATAAGAGTGTGGTAAACTAATACTCCCCTGATGAGACGTAATTGTCGGGCGTGTAATCGATTCTCATCAATGCCTAGATTGTATTTTCGGGCACAAACCAAAATCTGTGTCACCTGTAACGCTATGTAATGCTCAAAACATAAACTAAGTACTGAAATAAAAATAACTAAGCTAATATTCGCTTAAAAAAGCGGCCGAAAGGGTGGTGGTGGTGGTGCCACCATATCAACGGTTACCGGGGTAACCGGTAAAAAACCGTAGTGTATCCAGTCAAACAACCAAACAAACAACTTCGACACTTGTATCCATTCATTTCTCTCAACAATAATTTCGCGGTCGCGATCCTTGAAAGTTCCTGCAAAGATAGATCAACTAACACAAGTACCAAAGTAAAAATAAAAATAAAAGTGAGAAGAATAAAAAGAAAAATAAAAGGAAAAATAAAGTTGAAATAAAACAAAAAGAAAATAAAGATGAAAATAAAAATGAAAAGGAAAAATAAAGCAGAAAGAAAACTAAGAGAAAATAGAAATAGTCAGTCCAACAGCTTAGATATTTCGCAGAATTACCGTATCCCGGCAACGGCGCCAAAAACTTGATGTGTTTTTATTATGTAGATAAAAATATAAATATATATATATATCCTTAGCAACGACACCAAAATCTTGATGGTGTAGTTTTAGTAATAAATATATTCTATTTGGAGCAACACAAAATCAGGTTTTAAATTTATAAATTAAAATGATAATTACTTCAACTAAATACACACACAATGGGCAAGTGTACCTATCGCAATGTAGTAAAGTATGGGTAAGAACCAAGTATCGAACCATGGACACGGATCCCGTACTCAACCCTCGCTATTGTCTGACTAGGATAATAAGTTGGAAAATGGGTTTTGTTTCAAAAGGAAAATAAAAAGATAAGAAATGTAAACTTTAGTTGTTATCCCTTGTTAATTAATGTTATATTTAAAGTATGGTTGGTCATAGTTACTAGTACTAACACTTTCGATAGGGGAGCTAGTATTTTGTAACGGAACAATGGATACGGTCGGCCAGCTGTTCCTTAATGAATATAACGGACCCTAAATGGGGTCTCAAGTCCGTCGGTATCTCATAATTCATTATTCGGACTAATATTATCCAATGACTGACGTACATCATGTCTTGTAACTACCTTTGGAAAGTCGGAATACGCAACTCCCTCTAGAGCTACTTTATGAACGCTCGAACATAACAAATTATGCTCTTAAGTAGTTGTCTTTACTTATAATATTATTTTAAATAAATAAGACTTTCATTCTCAAGATCAAACCCCATGGCTCCCGCTAGAAGTCCTCTGCAAGCCGACACGAGAGAAGTAAAGAAATACCAACACAAACCGGTCGGTCTGTTTAGGGCTCAAACGACATGCTGAATACCCAAACCTCCAATCAACCCATAATATTAAATCTATACTAACTGGCCGTGATAGCACCAAGATTTGTATATAGACCGTACAAACATCGAATAAGCTTCCCAAACAAGAAGTCTTGCTCGTGTAACTCACAAGATTTAAGATTATTAGATTGGTTTAAAGATCACTTATTCTTGTCTTTTTAAGATAAATCATAGTAAAGACTTTAAAAACTTAACATACTAAAAATACTTCATTAATTAATTAAAGTTCAACCAACTCGAACAGCACAAGAGAACTAGCCATGAATGACCATACAAGTGACTCCACTAACCCTTAGACAATGTGTGGAAGTGTTCCAACACCAAGGAAGAATGGGTTTAGGTTGTCTCTTGCTTGCTTGAACTAGAAGAACCGCTTCATATTACAAGACTTTAAAAAGGAAATAAACAAAGAAAAGCTAAACGGACCAAAACCGACAGAGTTCCGGCTCTTAGCAGAGCACTAAGGCCTTCACACCTCTTGGTAATGGACACCTAAAACACTAGAATGAGCTTGCTATTTATAGGCTAAGATTTTGGCAATGCACGACCGTACATTGGATTGCACGGGCGTGCAAAGTACCTTTTCTTTCACGTGTGGAATCTGGTAGCTTTAGGGAGTACAAGGACCCAGATTAGGGTTTGCACAACCGTGCAAGGCAATGCACGGTCGTGCATTGCCCTTTTCTGGTCCCTGTTGACTTTTTGATTTCCTGGTTTGACTTCATGCGTCCGGTTTCGTTCAATTGGCCCCCAAATGCTAATTTCACATTGTTTTTGAGTGTTTTCTTCATGTTTTTGCATATCTGGGTCAATTATCCTATCATAACACAAATGAGTGGATTAGGAATCAATTATTATCATATTGTCTCTAATTGTGATGATTTCGGGGATAATTAAGCGTGCAAAACATGTATAATTTACGTCATATCAGCCCCCATGATGGATTATCGTTCGAATCCAGCCATTCTAGAGCTCCAAGAAGGCGATTTCTACTATGTTTGGGTCAATTGTTCAAAAAGTTTGATGCTTGTAAGTTTGAGAACAATATTTTTGAAATTTATGATGAGTATGAGTAGCTAATCCACCCGTGATCTTCTCCGGGTGTAGGGTTTTGTGTTTGCACTTGTTATTCTGGAATACTTAGACTTGGTTTGTAATCTTGATTGGCATCTTAAGCCATATGATTTCAATAATCGATTGAATGCTTTAAACTATTTTGGTTTATTTCGAATCGTTGTTCTAGTCTCATCAGTCTCAGTTTTCTTTACATCAGAGATATTGTGGGGGTTGGATTGCAATTGGTTGATCTAAATTGATTATGCATGAATAGGTTTTCTTTACAACTCGTTCTAACATTTTCACTGAATTCAATTGAACTCTGTGCGATTATGTCTATGTGATTGCTTGCTAAGTAAATTAGAACTGACTTGTGTTTGCAAAACCTGAACCCCGGAAAGGATTAATTTTCTTATTATTGTCTAAAACCCATTTAAATTGGTGTTTGCAATTTTCTGTCATTCAATACTTGTGACAAAACTGCACTTTCCACAAACTCCTCGTGGAGACGACTTGACTTCCACTTTTTCTATTAAAATCTTATTTTTTTGACCGACCAAACGACATCGATCAAAATGGCGCCGTTGCCGGGGAGTTAGTGCGCAAGGTGTTAGTTTGTTTATTTTGCTATAAATCACAAAAATCAAAAATTCTTGTTTTTAATTTCTTGTTTTATTTTATTTTGTTCAGTATTACACAGGGTTTTTTTGTTTGTGTTGTGCAGGTGGTTCTTTAACTGCATGCATCATATAAGACATTCTAGGAAAACACCACCATTACTTTTTGATCCAGAGATTGAGAAGACTGCTAGACAGAACAAAGTGTTTCACAGAACCAACAATGTAGTAGCTTCTCTGACTCAAATGGAGAATAAACAGGATCCAGGAAAGCAATCTGATCTGCCTCCTACAGATCAGTTACCACCAGAATAGCAGCCCACCTCGGGTATGTTCTCACCATCTGTTCCACCACCAAGGACAGATGGGACTTATGACCAATCCACCAACAAAATCTCACCACTACCCGATTGTGGTCAACCTCCACCACAAGTAAGCCAACCCTTTAACTTCAAACCAGAACCTCATTACTCTTCACCATACATGAGGGTAGTGCCAGACAACATACCGCCAGCATCACAACCACCCGTAACTAAACCCTCCTTATTCACTCAACCCCTCCACCAGAATTTCATCCTTATACCTCAAGGTTGAACTTTGATGATGAAATAGGGGACTTTGATGATGAGTTTGATAGATATGAGGAGGACAATAAAGAGTTTAACAGGGTGGAGAATCAGCGGGTAAGGTTGCCAGCTCAGAGACAACATGATAACAGTTATCTTCAGTAACAATTTCAACAGCACCCGATTAATCAAGATATTCCAGTTCCAATCCCACAACAACAACAACCGATGAACAGACCACGAAGACATGATCCTAGGAATGTGGTCGCTCCATTTGATAATCCAGGAGGCATTCCAAGGAGATATGACAGAGGACCTGTTAGGCGGATTGAGAGCCACTTTCGTCCCGCTATAGCTAACAACCCATCTCCAGTTGTTATTCCATGACAACATGGTAGATCCTTTGAGGTTCGTCCCAGGCAATTCATAATTTGCCTAAGTACCATGGCCTAGGAACAGAGGAGGCTTACTTGCATCTGAGTGCATGTGATGCTAGGTGCAACACTATTGGGGGACAAGGGTTCACACCGGATGATGTGAAGTTGGTACTCTTCCGATTCACACTAGAAGACAAGGCTCAACAATGGTTCCACTCCTTACCGTCTGCTTCTATTTACACTTGGGGTGATATGCAGCAACAGTTCTTAGACGAGTTTTACACTAATCAAAGGACTAGTGATCCGAAATTTTCAACAGCAGTCAGGGGAACTATTTCATGAGGCCTTCCTTCGGTTCAAGATGCTGATAAAGAACTACCCACATGATGGTTTACAAATGTGGGAGATGTTGAATGCCTTTCATGAGGGCATGACAAATGATGATGCCCGTGACCTCAATTCGATTTCTAATGGCACATTTGGTACTAATTTTGAGGATGAAGACTGGGATTATCTGGAGAAGATGGAAAGAACATCTAAGAGGAAGGCTCAATCTTCAAGAAGGGCAAGACACTCAGTAGTGAGAACATTTGACAATCAAAACTCTGAGGCTGGTAGATTAGAGAAACTAGAGAAACATGTAGCTAGTTGGGGCACCGGTGGTCAACAGTATGAGGTATGTGACCGGTGTGGTGAATTGGGACATAATGGTGCTACTTGCACTGGTACAGGAGGTAAGTTTGAGGATGTGAACTACATTCAGGGGGTGGTAGGAATTATGATATGAATTCCAACACTTATCACCCCGGCCTTAGAAATCATCCCAATTTTCGCTATGGGGATGCATCCAATTAAGCAAATCTGAACTTTCAAGGAAGTGGGCAGAGAAATCAACAACCATTCCCACACCGGAATCAAAACTACAATCAAGGTAATTACCAAAAGGGGTATCAAAGAGGGAATGGGAAAGGAGGATCATCTAGTTCTTCTAACCAGTCTAGTGGAAATGAGATGATGGATATTCTAAAGGCCATCCAACAGACCTGCAGAGGAAGAACCAATCTCATGAGGTGCGTGACAAGTCAATCCAATCCTTGACTACTCAGATGGGATAGTTAGCCACTGATGTGGCTGATTTAAGGAGGAGCAATGAGAAGCTTCCAAGTGACACATAAACCAATCCATCTTATCAAGCTTCGGGAAGCAGGAACACGAAGAGCAGCCACGTTGGTCAGGTGAGTACTCTTAGTAGTGGCTAAATATATGATAATAAAGTTGCTCCTCCACCAAACTTTGTTGATGGTGTGGTGGAGGACATTGATGAGCACGAAATCAGTAAGGATGAACCGGAGCCGATTCCGGTTACACGGGTTGCTTTTAAAAATCAAAATAAAAAATCTTTTTTTTCTAAAACAACACCGACTGTTAATGAAAGGGAAGTGGTGCCTCCTGTGGTGCCATTTCCCTCAACTTTAGTGAATTCAGGTAAACAGGTGGTGATCAACAAGAGTGGTCCTCAACAGGAGGAAATTTGGGAGATCTTCAAACAGGTAAAAATCAATATACCCCTCCTTGATGTAATCAAACAGATTCCAGTTTATGCTAAATATTTAAAATAATTTTGCACTCAGAAAAGGCACAATAAAATTCCTCAAAAGCTGGATTTGAATGCACGAGTCAGTGCCATTTTAACTGGTGCTCTTCCACCAAAACTTCAAGATCCAGGAGCTTCCATAATTTCTATACAAGTGGGTGATTTTAAAATGAACAAGGCGCTATTGGATCTTGGAATGAGTGTGAGCTTCCTTCCTGGGAGTTTGTACAACTAATATGATTTTGGTCCACTGCGTCGAGCCAATACAACCGTGGTATTGGCTGATTTGACCCCTAAACTCCCTAGAGGGATAGTTCATGATGTGATAGTACAAGTTGACCAATTTTACTATCCGATGGATTTCTAAGTTCTTGATTATGTGCAGTCTGAAAAGGTCACACAACCAACAGTAATTCTGGGTTGACCCTTCTTAGCCACATCCAATTCTTTGATTGAATGTCGCTTAGGAACACTTGATATGACTTTTGGCAATAGAAGGGTGCGTTTAAATACTTTTTTCCAATGAATCTGACCCTCTACCCAGTGATGAACGCTTCATGGCAGACATCATTGAAGGATGCCATCCTCACTCTGAGGACGAGTCCATAGAGGTTTGTTTTGTGTGTGACAGGGTTGAACAGGAACTAGAGCATGAATTGCAAGAGGAAGAAAGGATTGTGGAAGCTATGGCAGTGCAAGAGGGTAGACCTCCATGGACTCATCATGTGGAGAGTCTGCCATCTAGGATTGATTCAGGGCTGAAACCCTCACTTGTGAGCCCCCCAAAGGTGGAGTTAAAAGATCTACCCAAGAACCTAAAGTATACATATTTGGGGGATGATCAAACTCTCCCGGTCATCATTGCATCCAATTTGGAAGGAGAGCAAGAAGAAGCACTACTGAAGGTGCTCCAGGATTACAAAGCTGCAATTGGGTTGACCATTGCTGAATTGAAAGGTGTCAGTTGATACCTATGTTTTTGTATATATATATATATATATATATATATATATTTGTTGTAGAAATGGCTTCACGAGATCAGGTTATAAATTTATAAAATGATAAATACTCAAACTTAAAACACACACAATAGGCAAGTGTACCTATCGCAGCGTAATATAGTTTAGGTAAAAACCAAGTATCGAACCAATGGACACAGTCGAATTCCAATACTAAACTTTTGTTATTGTTTAGCCGGTTTAATTAATGAGTGAGTTTTGTGTGATTGTGAAGTAGAAAAGTAAATGACATAAAAGTAAATGACGGTAAAGTAAATAACAGAAAAGTAAAAAA
The DNA here is from genome assembly GCA_023525975.1 of Smallanthus sonchifolius. NCBI lineage: Eukaryota > Viridiplantae > Streptophyta > Magnoliopsida > Asterales > Asteraceae > Smallanthus > Smallanthus sonchifolius. The sequence continues at coordinate 24,832,494 of CM042018.1, read as the reverse complement.
GTGCGTGAAGTGTGTAACAGAATGTAACGAACAGAATAGTAAATAACAGGAAAGTAAATATGTCGGAAATGATCAGGTTACGAACAGTATTTCTTTGGGTTTCGAATTCGCTTGGTACGTGATAATGTTAAGTTGACTAATCCAGTGATATGACTACTACAAACGTGTGACCCTGATCACCGCTAGAGCCTCATCCTCATGACATTTGATTTGCAAATTTAAAAGCTTTAACAAGTGGTAGTGCCTCCCGTTAAGGACAACAATTACCCTCAACCCTTCGAATGGTCATATCCGGGTTGGTTTAAGACATCGAACGTAAAATGCTTTATATTAGAGTTAAATAGGTGATTATATTTTCCTCACCGGGAGGCGGTGCAACAATGGGACCAAGTATAAAGACATACCGTTCCCAACATGAGTTCACCAATTTTTGGTCGCATAACAAGTTTGTATAAAGACGTACGACCTCACTAGTGTTGACCAAGCCTTGGCTTATCAATCTCTTCTTGTATAAAGACGTACAAGTTTTGAAAGAAGTTTGATTAAAAAGGTTTTACGATCTTACACTTTAAAACCAAGAACACTCACAAATATAAAGACGGATTTAAACAATAATAAAAACCCACCAAAATGGTGGTTTTAAGGACGAATAGTTAAAGACATAAACACATCACTTGGATTAATACGTTAAACATTAACATGCACTAAACTTCATCTTCACCCTAGCAATACAAAGAGTCTAGCCATGAATGGCCATACTAACTAGCATAACACTGAGTTTCGTAGGCTCCCGTATTGTGGAACAAGGAGGAAGAGTCCCTCCGCTCACTACTCTCTAATCTAACTACGAAATTCACTCTCAAACGAGGTCTGGATGGGTGTTCTTTTCTCTGAATTGGTGTGTGGAATGAAGAACTCAAGCAATCTATTTATAGGCCTTAAAATGAGCAATGCATGGCCATGCAAACACCTCGGGAATCAAACAGGGTACAAGTGACATTGTACTAGAGCCTTGGGAGCAAGTAGGGTAATGCACGCCCGTGCATCCCCTCCCTGCTGCCCAGTTTTGTCTTTTAGCTGCTGATTGACTTCTTGTGGTCCAATTTTGACTGCTTGGGGGTCAATGCACGGGTTTGGTCTTCCAAAAGCTTGATTTATTCATGTTTTATGCTTATTTTTGCTTCATTCGCATTTGGGATACCGAATAACCTGCAATTGTGAAATATTAACGTTTTAAGTATCAATTGCAAGGTTATTAATCAATTAGTACCATAATATGGAGATTATTATGAATGAAAAACATGTATAATTTAGGACATATCATAATACCCCACACTTAAAGTTTGCTTGTCCTCAAGCAAACTCATGCATGGTCATACCCATAACTAAAAACTTTACAAGCGAAATGGAGTCCCAATATTTGGAGACTCCGGGATAGCTCTTGAGTTGCTTATTTTATTTTTGTATTTTTCTATGATGGAACTCATGACAAGCCTATTAGAATTTCAATTATGCATAAACTTTCACTCCTCACAATGTTCACTCAACTCTAGGGTTATATATGTATGGATAATGTAAGTTTAAGTGGAACACTCAAGTTCGAATTGAATTATGCAACGGTCATAAGCTTGTGTGCAAATCAAGTCCCCCAATTAACTAAGTAGTATGCATGAATCAAGAGGACTTTTAAGGGTTGTAATGTGGCTAAAATAAAAATAAAGGGTGAAAATGAAAATCTTTTTGAGTTTTTAGGGATTTAAAAGGTTTTGAAGGGCTGCAGATATCGTGAAACACACAGCTATGGCTTCATGGCTTAAAATGGAATTTACTAACAGGTCCCTTTACAGTACTCGGATCATGAGGGTATAACTAATCTGAGGGCTAGTTTATGGTCAGATTGCCAAGACCAAGATCTCTCATCAGTGCCAACTCTTTCCTTACTGCGTAGTACACATTGCTGCCTCTCCGTATAGATCCTTCGGATTGTAGCATAACAACTCCTACTCTGATCAGTTACGTATACTCACTTTGGGTATAGGTTTGGTTCTTGCTACATTTTCCATCGTAGCTCCATTTGCCACATTTCACACATTTTTCATATCTTTTGGCGACACTTTTGGACAAGCCGCAGAATGGTGGAAGTTGTTCTTGCTTGCGCCACTGTTTTCTTACATCACTAGTTGCTTTGAAAATCTTCTCTCGGAGTTCAGATGGTAATTCAGGCTTTGCAAAGTAAATAAAGGAAAGCAAATTGAAATCAAAAGAATGCATATCCGGCTCTTTAAGGTCTAACCGGTAAAAGACCAATCTCTCTTTCTTTTTCTTTTCTTTTTGTATCAAGACAATTTCTTCAACAATCCATTTTTCTCAATTTTCTTGAAATAATATTTCCATAAGTTCCTTGCAGAAGTTCGGCTGTTTCTTCCTAATACATTCACCTTCTTGTATATTCCAATTCTTTTGAGTAAAACAGACTCTTTCCGAAGTTGCCTCAATGGTAATAAACTTGAAATAACGACATAGGATAATTTTTCCATTTTGAAGAAAGTTAGCCAATAACCGGTGTTTACGAAAAGCTGGTTCGGTGATAATTGTGGGTAGTAGAAAAGAAAAGGCTAAGGCTCAAAGGGCTATCTAGACGGATTATATTTTTGGGATTTTTAGGTTTAAGGATAAGGGTAGTGTAGTCCTAGGTACCTCAATCATTTTCATACTTCTACTAGTTCATGGTCTTGATATGTATAAGACACACAAGTTCTAATTATGCATAAAATTCAATCGAAAAACACTCAGTAATGCCAAACGAAAGATCATGCGAATAATTATATACTGCGCCAAAAACTTGATGTTGTGTAATAGGCTTGATTTTCCTCACATGAAAACGGATGGGATAGGGTTTAGCGAATCGTTATGCATAATATTCATTTGTTTCTACTTGCTATGTATTCATTTTATTTAATTAGGTGCTAACTCAAAGATGTTTTAAATTTTTGGGCTTAAAATTTTGAAAATTATTCAGGTTTTACAAAAGGTAGGTTTTTGTAATGTTTTAGTCAAATTGGTAGAAAATAACAAGTTGAATTTTACTTCTTTGAGGTTACAAGTAGTCCTGAATCTCTAATTCCCCACCCCACACTTAAAACTGTGCATTGCCCTAAATGTACACATGCATGTAATGAAATGCTATGCATGCATTTAAATGTATGAAGTTTTAACGGAAAAGAAATTGGTACTTCCCCTGTCAATTCGGTGTATAACCTAAGATCAAAACCTATTGCTGCTGTCAGGATGTGCCTGTCAGCTGCTTGTCAACACGTTGCTTTAAAGACTTCATTGAATTTCAAAGAAATTTGATGTGGTGATTGATTCCTTAGGTCGTAGATATGGAATATGATTCCTCAAAGTGGTGGCGGGACTATCTGGTGATGTGTTTTACCTGACACACAAGGGAAATCATAAAAGCAGACAAGGAAATAAAAGGTAGTAGTTAAGCGACTAAGGTCCTAGTATCGAGAAGGCATACCTGGGGGCTAAAATAAAAGGAACTTTAAATTTGTAAAAACCAAACCTGAGATCCACGTTTTTTGCCGTATTGATGTAGGGTCAAATATCCTGTGTGTAAGTGTCGGTTTTTGTACGTTTTGGTAGTTTAGTTTTGTGTATCGAGTCGGTTTTACGTGTGTTTGTGAACTGATGTGTTGCAGGATAAATGTGCTAAAAGAGCGAAAGTATAGGAAGAAAATAAAGAGGTACAAATCTCGGGAAGTTAAAGGAAGTCAAAGTTAAAGCAAAAGTCAAATTCCTAAAAAGTTGGGTCTTCGCGACACGTAAAGACCAGTAGAAAGTTGTTCGCGACACGCGAGGAAGAAGAAAAAGGGTTGCGACTATTTTGGCCTTCGTGCCACACGAAGGATTGGCCAGAGATCTTCGCGACACGCTAATAATTGTTATTACGTCAAATTAAACCTAATTCTAATTAAATACCCTAGAGACTCCCATTCTAGAATTATCTCTTCCTTCAGCCGTTTCAGAAGTCCCTAGAGGCGATTTTCAGTATTCTTGGCTTAAATGTTCTTAATTCTTCATGCTTGCAAGTTCTAGATTGATTATTAAGATGTTTGCTACAATCATGAGCGGCTAAGCTCTCCGTAATCCTTCCGGGTGAACGATTTATGCATGTATTTGTATTATTTTAGTGGATAATCAGTTTGGATTGAAGTTTTGTGAACCTGTTAAGTTCTTTGAATTCAATTGTGTGTTTGATTTATGAACAATCGCATGTTTTCGATTTATCACATCTATCATCGTTTCTTGGTTTTCTTGCATCGGGAATAATCTGATTTTGTGATTGAATTGATTATTGTGTGGTTGGGTTAAACAGTTAAACAAGGTTATGTCTATGTAATCTCCTATCTAATTTAAAACTAAAATTGTTTGTTTGTGTTGCTGAATCTGAAACCCGGAGTGGTCGTTTTTCTCTAATAGTTTCCAAAAGTTAAAGTTCGTTGCTTTTTACAAATTACATTAGTTTAATTGATAAAGTTTTAAACTTTAGTAGTCATTGAATCACTTTCATTCAAATAGCATTCTCCACTGTTCCCTGTGGATTCGACATCCCTACTTCCCTGTCTGTAGTCTAAGTAGCTAAGAAGTAGTTTTTATTATTGTTTTTTATTAGCCTTGACATCGCGATCAAAATGGCGCCGTTTCCGGGGAGTCGGTGCGCTTAGTGCTAGTTTTTGTTTAGTATTTGTTTTGTTTTCATAAAATCTAAAAAATTCAAAAATATTTTCTTTTTCTAGTTTAGTTTTAGTTTGTTTTTAATTATTTACTATTTTCCTTGTTCAGTATGACGTGGGTTTCTCTTGTTTGTTCTGTGCAGATATTACAGTTTTAAGTTGGGTGATCTTACAATGGAAGACGTTTATTCGTCATGTCGGGGTAGTGGTAGTCCTTGTCACACGCATGATGATTGCCTAGAATTTCAACAATTGTTTGAGGAAACAAGAAAGAGAGTTTACGAGTCAGATGCTTATTATGACGAGGTGCAGGATTATTATCCGATTTGGATGATGTGCCAGATCAAAGTTACAATAATTATGAACCACAGATGGCACCTTTCCCAAGTTACCAGGAGGATGTGTACGACTACCCTCAGCCGACATACGAGGATGTTAATAGGTGTCATCAAGGGGATTGTTATGGATACTCAAACCAATCAAAATTTTTCCCAAAGTTATGAGCAGAATCAATGCCAGTTTCCTCGTCAAGAGGAGGAGACGCCTTCATATTATCCGCGCTATGACTCTTACAGCCAGATGAACCAGAACTTTAAAGGGTACAATCAACACAGAGGTAGTCAATATTACCAAAACCATCAACAGAGTTACAATCAGAGCGATTACCAACAAGGCCAACAACAATACCAAAATAGGAGCCATCAACAGCAAAACTAGTGCCAGTTTCAAGGTAACCAACAAAATGTTTCATTAGCTGATGTACTCTCAACAATCAATGACTTGGCAAATAAATTAGATCAAGACCGAGAGGTTCAAGAAAAGAGGAATGAGGCAAATGCAAGACGATGGGATCAGATAACTGAGGAATGGGCACAGATAGAAGCAAGGGAAGTGGTTGTGGAGAATAATACCACACCAAATCCCTCAATTGTTGAAGAAGTGGTGTTGGCACCGGTCATGGATGAGGTAGTGGAAGAAGAGGTTTTAGGGTTGTCGGAGCACGAAGTAGAATGCTTAGACCCAGTTGAAGACACATCACCTTTCGAAGAACCGGTGAATAAGGTAACCCAGGTGAATCATAACTGTCCTCCCATAGTTAATACACATATACAAGAAGTTAGGGAGGATGGTTTGATGGCAAAGAAGAGGAAAGTGAGTAGGGAAGACATCGGACATCCTATTCAGAAGCGGGCCCGCATTGATTCATCTGATACGCATACTATGAGAACCCAAGTATGGATTTGGCAGGTAAACTATCGGGCATATAGTGGAAACTCGGTGGGAAAATATGGAGTTAGACTGTCGACCAGTGCACCAACAAATAGACTGGTCATGAGAAAAAAAGTTTGGAGCCAACACATCAAGTATCGAGCGTTTGTTGGGAACGTGGTAGGTAAATGTTCTTTGCGACCATCATGAGAGACACATCAGGTACGGTCTGGCTGAAGACCTTAAAACTTAGCGCTAACCGAGAGGCAACTCGGCTTTCTTTGTACATTTTTGTATTTCTATTTTTGTTTGGTTTTGTTTTGTTTGTTTTTTGTTTCAGTTTCTTGTCGCTATAGCAACACCCAAGTGTGGGGAAGGCTCATGGAGGCAAGCAGGGAACTTTGTGGGTATGTTCACTAAAAACCCTCACGAGACTTCACTCGTCCACGCGGGCTACCGAGGGGTTTAAAAGGCTTGTTGCATACGCTAAATGCATCCGTGATTCCTACGAAAGTGAGTTAGGTTGTCATTTCTTTATTTTAGTTAGGTTTTTGCAATTGGTCAAGTGTGGGGACGTCTCTGGGGAGATTATGGTTGGAATGAGTGTAATTGAGGGCAATACACAAACCGGGGGGGGGGGGGGGGGGCTAGGATGCCGTTGTAGAGTTTGTAGAAGTTTTTGAGTTTTTCGGTATAGTTTTGCGTCTTTTCTAAGTTTTTGCAGGGTTTCGTAGCAATTTGGGTGATAAAAACCATCACGAAAGACATTCCAGGTATGTATTCATATAATCTACGTGTTGGAATGAATTTTTGAAAAGTTTGAAAATTTTGAGTTTTAAGAGGTGAAAAAAATTGAAAAATCGTCTAATCTTTCTGTGATGGAGGTGTCTTCGCGCCACGCGAACTTCCCAGGTCCAGTCTTTGCGACACGCGAAGAACAAACCAAAAGGGTCGGACATTTTTTGTCATTCTCGACACGCGAAGGATTCCTCCAAGGTTTTCGTGACACGCGAAGAACCCTAAAACCCTAATTTTTAATTTTTATTTTATTTTTGAGTCGTTCGAGTCTGTCGGGTCTTGTAGTTTTATTTTTGATGCTTGTGGGTTTGTTTCAAGCTTATTTTGCAGGTTAGATTTGAAATTCCCGTACTCAATCTCCATTCGGGGGAGGATAGTCTGACTTTCAATTAATTTTGTACAAAGCAACCCGCTTGTATCTGTGGACCACGATCGTGAATGAAATGCTTTACCATCGTCCATCCAGCTAAGTTTTTTCTTTTCTTTTTGTAAATTTCTTTTGTTTGAGTCGATCTTCCTACATTAAGGACAATGTCGATTTTAAGTGTGGGGAGGGGAGACCTTATCCAGGTCTGTAGTTGAGTCTGTATTTTGAGTCATAAAAATCAAAAATCCATAAAAATTTCAAAATTTTTTCAAAAATGTCTTTGGATTAGAGTTTTGCAACTAAATGGAAAATGATATTACAATCGGGAATTTGCGTGTGGAATTAATTGAATAATAATGATAATCAAGCATGTCTGATTAGTAACGTTTTGGTAGTTCCAGCCGACTTAAGAGCTTAAACATCCTAATAGTGAATCTAGGTTAATCGGAATAATTAATTCAGGATATCTTATGGGTTCTCATCTTATGGGTGTCGGTAAGGTCGAAACTGTCAACATAGGGTGATAGGTACGTTTATAAACAATAACTTATAAGTTTTTGAAATCTTTGGCACACTGCTTTCTTTTTATGAAAATAAATCCGAAAGTTAGTGGCGCCCGCATTCCATCATCCGCATCATTTATGAGCTTAATTAATTGGGTTGAGAACTTGAGTTCTGCCTACGTGTTACCCTCCGGGTTACAAGCTTGGTTGAAACGCCCATGGGCTAGACTTAAGTAATCAATATCTGGACATCTAAGTTAGGTTTATGTGTTTCCCTTTGGGATGGTGACTTGAAGGATACACCACTAAACGAATCTTATGTACTTCATTGCCAAAATCTCATATCATTCATTTATCGATCCATCAATTCATGATTTTTAAAACTTATACATTAGTGTTTATTGAGGTAGGAAAATCTATATGGTTTATCCTGTGCCTAAACATGACCTTGAGGTGGGAGTAGTCTGAGCTGTAGCTTTCTGAGTGTGAGACCCATAGATAGACTGATTGTTTGGTAATGTATAATATATTAGATCACAGAGTTGGGGGCTCGAGAGTCGGTGGTTGGGTTTAATCGGATCGAAATACCGATTGTTACAGTTAACGTGTTATGAGAATCTGTGCTGTGTAAAATGAAAGTATAAGTTGCAGTTTTCCGATTATGATTCCATTGCATTATTCTTTCTCGGGATGTAAAAGGTTAAGTGTGAGGATGTGATGTAGGGTCAAATATCCTATGTATAAGTGTCAGTTTTTGTACGTTTTGGTAGTTTAGTTTTGTATATTGAGTCCGTTTTATGTGTGTTTGTGAAATGATGTGTTGCAGGATAAATGTGCTAAAAGAGCGGAAGTATACGAAGAAAATAAAGAAGGTACAAAGCTCGGGAAGTCAAAGAAAGTCAAAGTCAAAGCAAAAGTCAAATTCCTGAAAAGTTGGGTCTTCGCGACACAGGAGAAAGTTGTTTGCGACATGCGAGTAAGAAGAAAAAGGGTCGCGGCTATTTTGGCCTTCGTGCCACGCGAAGGATTGGCCAGAGATCTTCGCGACACACGAAGAATTGTTATTACAACAAATTAAACTTAATTCTAATTAAATACCCTAGAGACTCCTATTCTCGAATTATCTCTTCCTTCAGCCGTTTCAGAAGTCCCTAGAGGCGATTTTCAGTATTCTTGGCTTAATTGTTCTTAATTCTTCATGCTTGTAAGTTCTAGATTGATTATTGAAATGTTTGCTACAATCATGAGCGGCTAAGCTCTTTGTGATCTATCCGAGTGAACGATTTATGCATTTATTCATATGATTTTAGTGGATAATCAGTTTAGATTGAAGTTTTGTGAACCTGTTAAGTTCTTTGAATTCAATTGTGTGTTTGATTTACGAACAATTGCATGTTTTCGATTTATCGCATCTATCATCGTTTCTTGGTTTTCTTGCATCGGGAATAATCTGATTTTGTGATTGAATTGATTATTGTGTGGTTGGGTTAAATAGTTAAACATGGTTATGTCTATGTAATCTCCTATCTGATTTAAAACTAAAATTGTGTGTTTGTATTGCTGAATCTGAAACCCAGAGTGGTCGTTTTTCTTTAATACTTTTCCAAAAGTTAAAGTTCGTTTCTTTTTACAAATTACATTAGTTTAATTGATAAAGTTTTAAACTTTAGTAGTCATTGAATCAGTTTCATTTAAGTAGCATTCTCCACTGGTTCCCCATGGATTCGACAACCCTACTTCCCTGTCTACAGTCTAAGTAGCTAAGAAGTAGTTTTTATTATTGTTTTTTATTAGCCTTGACATCGCGGTCACGTATGCACCAACTTCTCAATTTATTCATGATCATCGGGCTGCCGCCCGGAAGCACCACATTTATTAAGGGTCATTGGCCAGACCCGTACGTGCTTTGTGAATTTTTAATTTAGTGCAAGTGGTGGAATAATCTGACAAGTGGGTGGCTTGTAATATAGAGAGGTTCATCCAACCCATTTGATAACCATGCGTACAATGATAATAAGCTGATCCAGGAATTAGTTGAGTACATCCCGGACCAGCTGGACAGAGAAAAACAGGGTAAAAAGTGTTCAAACTTGGAACGGTCATAACTTGAGCTACGTTTGGAGTTAGAGGGCCCCCAACCAGGGGACGGAAAGGTTTCGACGAGCCGGATCATGTGGCAAATAGTCGTAGACGGTTTGTCCCAGTGGTCCGAGCCAAATTCCTCCATTAAGTGGCCTAATTTCACAAATAAAAAAATTTCCCCAATTTTATATTTTTTATACCTTCAACTTTTTAGTGCTAAAACGGGTGAATCATTGATTTATATATTTTTAAACTCTATTTATAGTTTAAATTTTAGTTTGGTTGGATCGATTTGAAATTTTAAAATTTTTTGTAAACCTGCTAAATTTATAATGCTCTATAGAAGAGCACCTAAAGAAAATGGTGTAATTAAATCACGCCACCACTATTGGAAATTTCCTGTGCCAAACTTCAAGAAACCCATGTAGTGAAGGAGACGGTCACCCCGGTATGATAATTTTGTCACGTAATTTTGGTTAGATGAACGTTGCTTCCGCCATGAGAAGTGGTCCTTAGAGAGATGTGTCTTATCCTGTGGCATATGTGATTCATGGGATGATTCACTAATATGCTTGGTCACAAGCCAGCTATCACTGTTGCAAGGAGGGGGTCCCACCATTTTTATTTGTTTATTGGTGAATACTTCCTCTTGCATAATCTCTTCCTGGATGATGATCTCACAGTCTGGTTCTTCATATGATGTTGTCTCTGAAGTGATAGGAACTCCAGACTGCTCAATACATCCTTCTTGTGCTTCCATATTTAGGATTCTATTCTTCTGACTCCTTTAATTGTTTAGCTTCCACACTCTCAGAAAAGTCAGTAAGTGATTGTAAAGTTGCAGTAGCCCTCTCCTCCGAATCATCCGGTCTCACCTCCGACTGATCCATGCTTGTGAAGATGGAAGGTTCTTGTTCCTTAGAGTCACTCGACCTTACTAGAGATGTTGGAACTATAACTTTCGATTCTTGGACTTTGAAGGAATCATCTTGTTGTCTATTTGGATAGCTTTTTAGGATCTGAACCTTAATTTCTTCCAAATGACGAAACACTTGTTGTTCAGTTGGAGAGCTCTTTAGGAGTTGAACCTTAATTTCTTCCAAATGACGAAACAGATTTCCTAGGTTCCATGAGTCGGAATCTAGAGCTGAGTGTTGAATATCTTGGGGAGGTGTGGTTTCCTCATATGGTTGCCAGTAAGGTTGGTGAAAATATGTGGAATACCCTTAATAGTAATAACAATCTTGGGTGTAGTGTGGTTCCCCACAGATCTCACACCAAACCTCTGAATAGTGGTGCTTATAGTAGTCTTGATATCCTCCATAACAACCCTCGTAGTTGTCATCCATGAAAGTTGATGTAAGGAATAATCAAAACAAACCATAAAAGTAAACGTTAAGGTTAAAAAGGCTAATCCGTTAACTCGAATTTTTCTTGAAATCACCGTGTCCCCGGCAACGGCGCCAAAAACTTGATACGTATGTTTTTTTATATAGATATATATATATATATATAAATATATATATTTGTTGTAGAAATGGTTTCATGAGATCAGGTTTTAAATTTATAAAATGACTCAAACTTAAAACATACACAATAGGCAGTGTAATATAGTTTAGGTAATAACCAAGTATCGAAACAATGTGTAACATCCTAAAAATAAGACGACAAGTTATAATAATGGGTGAACACGAGACGAAAAGAATAAACGAACGCGGCGTGACGGGTCGGGCCGGATGGGCCGGCGAGCTTGTGGGTGGCGCATAAGGGGGAGGAGCCTCCCTATAAATAGCCCAAGTCACCTTCATTTCTCTCATTTGCAAGAATCTAGAGAGAGAAACCTTAGAGAGAGAAAGTGAAGGATCGACCCGAGATTGAAGGAGCGAGTTACTACTGAGCTTGTGAGAAAGATCTCTGATTCAGAATCTTGAAAACAGGTAACGACCCAAACCAAATCTGAGTTTTTGTTCTTTTTGGGTTTTCGGGTATTTTCATAAAAAGGATGAGTTTTTATAAACCAAATGAGAAAAAGGATTATAGATCTGGAATCAAGAGGGGAAAATACACCTTTTGAATACAAAAAGTTCCAAACTTGATGAATCCGTCGATCCAGATTTGAGTCCAAGGTTTTGGATGAAGTTTACGGTTTGGGTGAAGTTTGCGGTTGGGACGAAGTTCACGGTTGGGAAGTTTACGGTTGGGACGAAGTTCACGGTTGGGAAGTTCAAGGTATGGGAAGTTTGCGGCTTGTGAAGTTCACGGTTTAGGAAAAATGCGGTTTGGGAAGTTCACGGTTTGGGAAGTTCACGGTTTGGGAAGTTTGCAGTTTGGGAAGTTAATGGTTTGAGAAGTTTACGGTTTGGGATGTTCATGGTTTGGAAAGTTCACGGTTGGGAAGTTTGCGGTTTGGGAAGTTCACGGTTAAGTGAAGTTCACGGCCGAGAATTTCCCCTTGAACCACGAACCCCTAATTTCACGAGGAAGAAACCGTGTACCCCTAAGTTCTTGACATGTAGAAGTAAAATGTAATAGTTGTGTGTAAAGCTAAGGCTAGGTTGTGTACGTACAGGTTAGAAGATCCTTTACAGACCTTTGACCCTGTTTATCTCAGGTGAGTTCTAGAAGCCCTTCTTTAAATGTTTTATTTAAATGTTTTTGGGCTGGTGTGCATACATACGAAATGACGTTTAGGAAATGATGTTTATGAAAATATGTTTACGAGATGATGTATATGAAATGTTTTGCCAAATGAAGTTTACGAAAGGTTTACGAAAGAGATGATGTTTTGTTTAATAAAACGTACGAATGCTTTAACTAAGATGAGGTAAAGGTTTTACGAAAGTCACGAATGAACGAATTTGCCACGAGTTCCTACGGGAGCTAGGGTATGTATGTATGTATTGGCCTTACCTTAACGGGGGACCTTTGTGGCTGGCTAACGGTTGTACAACTGGTTGATAATAGGGTGACGATGGTCACCATGGGATTCCCGATGGAAGGTACTATTCCTTGCGGGGAAATAGTGCCTATGTTATGTTCTATCTTCCTAGACGTGACGAGCCTTAGGAGACCTATGTTTGGTCCACCTAGAGGTAACGAGCCTTAGGAGACCCGGTGACGGATGACTTAGAGGTAACAAGCCTTAAGTTCATCCGCTGGTATGCAATGTACGGAATTGACGGTAACGAGAAGGCGCAGATTCGGTTCATGTTGACTTATGTTATGATGCTATGTTACGATGTTATGATGAGGTTAAGTTATTGCATGTTTTACGTACGTTTTTGTTAAATAAATAAATGTATGTTATGTTTTTGACAAAATGTTTATGTTAAGGTTTTATGTAAAGCTAGAACTCACCAGCGTAGCTGACTTTTAGTATGCACATTCAGGTTAAGGGCAGGTTATGATGATGGACGGTGATGCTCGGCGGCTTGATGAGTTACCCGGATGACATGAATACTGGCATCCCGTTATGTTTTATTTATGTTATGTTTTATGTTAAGACAATGTACGCTTCCGCATGTTGAACAATGTTATGTTATGTTTGAAATGAATTTTTCCGCTGCGTTATTTGATTTTCAAATTTAAGAACTGTTTGTGAATGAGTAAATCCAACAAGTGAGTCCTCCCGGGTTTGGGGCCTTACAAGTTGGTATCAGAGCAATAGTTTGAGAGATTCGGACACTCCCAGTGTCAGAACTTAAACTGTGAATGGAATCGAAAGCAGATGCTAGTACGGGTAACTCGAGCCACAGCATCATGTATGAAAAGTAGAGTATGTTTATGCAGTATGCCTTAGAAACTAATAGATTGGGACATGTGTTATGATGAAATCATAAAGGTGGTCAAATGGAAATCAAGAGGTAGTGTAATGGTTAATTGTAGATGGCTAGTGTATATTAACATCTTACAGTACTTGTTGAATTCGATTTGTTAACTAGCGTGATGACATTGGATTCCTTGTCTTATAGAACGAAATGGCGGGACGAAAGAGCGGAAGGCGTGGTAGGGGCCGTACCGGTGGTCGTAATAGGACTCCTGCTCGTCAGGAGTACAGTGAAGAGGGAAGTGTCCACACGGAGCCGAAAGTCAACATGCATGGAACTGAACGGACTGCCGTGGAAGAACAACACTTCACTTTCGAACCGGAAGTGAAGGCGGCCCTGGCACGCGAGTTTACTGAGCTGATGAAGGCTACCCTGCCAGATCTGCTGGCAGAAGCATTGAAGAAGGCTAATGAGGCAGGTGGGTCCAACACGGCAATTGATGCCCCGATCATTGAGGCAGTTAACGCACCGCCTGCTCGCGGTTGCGACTATAAGTCCTTCAAGGCATGTGATCCGCCGGTTATCACTAGAAAGAAAGACGCAGTAGCTACGTTTGATTGGGTGATTCGTATGGAGGCTGCCATTCGTCTGAGTGAATGTCGAGCGAGTCAGGTTGTGAAGTTTGCTGCTAACTCCTTGAGGGAGGAAGCATCCCACTGGTGGGAAGGTGTATGTCAGGCTAAAGGGGACGAGGTTGTTGACTCGATGATGTGGAATGACTTGAAAACTCTAGTAATCAAGAATTTCTGCCCGAGGAACGAGATTGAAAAGGTAGAGAGGGAGTTTCTGGGTTTGAAGGCTGGGAGCATGACGCACCGGCAGTACACAACCCGATTCAATGAACTGGCACGTCTGGTGTCACATCTTGTCACGACTGAGGAAAGAAAGATTGCCTGCTATATTCAGGGACTGCCGGACAAGGTCCGCACGTACGTTAAGGCAAACTCTCCTATCACCTACGATTCGGTCGTAGAACTGAGTGGCGTGGTATTTGATGATTTGGCACTGAATGTTGTCACTATTGATGAGCCAAAGAAGAAACCAAGTTTTCCGGCCAAACAATCTGGCAGAAGACTGATTAGAGCTCGAGAGAAACAGGCTAGAGTGGGTGAGGCCGCGGTATGTGGGAAGTGTGGCAATACGCATCTAGGTGAATGCAGGCTAGGGACAAATATGTGCTACAAATGTGGCAAGACTGGGCACTACTCACGTGAATACATGCAAGGAATTAAATGTTATAATTGTGGCGAAGACGGCCACATGATCCGGGAATGCACTAAACCATGAATGGGTGAAACGGGAAAAGGGAAAGGCCCTGAGAAGTAAGAAGAGAGGCCCCGAGCAAAGACTCGAGCCTATGCGCTGACGCAGGAACAAGCCAGGGCAGACCCCGAGGTGGCGTCAGGTACGTTTATCCTTGACAACACTTTTATATCTGTGTTATTTGATTCAGGTGCCAGTAAGAGTTTTATATCTGCGACTTTTTGTAAAAGAGTAAAGTACATGTAAGTAAGCTAGAAAGGGCCTTTAGCGTAGAAACCGCTGAGGGTAGAACTGTGAGAGTTACTGATGTAGTTGACAATTCCACGATAAAAATAGAAGGCCATAGATTCCCCGTCAAGCTGTTCGTTATGGTTTTGGGTGGGTTTTGGTGGGTTTGATGTAGTTTTGGTTATGGATTGGCTAACTGCCAGTGAAGCACAAATTATATGCAAACGGAAGATAATCTGACTCAAGGCTCCGGATGGTAGCGAAGTCGAGTTTTTTAGAGATCGTGACGCCTTGATGCCTAATGTCATCTCGATGATTAAGGCATCAGATTACTTGAGGCGCGGATGCGAGGCTTATCTGGTATACGTAATTGACAAGTGTAAGAAAGTGAAGGAACTAGACGATGTACCCGTGGTACGCGAGTACCCGGAGGTGTTTCTAGAGGACTTGCCTGGGATACCACCCGACAGAGAAATTGAGTTCCGAATTGACTTAGTACCAGATGCCCAGCCCATGGCTAAGGCTCCATATCGACTAGCACCAGTGGAGATGAAAGAGCTAATGGCACAACTAGATGAGTTACTTGAGAAAGGATTTATCCAACCAAGCATCTCGTCGTGGGGTGCTCCGGTGTTGTTTGTGAAGAAGAAAGACGGTTCGATGAGAATGTTTATTGATTATCGCGAGTTAAACAAACGTATGGTGAAGAACAAGTACCCTTTACCAAGGATCTACGACCTGTTCGATCAATTACAGGGCGCAAGTTGGTTCACGAAGTCAATTATCCGACTCACGATTTGGAGCTTGCTGCTGTCGTTTTCACATTGAAAACCTGGAGGCACTACCTTTACGGAGTGAAGTTTACTATTTACTCCGACCACAAAAGTTTGAAGTACTTCTTCGAACAAAGGGAGCTTAATATGAGGCAGAGACGATGGTTGGAACTCCTGAAAGATTATGACTTTGAAATCATATACCATCCTGGAAAGGCAAATGTGGTGGCCGACGCTCTAAGTCGAAAGCACGTGCCAGCTCCTATTAGAGTGAAAGCTTGCCAATTGGTGGTAACACCGGACGTTATGAGGGAAATTGAAAAGGCTCAAGATGAGGCACTGAAAGAGGAAAACATAAAGAAAGAAAGGATGGTTGGCCAACAGGACAAGTTATAATATAACACCCTTGGTGTTAGGACACGTTTTGGACGGGTATGGATACCTATGGGTGGCGAGCTTAGAACCAAGATCTTAGATGAGGCTCATAAGTCTCATTACTCTATCCATCCTGGTACCAATAAAATGTACCAAGATCTGAGGAAGGAATACTGGTGGCCTAGAATGAAACATGAGGTGACGATGTATGTAAGCAAGTGCTTGACTTGCTCACAAGTAAAGGCCGAACACCAGAAACCGTATGGAAATATTCAACCACTTGATATACCGAAATGGAAGTGGGAAAACATTACCATGGACTTCATAACCAAGCTACCTCGCACAGCTAAAGGTCATGACACCATTTGGGTAATTGTGGACCGTTTAACGAAGAGTGCTCATTTCCTACCTATTCGCGAGACGTTCTCATCGGAAAGGTTAGATGAGGTATTTAGTAACGAAGTAGTAGCACGGCATGGTATGCCTTTGACGATCGTATCTAACCGGGACACACGATTCACATCGAGGTTCTGGAAAAGATTTCACGAGGCGATGGGCACGAGACTCAATATTAGTACGGCATACCACCCACAAACGGATGGTCAGTCCGAAAGAACCATTCATACATCGGAGGATATGCTTCGTGCTTGTATTATCAATTTTGGTGGCAGTTGGGACAGTCATCTGTCGTTAGCCGAACCTACAACAACAGTTATCACACGACGATAGGCATTCCGCCTTACGAAATGTTGTATGGGAGAAGATGCAGGACCCCGGTTTGTTAGGGTGAGATTGGACAGAAGGAATTAAGAAGTCTTGAAGTCGTAAGAGAAACGTCGGAAAGATTTGATCAAATCAAAGCACGAATGAAGGCCGCACAAGATCGTCAGAAATCCTAAGAGGATAAACGACGAAGGCCTATTGAGTTTGATGTTGGGGGTAGAGTAATGTTGAAAGTGATTCCCTGGAAGGGAATCATACGATTCAGAAAGAGAGGAAAGTTAAGTCCGAGGTTTGTCGGACCATTCAGGATAATTGCACGGGTTGGTGAAGTCGCTTATCAGTTGGAGTTGCCTTGTGAGTTAAGTGGGATTCATCCTACCTTCCATGTATCACACTTGTGAAAGTGTTTGGCGGATGAATCGGCTCACGTACCACTTACTAACATCGAGATCGACAACAACCTTAACTACATTGAGGAACCCGTGGCCATCTTAGACAGGAAGGAGAAGCGTTTACGTAATAAGGTTATTGAATTGGTTAAAGTCCAATGGAAACATCGAATGGGATCGGAATCTACTTGCGAAACGGAGACGGAAATGAGGGAGTCGTACCCTCAACTATTTGACTTATGATAGGTTTCGGGGACGAAACCTGTTGTAAGGGGGGTAGACTTGTAACATCCCAAAAATAAGACGACGAGTTATAATAATGGGTGAACACGAGACGAAAAGAATAAATGAACGCGGCGTGACGGGCCGGGCCGAATGGGCCGGCGAGCTTGTGGGTGGCGCATAAGGGGGAGGAGCCTCCCTATAAATAGCCCAAGTCACCTTTATTTCTCTTATTTGCAAGAATCTAGAGAGAGAAACCGTAGAGAGAAAGTGAAGGATCGACCCAAGATTGAAGGAGCGTGTTACTACTGAGCTTGTGAGTAATATCTCCGATTCGGAATCTCGAAAACAAGTAACGACCCGAACCAAATATGAGCTTTTGTTCTTTTTGGGTTTTCGGGTATTTTCATAAAAAGGATGAGTTTTTATAAACCAAATGAGAAAAAGGATTATAGATCTGGAATCACGAGGGGAAAATACACCTTTTGAATGCAAAAAGTTCCAAACTTGATGAATCCGTCGATCCAGATCTGAGTCCAAGGTTTTGGATGAAGTTCACGGTTTGGGTGAAGTTTGCGGTTGGGATGAATTTAACGGTTGGGAAGTCTGCGGTTTGGGAAGTTCACGGTTTGGGAAGTTTGTGGTTTGGGAAGTTCACGGTTAAGTAAAGTTTGCAGTTAAGTGAAGTTCACGGCCGAGAATTTCCCTTTGAACCACAAACCCCCCTAATTTCGCGGGGAAGAAACCGTGTACCCCTAAGTTCTTGACATGTAGAAGTAAAATGTAATAGTTGTGTGTAAAGCTAAGGCTAGGTTGTGTACGTACAGGTTAGAAGATACTTTACAGACCATTGACCCTGTTTATCTCAGGTGAGTTCTAGAAGCCCTTCTTTAAATGTTTTATTTAAATATTTTTGGGCTGGTGTGCATACATACGAAATGATGTTTACGAGATGATGTTTATGAAATGTTTTGCCAAACGAAATTTACGAAAGGTTTACGAAAGAGATGATGTTTTGTTTAATAAAACGTATGAATGCTTTAACTAAGATGAGGTAAAGGTTTTACGAATCTGCCACGAGTTCCTACGGGAGCTAGGGTATGTATGTATGTATTGGCCTTACCTTTACGGGGGGCCTTTGTGGCTGGCTAACGGTTGTATAACTGGTTGATGATGGGGTGACGACGGTCACCCATGGGATATCCGGGATCCTCAATGGAAGGTTCTATTCCTTGCGGGGAAATAGTGCCTATGTTATGTTCTGTCTTCCTAGAGGTAACGAGCCTTAGGAGACATATGTTTGGTCCACCTAGAGGTAACGAGCCTTTGGAGACTTGGTGACGGGTGACTTAGAGGTAACGAGCCTTAAGTTCATCCGCTGGTATGCGATGTATGGAATTGACGGTTACGAGAAGGCGCATATTCGGTTCATGTTGACTTATGTTATGATGCTATATTACGATGTTATGATGAGGTTAAGTTATTGCATGTTTTACGTACGCTTTTGTTAAATAAATGTATGTTATGTTTTTGGCAAAATTTTATGGTAAGGTTTTATGTAAAGCTAGAACTCACCAGCGTAGCTGACTTTTAGTATGCACATTCAGGTTAAGGGCAGGTTATGATGATGGACGGTGATGTTGGGGGCTGGATGAGTTACCTGGATGATATGAAGACTGGCATCCCGTTATGTTTTATTTATGTTATGTTATATGTTTAAGACAATGTATGCTTCCGCATGTTGAACAATGTTATGTTATGTTTGAAATGAAGTTTTTCGCTGCGTTATATGATTTTCAAATTTAAGAACTGTTTGTGAATGAGTAAAACCAACAAGTGAGGCCTCCCGGGTTTGGGGCCTTACACAATGGATACAGTCGAATTCCACTACTCAACTTTTGTTATCGTTTAGCCGGTTTAATTAATGAGAGAGTTTTGTGTGCTTGTGAAGCAGAAAAGTAAATGACAGAAAAGTAAATGACAGAAAAGTAAATGACGGTAAAGTAAATAACAAAAAAGTAAAAACGTGCATGAATTGTGTAACAGAAGTGTAACGAACAGAATAGTAAATAACAGGAAAGTAAATATGTCAGAAATGATCAGGTTACGAACAGTATTGCTTTGGGTTTCGAATCCGCTTGGTACATGATAGTGTTAAGTTGACTAATCCAGTGATATGACTACTACAAACTTGTCGGGTCACCACTAGAGCCTCGTTCTCACGACATTTGATTTGCAAATTTAAAAGCTTTAACAAGTGGTAGTGCCTCCCGTTAAGGACAACAATTACCCTCAACCCTTCGAATGTTCATCTCCTGGTTGGTTTAAGACATCGAACGTAAAATGCTTTATATTAGAGTTAAATAGGTGATTATATTTTCCTCACCGGGAGGCGGTGCAACAATGGGACCAAGTATAAAGACATACCGTTCCCAACATGAGTTCACCAATTCTTGGTCGTATAACAAGTTCGTATAAAGACGTACGACCTCACTAGTGTTGACCAAGCCTTGGCTTATCAATCTCTTCTTGTATAAAGACGTACAAGTTTTGAAAGAAGTTTGATTAAAAAGGTTTTACGATCTTACACTTTAAAACCAAGAACACTCACAAATATAAAGACGGATTTAAACAATAATAAAAACCCACCAAAATGGTGGTTTTAAGGACGAATAGTTAAAGACATAAACACATCACTTGGATTAATACGTTAAACATTAACATGCACTAAACTTCATCTTCACCCTAGCAATACAAAGAGTCTAGCCATGAATGGCCATACTAACTAGCATAACGCTGAGTTTCGTAGGCTCCCGTATTGCGGAACAAGGAGGAAGAGCCCCTCCGCTCATTACTCTCTAATCTAACTACGAAATGCAGTCTCAAACGAGGTCTGGATGGGTGTTCTTTTCTCTGAATTGGTGTGTGGAATGAAGAACTCAAGCCATCTATTTATAGGACTCAAAATGAGCAATGCACGGCCGTGCAAACACCTCGGGCATCAAACAGGGTATAAGTGATAGTGTACTAGAGCCTTGGGTAGCAAGTAGGGTAATGCACGCCCGTGCATTGGGATGCACGGCCGTGCACCCCCTCCCTGCTGCCCAGTTGTGTCTTTTAGCTGCAGGTTGACTTCTTGTGGTCCAATTTTGACTTCTTGGAAGTCAATGCTCGGGTTTGGTCTTCCAAAAGCTTGATTTCTTCACGTTTTATGTTGATTTTTGCTTCATTCGCATTTGGGATACCGAATAACCTGCAATTGTGAAATATTAACGTTTTAAGTATTTAGTTGCATGGTTATTAATCAATTAGTACCATAATATGGGGATTATTATGCATGAAAAACATGTATAATTTATGACATATCATCAGTCCATCCATTATGATGCACAAGATCATCACAGATGCAGATGCAAGACCCGTGCGGGATACACAATGCAGACTAAATCCCAACATGCGCGAGGTTGTCAAGAAAGAGGTTTTGAAGTGGTTGGAAGT
This sequence comes from Smallanthus sonchifolius, assembly GCA_023525975.1. Lineage (NCBI taxonomy): Eukaryota > Viridiplantae > Streptophyta > Magnoliopsida > Asterales > Asteraceae > Smallanthus > Smallanthus sonchifolius. The sequence goes on along the minus strand of CM042018.1, from coordinate 24,811,498 downwards.
GGGGATCATCTATCCCATTTCTGACAGTCCATGGGTAAATCCAACCCAAACAGTGCCCAAGAAAGCAGGCATACATGTGGTAAAAGGTGAGCATGGTGAGCAAATTGCCACTCGGCCGCTAACCGGGTGGCGTGTGTGTATTGATTATAGGAAACTAAATGCTGCCACCTCAAAGGATCACTTTCCCTTACCGGTTATTGACCAAATTATTGAGAAGCTATCAGGTCAGAAATTTTACTACTTTCTAGACGGTTACTTAGGATATAATCAGATAGCCATCATCTTGATGACCAGGAAAATACCACCTTCACATGCCCCTATGGCACTTTTGCCTTCTGGCGAATGCCATTTGGGCCATGCAATGCCCCGGCCACCTTTCAAAGGTGTATGATAAGTATATTCTCGGACATGGCTGGGGAGTCCCTTGAGGTCATTTTGGATAACTTTTCAGTTTTTGGTTCATCATTTGATTTGTGTTTGAATGAATTTTCTAAAGTCCTGAAACGGTGTGTGGAAACTAATCTGGTCCTAAGTTGGGAGAAAAGCCATTTTATGGTTCAAGAGGGTATTGTTTTGGGGCATGTAGTGTCAGGTCGGGGGATTGAGGTAGACAGGGCTAAAATCAGTGTTATTTCACCATTACCTCCCCCCGACAACTATCAAGGGTGTGCGCTCTTTTCTTGGGCATGCCGGGTTTTACCGTAGGTTTATTAAGGGGTTTAGTGTCATCACAAAACCTTTGTGTAACTTACTTCTCAAAGATGTTCCCTTTGAATTTAACAAAGAATGTGTGACAACTTTTAATGTGTTAAAGGAATAATTGGTTCAAGCCCCGATCTTGCAATTACCAGACTGGAACCTTCCCTTTGAAATAACGTGTGATGCAAGTGATTATGCAGTCGGGGCTGTGTTGGGTCAAATGGTAGATAAGAAATCGGTTGTCATTTCCAATGCAAGCAAGACCTCTCTGGTGCTCAATTGAATTACACCACAATAGAGAAGGAGTTGCTTGCAGTTGTCTATGCTTTAGACAAATTCCGGTCTTATATTTGGGGAAGTATTCTGCAGTGCATTATCTGATGGTGAAAAAGGATGCCAAACCCAGGTTAATCAGGTGGATCCTTTTATTGCAGGAGTTTAATATGGAAATCAGGGACAAGAAAGTTTGTGAGAATTCGATGGCTGACCATTTGTCATGAATTCAGAGGGAAGAGGAGGATGTTACTCTTCAGATCAATGAACAGTTCCCTGATGAGTACTTAATGGCTGTTAATTCTTTAGACCCATGGTATGCTGGTATTGCTAACTATTTGGTTGTAGGTACTATTCCTGAGCACTGGTCTAAGAAGAAGAGGAATCATTTCTTGGCTAAGGCCAAGCAATACGTCTGGGATAAACCAGACTTGTTCATGGTGGGAGCAGATCAACTAATCAGACGCTGCATCCCCGAATCAGAAATTCCAGCAGTATTGGAGCTTGCACATGCATCCGTGTGTGGCGGCCAGTTTAGTGGCCAGAAAACAGAGCATTGTATATTATCATGCGGGCTATTTTGGCCTACAATTTTCAATGATTCCTATGAGTTTGCTAGGACAGGTACAAATTGCTAAAAGATGGGCAGCATCACTCAGAAGAATGAGATGCATATGCATCCAATCCTCGTAGTGGGTATCTTTAATGTATTGGGGATTGACATTATGGGCACATTCCCAAACTCATTTGGCAATTTATACATTTTGGTGGCAGTTGACTATGGTCAAAGTGGGTTGAAGAATTTTCCACCAAAATAAATGACCATAGCGTAGTTTGCAAATTTGTGCAATCAAACATTTTCTCAAGATTTGGGCTTCCCATATGATCATAAGTTATAGGGGATCTCACTTTAAGAACTTTCATTTTGGCAAACTACTGAAACGCTATGGTGTAGATCACTAGATTGCCACTCTATATCACCCATAAACAAGTGGGTAGGTGGAGGTGTTTAATAGGCAGATCAAAGAAATTCTGCAGAAAACAGTACGGGCTGACCGCAAGGATTAGTCAAACAAACTGAATGATGCCTTGTGGGCATACCGTACTGCATACAAAACACCTATTGGCACTACACCATATCGGTTGGTCTACGGCAAGGGATGTCACTTACCTGTGGAGTTAGCTTATCGAGCATAATGGGCTTTTAAAAATGCTAATCTTGATTATGATACTGCAGGTAAACAAGGACAGTTGTGTTTGAGTGAGTTGGAAGAATTAAGAGATGAAGCCTACGAGTGTGCATCTTCATACAAGGACAAGATGAAGAAGGTCCATGATGCAAAGATCCGGCTGAAAAACCTTTACAGTTGGACAAAAAGTGTGGCTATTTAACTCGCGATTGAAGCTCTTCCTTGGCAAACCAAAGAGCAAATGGACAGGTCCCTACCTGGTGACAAAAGTGGGCCAGTCGGGAGATATTGAAATTGGGGACTTTGATGATCACCTAAGGCAAACGGTAAATGGCCATCGTCTGAAACCATGTTTGGAGCCTAATGACATCAATGGTCTGGATAAGCAAGCTGAGGCATTGGTTTTGAGCACTCTAGATGAGGGGGACACGTAAGTAGCATCAGGTACACCGCGTCTGGCTGAAGACGTTAAACTTAGCGCTCTTAGGAGGAAGCCTAAGGTACGTTTGTCTAATTTTTCATTTTAGTTAAATGAACGTTGTGGGTGTGTTCCCTATAAAACACTCACAAGACTCAACTCGTCCTCTCAGGCTACTGAGGGGTTTAAAAGGCTTAATTCATACGCTAAATGAATTCGTGATTCCTACGAAAGTGAGTTAGGACTTTACTTCTTTGTGTTATTTGTTTTGTGTTCAATTGACCAAGTATGGGGACGTCTTTGAGGAATCCTGGCTCGTATAAGTGCAATTGAGGGCAATGCACAAATTCTTGGGGGGGGGGGGGTAAGGCACCATGTGTAGAGTTGTGTAAAATTTGATGTTTTTCGGTATGTGTTTGTAGTTTTTCTAAGTTTTACAGGAATTCGTGTCGATTTTGGCAAGAAAAATGACGAGGAACAACGTTCTAGATACGTATGAACATCACTTAGTGTTTGGAACGGGTTTTCGAAGAAGTTGGGAAAACAAGTGTTAGAGAGCCAAAATTTTTCTAAGTATAAAAATGGTCGAATCTTTCTGTTAACAAGAGGTCTTCGCAGGGCCCCATTCTTCCCGAAACATGAGGGAATGGGTTGACCGGTCAGAATTTGGGATCTTCGCGTACCGCGAAGGTCATGTCCAACTTCTTCGCGACACGCCAAAAAAATAATTTATTTTTCATTTTGCGCCATGTCTAGTATGTAGAGACTTTTAGTTTTTATTGGGTTTGTATCTTGAGTCAGTTTGATGTTGTTTGGTTGCTTGAGCTCAATGTGCAGGTTTAGGTCGCCCCGTCCATACTCAATCTCCATTCGGGCGGGAATGATTTCAGCTTTATACCTTTGTAACAGGTAACTCGACAGCAGATTTAGTAAGGCCGCGAATGAAATGTTATACGGCCTGAGGACTCTTCAACTTAATTCAGGGGAGTTCATTTTATCTTTTGTTTATTTTATTTTCATCTTTAGTATTTATCTCTCTTCCTACATTGGGGGCAATGTAGAGTTTAAGTGTGGGAAGTGAGATTGTAGTCTAGGTCTGTAGATTGAGTCTGTATAGTCATAAAATCAAAAATTCATAAAAATTTAAAAAGTTTTCAAAAATGTCCGTGGATTAGAATTTTTGCAATTACATGGAAGATGATAGGTAGAATTGGAACCGCTTGTGAATTTAAATGAAATAATAATAATAAAAAGCGCATATAACTGGTAACGTTTTGGTAGGCCTAACCGACTTTGAAAGGCTTAAACATCCTAATAGTGTTTCTAGATTAATTGGATTGTTAATTCAGGATATCTGGTGGGTTCTCATCTTATGGGTGTCGGTAAGGTCGAAACTATCAATATAGGGTGATAGGAACCACATTAAACACAGATTTGTATGTTTTTAAAATTACTTGGCACACCGCTTTCCTTTATGAGAATAAAGTCGAAAGTTGGTGGCGCCTGCATTCCATGATTCCACCATTGCACGAGCTTAATTAATTAGATTGAAAGCTTGAGATCTGCCTACGTGTTACCCTCCAGGTTACAAGCTTGGTTGAAACGCCCATGGGCAGATTCTTAAGCGATCAATCATAGATGAATAAGTTTGACTTATGTGTTACCATCCGGGATGACAACTTGCTTGAAACACCTCTAAGTTGAGTTTATGTTCTTCATTGCTAAAAACTGCAGCGTACGTGTCACACGTCGAGTTTCAGCTTGATTGAAACACCACTGGGTTAGGTTATTCATAAAACGTAAATAAAAGCTCGCATCATTCATCCATCAATCCATAATTCATCTAAGTAATTTTTAAAACACATAAATCTTTGTTTATCGTGGTGGGAAAATCTATATGGTTTATCCCGAGCCTAAACATGACATTGAGATGGGATTAGGCTAAATTTAGCTTCTTGAGTGTGAGACCCATAGATAACTGTTGGCTTGGTAATAGATAGAATAATAGAGCATAGAATTGGGGGCTTGACTAGTCGGTGGTTGGGTTTAATCGGATCGAAATACCGATTGTTACAGTTAGCGCGTTAGTATATTTAAGTTGTTAAATGATTGAGAATGTGAAAGCAGGTTCCAATTATGATTACATTGCATAATTCTTTTTCGGGAAGCAAAAGAGTAAGTGTGGGGATGTGATGTAGTATCAAATAACCCCGGTCTATATGTCAGTTTGTATCCGTTTTAGTCAGTTTAGCATGTATCTTTATACGTTTTTTGTGTGTCTTTGGTATGTGTGTGCCTCCAAGGTTTATGTGCTAAATGAGTGGGAAACGAGGGCTAATCAGTTGGATACAAAGTGCGGGAAGAATGAAAGGTCAAAAGAAAAAAATGATGGATTTCAACTCTTCGTGGTACGTGAAGAGTATGGGTTTCATGTTCGCAGTACGCGAACACCAGAAGAGGGGCGCCCGACTGTTTTTCCTTCGCGCCACGCGAAGGACTGACCACCTTTATTTCGCGGTACGCGAGAAAACAATTTTACGTGAAAATTAACCTAATTTAGGTTTTAATCACTCTCAACCCCCATGATAGATTATCATTCGACTCCAGCCGTTCCAGAGCTCCAAGAAGGCGATTTCTACTGTGTTTGGGTCAATTGTTCAAAAATTTTGATGCTTGTGAGTTTGATAACAATAATTTTGATATTTGTGAGGAGTATGAGTAGCTAATCCATCCGTGATATTCTCCAGGTGTAGGGTTTTGCGTTTCCACTTGTTATTCTTGAATACTTAAACTTGGTTTGTAATCTTGATTGGCATCTTAAGCCATATGATTTCATTAATCGATTGAATGCTTTAAACTGTTTTGGTTGATTTCGAATTGTTGTTCTAGTCTCATCAGTCTCAGGTTTCTTTACATCAGGGATATTGTGGGGGTTAGATTGCAATTGGTTGATCTAAATTGATTATGCATGAATAGGTTTTCTTTACAACTCGTTCTAACATTTTCACTTAATTCAATTGAACCTTGTGCGATTATGTCTATGTGATTGCTTGCTGAGTAAATTAGAATTGACTTGTGTTTGCAAACCTGAACCCCGGAGATGACTACCTTTTCTTATTATTATTATCTAAAACCCCTTTAAATCGGTGTTTGTAATTTTCATACTTTCAATACTTGTGACAAAACTGCACTTTCCACAAACTTCTCGTGGAGACGAATTGACTTCCACTTTTACTATTAAAATCTTATTTTTTTTATCGACCAAACGACATCGATCAGAGGGGGGTTTAGGTTTTTGGGGGGCGGGTAAGAGTTTAATGAGACAGTTCCAACGCCGCTGGAATGAGCTCAATCGGAGTTTGTTTAACCCATTTCTTAGCAAAAAACCACTTCTTAGTGGAACCTATATATGTATATATATATATATATATAGAGAGAGAGAGAGAGAAACAGAGAGAGAATAGAGAGGGAGAATAATTTTTATTAAATTAAATAATATAAATTTACATATTTACCCTTTTGGGGGTTTTTTAAGAATTTTAAAAAGAAAAATAAAGGCAAAAATCTAGATTAAATCTCATTCACAAAATAAAATATACAAAATTGAATATGTGGTCCAGAATAGGTTTAAGGGTTTACACAATAATTAAAGGTTTTCATTTGATACGTCCCCTATGTGTGTGTGTGTGTGTGTATAGTAGAGAGTTCATGAGAAAATCACCCAGTTAAACGAAAACCGAGAAAACTAATAGTAATTATTTTTTTATTTTATTAATGTAATATTATACATTTTTACCGAAAAATCATTTTAAGTATTGGCTTACGTATACGTAACACATTGTGTTACTTACACGTTAACAGAAAACAAAAAAATTACAGTTACGTGTACGTAAAACACAATACGTAAAATAATTTTTTGGTAAATTGTGTAATATTATATTAATACACTTAGAAATAAATTAAAAAAAAAAACAAAAAATATATAAATTATTTGATTGGCTCTTAGGCCTTGACAATTTTCTTGTTTTTGCCCACATATATATATATATATATATATATATATATATATATATATATATATATATATATATACAGGGGAAGGTTCAAATAAGAAGTAAATTTTCGCAAAAAAACCTAAGAAATGATTTCTTTTTTAACCGAAACTTGGTCAAACGAACTGCGATTGAGCTCATTCTAGCGGCGTTGAAACCGGCTCGTCAAGGTTTTTTTTTTTTTTTTGGGGGGGGGGGGATGGGTGGGGGGTAGTGGGATTTAGGTTTTTGAAGGGTGGGTGGTGGGGGGATTTAGGTTTTTTTTTTGGGGGGTGGTGGGGGGTTGGAGGATTTAGGTTTTTGGGGGGTGTTGGGGTGGTTAGTTTTTTGGGTTTAGGTTTAGCGTTTAGCTTTTAGGGTTTAGGTCTATGGTTTAGCTCTAGGCTTTATTTCGACGAGTCGGTTCCAACACCGCTGGAATTAGTTCAATCGGAGTTCGTTTGACCCAGTTTCTTAGGTTTTTTTAGCGAAAATTCACTTGTTAGAGGAAACTTCCCCTGTATATATAGGTTTCTTAGGTTTATGATCGATAATTCAAGTTTATGTGTTAAATCGTGTTCTTGTTCTTCTTGATTCCACCCCTGATTTCCAACATTAGTTTTTTTCTCTTAAAATGTTGACCGATAATGCATGGATACTAATTTAACGTATTTTAGATAAGAATTATGTTTTCTAATAATTACGAAGTTAATTTAAGTGTAACGATTCATAGAAAACTTGCAGGGACAACCTCCCTTTATCACTAAAAGCCATAAAATTGGGCACAAAGAATTTCAGTGACTCCAATTGTATGGGAAAAGGAAGACATTGGAATTTTATAAAGGAGAAGTTGCACATGCTAATGGATTTAGCTCCATTGTTGTAAAGCAGTGGGATACAATGTCTAGTAAAGGACATATTATGTTCTGGATAGAGCTTGATGTTATTTTCAAGTATAAGCATGAGAATATTGTTCTCTTGTCGGGTACAATAATGTAATGGATGAAAATATTATTGTTTATGAGCATGCATCTAACGGAAGACTCGATAAACATTTGAGTGATCCTAGTCTTATATAACACCTCGAATTTTCTCATAGAAATTAAGGACTAAAAATATAGGAAATTAAACTAAGGGGTTAAGTGGCAATTATTTCAAAGTTGGAGGATTGAAAATATAATTTTTTTTTGAAAAGTGGCTGGTAGCGGACCGCTACCAAGGTCCTGACGGTCCGCTACATGGAGAGAAAGACAATCATGAGGGAATGCCACATCATCAGACGCGTGTCTGATGACTCAGCCTATGGCAGACCGCTAAGCCTTTAGCTAACGGTCCGCTAGCCGCAATTTGGAACCGGACTACGAGGAGCGGACGCGTGTCCAATGACTCGCTGAAACCAGTTGGGTGGCGGACCGCCACCACCCTGGGTAACGATCCGCTACAGGTCCAATGATGGCCTATAAATAGAATTCGATATCCAGAGCTTTTGAAACAATCCCACACACACAAAACACCATCATTCACACATAGTTAACCTAGAAAGACGTGCCAAAAGTTCCGATAAGCATTTAGAAGTCCAATTTCTAGCCTTACGCCTTCAAATGGCCATAGATAGTTCCAAGGTAAGATTTTAATACTTTGGTTACATACCATAAAGCTTTAATCATATAATGTTAATTAAGAAATATTAGTAGCCGAGGTGCTGTCCGAGGTATTTGACTTATTATTGATACAATAAGCTGAAATACTACCCAGGTGAATTCCTCTTAACTTAATGTGTATTGTTACACAGTTGTTATTTGAGATAGTCACCATATTCCATGTATATATAATGTGTAATAAGTACTTTATTACGTTTTGTTGTGAGATGGAACCTATGGGTGGATTATCTCATCTTACGGGTGTGGGAGGACCCGTAAGGTGGGATAGTTTATTCAGATTATACTGGTGTGGGAGGACCAGTTGTAGGAAGGTTTCCAATTATATATATACAAAAAAGCACACATCAATGTGGCATGGGGTGGGATGTGGGAATGCTGATGATTAAATAACAACCATTTATGGTAAAGGTTCATGAACTCACCAACTTATGTTGACTCGATTACTTTTAAAAGATGTTGCAGGTGGATCTATTAGGGGCATTCTAGGTAGCTAATAGATGTGGATAGTGGTCTGGTTGGTCAGAGAATTGTGATGGTCGGAGGCAAGTTGAGCAGAGATGTCTTGTGGATATTTTGAGTTCCGTGACAGGAACTAACGTTTTTGGTTTGGTTAGTAATAGAATTTTGTTTTATAATGTAAAACAATTTAGTAATTAATGAAAGAAGTTTATGAGTTAGCTTCCGATGTGTGTCCTTGGTATCAACTCCACTGTGACTAGAAGGTGACCTTCTGACCAGTATGTAGTTATCTGACGAACGGAAATGTCCTGTCTAGGAAAGGACAGTGTATAAATCTCTTCTAGACCCGTCGTTCTTTCCTGAGAACATATATGTTGGAGGTACTACTCTAGTAAGACGACTGTCCTGTGTTACGGGTGTGACAAGTTGGTATCAGAGCATCAGTTTAAGGGATTTAGATACTAGTAGGAGGTCAGTATCTAGACTTAAACTAGGATTCTATAAGATAGTTGGAATGCTATAAGAAATATCATAGATTGAGATGTTGACTTTCATTATGAATATAATGGGTAATATGAAGGAAACAGATAATTAAATGCATTCTTGGCCAAATGTTTTTAATTTCTGATTTTCTGGATTATCACCAGTTATACGAATTCTGATGACATACATCTATGTGTAGGTACAAATGGCAGGACGTGGTAGAGGACGAGGAAGAGGTAGGGGTAGGATGCCTAATACTAGGTCTCGTACCCGCGATACGGCAAACATAAACCCTGATCCAAATGAAAACGTAAATACGAATGTTGAACCCGAGCAACAGGTGGAGGAAGTCATTATGACTGAAGCTTAATTCCAGGGAGCGGTGGCAACTGAGGTCACCAAAGTGCTCCAAAATACTTTACCTGGAATCCTAGATGATGCTCTCAGTAGGAGAATGGATTCCAATGCTCATGGAAATAGAACTGAAGGAGAAAGTGGTGCAATTCCTCAAACAGAAAATACTCACCATACTACCCTAGTAGGAAACAATATTGGTACAACCCGAACCCCTGAAACTATTGGAATAATGAACCAGAGCACAGGTGGAAATAATCAATGGTGTACTTACAAGAATTTTAGTGACTGTCACCCTAAACCTTTCAACGGAAAGAATAATGCCATTGCATCTATGTAGTGGATAACTTCTATGGAGGTCGGAATCAATATGAGTGAATGCAGGCCTGACCAAGCAGTTAAATTTGCTACACACTCATTTGAAGAAGATGCACTTGACTGTTAGGAGTCAGTCAAACAAACCAAAGGAGAGGAATACACCGATAAGATGAAATGGGAAGATTTGAAAGCTTTGATAGTAAAAAGATATTGTCCACATAATGCAGTAGACAAGATTGAGATGGAGTTTCATCGATTTAAAGCTGGAAACCTCACCTATCAAGAGTATACCAGCAAATTCAATGAGATGGCCAAACTGGTGCCACATCTAGTGACTCCTGAGTCTAGGAGGATTAGGTGCTATGTTCAAGGCCTACCCCCTAAAGTTTGAACCTTAGTGAAAGCTACTACACCTACAGCTATAGATTCGGCAGTACAACTTAGTGCAGTAATGTACGATGAGATAGAAGCTCAGGATATGGCCAACAAGAGAAGTTTTGAAAAGACAACCTATGAAACCACAAATAACAAAATCCCAAGAAAAGAATAAGGTAATTCAGGAAGAGGTGTATAAGGGATTACATGCCATAACTGCCAACAAGTGGGACACTTCAAAAGAAATTGCCCAAGTATCAAATGTCATAATTGTAACGAATTAGGGCATTTTAAAAGTAATTGTCCAAAAACACCTCAAGCAAAGAAAGGTGGTAGATCCAAAGGACGCATATTCATCCTAGGAGGAAGGAAAGAAGGAGAAGAAGAGGTACGTCTCTTATGAAATAAATAAATTATTAGCTCTAAGTATGATCATCCTAAATTTCGAGGACGAAATTTCCTAATGGAGGGGAGATTTGTAACACCTCGAATTTTCCCATAGAAATTAAGGACTAAAAATGTAGGAAATTAAACTATAGGGGTTAAGTGGCAATTATTTCAAAGTTGGAGGATTAAAAATATAATTTTTTTGAAAAGTGGCTGGTAGCGGACCGCTACCAAGGTCCTGACGGTCCGCTACGTGGAGAGAAAAGCAATATGAGGGAATGCCACGTCATCAGATGCGTGTCTGATGACTCAGCCCTATGGCGGACCGCTAAGCCTTTGGCTAACGGTCCGCTAGCCGCAATTTGGAACCAGACTACGATGAGTGGACGCGTGTCCAATGACTCGCTGAAACCAGTTGGGTGGCGGACCGCCACCACCCTGGGTAACGGTCCGCTACGGGTCCAATGATGGCCTATAAATAGAATTCGATATCCAGAGCTTTTGAAACAATCCCACACACACAAAACACCATCATTCACACATAGTTAACCTAGAAAGACATGCCAAAAGTTCCGATACGCGTTTAGAAGTCCGATTTCTAGCCTTACGCCTTCAAATAGCCGTAGATAGTTCCAAGGTAAGATTTTGATACTTTGGTTACTTACCATTAAGCTTTGATCATATAATGTTAATTAAGAAATATTAGCAGTCCAGGTGCTGTTCGAGGTATTTGACATATTATCGATACAATAAGCTAAAATACTGCACAGGTGAGTTCCTCTGAACTTAATGTGCATTGTTACACAGTTGTTATTTGAAATAGTCACCATATTCCATGTATATATAATGCGTAATAAGTACTTTATACGTTCTGTTGTGGGATGGAACCTATGGGTGGATTATCTCATCTTACGGGTGTGGGAGAACCCGTAAGGTGGGATAATTTATTCAGATTATAATGGTGTGGGAGGACCAGTCGTAGAAAGGTTGTCAATTATATATATACCAAAAAGCTCACATGCAATGTGGCATGGGGTGAGATGTGGGAATGTTGATGATTAAATAACAACAATTTGTGGTAAAGGTTCATGAACTCATTAACTTATGTTGACTCGGTTACTTTTAAAAGATGTTGCAGGTGGATCTATTAGGGGCATTCCAGGTAGCTAATAGACGTGGATAGTCGTCTGGTTGGTCAGAGAATTGTGATGGTCGGAGGCATGTTGAGTAGAGATGTCTTGTGGATATTTTGATTTCTGTGACAGGAACTGACGTTTTTGGTTTGGTTAGTAATAGAAGTTTGTTTTATAATGTAAAACAATTTAGTAATTAATGAAATAAGTTTATGAGTTAGCTTTCGCTGTGTGTTTTTGGTATCAACTCCACTGTGACTAGAAGGCGACCTTCTGACCAGTATGTAGTTATCTGACGAACGAAAATGTTCTGTCTAGGAAATGACGGTGTATAAATCTCTTCTTGACCCGTCGTTCTTTCTTGAGAACATATCTGTTATAGGTACTACTATGGTAAGACGACTGTCCTGTGTTATGGGTGTGACATCTTACATGGATGAAACGCCTCAAGATATGCATCAACGTTGCAAACGGATTGGAATTTCTTCATAAAGGCGGTGTAGAGAATGAGGATTCGATAAAACATAGAGACATTAAAAGTGGTAGCATTCTACTTGATGGTGATTGGAATGCTAAAATTTCTAATTTTAAGTTGTCTTGCAAAATAAATTTTTATTTGAGGGTATAAAGGAACAAATTGCGCCTAAAGTGTTGACTAAATTCCAGAAAATTCTCATTAAATGATGGTGATCAGCCATATGCAAGTGATGTAGTAACACAACTTAAGAAGGCACCGGAATTCCAAGTAAGTTTTCAAACTTTTATTAGATCGAGTTAGCTTCTGCTTCTGTACATTTGTACCAAAACATTAATATGCAACGAATTATAACTCAAAACATATCAACAAATAAATGAAACAAAAATGTTTTGTCGAATCTTTAAAAAAAATATTCAACATCTAGCGGTTGTTAAATAATATTTACTGAAACATAAACAAAGAATTAGCGTTTAAGATAAGTTCGGGCCTGCTATTTAAATATAAAATATTCTTGTTGATTGTTTTTATTTTGATTTTGAAATATATTAAATATAAAACTTTAACTATTTAATTATTATATAGGAGGATTATGAAATATGGGAGCCTAAGCTCCCTAAAGATTACGAAGAAATCATCAAGATGTCAAAATATCCAAAGATCTGCAACAATGTGAAAACCAAAAAGGATCTCTACGACATGTTTGTCAAAGGAATCCTCCTTCAAGATGGAAAAGTGGTAACTAACTCCTCATATTTCACTTTCTCAACTCTTTTAAGCAAAAGGGTTGTCTAACTACAAAATTAATGTTCTCAAAGGGATGCTCCCAAATCATATATACATTAAAAATGATAGAATTTGGGTTTGATTCATTTTGTCTTGTATCTAGTTGTTTTCACTTGGTAGTAGTGGAGAAAGAAATGAGATGATACCGGCAAGAATGTTTTCATACAAAAACACTTCATATAAGTGGCAATCTGTTCAGGAATCAAGGTTCGTATCTTTTTCTATGTTTTTTTACTAAACTGGTTCATGTGACTCTGAGTTCACATGCAAAATCATTGGTTTTAGATGTACGTAACTACATATCTCTTTATTATTAAACTGTTAAAATGATATAATCAACATGAATTTTTATCCAAAATATGAAACTATTACGTTTATTTTGAGGAAAAGTGGAAGTAAACTCAAGAGTGCAAGCCTTTAAAATGACTAACTTATACACCCTCTAAATCTACACCTTTTTTCCTTCATAATACTTGAACTCTACACATTTATCACACCTTGGTATAGCTAGATCTTTAAAAGTGCAAATGTGTTTGGTTTTCTATGGGTATGCCAACATAGACTTTAATATCATATAATAAGTGCAGGTTTTCAAAAGCAGCGGAGATGTTTGATATCTCCAAAATGAAGATCAAAATAAAGATAAAAAGTCGGTTTTTATCTCCAGGTGTCAATTACGGTGCTTATATTGTCTTCAAATTTTGTGATACAAGAAAATTTTCAAGTAAACCAATGTATGTGAACCTAAAGTACAAAAAAGGGCGTGAAAACTTACATGCATATTTCACAACATGGAGAGACGACAAGTGGATGATGATTGAATTGTATAGATTTTTTAGTGAGAAGAAAGATACTAATTTTGAGGTTGTACTTGAAAGCTTTTCACGATACTATTGTGGAAATTGTCATATCTATGTTGAAGGCGTTGAATTTCGAGTCATTGACAACGTAAGTTTGAAAACACCCTATAGCTTAGTGGTAGATGTATCTGTAACTATTTCATAATAATTAGTTTATAACATGGTTTTTTTTATTTTTAAATAGGTGAAAAATGAAGAAAGAGAGGAAGTCGAACAAATTTTGAAATCAAACTCTAACAAAGATCAGGTCATTAACCCTCAAAACTGTTTAAAAGGTCTTATTAAGATACAATATTCTTTGGTAATAAAGACTTTCTCTCAACCCTTTCTATGAACAGTTGTTATCCCTAAATGAAGTCGATGGAAAGGAACATCTTATGCTTTCAGCAATGGAAGTTTTGTATGACCCTTCTAATTCTAAATATTTACATTTGCAATCCTCAACTGAGTCAAGGTTTTCTTTACAAACTAACTTAATCATGGCTTCTAATTCTTGTTGTTCATATACATTTCCCAGTTATACAACCTCACTATGATGTATCATCGTACATGCAGATTTCAAGAGGTGATTGAGCTACTACCACAACAAGTATTTCATATCAATTACAAAATTCAAAGTCAAATGTTGTCACAAGATACAGAATATTTATGTTACCTTGTTTTCAAACTTTCAAAAAAATGTGTTGGGTTGCATTGTCCAGTGAAAGTACGAGATCTACTCCACCGAAACAACAAAGAGGCTGAAATTATTTATTTTAGGTCCCCAAGCCCATCGAATTTATATGAAAATATTAGCCTTCCAGAACAAAGGGAATATGGATGGATGGAGGTTAAAGTTTGGAAATTAAACTCAAATCATCGACTTGAAAATGGTTGTATTCTGGTGAATATGAAATTGATAACTTACGAGGAAACTATGTCCGGCCTTATTCTATGTGGATTGGAGTTTTGACCCATGTAATATTCAGTATATTGGCAAAAGTTTCTTGATGTATATGTAGACTGGGATGGGAGAGTTCACTTCTTCCTGTATGTTTTAGTTATAAAGGTACAAATGAAAAACGTCATCTAGAAAATTGAGTAAAGAATGCCAAGGAATATCAATCCATTCTTTATCACTGAAAAGTAGTTTGTTGTGTATCTTGGTGAGTAGTTCACATAGTATTAGGGGGGGGGGGGGGAATCGTCTATGACAATGGATGATATGTGTGGTGAAGGCTATGACAATGGATCAAACATGAAAGGAAAACACAGTGGAGTGCAAAAGAGATTTTTATATGAAAATCCTAGAGCGTTTTATACTCCATGTGGTTGCCATAGTCTTAGTCTTATATTATGTGATATGGCTAACACCTGTGGTAAAGCTACATATTTTTTGGAGTCATCTATCGCACTTATACTATCTTTGCAAATTCTAATAAGAGGTGGCAAATTTTGCAAGATAATGTTAAAACTTTGAGTCTTAAGTCAATGTCTGTCACTCGTTGGGAAATTCATGTTGACAGTGTTAAAGCTATTAAAGGTCAACTTGTCAATGTAAGAAAAGCTTTACTTGAAGTTGGAGAAAAAGATAATGATGCTAAAATTCAGAGTGAAGCAAAATCACTAGCAAATAATGAACTTGGTGATTTTGAATTTTTGATATCAATTGTTATCTGGTATCAAGTATTAAACATGGTGAATACGGTGAGCAAAAAATTACAATCAAAGGATATGGTTCTCAATACTGTTATTAAAGAAGTAAACAAGTTGATTGAATACTTCAAGGGATATAAAGAAACTAAGTTTTAGATGCGATTGATGAAGCTTTGGAGATTGCTATTGAAATGGGTATTGATCCAATATTTCCACAAAGGCGTCCGGTTTGAAGGAAAAAACAATTTGATGAAAGTTCAAGTGACAAAGAAGTTTTATTTTTAGCTGATGACAATTTTAAAGTCAATTATTTCTGATATATTGTTGATCAAGCTAGTGATTCTCTTAATACAAGATTTGACCAATTCAAAGAGTATGAAAAATTATTTGGTTTCTTGTTTCTTAACAAATTGAGAGAGTTAGAAGATAAAGATCTTAAGTTGAGTTGTCATGTTCTTGAAGATGCACTCAAGTTTCATGAAATATCTGATATTGATGGAGATAACCTTTATATGGAATTGAAGTTATTACTAATATATACAATTTGCAACCACCATTTAATTTAAGAAACCTTAAAAAGCGTATTTTTCCGTTATACCCCTCCGTTTAAAAGCCTATTATTCCTTTCCTTCCGTAGCGTATTTTTCCGTTTAAAAGCCTATTATTCGTTCCTTCAGTAGCGTATTTTTCCGTTATACCCCTCCGTTAAACAACCTATTAATCCTTTCCTTCGTTAAACACATACCTTTTCTCCACATTACCTTTTCCGTGCCTTGCATCCCGTCTAACCCTTCAACCTCCGTCGTCCATGTTAACGCCAAAACACCCACCATCCCACCGTCACTGACGACGCTCTCTGTCGCCGTCAACGCATCTCTCTCTGCCGCCATCAACGCCGGATAACCGTTAACGCCGTATGGAAACCAACCCACCATCGCATAACCGCCTCCCATCCACGGGTTCTTAACTCTATAATTCAGACCGTTGATACACCGCTTGCATAACCGATATATCACGTCTTTCCAGTGAAGCGACGATGCGTATCGATTGTTCTTCTTTAAACAAATTGTCACACATGTTCAAAGATTTTTTAGAACCGTGCCGTTTCAGTAACTGAATCAATGTTTGATTATTAGAATTTGGGTGGGCTTAAGACTTGAATTTAGGAATTGGGTGTGGGCTAATGGGCTTAAGAGTTAAGGCTTAAATTTGGAATTTAGGATTGGAATTGAGCTTAAGACTAAAATCATAAACTTGTAAATTAATTAGATAGTTCTTATTTTATATAAACTACTATATTAGTGTTTAATTGAGATTAATTATTTACACTTGAAAACTTATAAATTTCTAATTTGGTTTTTTCTTAGGGGTCGGTTTCAAAGTTCATGAGGGTCAGTTTCGAGAATTCATGGTGGGCGTTTGCAAAATTTTAGGGGGGCGACCGGGATTTTATCACGTATATAACAGTAAAAAAAAAATTTTTATGGAGGGCGGCTGCCCCATTCTATAGGGGTACGTACGCCTATAGCGACGCATCGGTTCACAATCATCATTCTCCGGCGTCTATAAATAGCGTCGGTCGCGCAACTGCTAGAAGAGTCATCAAACACCGCCGCCTCTGCCATCTCCTCTCCGGCAAAAGCGATCGCCTGCGACGGCGGCACTGTCCTTCTTCCTTTACTCCGACGAAGATGAAGATGAAAACGATGATGGTGTTGATGATGTTGACGGCACAAAGAATATACTTTTACTTTTTCCGTCACCAACTGTCGCCCGTCGCGGGCTTTTAGCTTTTCCGTCACCAATTGTCGCCCGTCGCGGGCTTTTAGCTTTTCCGTCACCAAGCGTTGATGAGCCGCTCCGACAAAGGTGAAGGGAGATGGGAGCGGAAATGATACGGAGGTGAAGAAGATGATTTTTTTGTTCGTTAAGTAATTAAACTTGCCTTTCGAAAAAAATAGTAATTAAACTCACCTGTTAAAGGATCATTTTCCAAAGTAAATACAATGAATGACACGTCCATTCATACTTTTCAAATACCCAGACTTATAGTAAACAAAAATTAAAATGAGGCTTTTATTTTTCTTGAGTTTGTATCTTTAATTTATTTGTATTTTGTTAGTTTATATTTAATTTAGTTTAAAATATGTACATTTTATTTCATTTATTTTCTCATGTTATTCTTTTATTTATCTATTTTGCAGCAGTAAAAGCAATACAATTATTCGATAAAGAACATAAAAAATTTGTATAATAACCTACTAAATGAAATTTTATGTTTCCGTCAATAAAATATAATATTATGAATTTATATACAAAATATATAATATTATTAATTTGTGATGAAAAAAGAAAAAGTTTTTTCTTAATCATATATCATGAACTATATCTCATGAGTAACGTAGATTTTTTTAGGATCTTTATTTAGATGGTATTTTTTTAAAAGGAGAGTTTAACGTTTAATCTATCTAATTAATTAAAATATATATTCTTTATTATTATAAAATAACTCATTTTTTTAAGCTTATTTAACGTTTTGTTGTCTATGTTTTTGCATTTGATCTTTTTACTTCTTGAGGATATAATAAGTTTACTTTATTTTCCTTGAAGGAGTTTAAAGTTTGAAGGAAAATTAAAGTTAAATTTAACATTAATTAAAATATTTTTTAATTTTTTTAAAATTGATCACGTTTAGCTTTTTATTAATTTTTGTATTCAAACTTTTATTTTGAAAACATAATAGGTTGTGCTTTTTTTAATTAAATATGCATCAACTAAAATAAACATTATATTCATTATGTATGAATATTTGATATAAAAATAACTTTTATTTATTGGATTGGTTGTTTGTCATAGAGTTTGTTCCGGCTGCAACGCGTCGGGGCACAAATATGCTTTTGTAAAAACTTTTAGTATAATTAAGTGTCGCATACTTGAAACCTTATGTATTAACAGGTGGTCTATGTAATATGTAAAACAAATTGGTTGTTAATGCTATCAGTTTAGACGGTAGTTATGCACTTTGCATCTTATGTTTTGATAGGCAATTATCATAAGCGTTTAGATTTTATTAGAATAATCAACTCCCGTCGCAACGCGTGGGTTTGCATAAACTTGTTTTTACACATTACAAACCAGTAAAGTTATCAGCCCTATAGATGTTTTGAAACATATTAAACAACTCGACTATTTCCCAAATGCAAGCATTGCATATAGAATATTATTAACTATTCCAGTGACGGTGCCATCTGCAGAGAAAAGTTTCTCAAAGTTGAAGTTATTAAATTCTTACTTACGATCAACAATGTTACAAGAAATACCTAACGGAATGGCAAGTATAGCTACCGAGAACGAAATATTGGACGATATGGACTATGAAGACTTGATCAATCAATTTGCTATAAAAAATGCTAGGAGATCTACACAATTCGTCGGTTATAACTACTACAATATGTCATTCTAAAACTATAATTTTATCGTTTGGGGCCCATTTTTCTAGCTCGCCTCATGCCCCTAATTCACCTCTCCGGTCCTATGTATTAACTTTAGCGAAGTGTCATGGGTACGCAGAGGATGGACATATGTCAACTTCAGGGGCGGCCCTTAGGGGGGGGCGGGAAGGGCGACCGTCCGGGGCCCGGTCTCCTAAGGGGCAGTCGGCAGCAGAAGAAGTGAAGAACTGAACGGCAGGCGGCTTTGCTTTCTGATTCAAGAATGGCAGCAGAAGAAGAAGGCCAGTAGGCCATAAGCCGCAGGCCAGGGACCGGGTCTGAGGTCTGAGGGACTAATCGAGAAGGCCAGAAAGGCAGAAACGAGAAGGCCAGGGAGGGACTAATCGAGTAATCTGTAATCGAGCAGGGACTATTCGAGTTTTCATAGTATGATTCGTTAAACGTTATTCGTTTGTTGTAGACTTGTAGTTTTTGATTATGGTTATTGTAGATTTGTTAATGATAATTGAATATTGATAGTTGATTAATGATTAATCGAGCAGGGACTTATCGAGTAATCGAGCAGGGAGCCGATACGGAATCGTCGAATAGACTATACGAGGTATGCATCATGATTCATTAATCGTTATGTATGATTCGTTAATCGTTATTCGTTTGTTGTAGTTTTTTATTATGTCATTATGAGTTTTTATTATGGGGCCTGTTTTTTTTAACATGTTCTAGACTCAAAACGTTTTGAGGATTCTCGGAACCAGTCCTGGTCAACTTAGACAACTATTCATGTTCACAATGGGTACGCGCAGGATGGACATATGTCAACTTAGACAACTAGGTCAACTTAGACAACTATTCAAGTACCTGAGCTACTTGAGCTACAACTTAAACCTGAGCTATAACAATGGGTAATTGCACTCTTTATTTTCTTACTCGTCTCGGGCCCCTAAATCTACAGCTCCGGCCCTATGTATTAACTTTAGCGAAGTGTCATGGGTACGCAGAGGATGGACATATGTCAACTTAGGCAACTATTCAAGTACCTCAGCTACTTGAGCTACATCTTAAACCTGAGCTACAACTTAAACCTATCCATGCATTAGACAACTATTCTTGCCATTAGCACATCAATATATTGTAGCTCTAGCTCAGGTTTTCTTAGATAACGTGTTCAAACTACATGGCAACCTAACTACTATCGTCTCTTATCGGGATCCTCTTTTCTTGAGCCTGTTTTGGCTATAGTTTATGAGACTACATGGAATTCAGTTGGATTTTTCTACAGCTTATCACCCACAAAGTGATGGCCAAACTGAAGTCTTAAATAGGTGTGTGGAAGCTTACTTGCATTGTATGATTAAGGATACACCTAATCGTTGATATAAATGGTTAACTTTAGTTGAATGGTTGTACACCACCACCTTTCATTCTTCTATTGGGATGACTCCCTTTCAAGCCCTTTATGGTTTTCCCCTTACATACACATACCATTCATTCCCAATGACACTTTTGTGGCTGATGTTGAATCATTACACAAGGGGAGGGAAACTATGATCTAAAGTCTCAAACTTTCTTTGGCCAAGGTAAGGAATCACATGAAGCAATCTGTAGATGCTAAAAGGACTTTGAGACAATTTGATGGGGGCTCCTAGGTTTACTTGAAATTACAGCCTCATGTGCAGACATTTGTGCACAAACACGGATATTCTAAGCCTGGTCCGAAGTATTTTGTCCAATTTTTAGTCCTTGAGAAGATTGGCGGAGTCACCTATAAGTCGGACTTACCTTTGGAGGCTCAGTTTCATCCAATGTTTCATGTTTCTTTACTTAAACAAGCACACCGGGGCCATTCGCCTACCATTTCTCTGCCCATTAATCCAAGACTTTCTTGCAACCATGAGCTATTGTGGATAGACTGTTGATGCGTAAAGGCAATAAACAAGTTACTCAAATCTTAGTCCAATGGCAAAGCTTACCCATTTTCGAGGCCACATGGGAGTTTCAAGAGGAGTTCCAGCTGCATTTTCCTCATTTCAAATCTTGAGGACAAGAATCTTTCATTGGGGGAAGTTTTGTTATGTCTTAAACTAGAAGGATAAGGTATGTTAATATTGTATTCTTAGAGGGTCAATTATGTCATATTTGTATCTTAGATGGTCAATTGTAAAGATGTCATAACAGTCAACTAACTGATTGCTAGTTGATGAATGAGAAACGACAACCCAAGCTTATAATCCAGCCATTAGAGAAGAATTGATCCATAATTGCTTTAAAATCTGCTTCGAACCGCCTCCAGTTCCTCTTTTGTAGAACACTAATTAGTTTTTATTAAATGATATTTAAAATTGTATTTAAAAAAAATAATGTTACTAATTAAATAGTGTAGCATTTAATGGAACCAAATTCGTATAAATTTAATGCCAAATATATTATGTTATTTTCATTTGTATATATAATAATAAATGTCCATATGCCAAAGAGGTTGTGGTGTAATGGTTGAGTTGAGGCCTGAAGTCCCAAGGGACTCGGGTTCAATCCCTGTCACCACCATTAATTTCTGTGGCATCACAAATGAGGCCTTTTAGGCTGATGCGCCAATCCAGGGTTGGAGCCTCGGCTCTCCCTCAAGCCCGGAAGGGGCCGTATTGGGTGGGGTTTTTCATTGAAAACTCTCCAACTCTGACGCCAAGTGGGCCCGGTTAAGACAACATATTGGCCGGAGTTGGACGAGGCTCTCCCATATGACGGGGGTGCGACGTTACACGTTCAATGTTCGCCTTTCAAAAAAAAATTAATAAATGTCTATATGATCGAATTAAAACAGTAATCAATGAACATCATAATTAAATCCATTGACCAGCATTTTTCAAAAATATTTGAATATTAATGAAATGATATTTAAAATCGTATTTAGAAGAATATGATATGACTGAACAAAGTCAATATAAATTTAGCACACTATCAAAACATGCAAGACCAAAGCAATGGCTTCTTCGACATTTGTTCTCACTTGCACCATTTTCATTTTCAGATGAAATTCAACAAACCTTCCATGAATGCCTTTCTAACATCCTCACCCCAAACAACTTCTTCACCCAAGCTGACGACGTTGATAAGTTCGTCAGTGTTCTTGTTTCCCGGGCGATGAATCCTCGAGCCTTTAAATATCCCACACCCGAGGCTATTTTCACTCCATTGAACGAAACACACATCCTAACCGCGGTTATTTGTGCCAAAAAGCTTGGGATTCACCTACGGTTTAGAAGCGGATGCCATGATTTTGAAGGCGCCTCTTACACGTCAGCTAAGGAGGATTTGTTTGTTCTTATTGACTTAGGGAAAATGCGTGGTGTTAATGTTAACACCACGGATAATTCCGTTTGGGTTGAGGCCGGAGCCACCCTTGGTGAGCTTTACTACCGAGTCATGAGAAGAGTGAAACCCTTGGGTTCCCAGCTGGGATTTTCACAAGCGTGGGCGTGGGTGGGCACATCACAGGCGGTGGGTTCGGGTCCATGACGAGAAAGTACGGGCTTGCAGCGGATAACGCGTTAGATGCAAGAATCATTAACTCAAACGGGGAGATCCTAGATCGGGCCTCCATGGGGGAAGATGTTTTTTGGGCTATACGGGGTGGTGGCGGTGGCAGTTACGGCGTCATTGTTTCATGGAAACTAAGACGCGTACCGGTCCTGCCATCGCCAAGATATTCCATGTTGATAGAACATTAGAGCAAGGCGCCACCAAGATTTTACACAAGTGGCAACAAGTGGCTCCCACCCTTGATGAAAATCTTTTTATCAGTGTCACTATTAGACTTTCACAGGTAGATTTTTTTTATGTTTAGAAGTATAAACACAGTTTTAAGTGGTTTCAAAGAACATCTAAAAAACGTGTTTATAATTCTAAACCACCTGTAACAAGAAATAATACTTGGCAGGTACTGGGATCAACTAACAAAACGGTACCTACAACGTACGAAGCACTGTTTCTTGGTGAGGCAGACAAGCTCTTGGAAATCATTAACAACAGTTTTCCCGAACTTGGACTAGGAAAAGAAGATTGTGTTGAAAAGAGTTGGATCGAGACGCTTATGATCCTCTCTGGCTTTACCAACATCACAGAACCTTCTTACCTCCTTGCTGGAGAACCCCCAGATGGGTACTTAAGCATCTATAAAGTAAAATCAGATTATGTGAAAGAAGTAATACCGGAAACCGGGTTGGAAGGAATATGGAAAACAATCCTGAATGATGAAAACAGCCCGTATATGATCTGGAACCCTTATGGAGGAATAATGAGCAGGCTTCCAGAGCCATCGATCGCGTTTCCTCACAGGAATGTACTTTTCGATGTCAGATATGTGGCCAAGTGGTACCATCATGAAAAAAGAACCGTTAACCATCATCTTTACGCACTTCACAAGGTTTATAGATACATGACGCAGTATGTTTCAAAGTCCCCAAGACAAGCGTATGTGAATTATCGAGATTTTGATATTGGAATGAATGGAGAGAATGCCAGTTATGAAGAGGCGAGTTCGTGGGGAACCAAGTATTTCAAAGATAACTTCAAAAGGCTGGTGCAGATCAAGAGTCAGTTTGACCCGGATAACTTCTTTCGCCATGAACAAAGCATCCCGGTTCTTTCTCCATAGATATCTTTTCTTTCTGGAATTTGGATGATTTTATGCTTTTTTTTTCCTAAGAAGTGGACAATAAGTGGATTTTATTAGTAGATATTAGGGTACGTGTTTGTTCGTCGTCAAAAAAAGATAGCTGAATTATTATTAGTGTAGTAGCCTCCTCTTGCTCTTGTGCACTCTGCATCATACTGCTTGACATGAAGATGCATTTGCGGCAATGTATTCGGTCTTTGTGGTGGATAATGCTACTACCAACTGCTTCTTTGAGCTCCACAAAACTGCTACTCCCCTAATAAAAAAAACTCACTTGCTGAAATGCTCTTTCTATCACCAAGAGAACTTGTCCAGTCGCCATGAGTATGTCTTCTGAGCTTGATATCATTTGATTTTGCAAACCACATACCAAATTCAATAGTTTGAGCTATATACCGAAGTGTACTCTTTTAGCTGCTCCGAAATGAATGATTGACGGGTTCTACATGAACCTTGAAATTAGAAGTCGTGTGAGTGAGATAAATCAACCCCCACTAGGCTTTTGAACTTCCTTTCATCTGCGCGAGCTCCGGCTTCACCATCCTCTGGTTACCCATTCATAAGACATAGTGAATCATGGATCTAATTCCTTAAACACGATATAATGCTTTTCTTAAAAGGGTCATTATTTTAAGGAAATCTTTTTCATCGAAAATACTAAACGGACTTTGTTCTTTGTAGATGTCTTCAAATTCAAACTTCTTTCATAATGCTCTTCGATACATCTTTGAAAAGGAGACTCTCATTGGTACCACCATTATAAGACTGGTTCCGAAGCCTAAAAATTGTTCTTAGGGCTAAGAAGAAGGAATATGTTCTTAAAAGTCCCTTACCTCAACAACCGTTACTAATTCCAAGAAAGCCATTGGTGCTTGGAATAAGCATGTTAATGACTCATTTGATGTGTCATTGTTAATCTTGGGAACCATTGAACCTGAATTTAAGGGAAACCTTAAGATAGGAAATGCTTTTGAGACGATCAATCTGTTGAAAGAAAAGTTCCAACAACATATAAGGATTGAACGTATGAGATCCGAAAAAGTAAGTTATCAAAAGGGGATGTGTAGAGGTAAGTGGGAGCTAAAATCCTTTCAAAATTAAGTACGTAATTGACATACTCAGTTTAGTCTAAATTCAATATATGGGTCTTGGAATATAGATTATTTCTCAAATCACATCGGATGTGACTAATAAAGGATTACACATCTACGGGATAGATGGAGAACCACAAACAAACATAGAAGTACCTTTTGCATAAAAGAAGCATAGGATGTTTCATATGAACACAGGATTGGTTGATAACGAAAATAAGAAGCATGGTTATTTGCGTAAAGATAAAAAGATTCTTTCTGGATCATAGTATGAAGAGTCATACAGTAAGTGCAAGATATGAAGAGTCATATCACTATATAAAGAATCATATTGATGCACTAAGGATAACGGTTTTAATCTTTATGTAATTACGAATTACATATTGAATAGTTTAATGAAACAATAGAATATATATGACATATAATATTAACGAATGTCGTTAATAGGATTGTTCGAGGATTGATAAGATATCAAACAATTGATAAACATCAATCACCTAAACTATTGCAAAAAAAATTGATCATGTGATAATCAATTAAAATCCCAAAGCCTTGGTCTAGAAATTAAGTTTTGATACCATCTTATACACTTGAGAAGCATATTGGAAGTAAAGCATTTATCATGATGGAAAAGGGTACATATGTTAAGAGTAACATTGTACAAGCTTCATTTGGACAAAAAGGTTTTGACAAGAGAAGCCTAAAGTAATTAAATAATACATAGTAACGGCTTGAAATGGTTCAAGTATAAATAGTTACAAACTACTTGAAAGAGTTCAAGGTGGTGATGATTACTTTATAACACATTTTTTTTAATTTGAAAAACACAAGTGAATAAAAGAAAGAGTTCTTTTAAGGTCAATTTGGGTAAAATTACAAAGAAGATATAATGAATAAAGGAGTTCTTTGCAATATAAGCAAATGATGTTGGACATCAGGAGTTTGTTGAGAAGTATCTAAAACAATGTAAAACATAAATCAAGTCTAGATAACCAACAAAGCTTGAACTTTATATTCTTATCAGATAATAGTCGCATGCTAAAGGTTCCACCTAGCTAGAAGGATCTTGATCTATGCTTAATATTTAGATGATATTGAATGGTACAACAACATTCTATCTGATCTTGTAATTAATGGTTAATTCCTGATCATTATCTTAGTACGGTTAATCCCTGAATAAAATTTATTCTAAATGTCAGTAGTCGATTGGATATATGGGAAAAGTAATACTATTGTGAGTCCTTGGTTTGTTCATGAGATGAAAGTTCAAAGAGTTGAAGACCAAATTCACAGCTATTCATTATAGAATGAGTATCGGACGTAATATATTTCAGAACTACTTCATGGATCGTTGTCATAAGTAGGTTTTAAAAATAGTATTGTCAATGTATCATCAGACCTGAGACATATACGGGAGCTCGATTATGTAGAAGGTTACTTCTTGACATTGTGTAACGTTCTTCTTTGACCAAGCAGCAATAAAGGTGGCTGTTGGAAGTTAATCTGAGACTTAGTGAGAGTTGTATATAGTCAAGAGGAAATTATGTCCACTTGCTACTGTAGGTGAAAGATATCTCTGGGACCCTCGTTGATTCTAACTGGTGTAAATGCACGGCCGTGCTCAGACTGTGTGTCTGAAGAAACCACTTTGCATCTCGATCGAGTAGAAAGAATGTTTGAATGCTATATGAGAATGTAAGTTGATCCATGTCTCATGTTCAAACGGGATATCTGCATCAGAAATGATAATTGATTAGAAACACCATGATTGTTACGCCGTCTCCACCCTCTTACGCCGATGTGCCTCCACCGTTGATCGGCTTCTGCTACGTCACGCCGTCGCCACTTCTACCATCGGTTTGATCTGATTATGTCAGTTTTGTGAGTGTGAATACTCGAGCGCTGTCAGGTTTCAGTTTACCGGTGTTCTGTGGGTGGATCTGAAAGAGTTCAGATTTGAGGGCGCTTGGGTGATTGGATTTGAAGGAGTTAAGATCTGTGGAGATTCGTGTAACCAGATCTAGCGACTGGAATTGTTGTTCTCAAAATGTTGAGCTTGATCCGTCAGCCGGTGTCGCGAAAGGTATACTTGTCTAATCACCTTATGGTTGTGTTTGTGTCTTTCTGTTTTGCATCTGGACTGTTGGTGGGCAGTCTAGGGTAATGGTGGGCAGTCTAGGGTAATGGCCTAGACTAGTTCGTATAGTTTTATTTAATTCCGTTGCGTTACTAAAAACTGTTTTGAAACCCTATATGAAACCGCAACAGACTCCGAGTGCTCCAATAACATGACTAGAGAAAAAGAAAAGTTAAGAAAGTGTGAAAAGTATACAGGTAACCACGTGGTCGTTATCGCAAATGATTCGAAACATTAGAACGCCGACATTGGAGAAGTACGATTTCTAGCAGAAAAGGTCAAAAAGATTTTGTGATGCAAGAGGCTTTTCACGACCCGGGGATGAAGAAAAACCTATTCTCCGTGCCACAAGTAACATCGACCGGTAAGTATGTTCTATTTGTACCAAGTGATGTATGTATTTATGATAAATTTGAAACTTTATCAGTTCTATTTTACAAAGAAAACGTAATGATACCATTTATGTTGCCGAGTCGCCCTTTGTCGACAAGACAAAAGGTAATCAAACTGCAGATCTGTGGCACGTGAGACTGAGTCATGTCGATTATGATAAGATGGAATTGATGATGAAGAATCAACTAGTTCAATGGCTGCCAAAGTTTTCTCTTGATAAAGGAGTGGTATGGGCCGGTTGTCGATACGGAAAAGCACATCAATTGTTGTTTGAAAGCCCGAACTACAAAGCCAATGGTCTGTTAGAATTAATCCATTAAGACGTTTTTGTGTCGGGTGAAGCACCCGTCAATAAAAGGCCTCAGATACATGGTGACATTTATCGATGACTATTTAAGATATGTGTGGATCAATTTCCTAAAAGAAAATTTTGAGGTGTTTGAAAAGTTCAAGTTGTTTAAAGAGAAAGTTGAACGTCAAAAGCGTCACTTAATTCAGTATTTACGGTTCGAAAACGGAGAAGTATATCTAGCATCAAACTTCAGTTGATGAGAGAAACAAGATTCGAAGACAACTCACTTGTCCAAAAATGCCTCAACGAAATGGCGTGTCCGAAAGGAAAAACCGACACTTGGCTGAGACATGTAGGAGTGTCGTAGATGCAAAAAATACTCTAGGTCGATACATGGCAGAAGCCATGCGAATGGCTGCCTATGTCAAAAACTATTTGCCACAACAAGGTCTAGAATACCACTCACCATATGAACAATTACTCAAGGTGAAGCTAAATGTAACCCACATTCGAGTTTTCATATTTGAATGCTATGTGTTCGTGCCAAGCCAGTCAAGAGACAAGATGGAAAAGAAAGCAGTACGATATATCTTTGTTGGATATGACCAGGAACGCAAGGGGTGGAGGCGTTACGATCCAACTACAAACCGATGTTATGTATCAAGAAACATTTTTTTTTCTTTTACAAAAACTCGTCATGGTGGTCAGAAGAAAATAAATGACTACCTGATACCGAGTTTATCAAAGAAAAGTTGGAAAGTTCCAAATTGAACCTAAGTCTTGATAAAGAAAAACTATAGAAGTTGATGAGGAGTCACAAAGCCCAGCCACAAGTCCTAGCTTAGAACCGAGGAAAAGACAACAACCATGGAATACCGGAATTCACAAGCAAACGCATGGGTCACAAGAAGACAGCCCCGGAGGCTGAACCAAGAAGGTCTACACGGGTTAGAGAGCCTAATCTAATGTACATGGTTAATGTAGCTGTAACCAAACCACTTAAGACCGAACCAGAAACATATGAGTTAGCATGTAGAAAACGCGAGTAGAAAACGCCATGCAGGAGGAAATCAAGGCAACGGAACAAAACAAAACCTAGATATTGGTTCTCAAACCTGTCAACGTAAAACCCGTCTCGTGTAAATGGGTTTTCAAAATAAAACAGAAGGCGG
Organism: Smallanthus sonchifolius; assembly: GCA_023525975.1. Taxonomy (NCBI): domain Eukaryota; kingdom Viridiplantae; phylum Streptophyta; class Magnoliopsida; order Asterales; family Asteraceae; genus Smallanthus; species Smallanthus sonchifolius. Next base: position 24,782,752 of record CM042018.1, on the reverse strand, counting down.
ATGGAACGGTTGATAGATATAAAGCCCGATTGGTGGCACGATGGTTCTCTAAATAGTATGGGATTGATTATGAAGACACCTTCAGTCTTGTGGCAAATTAACAACCGTAAGAGTCGTTCTAGCGATAGCGGTAGGCAAAATTTGGTTTTCGCACCAAATGGACATAAAGAACGTCTTTCTTTGTGTGCACACCATACATATGGAACAACTTAAGGGGTTCACAAGCAAAGAACACCCCTACTTTCTGTGAAAGCTACAAAAGGCGTTATACGGGTTAAAACAATCTCCAAGGGCGTGGTTTGGTAAAATGGGAGAATTTCTATGACTTTTTTATGTCTAAAGCCAACACAAGCGTGTTTACAAAATCAAACGAGTCTAAGAAAGTCATTTTTCTGTTGTACGTAAAGGATATGACAATTATCGGAGATGATGAATTCGGTATTGAGCAACTAAAATGAAATCTATGTATTAGATTTTACATGAAGGATCTTGGAAAGCTAAGTCACTTTCTAGTCTTGGAATTGAAATATGAAGAGGGAGCCATTATTCAACATCAACAAAAATATTGTATTGATTTGCTCACACAGTTTGGAATGTTAGACTGCAAACCAATTGATACTTGTAATGGGTTTATCGCTATTGGGTCAGTTCGAATAAATGGGTTTTGAGCCCAAGTTGAGTCCGGGTCCAGCATGCACGTGGGTTTTTTTTTGTTTAAGTCTTGCTTTAAGAGTTTGTTAGGGTTTAATGGGCAATGTCTTTTCCTGTTCTTTTTGGTTTACGTTACTGAATTTGTTACGATCTTTGTAAGCTATTTATAGCTCCTTTCATGTTCAATAAAAGTATCAGAAAACTTGTGTGAGATACTTGATATACACGTGCCTTTACAAGTGGTATCAGAGCACAACCTCTAGGAGGCGATCAACAAGAGATTCATGAGATCAATGGCGGCAGAAACAAGTAATTTTCAAGTCTCGAGTGTTCCCTGATTTGATGGAGATTATGACCATTGGAGTATGGTCATGGAAACACTTCTACGATCCAAGGAGTACTGGAGTGTCATCGAAAGTGGGTTTCAAGAACCCAAGGAGGGAGAAGCGATGACACCTGCTCAAAGAACGAATCTGGAGGCGATGAGGATCAAAGACTTGAAGGTGAGGAACTACCTGTTTCAATCAATTGACAAGCAGATTCTAAAGACGATGACCCAGAAAGAAACTGCTAAACAGATATGGGAAGCCATGAAGACTAAGTATCAGGGAAATGATCGGGTGAAACGAGCCCAACTGCAGCGGCTACGGAGGGTGTTTGAAGCCCTTGAAATGAAATATGAAGACACCATCACCGATTATTTCAGTCGGATCATGATCGTAGCAAAAGATATGCGGAATTTTGGTGAAGACATGCCAGATGTGAAGGTTGTTGAGAAAATCCTTCGCTCTCTAACTGACAGTTTTAACTTCGTTGTATGCTCTATTGAAGAATCAAGGGATATTGACATCAATGTTTTGAAACCCGGACCGGACCGGCCGGTCGGACCGGTCGGACCGGGAACCGGTGGTCTGGCCGGTCCGGTTACATGTGTTGAACCGTTTCTGCAGCGAACCGGCGGTCGGACCGGAAACCGGGTGGTCGGACCGGTTGAACCGCTTGACTATTTTTTTTTATTTATTTATTTTTTAATCTTTTTTAAGTCTCTTGGCTTCTTATTTTGTAGGTAATTGTTAGTTTAAAATTATTTGAATTGACTTGTTGGTGGTTTTTGAAAGTATTAAAAGCTATTTAGACTGATATATTTTTATAATATTTATGACGTCGTCCGGTTCTTAAATCCGGTCCGACCGGTCGGACCGGTCCGACCAGTGGACCGGTAAGGAGACCGGTTCGACGTCCGGTCCAGTTCTGAAAACATTGATTGACATGCTTTCAGTGGATGAGCTACAAAGCTCCCTACTTGTGCATGAACAAAAATTGAGCAAGAAAACCATAGATGATCAAGCTTTGAAGACAGAAAACGATTCATCCAGTGGACGGGGACGGGGACGTGGAAGAGGATCTTTCAGTCGGGGACGAGGACGTGGTCGGGGAAGAACTCGACCTGATTTTGACAAGTCAGCCATAGAATGTTATAGATGCCATCAAATGGGACATTTCGCATATGAATGTTCCCGTGGAGACAAGTCAGTGAATTATGACGAGTTTGATGAAGGAGAGGACCTACTTCTTATGACTCATGCATATGTAGAAAAGGAACAACAAAAGGGTATTTGGTTTCTAGACTCTGCATGCTCCAACCACATGACATGTACAAAAGAATGGTTCACCAATCTAGATGAAATTTTCAAGCACACGGTCAAATTGGGTAATGATCTTCGGTTAATGGTAAAAGGGATTGGTGACATCAGACTCGAAATAGAAGTTGTTGTCAAGGTGGTGACAAGAGTCTATTATGTCCCTGAACTTACTTCGAGCTTGTTAAGTTTGGGGCAACTTCAAGAAAAGGAATTAACCATTTTAATCCAAATGGGAATGTTCAAAATATATCACCCACAAAGGGGTCTGATAGTTACATCCAACATGACTCGAAACAGAATGTTTCTGGTGAATGTCATTATGGAGCCCATCAACAGTAGATACTTGAAGGTTGATGAAGAAAGTATTTCTCAGGTATGGCATAAGAGGTTTGGACATGTGAATAACAAGTCCATTAGAACAATGCAGTTTAGAAAGTTGGTGCAAGGCTTGCCTCATGTTGCTGAACAAACTAAAGCATGTGAAGTGTGTAACTTGGGGAAACAACAAAAGGGAGACGATTCCAAAAAGAAGTTCTTGGAAGACCACTGAGAAACTACAACTGATACATACAGACCTGTGTGGACCAATTGAACCTGCTTCATCAAGTGGGAAGAGGTATGTCATGGTCTTGATTGATGATTATTCTAGAAAGGGGTGGGTTTATTTCCTGGCTAAGAAAAATGAAAGCTTTAATGTTTTCAAGAAATTTAAAGCTATGGTTGAAAATGAAACTGGACTTACAATTAAAGGCTTGAGAAGTGACCGGGGCGGTGAATTCACTTCAAAGGTCTTTAATGAATTTTGCGAAACACATGGCATTAAGAGACAACTAACTGCTGCCTACACTCCACAACAAAATGGAGTGGCAGAGCGTCAAAATAGGACACTCGTGAACATGGTTAGATGTCTCTTAATTGAGAAGGAAAGGCCAAATAGGTTTTGGACAAAAGCTGCTAATTGGACCAGTCATATTCTAAACAGATGTGTAACAACATCCTTAGAAGACAAGGTTCCGGAAGAAGTTTGGTCAGGAACCAAACCAAATATGGATTATTTCAAGATATTTGGTTGTATTGGTTATGCTCATGTCCCTGCTCAGTTAAGATCCAAACTAGATGACAAAAGTCACAAGTGTGTGTTCTTAGGAATACGCATAGAATCAAAGGCCTACAGACTGTATGATCCGGTTCAACAAAAGATAGTTATAAGCAGGGACGTGGTATTTGAAGAAGAAAATAAATGGGATTGGAAAAGGAAGACTTTGGTCCGCTAGAGTTAATAATTCCGGAAAATGAGATAGAAGAGGAAGATACATAAATCAATAGTGAAGAGGCTACAGAAGGAGGTAGCCTACGGATAACACCGAAATTATGGACAATGTTGAAAACAGTAATGACACACTAAGGAACGCAAGTATTGCCTCACAAGAAGAAAGCAGTGAACAGTCAAGGCCACGAACAGGAACTTCTAAAAGAACTAGCTCTACTCCAGGTTGGATGAAAGACTATGAAACTGGGGAAGGATTGTCCGATGAAGAAGTTGACTTGGCAATGTATAGTTCTTTTGAAGACCCCACTAGTTTTGAAGAAGCATCCTAGGAGGCCAAATGGGTGAAGGCAACGGAAAATGAAATACAATCCATTGAACAAAACCAAACTTGGGAGTTAGTAAAGGCACCAGAAGGTACAAAGTCAATTTGAGTAAAATGGGTCTTTAAAACAAAGCTGAATGAGAAAGGTGAAGTTGACAAATATAAGGCTCGGTTAGTGGTGAAAGGATATGCTCAATGTAAAGGGGTCGACTACGATGAAATATATGCTCCGGTTGCTAGATGGGATACCATAAAAAGTCTAGTGGCAATAGCAACTCAAAGGAACTGGACCATATATCAACTAGATGTAAAAAGTGCCTTCCTGCATGGTGAATTGAATGAAACCGTGTTCGTTGATGAACCTCAAGGTTTTGTCAAAGGTGGGGAAGAACATAAAGTTTACAAACTTAAGCGAGCTCTATATGGCTTAAACCAAGCTCCAAAAGCTTGGTTTAAGCGAATTGAAGGTCACTTTCTTAGAGAAGGATTCAAGAAGAGTGACTATGATCATACCTTGTTTATCAAGAAGGTGTGGGACAAGGTAATCATAGTTAGCTTGTATGTGGATGATTTAATTTACACTGGAAATGATGTTATGATCTGTGAAAGTTTTAAGAGATCAATGAAGCAGGAATTTGAAATGACTGATCTGGGAAAAATGAAATTTTTTTTGGGAGTAGAAGTAATACAAAACGAGCTAGGAATTAGTATGTGTCAGCGGAAATATGCAAAGGAGTTACTTGAAAGATTTCGATTATGGGAAGGCAATGCTGTGAAAAACCCAACGGCTGGAGTGGGGAACAAAGTGAATGAAACTAAATATAAAAGAATGGTGGGAAGTCTAATGTACCTTACGGTTACAAGACCTGACTTAATGTATGCAGTATGTTTCATATCATGCTTCATGTCTGACCTAAGAGAGGAACATATGCAGTTGGCTAAGCGCATCTATGTGAAAGGTACTTACTGTTTTGGTCTCTTATATGAGAGGAATGCTATCAAAAAGTTGCAAGTCTATACGGATAGCGATTATGCAAGCGATATTGAAGATAGAAAGTGCACGTCGGGGTATGCATTGATCCTAAGCAGCGCTGCAATATGCTGGAGCTCCAAGAAACAGGAAATTGTCAAGCTATCATCCACCGAAGCTGAGTACGTAGCTGCCACTTATTGTGCTTGTCATAGTGTTTGGCTCAATGGGCTACAGTGGAAATAAAGTGTGATAACAGCTCAACGATTAAGCTTTCCAACAATCCGGTTATGCACAGGTGTACAAAACATATTGATGTCCGATTTCATTACTTAAGGGAATTGGTGAACAAGGAACAAGTGTAGTTGGTCTTATGTTCGACTACTGATCAAATAGCAGATATAATGACTAAACCAGTTAAGCTCGAGGTGTTCGAAAGGATGAGAAAATTGCTGGGAGTTTAGAATATTGAATATGTAAACTGAAGGGTAAACCCAACTTTAGTTTAAGGGAGGGTTTGTAATGGGTTTATCGCTATTGGGTCAGTTCGAATAAATGGGTTTTGAGCCCAAGTTGAGTCCAGCATGTTATGTAACGGCTGCACGTGGGTTTTTTTTGTTTAAGTCTTGCTTTAAGAGTTTGTTAGGGTTTAATGGGCAATGTCTTTTCCTGTTCTTTTTGGTTTACGTTACTGAATTTGTTACGATCTTTGTAAGCTATTTATAGCTCCTTTCATGTTCAATAAAAGTATCAGAAAACTTGTGTGAGATACTTGATATACACTTGTGCCTTTACAATACTCCCATGGACCCACGGTTAAGTTATGTGCTGACAAAGGAAGAGAACTAGACGATCCTACGATGTACCGTTAAATTATGGGAAGTCTAATTTACTTAACACTAACGAGACCCAACATAATCGAAGTTGGATTTCTATTCGATATATGCAACATCCACGGAAGCCTCACCTTGATGCAATTAGAAGAGTATTGCGTTACGTGAAGACTACTCTTGGGCTCGGTATTAAATTTAATTGAGGAGAGAAACTTGATCAAGTGGGCTTTTGTGATGCGGATTACGCAGGTGATTTAGATACCAGACGATCAACAACAGGGTACCTTTTTAAGTTGGGTCAAGGAGCTGTGACATGGTCTAGTAAAAGGCAACCAACTGTCTCGCTGTCAACGACTGAAGCAGAGTATGGATGTGCTTGTTAATTACTTGGTGAACTAAAACAACATGTTGAAGAAAATGTGGTGTTCTACTATGATAATTTGTCTTCTATTTATCTAGCCGAGATTCCGATGTTTCATGCAAGGTCTAAGGATATCGAGGTTCATTATCACTTCATACTGGAGAAAGTTTTAGAAGGCCAAATTGATTTGAGGTATATAGATACTCACCATCAAGTAGCATATGATTTTACAAAGAGTTTACCAAGAGAAAAGCTTAAGAAGTTTTGTGAAGCCATGAGCATGAAGAAGGTCAACATTGAGACAGAGTATTAAAATCAAGAATAATGTTGACCAAGGGTGGTACGGTTCGATCTTAAGGGGTGAAAGAAGGAGATCACTAAAAGTCTGGGGTAAATATTAGTAAAAGTCGAATTACTAATATTTTTATTAATTATCTGTTTTATTTAGATAAGGATGGTTTAAAATTTGAAATGTTTTCAAATTTCAAGAGTTGCTTGTGAGTCAAGTTTGTTTTAGTATTTAAGGTCATGTTTATTTCTTTTGTTTTGCACTCTCGTTATTATCAATAAAGAAAATCGAACAATTTTGTTCAAGCCAATTTGTGAAGTTTGTGATCTCGTTGCTTTGGTACCCACAAGAGCTCTCATATCTGACATGTCGAATTCTTTTAGCATTTCTTCTTCTTCGACAAGCTTGTGTAGATTATATCACTAACATAAAAGCAAATTTCCTCTTGCTCCCAACACAGACATGAGCAACATACAAGTTTTTATTAATTGGAATTTGAATTTTATTTGTCAATATGTTTAGTTCGTAAAATTTGTTGGAATTAGAATATAAATTCCATTCTTAACATGTTTGATTAAGAGAGTAATTGGAATTTTTTTATTAATTCTATTAAAGAATAATAAGAATAATTATCATAATCTTAACAATGAGAATAATATAAATAAAAATTATCATTAAGTATTTCCGACGGATATAGTCTGTCTGAACTCCATCGGATAATTTAGTTCAAAATCGATTCAAACACCCGGTAAATTTCATTTCCCCTCTTTCTAATTACTCATCTTCCCTGCTGCTCCTCCACCACCTCTTGTCACCACTGCTGCTCTACCACCTCCGCTCACCACTGCTGCTCACCACCGATTATTCTCTGATTTCTGATTCAACGCAATCAAGTAAATTTTTGACGTGTTTTTTCTAGATAATCTTTACTTTCCGTAAAAATTACATTGTTTTGTTTATAACCCTACTCCCAAAATGTTGTTTGCTAGTTTGATTCAAATGGGGTTTAACTATTTAATGAAGAAAAATCTCAAATTGAATCTGATTATTTCTAATTAAAAGGGGGTTTCTGTAATCTTGATTTCAGTACATGAATTTTGGGCTAAATTAGATTTAAACATGTTTGTTTATTTGATTTGCTTCATTCTGTTTCCTTCGATGTATTGATCCTGTTTAAAACATATTGTTAGTTCGGAAAAACATTATGTAAAAGTGTGTTATTTAGGACAGATTTTTTTTGTTACAACGAATTTTTAATGTGTTTATATACAAAAGCTTCGAAAAGAATTATATAAAAATGAGTTTTTTTACATATGAAAATTAGTTTTTCATATTTAAAACATATGGTTTATCAGTTCCCATTTTTTTTTTTGGTTCCCTAATGACCTCTCCCTCTCTCTCTCTCTACATACATATACATATATATATATAAAATATATGTGTATGTAAATATATAGATATATGCATATAATCCTGGCCCGAATATTTGTGCATATGTATATAATTTGTGTGTATATATGTATCTGATTAACCAAACCGAATCTCTCCCTCCCTCCCTCCCTTACATATGAAAATTAGTTTTTCATATTTGAAACACATGATTAATGGGTTCTCATTTTTTTTTGTTTCCCTAATGACCTCTCCTCTCTCTCCCTCTCTCTCTACATATACATATATATATATATATATATATATATAATTGTACTAAAGGGTATTCTTGACCTTTTGGCTTTGAAAAGAACTCGGTACTCACATCATCAGACAAATCAGTTCCCAAGACAAATTACTTTACCAAATCTAAAGAGTAGGTTTCCCTCTCTGCACCTAATTCGACATTTTCACTATCTTCATCTTCTAAAACATTTACCCTACCTTTGAAGATTGTAGATTTACAAACTTATCCTCTTCTACGTATTCAAAGAAATCGGCATCCGGTATGTTTTTATGTGCTGCCTTTTGTTTTCATTCTCACCGCTATGGTTACCTTAGAAAGTGTCAACAATCATTTGGTAATTGTTTCTTGATCTACTTTTTGTTTCATATGATTGATGTGAAATTGGTATTCTAGATCTTGAGGTTGTTGTTTCTTGATTTCATCAGTTTGGTGATACTAGATCTTGATTTGATTCATTGACATTATCAATTGTTAACTTTATTTTGGTTTATTAGTTTCACAAGCAATCTGATTTGCTTCCTGATCTTTCTAATTGAGTGAATAGAATCTCAAATTTTATAACATTATTAGTGATTTGTAGTAATTGACTAAGTTCCATCTTGTGATGAACTGACGGGATGTTTGCAGTTTTTGGTTGGATCATATATGGATATAATGATGATGAAAATGTGATCATTGACATATTGTAGTTCATCTTTCAGTTCTTATCTGCAAGTTTCCTCAGTATACGTCTTCTCGTTTCTTGCCTTTTGTAATTGATTTGATTTTAAATGTTCTAAATAAATCAGTTCTAAGAGCTTGACTGATTTGATTTGTATCAACATTGCACTAGGCTCGTTTCAACTGCTTTCTATATCTCTATCTCAAAATCGACGAGGGGTGTTGATCTGGAGCAACAAAAGGTAATCACCGGCCGGAGACTCGGAGAGGTAGTTACTTGATTAGTTGTTGGTAAAAATTGTTATATTTGTAATTTCTTATGTTGATGTAATACTTAATTTCTGGGAATGTAATACTTAAAAATTATCTTACATTGGTGTAATGCTTAATTTTTGGGAATAATTTTCTTACATTAGTGTAATTCTTAGTGATTATGGGCAATGCTACATTGAGTGGATTGATGTTATAAAAATTACACCAACGTTGAGTGGATTGAGTATTTCATCTGCACAATTAGAATCCTCCAGGGAAGAGAGACGTTAAGAAAATAAAGGAAAAAGATATGATGTGTGATTGAAGGAATGGGGTTTTAAGGTTGCTGATATAGAAGAAAATCCTTGGAAAATAGGATGGAAGGTACATATTAATGTCAGAATAAGGTACAAGGAAAAAGGGTGAAAGGTCAAAAATACTCTTACCCTTCAACCAAAATAAAGTCTACTACTAGGTGTCAACGTCTAATTGGTTGGTATGGGTTTTAGAAAGGAACACAACCCTATATATATATATATATGTATATATATATACATAGGGGAGGGTTCCAGAGAAAACCACAAGTTAGGCGAAAACCAAGAAAACTACTAAAAAAACCTATTTTACCCAATCATATAATAAATTTTATTTTTTGTTTCATTTTATTTTTATTTGTATATAAGAGTATCAATGTAATATTAAACATTTTTACCAAAAAACATTTTTACACATAGTGTTACGTATACGTAAACATAAAACAAAAAAATTGAGGTTACGTATACGTAAATCAAAAAAATTGTTTTTGGATACGTATACGTAAATAAAAAAATGGCCTAAAATGATGTGGTTTTCTTGGTTTTCACCTAACTTTGTGGTTTTCTCTTGATCTCTCCCCTATATACATATATATATATATATACAGAAGGGTTCAAATAATAACAGATTTTTATTTGATAACCATTCTCAAACAATCATATAATTTATAAATTTTTTTTTTAATTGTTAAAAGCGTATTTAAGTATCTTAAACATATATGTTGAACATAAATACATGAAGAGTCTTACATATACGTACCAAATAATGTTACATATACGTGACACATAGTGTTTACATATATGTAACACTAACAAAATGATAATTGTTACATATACGTAACACTATGTTTAAGAGTGGTTATCATGGTTATCACATAAATATTGGTTATCATTTGAACCTCACGCTATATATATATATATATATATATATATATATATATATATATATATATATATATATATATATATATATATATATAGGGTTAGGATCTTTTGAGAACTCATAAATACTTGAGAATTCTCGAGAACTTGTTAAAAACCAATTAAAATAATTTTTTTTGTTTTCACTGCCTTTATTAATAAAATACAACATAAAAAATATCTTTTCTCTCTAAATTATCCCTAAAAAAATTTATACACATGTATAAATGGTAAACACTTACACATGTGTAAGTGGTAAACTTACATATGTATAGATTTTTAATATATAAATACATGTAAATTTACATATATAAAATCATTTTATTATGATGTATTCTAATAATAAAGGTAGTAAAAACAAAAAAAAGTTGTTTTGATTGATTTTTTGACGAGTTCTCGCGAGTTCTCAAAATATTTAGGAGTTTTCAAATGATCCATTCCCTATATATATATGATGAAAATCCCTCCAAGTTGTAAAAACATAGAAAACTCTCTAAAAGTGGATTTTTACAAGTTTTTTTTGTAAAAGCTTTTATATATATATATATATATATTGACTAGTTTGATTATGTAGATGGAAAAAACCGAAGTGGTTCGGTAGCAGGTTGAGGGCATAGCTCATTGTTGGGTCAACGACGTACGTCGTCACGTGGTGGGGGTAGCTTAGCCGGTAGTCCTAGCAACCCCACTTTGGCAGCTCTACATCGTTCCATATATGGTAGCGGTCGCGTTTAATCGTTTGCATGTCGGATTAGGGTGGGTTAGGGACAATGACAATGATATCGCTCATCAGTGGGGTCACCTGGATGATATCCATGCGAAACATGATGATATCGATGTCGGTGTTGATGCCTTCATCGATGAGGGCAACGATATTGTCACTAATCAAGGCGACGGTGATGCTGATTAGGGGTACCCCGTCATGTGGTCGTGGGCCTAATATTCACCCGACGCCTCCCCTTGATCCCGCCCGCCATCAGGAGATTTTTGTTGGCGCTGATGGCAAGTAAGAATTAAAACTCACTTAGTTTTCTTATTTTAATTATTTTTTTGTAAAACTCATATTTCTTTTATTTTTGCATTTTTTTTCTATTTTCTTGGCGGGCCGTTGATGTCTGACTATATTGAAGTCTTCGTTTTACTGGCATGAGGTACCGACCGAGCACCGTCGGATCTTGTTTGAGTGGTTTGCTGTAAGTAACTTTAATTAGGAGTTTGAATTGTATATAAAAATTGTTGACTCATTAAGTGTATATGTGTGCAGCAACATTACTGTTGGCCTCCTGAGTTCGATGTGCCGATCCACGCCCGATGGGATCATGTGCACATCGATCACTTTCAATAATCTAACTTAATGCGTTTGTATTATATTGTTATATATACTAATATATTTTTTTTTTGAAAGGTGTGGAACATCGAACAGTGGAAGAAGAAGGCGAATGATGTTTGCAATAACCGGAACAAGAAGTACGGGACGATGTCATCCCGACACACTAGGGAGTCGATATTGTTTTCATAGTATCAGAAGAGAATGATACGCATTTAATTTTTTAATTTAATTCAATTATATAATATGTCTATTTAATAACTGATATTAATTTACTAACATATTGTTGTAGCATGCGGAGTAGAGAGTGGAGCCCGAGATGAGCGTCGTGTACGTGAGGACCCACTCCAGTAGGGATTCGGAGACGGGTGAGCGAGTCTGGCCTTATGAGAGCACTTGTGAGTACATGGTAAGTGTTTCCTTAATAAAAAAACATTACGTGTTTCTTTTTTTTAATTGAACGCTTCTTTTTTGTTTTGTTAAACTGCAGGACGTCTATAACAGACGAAAGGACGAGTGTGACGTTTCGGATTTTTCGTTCTCGCACTTGTATTATAATCATCGTGTAATCATTTTCTATTTTAATAAAGCGTAAGAGTTTTATTTGGTTTTATACAAATAGGTATTTTATTTTACGGATTTAAACTAATTAGAATAAATTTTAAAATTAATATAAAGTTTTATATAAAAATCTAAAATTAAAAAGTTGTACATTTAATAAAATAACCTATTATAAAAATTATTTATAATAATAAAGAATAAAATAAGTTTATAAAAACATTTTTAAATTTATTTGATTTAAAAGAAATTAAATTAATTTATTTAAATAAAAGTTCAGGGGTTGTTTTGTAATTAATCAAACTAGAAGGTTTAAAAACTGAAAATCGGTTGAGGGGGTGTTTCTGGACAATTTAAACTACAAGGACCCATCCGTATTTGTTTCAAGGGCTAATTTAAGTCGAACCAAACTCCAGGGACTAAATCTGCCAAATTGCAAATCGTAAATCCGGTCACCCCCTACATTGTCCGGCGGTCCAAAGCCTTTTCCGGCGAGTCACCGACAGGGCTGTTCCCTGCACCTCGACAGCCGCTACAGGCATCCCTGGCTTCGTCTCTCCCACGCGAACAAGACCCCCCGACCAATTGGTCTCCCCAACATAAGGATCGTCTGATCCTGTTGGTGGCCGAGAAACCCACTTTCAAATTCACACCCGACAGACCACCTCCACGCATGTTGAATGTCTGGATAGTTTCGTCTCGTCCAGACTAGTGTCGGAACGTGCCCAATTACACGTTTTAACAAAGAAATCAAGCTCGGCTATAAATAGCCATAGTCGGACCTGCTAGAGCTCGCGACCCCTCCTTCACCTAATCTCACTCCAAATTGAAGGCACCATTACAATCGCCATCCCTGTGTGAAGCCGTGATCAGATTATAAGGCTCAATTCAACTTGAATTCTGGAATTCAAGTTCTTGGTATTTTCGAACTAAAAGCCTTGCCAACCAGACCCTTCACGACCACGTAAGAATCCTCAAATTCGTTTCTTTACCTTCTGTTATCATAAGACAAACTGAATCAATCGAAGTCACAACTCCAAACCATCGATTTCCGGACAAATTAATGTTACTGTTTTATTTGCTAAAGTCTGGGCCATCGAAACTACTTAGTTTCGATTGAGTAAATGGTCAATCGAAACTAATAGTTTCGATAGATGGTAGTTTCGACAGTTATGTGGTCAATCGAAACTAGTAGTTTCGATTGAACATAGTTTCGATACTTGAACATAGTTTCGATACTTGAACATAGTTTCGATTGAACATAGTTTCGATACCTGTCACATCTATAAAACAGTTTCGATCAAATCAGTAATTTCAAGTAAATCTGGACCAACTTCTATGCTAATACCACTGAGGAATGCTATCATAAACTTATACACAATTGAATACTAATACGCACATGTAAACATACAATGATACCCATTTATCTACATAGGGTTTCAACGTGCTTAGACTTCAACATCTTTATCACCTACGCGCGTGAAAAAATACCCGCTTGCAAGGTGGGTTACATAGCCCCTATTTTACGTTTTTATACGTTTTGGGGTGAAACATTATACATGCTACTCACATTGTTTGTACGTGTTATACATGAGACTATATGCTTATTCTTTGGATGTACATACATTTAAACACAAGACAACCAACTGTAATATTGATAGATCTATTGTGCCTGACCAGCCCACCCGGTTAGGGTGTTTATTACTGCAAACTCGGATATAACCGCGTGTTATATTCAATCATATCGGATATAGTGGGTAACTATATTCAAACATACCGGACTTAGCTGTTGTGCTCTGTTCAAGCGCGTCAAACTCGGTTTGAATTGTGATTAAATAAATGGTACATCATACATACTATGTTTAACAAGATAAACAATAAGTTGCAAAACGATTTACAACTACTATTTACCGGATCTACTAAACCTATGTACTCACCAACTTTATAGTTGACACTTGATTTAAATAATGTTTCAGGTTTGGATATGTGACTACTTGCTGAAGATTTCTCCACTTAAGGACTATGGACCTAGTTAAATAAATCAATGTTTTGAACTAGACTATGTTATTTGAATTGTATTGTATTTGGATCTTTGTTGTCTTTAAATTTAACTAATGAATTATGCAACATTTTAGTCATCATGTGCTTATGAACAATCATTTCATTGTCCGCCCCGATGATTCCGCCATCGGTCGGGGTGTGACAGATTGGTATCAGAGCCATGGTTATAGGGAATTAGGTTATTAGACACAATGACCTAGACTATAACCCTAGGACTCTCTTTTATGTGTTATGTGCTAAATGATAAATTGCTATGTGAATTATTTGTAGTTAGGTATTATTTGAATTTTCCCGAGTTTGGTACATGAGACTTATACACATACATACAAGACTTTGATACATGATACATACTTTACAAACATATTTGACAAACAAACTTATGCAAACAAATACACTATTCATCCTTATCCATACTCTTTCCTAATCCATATTAATTGCAACATTCCTACACATTTTATACACATAAGCTCTCAATTCTGTTAAAATCTTGAAAATCTCGTCAACGACTTAATTTATTGAAACCAGTAAAGGACACGTGCAATCTGGAAGGGTGACACCTGTACATTGGGTTTTCTGTCTAGGAAAGCATTTCGTATAAATCCAAATAAACGGACCCGTATGCTTTCCTGGGAATTCCTGAAGTGAGTGTTTACCTATAGGCTAAAGCATGTCTTCTTGAAAGTTTTGAGGAATTATTTAACGTTGATAAGTCAATGTATTCGCAAGGATACGATCCGAACTTAAACTCAAAATTTGGGGACATTATAGCAAGATAGGAAGAACTAGACGAACATGTAAAGCAAATCATTATTACGGGTGCACACGTAATAACGATTTGTAGTGCATGCAAGTCCCGGCAATTCCTATTACGCGAATAATGATCTATAACATCATGTTCTACCCGGAATAGGTGGCTTAGTTCCCCCATCAACTTTGAATAAATACACATGCACTGGCACGCGTCATGATGAATCCCGTTTTTCTGCTTACATTATTTCCCGCTATAACTCATATATATATATATATATATATCCATCTTATCTAAAATATCATTGTCTTTTCTTATGGTGTTAGAATGTCTCCTCGACGTGCAAACTCTAGCACCTCTAACCCGGATCTTGCTACTCTCCTTGCCCAACTGGTAGGGCAAATGACCCAAGCAAATAACAACAGTGACGGGTCTCACAACATCCAAGGGAACGGTGGTTCCAACCCGCCTCACTGCACGTTTAAGCACTTTAACTCGTGCAATCCTACAAAATTCTTTGGGACTGAAGGTGCTACCGGCCTACTTCAATGGTTTGAAAGCATGGAAAGCACATTCCTAAACAGCGACTGCCCCGATAATCTTCGGGTTCGTTATGCCACAAGTGTACTCCAAAAGAGAGCCCTCACCTGGTGGAACGGTGAGAAACGCACTCGTGGTGCTGAGGTTGCTACATCCTTATCATGGGATGATATGAAGAAGGCCATGACTGATGAATTCTGTCCGCGGAATGAAATGAGGAAGCTCGAGGCTGAGTTTTGGGATCTTGCCCAAGACAGCGGGGATAATCTGGCCTACACCACCCGGCTTCAAGAGCTAAGTCTGATGGTGCCTCATATGATCACTCCCCTTGCTCGGGGGATTGAAAAATACATAGGCGGCCTGCCTATGCAAATTCAAGATGTTGTGCTAGGAAGCAACCCTCCTACACTTGAAGCTGCTATCCGTCTAGATGCTACACTATCCGACAATCATGTCAAGGCCGGAACCTTAACAAGAAAGGGTTCCAGGAAGGTTGTTTCTACTCTTGCGGCCGTCAAAGATGTAAAACCCGAGTCTTCTAACCGCAACAAGAAACGAAAAGGTCGAAACTTCGCAGCCGTAACTCCCGCTGTGCCTGCTATCCAAGCGGCCCCTTTGGGTCAAAACCCGAAAACTTATCAGGGCCCGAATCCCCAATGCCAGACCTGCAAGTACCATCATCCTGCCAACCTACCATGCCGATTGTGTTCAAGCTGCGGACGATATGGACACATGGTCACTACTTGCCGTACCCGTCCTCCCGTCCATCAAGCTGCTCCAACCAACCATCCAAATTATCCGGCACTTCTCAATGGTCGGGCATGTTACGAATGTGGAGACCCAAACCATTTCCGTGACCGATGCCCAAAACTTCATCATCAAGGTGGTCCTCAAGGACAAGCGTTTAACATAAACGCTAATGAGGCTCAAGCAAACAACGACGTGATAAACGGTACATTTCTCGTAAACAATCATTATGCATCCGTTTTATTTGATACTGGTGCCGATAGGAGTTTTGTATCTCTTACCTTTGAATCTCGACTTGCTAAACAAAGAACGAAACTTGACAATTCTTATTCCGTGGAGATAGCAAATGGAAAATCTATTACTATAAATTATGTTATTCATTACTGCAATCTAGAGCTTACTAATCACAATTTCTCTGTTGATCTCCTTCCAATGCAATTGGGAAGCTTTGATATTATAATTGGCATGGACTGGTTATCCAAGCACCATGCCGATGTTATTTGCTACGAAAAGTGTATTCGTATACCTCTCCCTTCGGGCGACACGTTAGTTATGTTCGATGAAAAACCGTGTCGTGGTCTTCAACTCATGTCTTGCACATTGGCACAAAAGTACTTGCGGAAAAAGTACGTTGCCTTCTTGGCCCACATAGTTGACACGAAAGACAAGGGTAAGAAATTGCAAGACATTCCAATCATCCGAGATTTCCCCGAGGTATTCCCCGAGGATTTACCTGGTCTTCCTCCCCTAGACAAGTGGAGTTTCGTATCGACCTTGTGCCCGGGGCAACTCCCGTGGCAAAAGCCCCCTATCGTCTTGCACCTTCCGAGATGCAAGAGCTTGCAAGTCAATTACAAGAACTCTCATCCAAAGGATTCATCCGCCCGAGCCATTCACCTTGGGGTGCTCCCGTACTGTTCGTAAAGAAAAAGGATGGATCATTTCGAATGTGCATCGATTATCGTGAACTCAACAAGCTTACAATTAAGAACCGTTATCCTTTACCCCGTATCGACGATCTTTTCGATCAACTTCAAGGTTCAACATGTTTCTCCAAGATTGATCTCCGTTCCGGATACCATCAACTTCGTGTTCTCGATGAAGACATTCCAAAGACTGCCTTTCGGATTAGATACGGTCACTACGAGTTCATGGTCATGCCATTCGGTTTGACTAATGCACCTGCGGTCTTCATGGACCTCATGAACCGTGTATGCAAACCTTATTTGGACAAGTTCGTGATCGTTTTCATTGACGACATTCTCATCTATTCTAAAATAAAAGCGGGGCATGAACAACATCTTCGTTTGATTTTGGAACTCTTGAAGAAAGAACAACTATACGCCAAGTTCTCCAAGTGTGAATTCTGGCTAAAGGAAGTTCAATTTTTGGGACACATTGTCAACGATGAGGGAATTCATGTGGACCCGGCAAAGATCGAGGCGATAAAGAATTGGAGTACTCCTAAGACTCCTACCAAGATTCGTTCATTCCTTGGACTAGCAGGCTACTATCGTCGCTTCATCCCAAATTTCTCCAAGATTGCGGTTCCGCTCACTGCCTTGACTCATAAAGGTAAATCTTACGAGTGGGGACCCAAGCAAGAGGAAGCTTTTCAAACTCTCAAGCACAAGCTCTGCAATGCCCCTATTCTAACACTTCCTAGTGGTAATGACGACTTTGTCGTTTATTGTGATGCATCCAACCAAGGTCTTGGTTGTGTTCTAATGCAACGTGGCCAAGTAATTGCATACGCATCACGTCAGCTCAAAATCCATGAGAAGAACTATACGACCCATGATCTCGAGCTTGGTGCTGTCGTTTTCGCCTTGAAAATTTGGAGACACTATCTATATGGTACCAAATGCGTGGTTTTCACCGACTACAAAAGTCTCTAACATATTTTCAATCAAAAAGAGCTTAATATGAGGCAACGACGATGGGTTGAACTTCTTAACGACTACGATTGCGAGATTCGCTACCACCCCGGCAAAGCAAACGTTGTAGCCGACGCCTTGAGTCGTAAAGAACGAACCATGCTTCATAGTGTTCATATTCATAACGATATCCAAGCCCGTATTCTCAAAGCACAACACACCTCGGTTACCGAGGGAAACATATATCAAGAGATGGCATGTGGTGTAGAACTCTTGCTAGAAACCAAAGCCAACGGTCTATTGTATTACTTGGACCGTATCTGGGTTCCCGATCGCAACGACCTTCGTATATTTTTGATGAACGAGTCCCACAAAACTCGATATTCGGTACATCCCGGAGCTGATAAGATGCACATAGGTCTCCGTCAACAATATTGGTGGCCCGGCATGAAAAAGGATATTGCCCTCTTTGTGGCAAAATGCCTAACTTGTTCTAAAGTGAAGGCCGAACAACAGAAGCCTTCCGGTCTCCTCGAACAACCTGAAATTCCCGTGTGGAAGTGGGAGAACCTTGCTATGGATTTCATCACCAAACTCCCACGCACTTCTAGTGGGCACGATAGTATCTGGGTTATTATCGACCGACTTACAAAGTCTGCTCATTTCTTGCCTATTCGTGAGGACTATCGAGTCGAGAAATTGGCTCGGATCTACATTGATGAGATCGTAAGTCGTCACGGAATCCCTTTGAACATCATCTCCGATCGTGATTCGCGTTTTACTTCCTGATTTTGGCAATCATTGCAATCAGCACTTGGTACTCGTTTGGATTTAAGTACGGCTTACCATCCTCAAACTGATGGACAAACCGAGCGAACAATCCAAACTCTCGAGGATATGCTTAGAGCTTGTGTCATTGACTTTGGTGGCAATTGGGATTCTCACCTACCACTGATTGAATTTTCCTACAACAACAGCTACCACACAAGTATTAACATGGCACCGTTTGAGGCTCTTTATGGACGGAAATGTCGTTCACCGATTTGTTGGAACGAAATTGGTGAAGCACAAATCACCGGTCCTGAGCTTATCCAAGAGACCACCGATAAAATCCTTCTTATTCGTGACAACATTTTAGTAGCAAGGAGTCGGCAAAAGAGCTATGCCGATAAAAGACGAAAACCCTTGGAATTTCAAGTTGGGGATATGGTTCTCCTAAAGGTATCACCTTGGAAGGGCGTAGTCCGATTTGGAAAGAAAGGAAAACTCGCACCTCGATATGTGGGTCCATTCAAGATACTCGAAAGGGTAGGAAAAGTGGCCTACAAACTCGACCTTCCTTCAGAACTCATCAACGTTCATCCGACTTTTCATGTGTCTAATTTGAAAAAGTGTCTAGCTGACGAAAATCTCCTCATCCCTCTTGATGAAGTGCACATTGACGAGAAAATACACTTTGTTGAGAAACCCGTGAAAATCATGGACCGAGAAGTTAAGAAACTCAAGCGTAGCCGCATCCCCATTGTCAAGGTCCGTTGGGAATCTAAACGTGGACCCGGGTTCACTTGGGAACGTGAAGACCAAATGAAGACCAAGTATCCGCATCTCTTTTCATAGCCTCCACTAGTTGAATTTTGGGGCGAAATTCCTCTAACATGGGGAGACTGTGACGTTTTGGATTTTTCGTTCTCGCACTTGTATTATAATCATCGTGTAATCATTTTCTATTTTAATAAAGCGTAAGAGTTTTATTTGGTTTTATACAAATAGGTATTTTATTTTACGGATTTAAACTAATTAGAATAAATTTTAAAATTAATATAAAGTTTTATATAAAAATCTAAAATTAAAAAGTTGTACAATTAATAAAATAACCTATTATAAAAATTATTTATAATAATAAAGAATAAAATAAGTTTATAAAAACATTTTTAAATTTATTTGATTTAAAAGAAATTAAATTAATTTATTTAAATAAAAGTTCAGGGGTTGTTTTGTAATTAATCAAACTAGAAGGTTTAAAAACTGAAAATCAGTTGAGAGCCTGTTTCTGGACAATTTAAACTACAAGGACCCATCCGTATTTGTTTCAAGGGCTAATTTAAGTCAAACCAAACTCCAGGGACTAAATCTGCCAAATTGCAAATCGTAAATCCGGTCACCCCTTACATTGTCCGGCGGTCCAAAGCCTTTTCTGGCGAGTCACCGACAGGGCTGTTCCCTGCACCTCGACAGCCGCTACAGGCATCCCTGGCTTCGTCTCTCCCACGCGAACAAGACCCCCTGACCAATTGGTCTCCCCAACATAAGGATCGTCTGATCCTGTTGGTGGCCGAGAAACCCACTTTCAAATTCACACCCGACAGACCACCTCTACGCATGTTGAATGTCTGGATAGTTTCGTCTCGTCCAGACTAGTGTCGGAACGTGCCCAATTACACGTTTTAACAAAGAAATCAAGCTCGGCTATAAATAGCCATATTCGGACCTGCTAGAGCTCGCGACCCCTCCTTCACCTAATCTCACTCCAAATTGAAGGCACCATTACAATCGCCATCCCTGTGTGAAGCCGTGATCAGATTATAAGGCTCAATTCAACTCGAATTCTGGAATTCAAGTTCTTGGTATTTTCGAACTAAAAGCCTTGCCAACCAGACCCTTCACGACCACGTAAGAATCCTCAAATTCGTTTCTTTACCTTCTGTTATCATAAGACAAACTGAATCAATCGAAGTCACAACTCCAAACCATCGATTTCCGGACAAATTAATGTTACTGTTTTATTTGCTAAAGTCTGGGCCATCGAAACTACTTAGTTTCGATTGAGTAAATGGTCAATCGAAACTAATAGTTTCGATAGATGGTAGTTTCGACAGTTATGTGGTCAATCGAAACTAGTAGTTTCGATTGAACATAGTTTCGATACTTGAAAATAGTTTCGATACTTGAACATAGTTTCGATACTTGAACATAGTTTCGATTGAACATAGTTTCGATACCTGTCACATCTATAAAACAGTTTCGATCAAATCAGTAATTTCAAGTAAATCTGGACCAACTTCTATGCTAATACCACTGAGGAATGCTATCATAAACTTATACACAATTGAATACTAATACGCACATGTAAACATACAATGATACCCATTTATCTACATAGGGTTTCAACGTGCTTAGACTTCAACATCTTTATCACCTACGCGCGTGGAAAAATACCCGCTTGCAAGGTGGGTTACATAGCCCCTATTTTACGTTTTTATACGTTTTGGGGTGAAACATTATACATGCTACTCACATTGTTTGTACGTGTTATACATGAGACTATATGCTTATTCTTTGGATGTACATATATTTAAACACAAGACAACCAACTGTAATATTGATAGATCTATTGTGCCTGACCAGCCCACCCGGTTAGGGTGTTTATTACTGCAAACTCGGATATAACCGCGTGTTATATTCAATCATATCGGATATAGTGGGTAACTATATTCAAACATACCGGACTTAGCTGTTGTGCTCTGTTCAAGCGCGTCAAACTCGGTTTGAATTGTGATTAAATAAATGGTACATCATACATACTATGTTTAACAAGATAAACAATGAGTTGCAAAACGATTTACAACTACTATTTACCGGATCTACTAAACCTATGTACTCACCAACTTTATAGTTGACACTTGATTTAAATAATGTTTCAGGTTTGGATATGTGACTACTTGCCGAAGATTTCTCCACTTAAGGACTATGGACCTAGTTAAATAAATCAATGTTTTGAACTAGACTAGGTTATTTGAATTGTATTGTATTTGGATCTTTGTTGTCTTTAAATTTAACTAATGAATTATGCAACATTTTAGTCATCATGTGCTTATGAACAATCATTTCATTGTCCGCCCCGATGATTCCGCCATCGGTCGGGGTGTGACAACGAGGCATCATCTTCCGGCACACAGGTTGATCCGACCACTCTATGGCTGGAGAGTATCGGAGGCGTCCACAAGGGGCGTATATTTGGGGTCGGAACCACCACGATACCACCAATCCCTATTAATCCCTTATGGGATCGTTCGGGACGACCATCACCGGGAGATCATACATTCCCACTCCACGCCAGTTATGTATACTATAGTTATTAATTTTGTTCTATTTAGAAATAAATATATACTAATTAATGACGTACTGTTAATTTGTTTAACGTGTGTAGGATCCCGTTGTAGACGCCAGTTCGCTAAGCTCCGTCAGATTATCGCTAGTTTGACGGTTTTAGAAAAAGAAATTAAAAAATGAACGTTTTGAAAAAAAAAAGTTTAAAAAATGAACAGTTATAAAAAATATTTACAAAACGAACGGTTATAAAAAAAGATTTAAAAAAAGAACGGTTTTAAAATGGACATTTAAAAACCGAACGATTTTAAAAAGGACGTTATAAAAAAAAACGTTTAGAAAAAGCGAACGGTGTTAAAAAAACGTTTAGGAAAAGCTAACGGTGTTAAAAAAATTTTAAGAAAACGAATGATTTTATAAAAAAAAAAAAAGAAAAGATAGTAGAATAGTTAAAAATAAGAAAATAAAGGAAAACACCCATTTTAGTAAATAAGTTTCCAACTACACCTATTTGGTAAATATTTTTATCAACTACACTCTTTTAGAAAAAACTCAATGAAAGTTAAGTGATTTTAAAAAGAAAAACTTTGAGTTGCTTAATGGAACACTTGAAAATTTTGATTACTATTGTGTAAAGTTACCTTTTTTATGACAAACTATTCAAACTGTCAAAAAAAACATGATCACGTGGTTAACAAAGTTAATTTTAAACCCATATTTTCTTCTTATTTCGTCTGATTGGTTTAGGTGATAATCGAAAAACTCATACCCTTTCAGCGGGATATTAAGAAATATTGTCCAAATCAAGTAATGTAAACATATTAGAAGTATTGTTACCGGAAGAATTAAAATTTCTTTTTAAAATTTTTTCTACAACTTCTAAAGGAATAACTAATAATTTCAGCAATCATTTTAACTAAACAATTTATCAAAGTTTCATCTACAGATAAAAACTTACAAATTAATGGAATTGAACACAGAATAAAATGGAAAGAGTAAATTAGAAAAATCATGCTTTTACTTTCGTCAAATTTTGGATTTCATCTCTAGATTTAAAAATCTACGGACTTGGTCCTTACTGTTTGGAGATCATCACACTTTTCGTCCTTAGGATGATGTTCGTTAAAAAAAATTGTTAAGTTGATAGAAAATTACTTTTTTGTCCTTTTACTTAAAAACAAAAACAAAACAAAAAATAATGAAAAAAAAGAAAGTAAACCGAAAGAATTGAATGCATACACCTAGCTTACAAATGTGTGCCCCCGGCCCACTTCGGAACTTAGCCCAATGGGTCCTATACTAAATATTGAAAAAATTCAATGCACCTGAATGTGTTGGCTAGAGATGTACAAATCGGGTTGAAACCCTAAACCGGTTCAAGTTCATATCTTCAAAAACCTGTTTCGTAGGAGAAACCAGTTCGTGAAAGCTGAGAACCCTACCAGATTCAAACTGAATTGAGTCAGGTTGAAACCGGTCCGTGTGCCAAACTGGTTCCTAAACCGGTTTTATAAATAAAACATTTTCTTATTAAATATTAATAAAAAACTAAATAAACAACATAAAATTCATCTTTTAAGAATTTTTGAAATTTTAGAACTAAGAAAACATAAATTCATTAAAAAAACATAATTTAAGGAATTAAGAAATTAATATAGTTTATTTTTTATTTTATTCGGCGTGCCGTCATAGTCGTTGTTTAGTGTTTATTGTTCGTCGGAAGTATTGTTGCCAATGCATTGCGACAAATCATAGATGAGTTCTTCGTCGAAGAGGAGAGATGATCTACTGGTTGCTACCTTTTCAGAGTGTATATCTTCTTCAACGCGTATTTCGTTTTCTAGAGTTGAAATATGTTGTTTATGTTCTATCGTGTCCAAGCATCGTTGCACCTGGTAAGTGTAGACCATCTCCACCGTCGCCCACCCTCCTCCTCCCCCGTACAACCACCACCAAATCGGACTTAATCGGGGGTCGATTTGGGCCATTTTCAGGTTGAATCTTGTAGTTAAATTGCTCCCCTATACTCCGATTGCCACTGGTTTGGAGTCCCATAGAACATTTGCCATTCAATTGCTCTCTACCCTCTCGATTTTGATGCGTCGATGGATCCATAACCGGGATAAATTCACAAAGAAATCGGGAAAAAGAAGAAGTGGGTGGTATTAATTTGAAGTTTCAGAAGGAGGTTTTGTGTTTAGGCTAGAAACCATCGGCGACCATATATTAATTTTAGATTTTTAGATCTAGTTTGATGATGTATTTGTGTGTGTATGTTTGTGGTTGAACCCATAAATGATGTCTAGGGGAGATCATGAAGACAGTGGCAGCGACATTAGGGTTCCGGCACTACTCTGAGAACCCGTTCTTGCGGCAAAAGAAACCAAAGGGGGGAAGGTTTGGGGAAGAAGGGGATGGGGGAATGTTTTAGAAATTACATAAATTGTCCTTTAATGGGTAAAAAGACCATTATACCCTCATGTGTAATGTAAATGTCAAAACTTAACTGAAAAACTTAACAGCAGTTAGTGTAAAAAACATAGAGTGTATAAAAATATGTAAGAAAAGTAACTGTGGTGTACTTATTGAAGTCAAAGGACACAGATTGTAATTTATATTATAAATAAAGGACAATCCATGTAATTTACTCTTTTTTTCTTTTTCTTTTATATTTTTTTTGTTAATTTGCATATGAAGATAAAGCACGAAGCAAGATGCTGGAACATGCTGCACAAGTAAATTTGCAGATCGAGTCTTGTATTACTTTTGTTGCAATTTTTTTAAGTGTTTTGTTAGGTTTTGTAACAAAGTGATAAAATCTTTAAATTTGAGGTTGCATTTTGGATATTTATGTAACTTTAGAATCAAGATCGCATATTACATGAACTTTAATCACGGGAGCCCGGCGGGTTCTGGTAACTTAGGTTGAAATGATTGTTACTAGGTTTTAGTGATTCGTCGGCTGATTTTGGTTATGGTGATCTTCGGTCATATTGGGGACATGGGCGAAGCTTAGTGAGGGCTCGGGGGCCCTGCCATCCCCACTCAGATTTTTCGCTCAGTAGTGTTAATTTATACGTATTCGGCCGATTTTTCGCTCAGTAGTGTTAATTTATACGTACTCGGCCGAAAATTTTATAGTTCCGGCCCCCTTGATAGGAAAAAAAAATCCCGCCCCCCTGCGTTTTTCTTCAAGCTTCGCTAGTGATTGCGTTTTTCTTAACCCTGAAAGAAAATGTAAAAAAACAAAACAAAAAAACCAAAGAAAAAAAATGTTTTTGCGTTGACACGAACGTACTTAAGTACATAAAACTAACATCCGAATTTGAGGTGGATCGGTTTTAAAGATCAAACCATTGATATAAAAATATATTATGTCTCTCACATTGCGTCTAATAATTAAAAAATAAATAATCAAAAGAAAAAAAGAAAAAAAATTTAGTAGCCATAGGTTTCGAACCCATGACCTGAACAATAAGGAAAGGAGGACAAAGAGCACTTGCGCCAAACCACTACACCAACACCAATCTTTTATTAGGTTTTGCACACGCGATGCGGCGCGTTTGCGAACCTACCTACGTGTGTTGCGACGGTGACATTGTCGCGATTAAGTAAATAAAAGAAAAGTAAAAAAATTAGTAAAGAAAAAGTATAAATAAAAAATAAAAAAAAATGTCATAAATGTGACTCGAACACAGGACAAACACTCAAAACCATCTTTAGTAGTGTAGAATATTGAAAACATCATTTTTAAAGATTATATTTGAGGTGAGGTGGAAAAGTAAAAAAAAAAATGTCATCAATGAAACTTGAATCCAGGACAATACACTCAAAGCAAGCTTATGGAGTTTACCACTACAACCAAACCATTTTTAATGTAGAATATTAAAAACATCACATTTAAAGATTATATTTGAGGTGAGGTGTGCCTCCTAGTCGGACACCGACCTTAGTTTTTAAGAGAGTTAGTAATATCATGATACATTGATACGTCAAATTTTTTTTAACTTAAATTACTTATTGGTTATTCATACAGAATTCAAAATGCAATATCATTCTAAGAATTATACATTTAAGGAGGGATGTGTATGGTTCTTAATTGCCGTCGGATGGTTTGTGCGGCGGTGCCAGATGGCACGTTTTGGGTGGTCTTTTTTTTTTATTTCTAATTAATATTTTGTTTGTTTAAATGATTAAATGGAGAAGGTTAAACATTTAAGGAGGGATGTGTACGGTTCTTAAGGTTAAATTTTTTTTTCATTCTAAGAATTATACATTTAAGGAGGGATGTGTACGGTTCTTAATTGCCGTTGGTTGGTTTGTGCGGCGGTGCCACATGGCACGTTTTGGGTCGTCTTTTTTTTATTTCCAATGAATATTTTGTTTGTTTAAATGATTAAATTGAGAAGGTTAAACATAAAAGCCCTCTTGAACCAGCGGCGGCGGTGCCCCTTCTCCCCATCCACCCAGATTTGAGGCGTGGAGGTGCCATTTTTATATTTTATTTTATTTTTTGTTATTTTTAACCCAGTTTTTTTAGTTGTTTTTTTTCAAACTTTTTTTTTCAAACTTTTTTTTCCTTAAGTTTTAATGTTTTGTTTCAACATTCAAGAATATTTTATTTTCTTCCTATTTTTACATGTTATCGCTTATATTTTATTTCAAGCCCGAGACTCATCTCTGGAGCACGGGCACCAAATGATAGTTCTATACATTTAAGTTAACATGTCAAAGATATTTTTCATATGATGAAAGACCAACTATTGCATTTAAAAGTACAATTTTAAAGGGTTTTTTCATTAAATGACAGAAAGTACAACTATTGTATTTTCATCAACAGTATTTCAGAAAAATTACTAAAAACAAAAAGTATAATGTAAGAAAAGAATAATTGTTAATTGTAATTTGAAGATAATTATAATTATAATTATAATTATAATTATAATTATAATATATGGTGATGGTGTATGATTACATAGAACAGAAGTACTGATCACTCTCCCCCGTGAATTATATAAAAGTAGAATAATACATAAGACATTTCCATCCACCGCTCTTGACTCTTGGAAAATCTTGACTTTGCCTAACTACTTTTCTGATATTCGTGGCAGTCTCGCATTCCATCCCCTTTTATTTATATATTTATTGGTTGTTGAATTTAAACTAAATCTCGAACATATATTTATTATAATTTAATGGGATGTTGATTTTTGAGAAAAAAAATTAAAATAATATCAAAATAAATGTGTGATTAGAATTTGATTTATTGGTTTTTGAGTTTACAAAAGATACACGCCATATATATATATAGTAAGGCCCCAAACCCGGGTAATCTCACTTGTTGAATTTACCCATAAACACATAATGAATTAAACTTCAAAATAGAATAAAAGCAGCGGAGTCATCATTCAAGTTACAAATTGTCTTAAACGTAGCGGAAGCATTGTTTTAAATATAAACATCCATAACATAAATAAAAGGAATGTCAGTGTCATTGCTTGGATAATCTCTCGGCGCAAGCTCTGTATCCACTGTCTAACACACCTACACTTAACCTAAAGGTCTGCTAAAAGTCAGCTAACGCTATTGAGTTCTAATTTTAAATAAAACATTCCAAAACCAAAATGTTTGCCAAAAACATAACATTCGTCAATCGTAAATAAAACCGTACATACATGCAATAACAGTAATCATAAGCTACTCGTGTCAAATCTACGTTTTTTGTAACTGTCAATTCTTTTAGGCATTACTCGAGATTAATCGAGATCTAGTGTCTATCCAGGATGTCAGGTCTCGTCCGGAATCCTAACCTAGACAGAATCACGACCCAACATGATAGTAACATAGCTCGTGTGCATCCACACGACATTTACAGTATAGTTAATCCCGTCGTCCGCACCAGTTGTACATCCGTTTGCTAGCTACAAAGGCCTCTGTATAGGTATAGCAAATCTTCGTGTCTAGGACGCCCAGTCTCGTCTGGAATCCTAACCTAGACACAGTTTCATTCATCACATTTTTTCCCGAAGGAACCGTTGGCAAATTCGACTTACATTGAAGCATTCGTTCGTAAAACCTTTTTGTTAAAGTATTGTACATTTTACTAAAACATCTTTCATTCAAAAACCTTTCGTAAACATTCAAGGAAAACATTTTATAAATCATTTCATAAACGTTCGTTTTGATAAACATAATCAATATTACTCTTGGGTTTATTCTTAAATCCAAAACAATCTCTATCCCTGTAGAGTTTTTAAAAATCATATTAGCATAGAAATATATACTTTAATATATATCATTATTATAATAATGAATAACTTTATATGTCATGTTGTAACCCCCAAGTTCCTAGATACTGGTTACAGTGACGTTGATACAGAACACACACAACGGAAAACTAAAACCATAACTTTTTATTAATATAATAACATTGTTTTAAAAACTAGAGATTGACTGATTATAAAACATGGTTCCTAACAGGAACTACAACTATGGCCTTATAGTTCCAAGAACATGCCACCAACCCAGGCCTTATGGTTCCATATAAACCCGCCTTCAGTAAATCCTAGTCATCAAAACCTTACACCTATACACCCATTGGATAGTCCTAGAATGCCAAACTACAAACTTCTAGCTAGTGGTCACATGTGCTTAAAAACATTTAAAAATATTTGGATCAGCATAAAGCTGGTGAGTTCATAAACAAAATCATGTTTTCACAAATTGTATCCATGATACCAAACATCCCATGACCTCACTCAGGTACCATCCATCCAATCCCCACCCAGTAGCCACACAAAGACTCTAAGCTTTTATTATATATATACTAGCGACTACCCGGCTACCGGGTACAAGTCCGACCATAACGAGAGGATCAGTCTCGCCCGTCACTCCAACCCACATCAGCCGTAATATGAGCTATTCACGGGTATATATACATAGGATAACTTAGGGATCTCAACAAAATCATTTGAAACCAATATTTTTATCGAGCGGAGTTTAGAGGAACTCACCTCAAGATTACTTCCATCTGAACCACTACCAAACACCAACACCTCGAATATACCCTAGACCATATTCATAATATCATAATCAATATCACTATCTTAGGTTTGCATAATGGAACCTTAGGAGAATTAGAAACCTTACCTCGGTATTATCTACGGTAGTTTGCGGACGATATGCTAGAAACCGGACTCTCGTATGCGAACCGCCGCTCGGGATCAGTCTTCCAGACTTTGTGTGTGTGTAGAGGAGTGTGTGAAATGGGCTGAGATCGACCAAATATTTATAGGACAAATTTCCTAGTCTTGATGGACCGTCACCAGGGGCGACGATCCGTCACCCAATCTGTGGCGGCTTACGTAACAGACCGTTATGCCCCGTGATGGTCTGTCATGGGTCTGAGTCAGCTGCCGCGCGTAGGCTTCCGGCTAGGCGGCTTAAAATTGCGGCATAACAAACCATTACCTACCGTGACGGTCTATCATAGGGTTTCCACACGTCTGAAATCGACCGCTAGTCAGCAGACACGTGTCGTTCCTGGAATCATTGTCGTGTCGAGCCCGTAACGGGCCTTATGACCTGTGACGGTCCGTCACCTTCCGTAACGGACCGTTTTCTGTTGTGACGGTCCGTTATAGTCTAGAAACCCCAATTTTTCACTTTTGGTCCTTGAACTTTGATCTATACTTTAGACCTTTATTTACTTGGGAATTTTCGTGGTGTTACAAATCTCCCCTCCGTAAAAGAATTTTGTCCTCGAAATTCAGTAATACTTGAACAAATGTGGATACTTAGCTTTCATTTGTTTAGTTAATTCCCAAGTTTGGTCAGCACCCTTACGACCTTGCCATTGTATGAGTACCATTGGTATCGTTTTCTTTCTCAATTTTCGATCTTGTGTTCCTAAGATTCTAACAGATTGTTTAGTAAACTGGAGCTGATCATCAACGTGTACATCATCCAATGTGATTGCCTGAGCGAAATCTGCTAAGCATTTGCTTAAACATGACACGTGGAACGTATTATGAATACCTTGCAATGTTTCAGGCAATTCTAGCTTATATGCCACTTCTCCAACTCTTTCGGTGATTTTATAAGGTCCAATATATCTTGGCCCTAATTTTCCACGTTTTATGAACCTTACAACACCTTTTCAAGGTGAAACTTTTAACATCACATAATCACCGACCTGAAATTCTAATGGTCTTCGGCGTCTATCTGCATAACTCTTCTGCCTATCTTGGGCAGCTTTTAGTCGTTGTTTGATCTGAACTATCTTATCAGTTGTTTCATGTAACATTTCTGGTCCAGATAACTGACTATCTTCAACTTCAGTCCAACAGATTGGAGTTCTGCATTTCCTATCATATAAAGCCTCGAATGGTGCAGCTTTTATACTTGAATGGTAGCTGTTGTTGTAGGAAAATTAGATTAGTGGTAGATGATTATCCCAACTACCTCCAAAATCAATTGCACAAGCTCTTAGCATATCTTCTAGGGTTTGGATTGTTCTTTCACTTTGTCCATCGGTCTGAAGGTGATACGTTGTACTCATGTTGATTCGAGTTCCCAATTCTTTCTGGAAGCTAGTCCAAAATCTAGATGTGAACCGACTATCTCTATCAGAGATGATAGATAGTGGTATGCCATGGCGGCTCACAATTTCATTGATATACAATCTGGCTAGCTTATCCATTGAATAGTTTCCATTGATTGGAATAAAATGTGCTGATTTGGTCAGTATATCGACCACAACCCAAATATCATCGTTCCCTTTCTGAGTTCTCGACAATTTCGAGACAAAATCCATTGTAATCCTATCCCATTTCCACACATGTATCTCCAATTGTTGCAGTTGACCTGCGGGTTTCTGATGTTCAATCTTAACTTGAAGACAAGTCAAACATTTCTCTATGTACTGAGCTATCGATCTCTTCATGTTCGGCCACCAGTAATGAATCTTCAATTTCTTGTACATTTTATCTGCTCCAGGGTGAATGGAATATTTTGATTTGTGAACTTCGTTCATTACCTTTGTTTGGATTTCTCCAAGTTTAGGAAACCAGATTCTATGTTCAAATCTTAAGATTCCGTCATCGCCTTTGGTTAGTAGCTTCACTTTACCAACCATGCCTTCTTTCCTAATGTTGTCATCTTTTAGTGCTTAGATATGAATTTCTTTTATTTGATCCATCCAATCTACCTTGATTTCTAATCTTAAGCTCTTATATTAATGGGTTTGATCTTTTCTTACCGGCTTAGGGTATCTGCCACGACATTGGCTTTCCCGAGATGGTATTTGATTTCACAGTCATAATCATTGATAAGTTCCATCCATCTCATCCGGCTCATATTCAATTCCTTCTGATTGAATATATGTTAGAGACTTTTATGGTCTGTATATATCACACACTTAGTACCATAAAAATAGTGCCTCCAAATCTTTAGAGCAAATACTATGGCACCAAGTTCTAAGTCGTGTGTGGTATAATTCTTCTCATGAACTTTTAGTTGTCGTGATGCGTAAGCTATCACCTTATCTCGTTGCATCAATACACAACCCAGACCAATTCGGGAAGCATCACAGTAAATGACGAAGTCATCGTTCCCTTCGGGTAACGCTAAAATCGGTGCGTTGCTAAGTTTCTGTTTAAGGGTATTGAATGTCTCTTCTTGTTTCTAACCCCACTCAAATTTCAATGCTTTCTGGGTTAAGGTGGTTAATGGTGTACCACCCAAAACTTCAACCTGAAATAAACTTTTAAAGCAACGCGGAAGTTAGGTCCCAAAACGACATTTAACGTATCCACACGTTAAGTTTTACAAACACGAATTAAACTAACATAATCACCTTAATTAGTTTAAACAAAAGTTACTAAAAAGTTATCCACAACTTGTAACAACCCCAAATAGTTTGTAAAAGACTCCATACGAGAAGATTAATAAAACCAATTACAAAACATGTCCACGAGAATCTAATCCACTTGATGCGAGACCTGAGATCACTCCGGGGCTTTCCCTACATTCAAAACATCAATTTGAACATGGTTAGCAAAGATAAGTAGCCCTAGGGACCTCCCACAAGTCCCTAAAACAACAAAAGGCCAAAACCCCTAAAACCCGAAATTTCCAGCCTCTACCAGAACCAAATGGGCATATCATACGCTCCGGGCGTATGATACACTTCCCGGGCGTATGAGGCGCTGCCTGCAGCTCAAACATGCTCAAAAATTGATTTTTAACCTATGCAACCCCCCCCCCCCCGTCGACTGACCCAATTGCATATTTAAGCCATTAACCATCATAAACTCAGGTTTAAACTACATATATGATCACCCACATGTACTAACATGAATTGATTAGTAATTTAACCCCCAAACGCGAGCACCACTACTAGTATTTTACCCTTGAAGTGTTTAACTTCAAGATCACTTAATTAATTGTTTAGGCATATAACGAGCTACATTGTAGACATGTATTGACCCATACAAGTCCTAACGTTTCACCATTCATCAACTTGACATATCCACATGTCTATTGCGAGAACCACCACTCACTTTCTCGCATGGAGTATTTGACTCCATGCTGACCCATGAAGTATCCACACTTCATGTCACCTGTGGAGTATTTGACTTCACTTTCACCTGTGAAGTACTTGACCTCACTACCACCCGTGAAGTATTTGACTTCACGTAAACACCTCCATGAAGTATCTACACTTCATGTAATCAATCAATTTACTGTTTTACCACAAACGGTTGACTTTTACCACATTAAGTTAATTTTAGTCTAATGTTACCACATTCTACATTTTAGTTGACTCTTGACCATATTGAGTCATTTACACCATTTAACCACATATCACACAATAGTTTAACCAATAACCACACAAGTCAACTTACATCTATATATCACAGTTGGACAATCAAGTTTGACTATTAACCACATAGTCTAATTACACATATTTACCACATTTGCACATTCAAGTTTGACTATTAACCACATAGTCTAATCACACCTATTTACCAAATTTGCACATTCAAGTTTGACTATTAACCATATAGTCTAATTACACCAATTTCAACAAAATAGTTTGACCCTATACCACTAAAGTCTAATTACACCAATTTCACCATTATCCACAATGGTTTGACTTATACCACATTAAGTCAATTTTACATCAATTTCACCGTTATCCACAATGGTTTGACTTATACCACATTAAGTCGAAATCAGCATATGACATATAAATATGATTTACCACATTTTACTCGTTAGTTTGAAAAATATCTTCATTAAGTCAACTATACCAATTCTAATACATTCACACCTTAGTCTGACCATATACCACATAGTCAAATCAACATACAACATGAAAATAGGATTACTGCATAATCTACTTACATGTAAACTACTTATCTACTACTAAGTAAGTGCAAAGCACTTACCTTGGCTAATGAAGATTCCAACCGGTCTTCAAAGCTATCACCTTTATCGCCTTGATCACCTAAACATTCCACATGTTTAAGTAATCTAGTTTACCCTAAAAACATACATCAAATTTATTTTGACACCCACCCAAGATCTTATGATCCTCACCCATCATCTAATCTTGCTTTATCAAGCTTCACTCAAGATTTTAACCATCTAAGTCAATTCCATCCATTTTGACCCGTTAAGGTTTTTACCCAATTTTCGTAATTTCATCAATTCATAATTTAATTCAATTGAGTTTTATACTTGAAAATGTGTTTATATTACACCATAAACACTTATCCATACTCAATTCACCACTTAAACACCTCCAATTATAAAACCCCCAAATTAGGTTATCAAGAACCCTAATTTCTAAATAATCAAATTGATTGAGGTTTCTTATCAATTAAAGTGTCTATTACACCCATAAACACTTATCAACAATCATTCCATCAATTAAACATCCCCAACCAAATTACCCTCAAGAACCCTAGCTTTATAATCCTTGAATTAGGTGTTAAAAGGATGCTATTAACCACTCTTTAATACTAATCAAGCTAGGTTTTAACTTTAAACAAGTTATTAACCACAAACAACCACCAATTCAGCCCCTAGCTTGATTTCTACTATAACCCACCAAGAACATGAATCAATGAAGGTTTTGGAGAAGAAAGATACTTACTTGATGTTTGGAAGAAGATGAATGCTCCATATCTAATATATTTCACATAAAATACTTCAATTTCGGATTTGATCTTCTTCTCCCCCTTTCTCCTTGCCCTTTCACGATCCAAACACACACACAAGTGTGTGTTTGTGTGATCCCCCTTGCCATAAAATTTGAGTTTACAATGTTACAAAACATCCCCCTGCAGTTTGAAAGTTACCCCTTGCTCCCAAACTTGATAAAAACCCAATTTTGCAACAAACCTCCAATTTTCATTTTTTTTATTCACACCCTTAGAATATGATTTTCATATTATAATATAAACCCACAAGTTGGTTCGTTACAAATGGAGTAGAGATCTTGGATAAATCTTGTATAAACCTCCGATAATATCTAGCTAGACCAAAAAAACTTCGAACCTCAGTCGGTGTTTTAAGAGTTTCCCACTTCAAGATTGCTTCAATCTTGACTTGACCTAGTTGGATTCCTTGTTTGTTAATGACATGCCCTAAGAATTGTACTTCTTGTTTCCAAAACTCACATTTGGGAAACTTTGCGTACAATTTTTTTTGTCTTAGAGTTTCCAAAACTATCCTTAGATGTTTAGCATGCTCTTCCTGGGTTCGGACGTAGATGAGGATATCTCTACGAACACTATAACGAATTTGTCCAGGAATGGTTTACAAACTCGATTCATTAGGTCCATAAATGCCGCTAGAGCATTTGTTAGACCAAATGACATCACTAAGAATTTAGAGTGTCCATATCGGGTTCTGAAGGCAGTTTTAAATACATCCTCCTCTTGTACCTTTAACTGATGATATCCATGTCTAAGATCATTCTTTGAACAATAATTAGCTCCTTGCAACTGATTGAACATGTCATCTATTCTTGGCAATGGATACTTGTTTTTCACAATGAGCTTGTT
The DNA here is from genome assembly GCA_023525975.1 of Smallanthus sonchifolius. Taxonomy (NCBI): domain Eukaryota; kingdom Viridiplantae; phylum Streptophyta; class Magnoliopsida; order Asterales; family Asteraceae; genus Smallanthus; species Smallanthus sonchifolius. The sequence goes on along the minus strand of CM042018.1, from coordinate 24,747,550 downwards.
CAATTCTCGATAATCTATGCACATACGCATACTTCCGTCCTTCTTCTTCACGAACAACACCGGTGCTCCCCATGGCAAAATGCTAGGACATATAAATCTTTGTCCAACAGTTCTTTGATTTGTTTCATCAGTTCTTTCAATTCTGAAGGTGCTAAACGATAAGGCGTTCTTGCCATAGGTTTAGCCCCATGTATGAGGTCGATTGGGAATTTGATTTTTCGATCCGATGTGAGACCGTGTAATTCTTCCGAAAAAATATCTGGGTGATCGCATACTACAGGAATGTTCGCAATTTTCCATTTGGGTTTACTATCTAAAGAATATACTATAAATGCATTACATCCCGCTTTCACACATTTCTTAGCCTTAGCTATAGAAATAGTTTCAATCTTATTTACATCATTATCGCATTGTATCAACCTATATTCTCCGTTAGGCCTACATATCCTAACAGTCCGTTAATCACAATCGATCTAAGCATGGCATTGGTTTAACCAATCCATTCCTAGGATAGCATCGTACTCGCTAATACTCATAGGCATTAATTCAAACACTGAATTCTCATTGCCTAGAGTCATATTGCAATTTACATACGATTCGGTTATCCTAATCTGCTCTCCACTCACCGTTTCCACTACATAATCACGCTTGAATGGTGTAGGTCTCATGCCTAAATATAAACTAATGGCATCAGAGAAAAAACTCATATTCGCCCCTGTGTCGAATAGTATTCTAGCATAAATATCATTAACTAAAAACGTACCAGCCACCACTTTGGTATTAGCATTCCTCTTTCCGTCACCTATCACAAACACTCGACCCTTAGCCCTTCTCTGGGCTTCTGCTGAATAGGCTTAGGACAATTCTTCTGTATATGTCCCATTTCATTACAATTGTAACATTTAAGGGTTGGACAATATCTCGCAATATGCCCCGGTTTTGGCATTTATAGCATTTCACATCTTGGGGACCTCTTACCTAGTTACTTCCCTCTCTCCTAGGGAACTTAAAATTTCTAGGCTTAAAACTATACATCACCTCCTCATTCTTTCTTTTCATCTCATCCGGTTTCACTTCTGCAGACTTTTCAGCCTTTGCCTTTGCCTCTTGAGCTGCAACTTCATCGTACATTGTGGCGCTGAATGTCAAGGTTGCATCCATATTTTGAGGTGCATATGTTTTCACAAGGGTGCGTACCTTCAGTGGTAAACCTCGCACAAATTGTTTGATTTTTCAAGACTCGGGTGTCACCAGATATGGCACCAGTTTCGATATTTCGTCAAACTTTGTTGCATATTATTGATGTGTCATGTTCCCAGCCTCCAAATGCTTAAACTCCTCCTCAATCTTGTCAAGCTCGTTTTGAGGACAAACCCGTTGTAGAACCAGCTCCTTAAACTCACCCCACGCATGTTATCAATGGCCTGCTCTCCCTTGGGCTATTTCACATAATCCCACCAATCCAATGTTGTGGTTTCGAATGAAATGGCAGCAAACTTAACTGCTTGATCGCTCCTACATTCACTGAGTTTTATAACTGCCTCCATATTGGTAATCCATTTAGTAGCGTTAATGGCTCCTTTCTTGCCATCGAATGGATTGAGATTGCATCCTCCAAAGGACTTATAGTTACACCCTTCCTACTTCTTCGTTCTCGTCAAAGAGTTATGGTTAGCATTTTCGTTATTACCTCCGGTATTGTTGGTTCCTCCTACAATGGGTCCCGTCCCCATTCTCCTTGTAAGAACTTCATCTAACAATCCAGGTAACGTGGTTCGTAGTGCCTTAGTGACCTTACTTGCCACAGCTTCTTGAAATTGGGTCTCTGACATAACTACTTCCTCGGCATGAGGTCCTGTGATATTATTGGCGTTATCATTTGTCTCATGGTGGACGTTATTATCGGTATCACTATTCGTCTGTCTATGAGACCTAGTGACAGGAGTTCGACCTCTTCCTTTTCCAGCCATTTGATACCTATACGTACAGATGTATTCGTATAACTGGTTATAATCCAGAAAATAAAAAAATAAAGACATTTGGCCAAAAATGCAATTAATTATCTGTTTTCTTGATATTTGATATATCCTAAATTATACATGTTTTGCATGCATAATAATCCCCATATTATGGTACTAATTGATTAATAACCTTACAATTGATACTTAAAACGTTAATATTTCACAATTGCAGGTTATTCGGTGCTCCAAGATAAACAAACCAAAAACCAGCTTAAAACATGAAGAAATCAAGCTTTTGGAGGACTAAACCCTAGCATTGACCCCCAAGAAGTCAAACCAGGTCAACACAAGTCAACCAGCAGCTAAAAGACGAGCCTAGGGAGCAGGCAGAGGGTTGCATGGCCGTGCAACCCATTGCACGGTCGTGCAATGCCCTTCTACCCTCCTAAGACTCCGGTACACTGTCCTTTGTACCCTGTTTGATTCCCGGGGTGTTTGCACGCCCGTGCAATCCAATGCACGGCCGTGCATTGCTCATTTTGAGGCCTATAAATAGATGGCTTGAGTTCTTCATTGAAGCATCCCTTACACACCCCAAGAAAACACCCGAGAAATCTTATTTCATAGTTAGAGTGTAGTAGTAAGTAGAGGGGCTCTTCCTCCTTGTTCCGCAATAGGAGAGCCTACGAAACTCAGCGTTATGCTAATTAGTATGACCATTCGTGGCTAGACTCTTTGTATTGCTAGGGTGAAGATGAAGTTTGGTGCATGTTAATGTTTAACGTATTAACCCAAGTGATGTGTTTATGTCTTTAACTATTCGTCCTTAAAACCACCATTTTGATGGGCTTTTATTATTGTCTAAATCCGTCTTTATATTTGTGAGTGTTCTTGATTTTTAAAGTGTAAAACCTTTTTAATCAAACTTCTCTTGAAGCTTTTACGTCTTTATACAAGTATAGATTGATAAGTCAATGCTTGGTTAACACTATTAAGATCGTACGTCTTTATACGAACTTATTATGCGACCAAGAATTAGTGAACTCATGTTAAGAACGGTACGTCTTTATACTTGGTTCCAGTGTTGCACCGCCTCCCGGTGAGCAAAATATAATCACCTATTTAACTCTAATACAAAGCATTTTACTTTCGATGTCTTAAACCAACCCGGAGATGACTATTCGAAGGGTTGAGGGTAATTGTTGTCCTTAACGGGAGGCACTACCACTTGTTAAAGCTTTTAAATTTGCAAATCAAATGTCGTGAGGACGAGGCTCTAGCGGTGACCCGGGTCACACATTTGTAGTAGTCATATCACTGGATTAGTCAACATAACATTATCACGGATCAAGCGGATTCGAAACCCAAAGCAAGACTATTCGTAACCTGATCATTTCCGATCTATTTACTTTCCTGTTATTTACTATTCTGTTCGTTACATTTCTATTACACATTTCACGCACGTTTTTACTTTTATGCTATTTACTTTATCGCCATTTTCTTTCATGTTCCACAAGCACACAAAACTCACTCACTAATTAAACCGGCTAAACGTTAACAAAAGTTGAGTATTAGAATTTGATTGTGTCCGTTGATTCGATACTTGGTTCTTACCTAAACTATATTACGCTGCGATAGGTACACTTGCCTATTGCCTATCCTGTGGCATTCCAGATATCCCCAGAGCTCTAGTTTAAGTCTAGATACTAGCCTTCTATTAGTATCTAAATCTCTTAAACTGCGGTTCTGATATCAACTTGCCACCCCTAGTTCCCAGATACTTGTTACAGTGACGTTGATACAGAACACACACAGCGGAATACTAAAATCATAACTTTTTAGTTAATAATAACATTGTTTTTACAAACCAGAGATTGATTGATTATAAAACATGGTTCCTAACAGGAAGCTACAATTCTGGCCTTATAGTTCCAAGAACATGCCACCAACCCAAGCCTTATGGTTCCATGTAAACCTGCCTTCAGTCAATCCTAGTCATCAAAACCTTGCACCTGTACACCACATGGATAGTCCTGGAATGCCAAACTACAAACTTCTAGCTATTAGTCACCTGTGCTAAAAAACATTTAAAAATATTTGGACCAGCATAAAGCTGGTGAGGTCATAAACAAAATCATGTTTTCACAAATTGTATCCACGATACGCCCTGACATAGGAAGAAGCAAGGGGAGATACCAACGTGGTGTCAGGTACATTAGTCCTTACCACGCCTTTGTTTATGTTCTGTTCGATTCAGGTGATAGTAAAAGTTTTATATCCTCATCATTCTTTAAAAGACTGAAATACAAAACCTCCAAAGTAGAAAGAGCTTTTAGTGTAGAGACCGTTGTGGGTAGAAACACTAAAGTTGAAGAGTTGGTATACGACCTTACCATGAAGATAGAAGGTCATATTCCCTGTTAAATTATTCGTTATAGCCTTGGGAGGATTTGATGTAGTATTAGGAATGGATTGGTTAGTTACCAATGTAGCTCGAATTGTGTGTAAACGAAAGGTGATTCAGCTCAACGCTCCTGATGGCAGCGAGGTCGTGATTTACGGGGATCGCGACCAACCCAGGTCTTACGGTTGCATATAAACCTGCCTTCAGTCAATCCTAGTCATCAAAACCTTGCACCTGTACACCACATGGATAGTCCTGGAATGTCAAACTACAAACTTCTAGCTAGTGGTCACATGTGCTAAAAAACTTTTAAAAATATTTGGACCAGCATAAAGCTGGTGAGTTCATAAACAAAATCATGTTTTCACAAATTGTATCCACGATACGCCCTGACATAGGAAGAAGCAAGGGGAGATACCAACTTGGTGTCAGGTACGTTTATCCTGACCACGCCTTTGTTTCTGTTCTGTTCGATTCAGGTGATAGTAAAGTTTTATACCTCATCGTTCTTTAAAAGACTGAAATACAAAACCTCCAAAGTAGAAAGAGCTTTTAGTGTCACACCCTCAATTTCAACTAACGGAGTTTTACCGTTTGGAAGGTGACACACCAGGATCTCAGTCATTAGTTACATTAAACGACACTATATGGGACTTGAAATGTCATAACATAAAAGTTCAGAGTTAATGCGGAAGCGTAAACGTTGATATAAAATTTAAAGTGGTTACACGCAACAAGCGTCAATCAATATAATTAAGTAAACTGTTTATCATGTTTGAAATGAATGAAATGACAGTAGGACTCCATGCATGTCCTAATTGTGCAACCTGTGCCATAGCTTAGCGTCCTGAGAAAACATGTAAGAAAAGTGTCAACACAAGGTTGGTGAGTTCACAGGTTTCAGTATAGTAATAAAGCGTTTACCAGATTAATGTACAATCAACATATATATACCAATGAGTAGCTAACCCATGTTCATGTTTGCTATTACGCTCGCAACCGTAAACTAACTGTTTGTATTGCCTCCTATCATGTCTATCAACCACGGTGCACGTTTAGGTCAATATTGCACCCGTTCGATATCCAATCGAGTTAGCGCGACTAACGCGGGTGAGGTTTGTCAAACCCAGTAGTACTACCCAACATACCTCGCTATTCTCATATTTAAACGGTTTGATGTGAGGACTTTCATGATAGAGTTTACGCATAGTCATAACAAGTGATATAATATGAAGTACAAAAATCAAAAAGAGTTTGCATCATGTTTTCTCCCCCAGTTTAAAAGCAGTAAAAAGGGGCCGTGAATACTCACCTGAGTAGAGCGTAGTAATTAGAACCACACAAAGATGCAACACTAACCACAAATGGATTGCACGCTGACAATCTATGAATGCCCTAGAATAAGACGTGACAGTTAGGAACACGTAAGAGTTTGTGACAACGACACGGAAAGATCGAACATCCTAAAATATACTTAGGATCAATGGTTAGACGAACTTGTCTACGGGAATAAGGACTTCTTAATATAAAAATCAAAATATACGCGTTTCGTGTCGAACGTTTCTAATTACAAATAACAATATTTAATAAAATATATTCGCGCGTTTGTGCCATTCAATAGCGGCCTAAGAAAATAATATACTTTATTATATTATTTTAAGTTCGGAGAAAAAGCACAATAATCAATTACGTGGCAAAAATAATAAATATATTATTTTTATTCGAAGATAATAATGTGTGTAAATAATATAAACAATTATGTTATTATTTAGTTTGGAACGTTTACACGAGATCAATAAACTAGGTGAAATAATATTTAAGTATATTATTTTTAGTTAGGGTCAAGGGTTGAAAATAATATAAATATAATATTTTATACGGAGTCGTGTCTTGAAAATAATATATAATTATATTATTTTAAAAGTGGAAATAATAACGATTATAATTTATAAAACCAACCCGAGCCTACGGGCGATTTTCGAGTTCAAAACATTTTATTATATTAATATAATAATGGTGGATTAGTTTTGATAATAAAATAATGCTTAAAAATCGATTTAAAACAAAATGGGGGTTTGAGGACTCGAACCCGGGTCTCCTCCCCCAAGCACCAACACCTTAACCAGTCCCACCCGCTAGGGCTTCGCAACTAAACCCAGACCGAAATGGTTTTAACACCCAACACTCCTGTGTTATCCCTCCCTTTTCAAACCGAATCCAACAAGTCCCAAAATCCATCGATTTCGATCACAGTTAACCTAGGGATCATAGGGTTTTTGTTAATCGGTGCATTACGAATCCGTGGTCGGGTTTAATTGCAAAAATATCGGGTTTAAAGGCTTTAATTTCAGTTTCATGAACCGAACCCTAGCTTTAAGAACACGGATTAAGATTTATCAAATTCGATAATGTTTGGAGTTGAAATCATGGGGCTTTTACTTACTAGAGGTTTTCGAATCTGACCAAAAGGTTTAATTGAGTTGAGGTTGAGTCCAAGATCGAAACCCCCGAATAGTTTTATCAACAAACCCTAGGTTCTAGATCTTGATTAATCCGATAATGAAAAGGGTTTAATTCATAGGGTTTTCAAAGAGTTGATGATTCCGAACCTATTCGTGTAATTTAATTGTATTAAGATTGAATTTAAGATCACAATCCCCAAATCATATTATAAGCAAACCCTAGATCCCGGATCATGGTCAATTCGATACAGGGAAGAGTTGGATTCATAGGGTTTTCAATGAGTGATGAATGGCGGAACTACCCATGTAATTTAATTTGATTGAAACCGTGTGCAGGTTAGGGTTCGATTAATCCATTTAAATGATGAACCCTAGAATCAGTTTAGGTTAAAATCGATAATGAAAGCCCCAATTTGTTTAGGGCTTTCAATCAACAGACCAAGACGAAACTAAGGGTGTGTTTATTTACCAAAATGGAGTTCTGATTGATGGTGTTCGGCTAGGACGAGTTCCGACTTCGAGCGTTCGATCTCCGGCGTCCCCGGTTGCTACTCCGGTCAAAATAGACTGTACAGGAGGTTCAGAGAGGTTCGACTAGTGTGTGTGTAGTGACAATTTGAGAGTTGGTAACCGGATTCGATCGAATTGCGTGGTCTTTGAAATGGGTTCGACGGTTTCTACTTTAGGGCTTTAATTCTCAATGATTAGTGGTGATGATCGGTTAGAAACGACTCAAAGACATTCGAAATCATCAATGCCATGCGTTACAACATTGAATTCAAACAGTTTTGCGGTTAAAGAATCGAATTTGGATCAAGATAATTGGGGGTTTGACTTTAAAAGTCAACTAATCTAATTTGTGTCAAAATGTTCAATTTTGACTTTCAGAAGTCAAACAGTTGGGTTTAGGATAAATACAACTTTAGTCCCTGTAGTTTCGTGCATATATGTTTGAGGTTTTGACAGAATTCGTCCTTGGAGTTTGTACTTGGGTTTACTAGGTTAAGAATTAAAGGAATTAACTGAGTTTAAGTTAACGGGGTTAACTCTAAATGATCGGGTGTCACATCATCCCTTAGTTGAAAGAATTTTCATCCCGAAAATTAGAAGAAGAAAAAACAAAAATTTGGCGTGTCATATCATCCCCTAGTTGAAAGAATTTTCGTCCCGAAAATTTGAATAGTACCTTATGTGTTTGACGTGGATTGCTTGAACAGATGAGGATACTTGCGCATCATCTGATCCTAGCGTTTACCACGTGAATTCCGGTCCGCGTTTCGAATTCCAACGGACTCTGACAATAGGGATTTTACTACGCTTTAATTTTTTGACTTCCCTATCCATAATTTCAATAGGTTCTTCGATGAAACGCAACTGTTCATCAATGAGTAGTTCTTCAAGAGGAACTGCGAGCGATTCGTCTGCTAGACATTTCTTCAAGTTTGAGATGTGAAAGACGTTGTGTACACCACTAAGTCTTTCGGGTAGGTCCAGTTGATACGCCACTGGCCCGATTCTCTTCACAATTTTGAATGGTCCAACATAACGAGGATTCAGTTTGCCTCGCTTCCTGAAGCGAATTACACCTTTCCAATGTGAGACTTTGAGTAGAACCATGTTGCCTACTTGAAATTCTAACGGTTTACGACGTTTATCGGCGTAGCTCTTTTGACGATCACGAGCTGCCGCCATACGGTTGCTAATTTGAATGATTTTCTTAGAAGTTTCAAGTACGAGTTCAGGACCTGTAAGTTGACTATCCCCAACTTCAGCCCAACAAATAGGAGAACGGCATTTCCGTCCATACAGTGCTTCAAATGGAGCTGCCTTGATACTAGTGTAATAACTGTTGTTGTAGGAGAACTCCACCAACGGTAGGTGAGACTCCCAAGTGTTACCGAAATCAATCACACAAGCTCGTAGTATGTCCTCCAGAGTTTGAATAGTACGTTCTGTTTGGCCATCGGTTTGAGGATGGTAAGCTGTGCTCATATCTAGACATGTGCCTAACGCTTTATGTAATGATTGCCAGAAACGAGAGGTGAATCGTGCATCACGATCCGAAATGATAGAGATTGGCACCCCATGCCGAGATACTACTTCTTTTAAGTAAATACGAGTAAGTTTTTCCATCTTATCGGTTTCCTTGATGGCTAAGAAATGTGCGGATTTTGTTAAACGATCAACGATTACTCAAATGGTATCACATCCGGTAGGAGTTCGTGGCAATTTTGTGATGAAGTCCATGGATATATGTTCCCATTTCCACATGGGAATCTCTGGTTGCTGGAGAAGACCGGAAGGTTTTTGATATTCAACTTTGACCTTCGCGCAAGTCAGGCACTTGCTCACATAGGTAGCTATATCGGCTTTCATCTTTGGCCACGAATACAGTACCTTTAAATCATGGTACATCTTGTCCGAGCCTCGATGAATAGAGTAACGAGACTTATGAGACTCATCCATGACTAGTTCCCTTATATCCCCGAACACGGGAATCCATATTCGTTCAGCAAAGTAGCGAATACCATCTGATTTTACCTCGAGTTGTGCTTCCATACCGCGTGTACCTTCTAGCGGTAGGTTTTCCTCTTTCAGAGCTTCAAGTTGAGCACTACGGATTTTGTTATGTAATCTGGGGTGAATAGTAAGCTGTAAAGCTCGAACTCGTTTGGGCTTGGTTTCCTTTCGACTTAGGGCATCGGCTACAACATTAGCCTTACCCGGGTGATATCGGATTGCGCAGTCGTAGTCATTCAAGAGCTTGACCCAACGACGCTGTCTCATGTTCAGCTCTTTCTGCTCGAAGATATGCTGAAGACTCTTGTGATCGATGTAGATGGTGCACTTGGTACCGTACAAGTAGTGTCTACATATCTTAAGTGCGAAAATTACGGCTCCCAATTCTAAGTCATGAGCTATGTAGTTTTTCTCATGTATCTTCAATGACGAGAAGCGTATGCGATGACTTTCTCATGTTGCATCAGTACACACCAAGACCTTGGATGGATGCATCGCAATACACCACAAAAACATTCGTTCCCTCTAGAAGAGATAGGATGGGTGCACTGCAGAGTTTCAGTTTAAGTATCTGAAATGCTGACTCTTGGGTGTCACCCCAATTATAGGGTTTTACCCTTTTGAGTTAGAGCGGTGAGGGGTTGTGCAATCTTGGAGAATCCTTCAATGAAACGACGGTAATAGCCAGCCCATCCCAGAAATTGTCGCACATCAGTTGGCGTTGTCGGTGCTGCCCAATTCTTGATTACTTCTATTTTAGATGGGTCGACATGTATTCCGCTCTCGTTGACTACATGTCCTAAGAATTGCACTTCGCGAATCCAGAATTTGCACTTGGAAAGTTTTGCATATAGTTGTTCTTGTTTCAGCAATTCCAGAATCAAACGAAGATGTTCCTCATGTTCATCCCTATTCTTGGATAGATAAGGATGCCATCAATGAAAACGATGACGAACTGATCGAGGTAGGGTCTACACACACGGTTCATGAGGTCCATGAATACCGCAGGTGCGATTGTTAGACCGAAAGGCATGACCATAAACTCGTAATGGTCGTACCTTGTCCTGAATGCAGTTTTTGAGATCTCCTCTTCTCAGACTCTCAACTGGTGATAACCGACCTAAGATCAATTTTAGAATAGAAACTTGATCCTTGAAGTTGGTCGAATAGGTCATCAATACGAGGTAAAGGATATCAGTTCTTGATTGTTACTTTGTTTAACTCACGGTAGTCGATGCGCATGCGGAAAATCCCGTCTTTCTTCTTGACGAATAGGACTGTAGTTCCCCATGGCGATGAGCTAGGTCAGATGAAACCTTTATCCAACAACTCTTACAGTTGTGTAGATAGTCCTTGCAATTCACGGGGTGCAAGTCTGTAGGGTGCCCGAGCAATAGGCGCTGCTCCGGGTACTAGATCGATTTGGAATTTAACTTGACGATGAGGTGGAAGACCAGGCAAGTCTTCGGGAAATACTTCCGGATAATCAAGAACGATCGGGGTGTCGTCAATCTTCTTCTCCTCAGATGGCTGCTCGACGACGAGAGCCAAAATGGCAGTATGACCTTTACGTAGACATTTTTGGGCTTTCATGAAAGATATGATGCCCATAACAGCACCGCTCCTTTCGCCTTGGACAGAGAGGGTTTCTTTACTAGGGAGAGGAAGGCGAACAATTTTCTCACGACAGATAATCTCGATTTGGTTTTTAGATAACCAACCATTCCGACAATTATGTCGAAACTACCAAGTATGACTGGCATAAGGTCAATGTCAAGTTCATGACCAGCTAATTCAAGTTTACAACCCTTAAGAATGTGAGTTGCTTCAATTATCTGTCCATCAGCTATTTCTATGGTGTACTTAGCTTCTAGTAGGGTTGGAATGCGACCACACCAGTAAGAAATTTGTGAAGTCATGCTGAGACTTCTAATGAGACCCGTGCTTATATGATAAGCGTCGGTCAATGTACAGGCTAAGAGGAGAGGTTCACATATAAGAAAAGAAATTTTATGAGATACAGATTCCAGTAATACCAGGGATTGGTTGTCTGTCTAAGTAATCGCGTTCAACCGATGGTTGGTTGGATTATATCCCCGTTTTCTAATGTCATCGGAACAACTGGATCATTTTGAAAAAAATCTGCTTACGAAGTTGGATATCCGGGGGTATAAATCAAACTAGACATATTAGTCACATGATAAGGTAATAGGGTCAAATGGAATTCATTGTTGGAGTGTAAGGAATAACGTGTTAGCTTAGGAAGAATTTCTCAAATTCTGCTTACATAGTTGGAGTCGATGGGTTTGCCATGAGGTTCTAATAGAGTTTCAATCAAGATAGTTTATGTGATCACGTTTAGATGAGTGTCTTAATTTCACTAAGACTCTTACATGAGTGAGAATAACATTGATGGATTACATTGATGATAATTCAGTGTGTCCGTAAACATTTTCAACCTGATAGTCGCGTCTATCAGCTGTTGAACGAGTTTAACGATACCAACTAGTCGTTGAGTGGGTTATGAGAGTCTCTACAGATAGTGAAAACTAAAGTCTGTAAATCACTGATTAGGACCATTTATTCACATACTAGGTTTCACCAGGACTTAGATGCACCTCAAATTACTATTACGTGTGCACCCGTAATGATAATTTGCTTTGCATGCTCACCCTAGTTCTCCCTGTCGTGTGTCATAACGTCCTTTAGCATGTATTGCTGAGTACATAGTGTTGTCAGATATGATAAGTCGTCGAAAAGCTTAGTCATGAACTATACTTTGATCAATTAGAACTCATATCAGGATGAGTAGTCGAGAATGGTTTGATCCGAGTATTCACTCGAGTTGAAACACAATACAGGAGTCCAATCCAGCGGATTGTAGATGAGAACATGGAACAAACATGTACATGAAATGCGACTTCGAGAAATGAAACTAATTCATGAATACAAGTTAAAGGAAGCAGCAAAGTAGCCGTCCTTTCAACTGATTCAAGATAGGGTTTGAGTATGCATTGAGCAACGCGTTCTCAGATTTGTGGTTAATATATTTTCAACAGAGTATCGACCAAAGACGCGAGCCCACGGCTCAGGAAAGTGTTGACATCTACGTGTCAATGGATTCTACAATGATGCGTGCAACAGTCTGCCTTCACACGGCGCATCGTTGTTACCGGTTACGGTAGGGACTCGCCTCCGACGATCCCAACTCCCAAAGAGATATGTGTTAGTGCTGAGTGCCATCCATAACATGGACCTGAGAAAGCCCACCATACCCAACAGGTGATGGTGATTTAAGTGACTCCTCCGAAGGCTCCGTCTCGCTGCCCTCGGACGGGAGTGGATGTTGTTCTGATGACTTCCCGAGTGTCGCCACCGGGAATGATGATATAATGAGAATGACGCGTTCCTCGTCAGAAGAGGGTGATATGGATGTCGTCATCATGCCTGAAATGCAATGTATGTATGGATACCATCTGTATCATGTATGAGTGTCTGTGTCGTGCAACTAATGCATGTGTGCGGTTATAGTCTAGTATGCAGTCCTAGTTCTCTATAACTCATGTCTCTGATACCAATCTGTCACACCCCCAATTTCAACTAACGGAGTTTTACCGTTTGGAAGGTGACACACCAGGATCTCAGTCATTAGTTACATCAAACGACACTATATGGGACTTGAAATGTCATAACATAAAAGTTCAGAGTTAATGCGGAAGCGTAAACGTTGATATAAAATTTAAAGTGGTTACACGCAACAAGCGTCAATCAATATAATTAAGTAAACTGTTTATCATGTTTGAAATGAATGAAATGACAGTAGGACTCCATGCATGTCCTAATTGTGCAACCTGTGCCATAGCTTAGCGTCCTGAGAAAACATGTAAGAAAAGTGTCAACACAAGGTTGGTGAGTTCACAGGTTTCAGTATAGTAATAAAGCGTTTACCAGATTAATGTACAATCAACATATATATACCAATGAGTAGCTAACCCATGTTCATGTTTGCTATTACGCTCGCAACCGTAAACTGACTGTTTGTATTGCCTCCCATCAGGTCTATCAACCACGGTGCACGTTTAGGTCAATATTGCACCCGTTCGATATCCAATCGAGTTAGCGCGACTAACGCGGGTGAGGTTTGTCAAACCCAGTAGTACTACCCAACATACCTCGCTATTCTCATATTTAAACGGTTCGATGTGAGGACTTTCATGATAGAGTTTACGCATAGTCATAACAAGTGATATAATATGAAGTACAAAAATCAAAAAGAGTTTGCATCATGTTTTCTCCCCCAGTTTAAAAGCAGTAAAAAGGGGCCGTGAATACTCACCTGAGTAGAGCGTAGTAATTAGCACCACACAAAGATGCAACACTAACCACAAATGGATTGCACGCTGACAATCTATGAATGCCCTAGAATAAGACGTGACAGTTAGGAACACGTAAGAGTTTGTGACAACGACACGGAAAGATCGAACATCCTAAAATATACTTAGGATCAATGGTTAGACGAACTTGTCTACGGGAATAAGGACTTCTTAATATAAAAATCAAAATATACGCGTTTCGTGTCGAACGTTTCTAATTACAAATAACAATATTTAATAAAATATATTCGCGCGTTTGTGCCATTCAATAGCGGCCTAAGAAAATAATATACTTTATTATATTATTTTAAGTTCGGAGAAAAAGCACAATAATCAATTACGTGGCAAAAATAATAAATATATTATTTTTATTCGAGGATAATAATGTGTGTAAATAATATAAACAATTATGTTATTATTTAGTTTGGAACGTTTACACGAGATCAATAAACTAGGTGAAATAATATTTAAGTATATTATTTTTAGTTGGGGTCACGGGTTGAAAATAATATAAATATAATATTTTATACGGAGTCGTGTCTTGAAAATAATATATAATTATATTATTTTAAAAGTGGAAATAATAACGATTATAATTTATAAAACCAACCCGAGCCTACGGGCGATTTTCGAGTTCAAAACATTTTATTATATTAATATAATAATGGTGGATTAGTTTTGATAATAAAATAATGCTTAAAAATCGATTTAAAACAAAATGGGGGTTTGAGGACTCGAACCCGGGTCTCCTCCCCCAAGCACCAACACCTTAACCAGTCCCACCCGCTAGGGCTTCGCAACTAAACCCAGACCGAAATGGTTTTAACACCCAACACTCCTGTGTTATCCCTCCCTTTTCAAACCGAATCCAACAAGTCCCAAAATCCATCGATTTCGATCACAGTTAACCTAGGGATCATAGGGTTTTTGTTAATCGGTGCATTACGAATCTGTGGTCGGGTTTAATTGCAAAAATATCGGGTTTAAAGGCTTTAATTTCAGTTTCATGAACCGAACCCTAGCTTTAAGAACACGGATTAAGATTTATCAAATTCGATAATGTTTGGAGTTGAAATCATGGGGCTTTTACTTACTAGAGGTTTTCGAATCTGACTAAAAGGTTTAATTGAGTTGAGGTTGAGTCCAAGATCGAAACCCCCGAATAGTTTTATCAACAAACCCTAGGTTCTAGATCTTGATTAATCCGATAATGAAAAGGGTTTAATTCATAGGGTTTTAAAAGAGTTGATGATTCCGAACCTATTCGTGTAATTTAATTGTATTAAGATTGAATTTAATACCACAATCCCCAAATCATATTATAAGCAAACCCTAGATCCCGGATCATGGTCAATTCGATACTGGGAAGAGTTGGATTCATAGGGTTTTCAATGAGTGATGAATGGAGGAACTACCCATGTAATTTAATTTGATTGAAACCGTGTGCAGGTTAGGGTTCGATTAATCCATTTAAATGATGAACCCTAGAATCAGTTTAGGTTAAAATCGATAATGAAAGCCCCAATTTGTTTAGGGCTTTCAATCAACAGACCAAGACGAAACTAAGGGTGTGTTTATTTACCAAAATGGAGTTCTGATTGATGGTGTTCGGCTAGGACGAGTTCCGACTTCGAGCGTTCGATCTCCGGCGTCCCCGGTTGCTACTCCGGTCAAAATAGACTATACAGGAGGTTCAGAGAGGTTCGACTAGTGTGTGTGTAGTGACAATTTGAGAGTTGGTAACCGGATTCGATCGAATTGCGTGGTCTTTGAAATGGGTTCGACGGTTTCTACTTTAGGGCTTTAATTCTCAATGATTAGTGGTGATGATCGGTTAGAAACGGCTCAAAGACATTCGAAATCATCAATGCCATGCGTTACAACATTGAATTCAAACAGTTTTGCGGTTAAAGAATCGAATTTGGATCAAGATAATTGGGGGTTTGACTTTAAAAGGCAACTAATCTAATTTGTGTCAAAATGTTCAATTTTGACTTTCAGAAGTCAAACAGTTGGGTTTAGGATAAATACAACTTTAGTCCCTGTAGTTTCATGCATATATGTTTGAGGTTTTGACAGAATTCGTCCTTGGAGTTTGTACTTGGGTTTACTAGGTTAAGAATTAAAGGAATTAACTGAGTTTAAGTTAACGGGGTTAACTCTAAATGACCGGGTGTCACATTTAGTGTAGAGACCTTTGTGGGTAGAAACACTAAAGTTGAAGAGCTGGTATACGACCTTACCATGAAGATAGAAGGTCATATTCCCTGTTAAATTATTCGTTATAGCCTTGGGAGGATTCGATGTAGTATTAGGAATGGATTGGTTAGCTGCCAATGAAGCTCGAATTGTGTGTAAACGAAAGGTGATTCAGCTCAACGCTCCTGATGGCAGCGAGGTCGTGATTTACGGGGATCGCGACCAACCCAGGTCTTACGGTTCCATATAAACCTGCCTTCAGTCAATCCTAGTCATCAAAACCTTGCACTTGTACACCACATGGATAGTCCTGGAATGCCAAACTACAAACTTCTAGCTAGTGGTCACCTGTGCTAAAAAACTTTTAAAATTATTTGGACCAGCATAAAGCTGGTGAGTTCATAAACAAAATCATGTTTTCACAAATTGTATCCATGATACGCCCTGACATAGGAAGAAGCAAGGGGAGATACCAATGTGGTGTCAGGTACGTTTATCCTGACCACGCCTTTGTTTCTGTTCTGTTCGATTCAGGTGATAGTAAAGTTTTATACCTCATCGTTCTTTAAAAGACTGAAATACAAAACCTCCAAAGTAGAAAGAGCTTTTAGTGTAGAGACCGTTGTGGGCAGAAACACTAAAGTTGAAGAGCTGGTATACGACCTTACCATGAAGATAGAAGGTAATATTCCCTTTTAAATTATTCGTTATAGCCTTGGGAGGATTCGATGTAGTATTAGGAATGAATTGATTTGCTGCCAATGAAGCTCGAATTGTGTGTAAACGAAAGGTGATTCAACTCAACGCTCCTGATGGCAGCGAGGTCGTGATTTACGGGGATCGCGACATCCCGTTGATGAATGTAATCTCCATGATGAAAGCAGAAAGGTATATGAGGCGCGGGTGCGAGGCCTACTTGGCTTATGTGATTGACAAATATGTGGAAGGAAATAGTTAAAAGATGTGCCCGTGGTGTGCCATAATCCGGAAGTGTTTCCTAAAGACTTGTCAAGATTGCCACCAGACCGGGAAATGGAACTTCAGATTGATTTGATGCCAGGCGCCCAACCTGTTGCCAAAGCCCTTTACCGACTGGCGCCATTGGAGATGAAAGAACTAATAGCCCAACCGGAGGAATTGTTAGAAAAGGGATTTATCCGACCGAGCATTTCGCCTTGGGGTGCTCTGGTTCTGTTTGTCAAGAAGAAAGATGGTGCCATAATAATGTGCATCGATTACAGAGAATTGGACAAAAGAACTGTGAAGAACAAGTACCCGCTACCCAGGATCGACGATCTGTTCGACCAACTGCAAGGCGCCAAATGGTTCTCGAAAATCGACCTACGGTCGGGTTATCATCAACTAAAAGTAAGAGAGGAAGACATACCTAAAACCGCCTTCCGTACGCGGTATGGACACTACGAGTTCCGTGTGATGTCCTTTAGGTTGACGAATGCTCCCGCAGAATTCATCGATATGATGAACAGTGTGTGACTTTAATAAATATGTGGCCAGAATTTGGTTTTCTGGTTTACGCATTTAAATTTGGTTCACATTTGATCATTTTCCTATATATATATATATGGGGAAAGTGAATATGCTGCTATTAAGCATGTAAGTTATATGCGAAACCTATCAAAACTGCGTCGTTTTGATCAAATTTACATTAAATTTAATTCAACTATTTTTTCTCCAATAATTTCGCCTTCCTTTTGTATCACTATTTATTTTCCAATTATTTTACGGTCTTCTAATAAGCTTGCATCATCATCTTAACAAATGTTACATACACTGTAACCATTTCACATTCTTTTTTTCCGTGAAGCCATTTAGCATTTAATCTTCCACTGTTTAGTGATATATTATTTATTTATGAGTAAAAAAATAGAGTGTGCCATCTTTATGGATAGAAAAAAATGGATGCTCTATTATCCAAGAGATTAATAATGATAAAATATTTGGTTAACTATTTTGAATTGGTCCAATAGTTTGCTGAACTATAATGGTTTATTTTAACATTGTCGCTGAAGGAGGAAGATAAAGATATGAATGAAGTATTTCCTGAACTTAGAATGAAGAATTTATTAAAACATGGTAGCTTTTATCCAAAACAATGTAGTTTTGAGTGATTTCGCATATAACTTACATGTTTAACAGCACAATATTCACTTTCCCATATATATATATATATATATATATATATATATATATATATATACTATCTAATAAATAAATATTATTTCATAACACGTGTCGCATTCATATTCATTCTCATAATTTTTTTCCGTTTCTCTCTCTTATTAAATGCACCTATATTTTTTTAATAATAATATATTTTAAAGAAAATACTATCTATACTAATAAAACACATTTATTTTAAATTATTCCTTATTTGAAACATTGAAATCTAATTATCTAACTTTTATTTTCAATCAAATAGTAAATGAAAGTCAAATTAAATTAAATAGTAATTAACGTATTTTTAAAACCCAATTATATATTAATTTTTACGTATTTTGAATTTTGTTTTCAATCCTTAGTATATGTAATACATTTTTACACCTGTAAAATATATACATAAATATTTAAGAATTTTATGTATTGATATTTTTCACCACGTGTGTATTACACGGGTTCTAAGCTAGTATATATATATATAGGGGAGGGTTAAAATGAAAACTCACTTGAGTTGAGAAAACGTAAAAAAAACCTTTTGTAACAATTTTTTTTAAATAAGGTAAATTTGTTACATATTTTCGTCACTTTTTATAAAATAATAAAAATAAAAAAAGCGCCGAGTACTTTTTTTAAATGTGTAAAAAATGGGAAAAAAACTCGTTTTTGGTCATGTTACATACTTAACATATTCAGTTACATATGTAAACTTTTATAATTTTTTTTTTAAAACGGTCGGCACTTTTTAATTTTTTTAATAAAAAGTGTTGAAATTATATACACAATTTATCGTAAAAAGCATTTTGATTTTTGATATAGTTTTCATGGGTTTTCACAACTTTAGTAGGTTTTCATCCTATACTTCACATATATATATATAGGGTAAGTATATGAAGAAAACCCATTGAGTTGAGAAAACTCTTTATTAACATATGTAACAGCTAAAAATTGGTGAAAATTTAAAAAAAAAATTAGATACATTCTATATCTAATTTTATAACCTTTAGCAAAAAAAATCAAAAAGGCGCCGAGCGGTTTTTTTATAAATTTTTTTTATTAAATCGCTCAACGTTGTTACGTATGTAAAACGTGAATTTTTGTCATTTTTTTATGTGTTACATATGTTACTGCTGACGTCATGCTGACCGATATTTAAAAAAGTTAATTTCAATTATTTTTTCAAGATTTTTTTTTAAAAAAAAAAGTACTCGACGGTTTTTTGTTTTTTTGGGTTTTTTTGTGACGAAAATAGTAATTACAAAAACCATAAGTTACATTGAGTTTCCATTAGTTTTCTCAACTCAAATGGGTTTTCAATCTAACCCTCCCATATATATATATATATATATATATATATATATATATATATATATATATATATATATATATATATATATATATATATTGGGTTTTCATCTACCGAGGAGCTCAAAACCTGTCTTAGGATATCACTAGCATTATATTTGAAGCTAAAAATGAGTATATATATATATATATATCAAAGAAAATTCTCATAAGTTTGCGACAAAAAAAAGTAACAACAAGATTTTCTATAATTTTTCGACAAATTTATTAAGTAAGTTAACTTAATTATTTAATATAATCGTCGGAATATTGTCGAAAATTACCGACGAAAGGCTTTTGTCGCTAATTCGTCAAAAAATTAGTCGGGACTTTGTCGGAAAATACATTTCCTACGGGGTTTTTTTCCAACAAACATTTTTTGTCAGAAACTTGTCGCTAACGGCCAATTCCGACAAATTTCCCACAGAACTGGTGTCGCAAATTTTTTATTTTTTATAGTAGTGTAACGTGTACAAAAGATAGAAATGTTTAAAGATTTATATATTTTGAGTTCTAATTTTACCCTTCCTCTTTAAAATTTCACCCCTTCTCTTTTTAGTGGTTCTCTAGTTCTCTCATTAAAATAAGTTCTCTTATGAACCTAACCCTATTTGTGTGTGTATATATATATATATAGGAAGAAGAGCATGAGAAAACTCATTTTAATGAGAGAACCAAGAAACTCCTCGTTAGTGGCATTTTCGTAATTAACGGCACATATTTTGTAAGGCAAAAAAAATAATAAAACAAAAAAAACTAAAAAAAACACCAAAATGCTTCTCTCGTTTGCCTCGTTTCATAAAAAAAAACTTGAATAAATAGTCAGTTTAGCTTTATGGTTTAGTTTAGCTTTTAGTGTTAAGTTTTTGAGTTTAGCTTTTAGGTTAGGTTTTTGGATGGTGTGTGTGGGGGTTTAGGTTTTTGAGGGGTGGAGGGGGGGTTTAGGATTTTTTTTTTTGTGGGGGGGGGGGGGAGGGGGTGGGGTTTAGGGTTTTTTTTTAGGGGGGGTTAGGTTTTTATGGTGTATGAGAGAGTTAGATTTTTAAAAATTTATAATGATAGTATAATTACAAAAGTTCCATTAATGAGGAGTTTATTGGTTGTATCATTAAAATGAGTTTTCTCATGAACCCAACCCTATATATATATATATATATATATATATATATATATATATATAGGGTTAGGTTAAAATGAGAACTCGCGAGAACTCGTCAAAAAATCAATTAAAACATTCTTTTTGTTTTCATTATTTTTATTATTAAAATATAACATAAAAAATGATTTCTCTCTTTAATTAATTCATCCATTCTCTCTAAATTATCCTTAAAAAAATTATATACATATGTAAATGGTAAACACTTACACATGTGTAAGTGGTAAACTTACACAAGTGTATATTTTTTTTAATATATGAAGACATGTAAATTTACATATATAAATTCATTTTTTTATGTTGTATTCTAATAATAAAAATAGTAAAAACAAAAAAAAATGGTTTTGATTGGTTTTTTAACGAGTTTTCACGAGTTCTCAAAATATTTAGGGTTTTTTTTTAGGAGGGGGGGGGGGGTTAGGTTTTTATGGTGTATGAGAGGGTTAGATTTTTAAAAATTTATAATGATAGTATAATTACAAAAGTTTCATTAATGAGGAGTTTATTGGTTGTATCATTAAAATGAGTTTTGTTATGAACCCAACCCTATATATATATATATATATATATATATATATATATATATATATATATATATATATATATATACATATATATATATATATATACATATATATATATATATATATATATAGGGTTAGGTTAAAATGAGAACTCGCGAGAACTCGTCAAAAAACCAATTAAAACATTTTTTTTTGTTTTCATTATCTTTGTTATTAAAATATAACATAAAAAATGATTTCTCTCTTTAATTAATTCATCCCTTCTCTCTAAATTATCTTTAATAAATTATATACGTATGCAAATGGTAAACACTTACACATATGTAAGTGGTAAACTTACACAAGTGTATATTTTTTTTTAATATATGAAGACATGTAAATTTACATATATAAATTTATTTTTTATGTTGTATTCTAATAATAAAAATAGTAAAAACAAAAAAAAATGGTTTTGATTAGTTTTTTGACGAGTTCTCAAAATATTTAGGAGTTCCCAAATGATCCATTCCCTATATATATATAAGTTCATTTCAGAATACTTAAATATTGCGATAATAAGGGAAACAAACCTAAATCGTTTATTTTTTATGTTAATGGTTCATATTTTTTTAACACTTTTACATTTTTTTCATACAAATGTATATGTTATCTACATAAAAGACCATTAAACTAACTTGTTTATATATTTTTTTAACTTTTAAATTTTACCTACAAATGCACGTATTATGTGTTGAAAATATAACCTTCACATTACTTGAACATGTGTAGGTACTATAATAAATAAATTTGTTCATATATATTTTTTTAATTTCAAAAGAGATAAGCTCAATATGTACCACATATTCAATATTGTATTTTTTAATAAGTGGATGTCATTAAATCTACGTTATTTCATTTCTTTTTTGTATTTAAAATACTCTAAAAGAGTACATGAGTCAATTTACATAATTTATTTAACAAAAACTCTCTCTTTCCAAATTCAACAACAAAATCTCATAAACTAACAAACAAAATCAAATGTAAAGCATCACAAACAAAATTAGTTGTTCTTTTCTCAGTTGTTCTCCGACTTCCCCAAGCTGCAACATCACCAACAAAATCACCAACTTCACTGAACCAAGATTTTTAGGTTGTTCTTCATCTTTCCCTAGCTACAACATTACCAACAAAATCAAATATAAAAACAAGTTTAAAACCTAAAAAAAAGTAAAAAAAGAAACCTAGAGATAGAAAAAAAATCACCCATATCACAGATCTTAAAAAATGGTTACCACAAAAATAAAGTATCAAAAGTTAGAGAGAGAAACTTTAAAACATGATTTTAACTCTCTTCAGGTCTGGTTACACTTGTGTAAATTCAATCAAATACACATATATAAATTCAGTTTACACACGTGTAAATTCAGTTCACATATTTGTAATAAACCCAGAACCTGCTAAAAACACCCAATTTACACAGGTATAAAAATAAGTTTACAAATTAAACTTCTCACCATTTTTCTATATAATCTGTTAGATCATCTAGTTGGGATTTTAACCAAAATTTAGGACAAAAACACCGAATACAGTAAACACATATCAAAACAATCTTGAAAAGTTGAAAATTAAAACACCCCCCCTCCTAAAATCAAGAACACCCGGTTTACACATGTATAAAAATCAAATACACATGTGTAAAATTCAAATACACCTATGTAAAACCCATATATTCAAAAACCTCACAAAGTCAAAACCCCAAATCTTAAGTTTTTTTTTATGAAACCCCAAATCGATATGTCTTCATCTTTTTTTTTATGAAACTCGCTTTAAATCAAAACCCCAAATAAACTACTGCTTTAGGTTAACATGGGATAATTTCCTTTATGCTCGGAGCTCGGACCTCAAATTTTGATATTTTTCTTCTTCGGATCAAGGCCAGCAAAGAAAGAACGATTTTTTTATTGGTTAAAGCCCACTGCCTCTCAAATTGGGCTTTATTATTTATTTAAACAGATGATGAGCATCTAGGTTTAATTTTCTCATGTTCTACAAACAAGATAAGTAGTCGCTGGGGGTTTACAATAAAAAACGAAATACTGAAGACATCTATGGTTACCTTTTCGGTCAATTTCGGATCTGGTTCAACAGGTCACCGATTTCAACAGATCGCCGTCGATTTGGGATCTAGTTCAACATGTCACCGGCTTGAACAGATCTTGTACTCGCGTGTAGAGAGAGAGATTAGCGGTTGGACGACATCGTGGTGTAGGTGCGGGATCTGGTACTCCCGTGTAGAGATAGATATGAGCGGTTGGTGGCTGGCCGGTGGTGGATGAACGGCAGTGAGGGGAAGTGTGCGAGATCTAGCCATCTAGGGTATTCACCATGATAAATGTGATGATATTTAGGGTTTCGATCGGAAGAGGATGCAAGGACCATACGATGTTTCTTGAGATGATGGAGGAGATTATGAAGTTATCTAGTGGTACTCTACTTTTTATATATACCAAATGACATAAATACCCCTCTAGCATTAAACAAATTAGAAATTAAAGAAAAATAGTGTGTGACTCATATTGAGTTTATGAATTTTCACAACAACTCAGGGTTTACAATGATTTAAACAAATCTTTTAATCTACTAGGTTCATTTAATATGTATTGTCACATAAAACTCATCTAGTTGCTCTCCACTTGCACCAACCTTCCTGAACGCGATGGTCTACATCACTATCTATGTCCCTATTACTTTGCATAAACGATCCTAAATACTTGAACTTGATTATGTGTGGGACCACTACGCCTTCATTATTGATTTGAGTGTCCTCCCTTTCATTTGCACCACTAAAGTTTCAGTCAAGGTACTCGGTTTTAAAGAGACTTATCTTTAAACCTTTGCGCTCTAAGGCTGCTCGCCACTCCTCTAGCTTCTCATTCAAACTTGATTTAATCTCCGCTACTAACACAATATTATCTGCGAATAACATTTGGATCGACATGGACAACACATCCAAGACTACTTCAAAAAGAAACTGGCTTAACGTGAATCATTGGTAAAGGCCCACCTCCAAGGAGAATAAGTCTTTATCCCTTATTGGCCACGAAGCTTGTTTTTGCCTCGTTATACATATCCCTAATTATCTCTACATGTCTCCAACAAACCCCACTCCCTTCAAGATTATCACAAATTACTCGATGGGTCACACTTTTTTTTCTTCAAAATTTACATAATATATATCTTTCACAAAAAATATATCATTATATAATATATGATTTTATCTCAAATATTAAATCGGTAAATAAAAAATTAATATTTGATATTTCTAATTATCAAATATTATTATTATTTCTATAAATAATAATAATTAATATTTCAGATCGTATTAATTATTTTTTCAAATAATCATACATTTATACTTGATTTGTGATATTGTGTTTAAACCCTTTTAAATACATAGCTGATTAAGGTTGCTCGTGTGACTTTTAGGATCATATGCTAAAAAAAATGCTATCATATGTTTTTTTGTTCTTGTGTGATGTGTGAGTTCAATGTTGAATCTACTGAACATATTTTTTCTTATTGCGGCGTTGCTTCGGCGGTGTGGCAAAGTATTAGCAGGTGGTGCCGAGTTCCTACCATTTATGCTTTTTCGATTAGAGATCTGTTGGAACTTCACTCCAACTGTGGGCTCAAGGAGGTGGCCAGAGAGGCTTTTCATGGTATTATTCTTATCACGGTTTGCTCCTTGTGGTTAGCGAGGAATGAGAAGAGATTTTCCAATAGCCCTATTAGAATTGAAGATATCGTCATGAATATTAAGTCTACCGGGTTTTTTGGGTTCTCGAATAGGTCGAAGCACAAGTCCATTTCTTGGCCTAATTGGTGTAATTTCGATTTGATGTAATTTGTCTTTCTTGTTGTTTGTTTCGGCCCTGTTTTAAGGTTTGTTGTGGTATATAAAAGTTGCCTTTCAAAAAAAAAATAGATATGTTTTTTGTCGGGCATATATAATTTTTATAACACTGTTTTCATATGTTTTTTTAGGAATTTGTAATTTTCTTAAAAATAGTTTCTTCACCAAGCAAAAACTTGGTCCACGACGTGTACGCATCCACTAGAAAGCAAAATTGAAAAATTTAAAGAAAAAGAGTGAAAGGGACCATGATACATATATGATATAGAAAAAGAGTTAAAGGGACCATGATACATGTATGATATAGAAAAATATGACCCGCAAATGGCTGGTGCTAGAGTGGTAAGGGAGAGACTTGATGTTCCTTATGACCCAGGTTCAATACCTGCCCTCCCCATTAGTTTCTGCGGCATGCAAATGAGGCCTAGCTCTTAGGCTGATGCACCTGTGTTTTACCTACGTTGATCCAGGGTTGGAGCCTCAGCTCTCCCTCAAGCCCGGAAGGGGCCGTATTGTGTGAGATTTTTCCTTGGATACTCTTCAACTCTGACGCCGAGTGGGCCCGGTTAAGATAACATATTGGCCGGAGTTGGACCAGACTCTCCCATGTGACGAGGGTGCGACGTCACAATATTCAATATTCGCCATTAAAAAAAAGGAAAAAATGACCCTTTAATTATATCTTCCACACACACACTTTTCTCCATCACCGCGTTAACTCCCTCTCTCTCTCTCTCTCTCTCTCTCTCTCTCTCTCTCTCTCTGAGCGTGTGTACGGATTCGTTAAGTCAACAGATGATTAATTATTAGTGTGTTCACATAATGGAAGAAGAAATCCTCCAATTAAAGATCTAATGTCCATGGATGAAATCCCATCTATGGCAAAATCATCACTGATTCTCACCAAATGATTATTCTATAATATCTTCATATTTTCACATATGTATATATATATACAATTACACACCAACCCCTAAAGAGTACTAAAATCACGTTTCTATCAACAAACTCCTTCTAAAATGGACTCCATTTTCAATCTTGAAGAAGCCCAAAGATCCAATTTGCTTCAACAAATCATCCACTCCTTTGGTTTCACTTATGTTTGCCTTTGGTCTCACTTTCCCCATCATTCCAGGTACATCCATCTCCTTATACACACACATACACATATGTACATATAGTATCTGTTTAATCTTTCTTGAATCACAGTTGCTTGATCTTCGTTGATGGGGTTTACAAAGAAGAGAACAATCAAGCAAGCTCATCTTCTGGGAGTCTTGCCATGATGGCTTTTCTTGATTACCAGAAGTCAATGTTCTTGATTGATAATTACCACCGGTAAGACTAGAAAATATGAAATCTTTTATTGATAATTAGTATTATTTGATTGATTACTTTATATATAGACGAGTTCCAGGGTTTGCATTCATGCATAATCTTCCATACATGGAGCATACCGGATTGGAGCTTTTAGAATTGGCATCAAGTTCATCACAACTACAGTTTTATCAAGTAAATATGAATCTATTAATTATTTTTGAAAATTTGTAATTTCTTGATACATGCATGCAAGATAATTTGAAACTGATACGTAACCTTATTTTTAATTACTTGCAGGAAGCAAGGATTAAGGTATGCAAAATATGAAATTTAACTCTAGATTTGATCTTTTTTTGCCTGTTTCATTTCATTTCATCAAGATTTCAAAAGGGTGACACCCTATCCGACATGTCGTGGGGATAGGTTTTCCCAAAATTTGACCAGGTGACACCCTATCCGTATGGACTGATTTGTTGTTGTTAATATCTTGATAATGGATTACAGACTGCAATTTTTATGGGGTGCAAGAATGGAGAGATTGAACTTGGCATGTCCAATGGCTCCTCACAAGTTGGAAATTTAATTCCTTTTTCCACATTATTTACCTTTGTTTTTAGTATTCATTTTTTTTAACTCTTTTAATTCTATTGTAGGTTAACATTGAATTGAAATTAAAGAAATTGTTTCCTGGTGATTTCTCACAAGAAGTGCTTCCCCAACCACTTGATCAATCTAGAGCTTCATCTTCTTCTTCGTCTTTAAGATCATTATCGATGGAAAAAGGTGTCGATTATCCGCCTTTTCTCTTCAACATGCTTCAAACATCTTCGCATATGGCGGAAATATCTGGTTTCCAAGAACCATTTTCTAACCATCAAGCTCCAAATCAAACACCATCTTCTTCAACAATGAGGTCAGAAGATCCTCTTCAACAAGCTCTAAGTCAAATTAGAGCCACTCATTTGATACCTTCAAGAGAACATGAAGAAGCTGCCATGACAAGAGCAATTCTTGCAGCCATTTCTTCTTCTCCTCCTCCTCCTTCTTCCTCACACCTACTTCAAGCTCCTAAAGCTGCTAGTGCATTTAAAAGATATCAAACTTATTTAGGACCTACAAAACGAGCTCAAAATCGACAAAATCTCAACATAAGATCACTTTCTTTCTTTAGAAATCTAAGGGAAGATCGAGCCAAACAAGAAGATAGAATAGTCCATACAACCCGGCCAACAACCAATCAACTTCATCACATGATATCCGAGCGAAAAAGAAGAGAAAAACTTAATGATAGCTTTCAAGCTTTGAGATCTCTACTTCCTCCGGGGTCCAAGGTATGTTTATCATTTGTTTAGATCATTCTTTTAAAGATTGT
This sequence comes from Smallanthus sonchifolius, assembly GCA_023525975.1. Classification (NCBI taxonomy): domain Eukaryota; kingdom Viridiplantae; phylum Streptophyta; class Magnoliopsida; order Asterales; family Asteraceae; genus Smallanthus; species Smallanthus sonchifolius. The sequence continues at coordinate 24,719,848 of CM042018.1, read as the reverse complement.
AATTCTGATCTATATATATTAGTGTTTCATTACAAATCAAACACAAGTTCATTATTTGATTTTAACGACTCTGAGATTAGTGATGGAACCAGAAAATCTTAGTAGTCATTGACTACAACTAACAGCCCTTGAAAAAATATACTCAATTTTATATGTAAAAGTTGGACAAATTCTGGTGACAGGGTCATTTGACGTTCTTGACCCTCCCTTAGTTCTGCCTCCAATCCCATATAATGTAATTTGTATTTTTGTGGCTTCTGATCATTTTAGAAGGATAAGGCATCGGTGCTATCAAGCATACAAGAGTTCATAGCTTCTATAAAGTCTCAAGTTGACGAGCTTAATGCAAGAAACAAGATTTTAGAGGCTGAGCATTCAAGGAAACAAATACTAGACCAAGATTCCGGTGTCTTTTCAGGGGAGAGACTAAACATCAGAATAAGGGATGCCAATGAATCAACTTCGGATTCACGAGGTGTCGAGTTGGAAGTGAATGTAAGAGGGAATTCGATACTTAACGATTTGGTGGTTCGGGTTTTGGAGTTCGTGAATCAGGTCGAGAATGTAACCATAACGTCAATAGATGCTCGGACACTAATGTTGGGGACAGAAGCTATCACGAACCGAGTAGTTTTGAGATTGAGCATTAAGGTACATTTTCGTATGTATTATTTAGTTACAAACATATCAATCATTCTTGTAAAAAATTGAAAAATAACTATATTTTATATTTATAAAAGCTATATTACAGAATAAAGATCGAACATAATATTATGTTTTGACAGTTTATGATATATTCTTAATCATTCAACACCTAAGATTTTAACTTTATCAAACGGAAGCTTCTTTTGATTACAATATTATACACATATTGGTAAAAATAATAAGTAATATTACAGAACAAATAATTACAAATTAAGTAATTAACTATATAATGTTAGTTAATATGTCTTAGAAGACGACTAGAATGTGAAAGAAAATATTTGTACACAACTGATAAGAAGTTTCTACTTATAATTATTAAATATAAAAAAAAATTAAAGATTTGTGAGATGATATTAACCTTTTAAGCAAAATACCAATAATTAGCTATTAGCCTAGATTAAATATTAATGACGTGATATTAACCTTTTATTAAATAATGCATATTACTAGAGTTAACAGTATACTTGTAAGTTTCTTGGAACATCTCACAATTTTTTCAACCTACAAACAGCATTAATAATTCAAATTTGTGAGAATAATTTCAAAGGAAAGAATACTTTTCATGCAACCTCGTATATGGTTATTCCTTATAAATGTATTATGGAAAAAGAAAAAAAATTATAGTAATATGAAATTTTGTATCATAATTAATATATATATATATATATATATATATATTTATTTAGAAGCCTTTCTAAAAAAACATATATTTATAACTAGTGTACTTTTACAATAGAACCGTTGAGATCAACTTATTTGATCCAATTAGTAGTCAAAGAAGTTCATCTCACAACTTTGGAATATGTTTACATCGTAATAGAAGACAAACGGATAACAAGTTGTGCCGTTAACAATTTTTTAATTGCAAAAATAAGTATTCTAAAAACTATATTCACAGATGTTAATATATTCCTATTTTTCTTTACTATTATATATTAAGTTTTTGTTGCAAATTAAATGAAATAATTGATTTATTATATATTCCCGACAGAATTCTTTATTAATTGTAAATTTCTAAACATTTTCTTCGAAAAATATAATCATTTGCTTTAAGACTATTCTAAACAAAATTATTCTTGATTAACAATATTTTCCATCGTGTAGGGAAGTGAATGGAACAGATCAAGCTTCCAAGAAGCACTTACTAGGGCTCTTGATGACCTGGCATGATGACACGCCGTTCTTTTTTGCCACGTGTGATTAGTTAGAAAACCTAACCGTTTATGTGATGTGCATATGCTTATCGAGTTTATTTTTATGTTTTTTTTTCAAGTTTTCAATGTAAATTAAACCCAATATATAAGAGTCATTGGAAGTACATTAATTTTATTTTAGAAACATAATGGTTATTTTTGTTTCTTGAAAACTTCATTTAAAAAGTCCATCTTTGAAAAAGTTATAAAATAAAAAGATATATGTAATTATATAAAAATATGAAGTTTCATCGTCTTTTATATTGCAAATTGTCTTTATAAAAACATTAAATTGATTAGAGTTGTGTAATAAATGTAGTTTGTACGAGTCTAAATGATGAACAAAACTGACAAAGACTTTGATAAGTGAGAACAATATTGAATGTTGAATGGGGTGTTGTTCTGTGACCATGATTGTTCACCCTTGTTGACCGGTCGTTATCTTGAGACCATGACAATGACTTGATATAGCGTTAAAGAGACCTTTTCATTTATAAGATACAATATATTCATGAGAAATATTGCAAGATTATTATTTAATATTTAATTCTGGTGGTGTGTACATAATTATAGAATAATTCATAACTTAAAGAATCTTCTAAAAAGAGACTAGTCGGATAATGTCTACTCTTGGAGTTATACACCATCAAATGGCAATATCCGTGAATAATATATGGCTTCTTATCTCCACCGTTGATGGAAAGATAACCTAAACCCTTTGACATTAACACATAACCTTAAAAAAGCGTATTATTCCATCCCTACTCCGTTTCTCTCCTCTTGAAAAAGGAACTTTTGGGATCAGTCTCTTCGCTAGAAGTGATTCATGTCAAAGGTTGTATGATCTAGATTAGACTCACCCACCAGAAGATTTGGTCACTACATGTGAAGCATGTATGGTAAAGTTGTTTGGTGTTAGATGAGATGTAACATCTCAAATTTTTAACTTATAATAACATTGAGAATAGTTTTTTTTATATAGCAATAATGAATTCCTGACTCTGACATGTTGGCATATGTTTAATTTAATTATTGTAATATGTGGACGAAATTGTCATAAATAGTCAAACTATGGGTTAAATTAAAAGTGTAAAGAGTGAATACTGTTTCTTGAATACAACCAAATGGATTTGAGAGGCCATTTTTTCTCACTTGGCTAAATTCAAACTTGTGGATATTTCTTCCTATATTTGAAGTTAACTTTGAAAAAAAAAACACACGTCAAAATTGAGCGTGTGTTAATGTGTGTCCTGGGAAACTAGGAGGACCCTAACTTCCAGCAAAAATTGAAGACTCCAATCAGTAACAAAGCTTAGTCCTTCTCTTCTTAAGTGATTAAGCTCAGATGTATACTCCAATCAGTAACAAAGCTTTGTTACTGATTGGAGCAAAAATTGAAGACTCCAATTTTATACTTCCATAAATTTACGTTGGAGTTGGTTTGTTACATGTGTTGGTTACGTTGGAGTTGGTTTGAAAAATGGAATTGGTGAAATTCGTCGATAAATGAATTGTTGGGTGATTGTGTTCAAAGAAGCACACTAATTGGTTGTTTAACTTTTAGGTACTAAACTGAATTGAGGCAATAACTTTCATATGAAGAGTGTAAATTTTCAACGAGAGTATATAGAGCTTTTAAAATAAAGTATGCACCAAATTATCCAATATAAGGCCTTAAATCCGGGAGGCCTCACGTATTGAATTTACTTATCAACACATAACACTTAAACATAAAACATTTATCACTTAGCAGCGGAAACGATTTAAACTTTATCATACGCAGCGGAAACATAACATGTCTAATACAACTTGTCAAATACAAACTGAAAGTTGTCTGAATCAACTAAAACATAAACATAAACGGGATGCCAGATGCTGATCTTCGGGTAACTCTTCTTACCAAGCCAAGCATCCACATCCATCCAAGGTCACCTACACTTAATTGATATGCATACTAAAAATTAGCAACGCTGAGTGAGTTCTAACGTTTACTTTAAATCAATTATACAAAAGATTTACTAATACATACATACGGCCATTTAGGCAAAACTTTACATACTTTACTTTTCAAATAAGTTTAAAACATATAATAAACCGTCAATTCCTTTACACTGTACTGCCCTCACGGCTCTCGGCCATGAACCGACAAGTACCTGGTCAATGCCCTCATTGCCAACGGCCATGAACCGACACTACCGCTTAACCGTCAATTCACTTGTCACATACTATACCGCCCCCATGGCTCACGTCCATGAACCGACGAGTACCTGGTCAATGCCCCCCTTGGCTCATGTCCATGAACCGACAATACCGCTTAACGCTAAAGGGAGGTTGCGTGGACCTCCCGAGCAACCGCCGTCACTCATCCCAGTTGTATAATCGTTAACGAACCCAAAGGTTCTTACTAATGGGTAGAACCCATATCTGACATTTTGTACAAGTAACTTATGTCACAATGACCTTTACAGCTGGCACGCATTCCCTTAGGAAATCTATTTACTTTCTATCCATAGACTTTCTTTAACTTGATCATAACTTGAACATGTATTATGCCTTTGTTTATGTATATGAAAATATAATAAACGATTGCCATAAATACCTTTGCTTTTACTGAAATATAGCTTAACGCATATATCATGCCTTTGTTATGTATATGAAAATATAGTAAACGCTTTCCATAAGATATATCTTGCTTTACTTGAAAATACTAACACATATATTATGCCTTTGTTTATGTATATGAAAATATAGTAAACGCTTGCCGAAAATATAGTAAACGCTTGCTAATAATATAGGTATACTTTGCTCAAAGCGTACATTTGACTCTTTTAAACTTTACACTAGAACATAGCTTTTCACTTTGTTTATTAATATAAAATATGTAATAAACCTTTTACACTAAGTATGCACACCACCCCTAAAACAGACAAAAAAAAAACAGGGATTAGAACTCACCTGACTTTCTTAGTTAACTTTTCTTTAAGGCTCAACGATCTGTTCGAGTAGTGATAAACGAAACGTGTTAGCTCCGAGTCATGACAAAACTATTCGTCCGAAATCTACTAGATCAAAAACTCTATTGTCCGAAATCTCCTTTCGATCGAAATCAATTTCGGTCAAAATGTCTTGTACGAAAACCATTTCGCCCGAAAACTAATTCGCCCGAAATATCTTTCATCTGAAGACTTATTCGTTCGAAAACAATTCCGTCCGAAAACGAGTTCGTCCGAAATCTTTTGTCAGAAGTCTCTCTTCGTCCAAAATACTTTCCGGACGCTTCGAAGTTTTCGGACCATTCAACGACTTTTTGGACGACTCATCTGTTCTTGACTAGATTCTTAGTTTTTGATCCAAAATCCTAAATTTTTACGTCCAAACTGTTCTAATCTTAAGTATGAAGCAAAATCTTTAGCTTTTATTCAAAAACACATGTAAAAATTTAATCTTTTTGAAAAAAACTTGTTGAAACCCTAAAAACCCGCTTTACACAAAAACTCAGATTCTGGACGTGATTCGTACCTCTAATCGACTCGTTTTTTCAGCTAATCTTCGTGTCAACATTGCAGAAGAAGGTTGGATCGATCTTGAGGCAAAACCGACTCACTCTCTCTAAAATATTTCTCTCTCTAGAAACGAAAATGGTGATGAAATGGAGGTTTGGGGCTGGTCTTGAGGCTTATAAGGGGCCCAACCCTTGCCCTTTTTGGCCCATACACCCAAGCTCAAGCCCGCACCTCACATCCTTGCTAAGTTTTAAATTTTTGTTAAGTATTTCGTGTTCTAAAACTTGGGATGTTACATCCAATTAATTGGTAAGCATGTTTAGAATTTACGATTTACCATATGCTTGATTTATTTGTAATTAATAAATTTAGTAGCTTGAATTGTGGTAAGGAATTCCAAATCACGTAGCATTAGTATGAAATATGGTAGACATGGTTAAATGTAAGTGCTCATGTGTTTCAAGCCTAGAGTTACATAATAGAGGTCTTTGAACCTCACGTGTGTATTTGAAGGCTTTGACCTTCACAATTTAGGTCAATGAACCTCACGTATGCATTTAAAGTGTGGTGTGTGATTTTGAAGTCAATGAACTAAAAATACTATACTGAAGACTAAGATCTTCACATGAAATTCATGAAAACTAATAAGTTTTTTAAGTTTATTATAAAAAAACAATGATTTTTACCATTTTGGATCATGCGAAGTATGACCATCACATCCTAATCATGTTGCTTAATGTGTGTACATAACTTTTAAGTGTTTAAGTGTCGGCCTATGGATATTTTTATTATAGAATGCACACAAATTGAATTCCATGGTTAAAGTTGTAACATCCATTATTTTCTAGAATTATTTTTATTTTATTCTATACAAAAAAAAAATGACATCCGTTTCAATGCCGTACTTGTTTAAAAAACTTTTTGTTACCTTAATTATCATTAATAACATGTATTAATCCAAACCTATTTACCTTGCATTACATACTATTTTCTCTAATATATATTTAATTGTAAAATATATATGTATATATACATTGTTCCGTCGAATTAAATAATTTGATTACATAACCTAGATTTTATAAAATTGAGGTTTAAATTCTAAAATAGAATGATAATAAAATAGATAATGAATGTTGTGGTTTTATAAAAAGAAAGAACTATAATTTATTAAGTTTTAAATGGCAATTAAACCCCCTCTTTTGGCATTTTGAACCCCCACAAAACTATTTGAACCCTCATTTTAAACCCTGGAATCAACATTCAAGCCTATTTTGTCCTTGAAAAAAGTCAAACATGTGCAAATTACCATCAATTCCTGCAATAACGGATTTAAATCCTCCAATCTCAAATCAGCAACTCAATTACAGTCATTTGAAGCCAAAATCAGTCAAAATGATGGAGAAATCAATTACTTTGACCCAATATTTTAGCTACGGTCGTGGGTTTCAATCCAACCAAATCAAGTCCCAAAAATTCGGCTAATCTCACGATTTCTAGCTGTAAACGCGTACCTCTTTAACCTATAAGTAGCAGCTTCAACCATCGACACAAACTACACAGGCTCGTCCCTTTTTCATGCTCCATTTTGGTTTTTCCGATCGGCTTGGGAAAAGAGGGGAGAAGCGCTCTAATCAGAGACGAATTCAGGTACCCGATCTATCTCCCTCCTAATCGCTATCGCCCCTGTTTTCTTTCCTTCTGGTTATCGATCTTGGTTTAGGGTTGTTGGGGAGGAACTTATGGTTAACGATCAGTTTGTAAGGGATGGAAGGGATTCGGGAGGTCTGGGTTATAAAAAGTTCCATCTGATCTATTTATCAAAAACCTGGTTGGTCTAGAAGTAACACCTTTGAACTACATGGGGTAGGTCGTAGACCCCCTTTCTTTTTTATTTCTCTTTCCTATTTGATTCTTTAAAATACCACACACACACCCACTTATATATATATATATATTTTTTTTTTTGAAAATTCTTATAGTTAAAGTTTTGGTTATTAAACAAACTCTTTTATAAAATCGTGAAGGTTATATTTACTATCATTGAATAAAAAAAAGTAATTATAGATATGTATACGTGTTTAATTGTTTCCTAAAAACATTTTGATTAATATCAACATGTTTAAACATATATATATATATATATATATATATATATATATATATTATTTTTTTTTGTTTCAACTACCATTATACATATCAAGAACATGATAAGCGTTATCGTACCCATAACTTTTAAAAACCATAAAATAATCGTGGGATAACCTCATGACTCTTATTAAACTTATATATATATTTTACTTAAGTTTCTAAAACAACTTAATCTACAACATATTCATAACAATATGAGTTTATTAGTGTTACTAAAGTTATACTCGTTTTATTTATTATCACATTATTAATACTACCATAATTAACATAATATTAGTAGCAAAAATTGTAATTCCTAGTTAAGTAATTAGTCTTACTACACTAGACCTTTCATAAGTAGTAATAACATATAACTAAGTTATTTATTTATTTACTTGAAATGAGATCCTTATAAATATAAATTTGTCATAACATTTTCCTTTTTGTATCATCTCCATTATTAGAAAATGGCTACTATTTTAATATTTTTACAAATAACTATTATTTTTGACACCGTAACTCCGCTTGTAAATAAAAACATCACTCATAAATCCTATTCATTTCCTCGTTCGTTCGTTCCAAATCCTTAAATCCCAAATCATCACATTATTGTTTTTTTTAGTATAATGACATCTTATGAAACTTAGGGCACCATCAAACCGGTTCACTTTACCTCACGGTCTAGTTCAAGTTTAAGTTATACTATTCAAGGTGAGTTTACATAGCCCTTTTTTCGTATTTACATATTTGGGGTGAAACATGATTACATTCAAATACTATTTGCAATTACACACGTACAATTCTACAATATGATCATATGTGTTTATTTGTGCTTTATGCTTGAATGCTAATTGTTAAGGCTACATATACATGATATACACGTGCAAACACAAATACATTACTTCAGGCTAACATGTGTTGTTAGGCCCTACATTAGGATAACATGTGTTGTTATGCCCTACATTAGGATAACATGTGTTGTTATGTCTTACATTTACATCAGGATAACATGTGTTGTTATGCCCTACATTAGGATAACATGTGTTGTTATGCCCTTCAATTACAAGTTTCATTTGTGCATCTAGCTTAACTTAGATTCTCCATAAATGCTTTATAAACCATGCATCATATGAATTGTACACAAAACATTTGAACTTTACTTGTGGTGTCAAAACCTATGTATGCTCACCAACTATTTATAGTTGACCCTCTCATTTTATCATGTTTCAGGTACAGTGTTTGAGTTAAGATTTCAAGTCGCTTCACTTAGGATTGAGGACCTAGTTTTAAAATTAAATAAAGTTATTCATGTATTTTTATTCTTGTAAGAGTTGTACTTGATTACTTGAGATATAAAATAAAAGTTATTGTTTAATTATCACAACTTTAGTAAACAATGAGCTTATGAACAGTCTACGTATCAGAGCTTTGGTTATAAGGAATTAGGTTATTAGATACCTTTGACCTAGACTATAACCTTAGGACACCCATTAATGCCATGTTCTATGATTATATGATATGTTACATGCTATGTGTTACTTGCTTATTATAATAATAATTATTTCATTTTGATACCATATTTGTTAAAATTCATGACTTATTAGACTATACTTAAATAATAAATTAAATAAACAATATCCCTACACATACCCTAAGCCTCATAACTTTCTTACCTACTTCTCTGTCATCATCATAACATGTGGAAACTTCATGGATTTAAATCTATCGAATTTCTTTACTTCCTCGTTAAGGTTTTAAACTTTGTTAATTATTAGAGGACACGTGCAATCTGGAAGGGTGACACATGTATGCTGGGTTTTCTGTCTAGGAAAGCATTTCATATAAATCCCAAGCAACCGAGGGATCCGTATGCTTTTCTGGGAATTCCCGGGATGAGTGTTTACTTATAGGCTAAAGCATGTCTCTTTGAAAGTTATATGAGCTTAATTAACCTTAATGTGTCATAGTATTCAAGTGATTATGTCACTATTCGAGTACGATCCAAACTATGATTTACTACTTCATCTAATTTTTTGTTCCCTTTAAATTCAATCAACTTTCATAAGTTCTTACATCTTTTCTTGTCTTGTGCAAATCTGTAGAATGCCTCCCCGTCGTGCTACCGTGACCAACAACAACACCAACATTGCTGCTATCCTTGCACAACTTGTAACTCAACTCACCCAAGCTAATGGAGCCATTAGTGGTACCTATGGAACTAATGGTGGTGGTGGTGGTGCTAACCCACCCCAATGCACTTTCAAACTTTAACTCATGCAACCCCGTCAAGTTCTACGGTACCGAAGGGGCTATGGGCCTCCTTCAATGGTTTGAAAGCATTGAAAGCACTTTCCTCAACAGTGATTGCCCTGGCCATCTCCGGGTTCGCTATGCCACCAGCGTCTTTCAGAAACGGGCGCTCACTTGGTGGAATGGTGAGAAGAGAAACCGGGGTGTGGATGTGACCATGGCCTTGCCATGGGATGAAGTTAAGAGACTCATGACCGAGGAATTCTGTCCTCGTAATGAAATGAAGAAGTTGGAGGCTGAGTTTTGGGATCTTACCCAAGACAGTGGTGAAAGTTTAGCTTACAAAAATCGTTTCCATGAGTTAAGTCTTCTGGTACCCCACATGGTCACTCCATTGGCTCGGGGTATTGAGAAGTACATCTGTGGTCTACCCATGAAAATCCAAGATACAGTCCTAGGAAGAAATCCAGCCACTCTTGAAGACGCTATCCGCTTAGCTGCCACATAACCGATAACCATGTGAAGGCGGGTACACTAACAAGGAAAGGCACAAAGAAAGTCACTGACTTAACAACCTCTTCTGAACCCTCTCAGGAAGACAAACCCAAACCTCCTCACTCCAATAAGAAACGTAACTTTGCTGTCATTACCCCTGATGTCCCAATCAACCAAGTAGCTCCCCTAGCCCAAAACCATAATAAGAAACCATATGCGGGCAACAACCCTCTGTGCAACACGTGCAACTATCACCACTTCCCAAACATGCCATGCCATCTATGTGCCAATTGTGGAAGGTATGGTCATGTGGCGAACACTTGTCAATCTAGATCACATGTTAGTCAAACCCACCAAGGGAACCGAGCCAATCACCAAGTTACCAATCAAGTTGTACCAGCCATTACTAATGGGCGTGCTTGTTATGAATGTGGTAATCCAAACCACTTCAAAAACCAATGCCCAAGGATAGCCAATGCAAACCAAGGTGGTGCTCGTGGACGTACCTTCAACATAAACACTAATGAAACTCAAGCCAATGCCGAGGCAGTAGATGAAACCAATTGAAGCTAGTGCAAGACGGAGTCGAATAGGGATCTAGTCTAGAATAAATTATGCATTGTAATCCTTTATGTTATTTTTGTCATTGTCGGAACTATTTACACCTACTACGGTTTGTCACTATAAACTTGAGCTTGCTAGCCAACTTCAGAAAGTGAATCATTTCGCCATTAATCATTCATACAAGCACCGACGATTTAAATTGTACATGAACGCCAAGCAACACGTTTGTCCGCAATACTCGACCACCTACAAAAAAAAATCTGATAGTTTACGTTACCCATAAAATTCAATAACTTACATATGAGCATTCACATGATAGGTTTACCACATGATACAAAATACTAGGTTTATCACATGGCACGTGAAACTTATTTGTTTACAATGTACGTGACACTAGATCATACATGAGACTTGAGTGTTTACATTATGCACGGAACAAAAATTGTTTACAATTGTTGCAATTGATTGATCACATTATACACAAGGCATGATCATTCGCTTTATACATGAATGTTGGAAGCAACCAAACTTTAAAACCACTCGGGGTTGACGTATCCTTGTTCAAACACGTGGAAACTATGCAACCTAAGCTATGCCACCTTATTACACTTTAGTTGCTAATTAACCTTAATATCTAGAGACACAGTTATCAGCAGCTCATACGTGAAAACAATAGACATGAACTAAGTAATTTTGTGCCCCCTTTTGACCCGCACACAACGGAAGGATCTATACGGACAATGCGATGATTCGAGTAATTATGGGTGCACATGTAATTATAAAAATCAGCGTATGTAAAATATAGAAAATTCTGTCGTGTGCTATGACATAGAACCTATCTTGACATATAGTAATGAAACTAATGTGATATGATAAAGACATGGTGGATACGCCGCTGGTACTTCCTATATATAAGTGTTCCTGTCATATTATCAAAAATAGCGTTACTCGTGTCATGTAAAGTTTTATGTTATTTTGACCTGGACCAATGGTTGTAACACCTCTTGACCATTAATGTATTTTGGACATATTACATTATAAACAAGTTTTGAACATCAAAATCTCACCGTTTTCATTTCACGGGATACATTTCATCTTTGAAGTCCAAAATACTCTTTGACAGTTTTCTCCTTAAAACTCTTAAACTAAATCCACAGTATCATTGTTCATGCCTGATACTTATGATTGATCGTACTCCTCAACCCAATTCTCATAGTTCATTGAGGATGCAAGCATAGCCCAGAGTTTACTTGGGACGTGAGGACTAAATGAAGCTTAAATGCCCACGTCTCTTTCCTGATTCAGTAGCATCCAGTAGTTGAATTTCGGGACGAAATTCCCTCAACATGGGGATACTGTAACATCCATTATTTTCTAGAATTATTTTTATTTTATTCTATACAAAAAAAAATGACATCCGTTTCAATGTCGTACTTGTTTAAAAAACTTTTTGTTACCTAAATTATCATTAATAACATGTATCAATCCAAACCTATTTACCTTGCATTACATACTATTTTCTCTAATATATATTTAATTGTAATATATATATATATATAAATATATATATATATATATATAAATATATGTATATATACATTGTTCCGTCGAATTAAATAATTTGATTACATAACCTAGATTTTATAAAATTGAGGTTTAAATTCTAAAATAGAATGATAATAAAATAGATAATGAATGTTGTGGTTTTATAAAAAGAAAGAACTATAATTTATTAAGTTTTAAATGGCAATTAAACCCCCTCTTTTGGCATTTTGAACCCCCACAAAACTATTTGAACCCTCATTTTGAACCCTGGAATCAACATTCAAGCCTATTTTGTCCTTGAAAAAAGTCAAACATGTGCAAATTACCATCAATTCCTGCAATAACGGATTTAAATCCTCCAATCTCAAATCAGCAACTCAATTACAGTCATTTGAAGCCAAAATCAGTCAAAATGATGGAGAAATCAATTACTTTGACCCAATATTTTAGCTACGGTCGTGGGTTTCAATCCAACCAAATCAAGTCCCAAAAATTCAGCTAATCTCACGATTTCCAGCTGTAAACGCGTACCTCTTTAACCTATAAGTAGCAGATTCAACCATCGACACAAACTACACAGGCTCGTCCCTTTTTCATGCTCCATTTTGGTTTTTCCGATCGGCTTAGGAAAAGAGGGGAGAAGCACTCTAATCAGAGACGAATTCAGGTACTCGATCTATCTCCCTCCTAATCGCTATCGCCCCTGTCCTCTTTCATTCTGGTTATCGATCTTGGTTTAGGGTTGTTGGGGAGGAACTTATGGTTAACGACTGGTTTGTAAGGGATGGAGGGGATTCAGGAGGTCTGGGTTATAAAAAGTTCCATCTGATCTATTTATCAAAAACTGGGTTTGTCTAGTGGTAACACCTTTGAACTACATGGGGTAGGTCGCAGGTTCTAACCCTGCAGACCCCCTTTCTTTTTTATTTCCCTTTCCTATTTTATTCTTTAAAATACCACACACACACACCCACTTAATTATATATATATATATATATATATATATATATATATTTGAAAATTCTTATAGTTAAAGTTTTGGTTATTAAACAAACTCTTTTATAAAATCGCGAAGGTTATATTTACTATCACTGAATAAAAAAAATAATTATAGATATGTATACGTGTTTAATTGTTTCCTAAAAACATTTTGATTAATATCAACATATATATATATATATATATATTTTTTGTTTCCACTACCATTATACATATCAAGAACATGATAAGCGTTATCGTACCCATAACTTTTAAAAACCATAAAATAATCATGGGATAACCTCATGACTCTTATTAAACTTATATATATATATATATATATATATATATATATATATATATTTTACTTTAAGTTTCTAAAACAACTTAATCTACAACATATTCGTAACAATATGAGTTTATTAGTGTTACTAAAGTTATACTCGTTTTATTTATTATCACATTATTAATACTACCACAATTAACATAATATTAGTAGCAAAAATTATAATTCCTAGTTAAGTAATTAGTCTTACTAAACTAGACCTTTCATAAGTAGTAATAACATATAACTAAGTTATTTATTAATTTACTTGAAATGAGATCCTTATAAATATAAATTTGTCATAACATTTTCCTTTTTGTATCATCTCAATTATTAGAAAATGGCTACTATTTTAATATTTTTACAAATAACTATTATTTTTGACACCGAAACTCCGCTTGTAAATAAAAACATCACTCATAAATCCTATTCATTTCCTCGTTCGTTCGTTCCAAATCCTTAAATCCCAAAATCATCACATTATTGTTTTTCTTTTAGTATAATGACATCTTATGAAACTTAGGGCACCATCAAACCGGTTCACTCTACCTCACGGTCTAGTTCAAGTTTAAGTCATACTATTCAAGGTGAGTTTACATAGCCTCTTTTTCGTATTTACATATTTGGGGTGAAACATGATTACATTCAAATACTATTTGCAATTACACACGTACAATTCTACAATATGATCATATGTGTTTATTTGTGCTTTATGCTTGAATGCTAATTGTTAAGGCTACATATACAGGATATACACATGCAAACACAAATACATTACTTTAGGCTAACATGTGTTGTTAGGCCCTACATTAGGATAACATGTGTTGTTATGCCCTACATTAGGATAACATGTGTTGTTATGCCTTACATTTACATCAGGATAACATGTGTTGTTATGCCCTACATTAGGATAACATGTGTTGTTATGCCCTTCAATTACAAGTTTCATTTGTGCATCTAGCTTAACTTAGATTCTCCATAAATGCTTTATAAACCATGCATCATATGAATTGTATACAAAACATTTAAACTTTACTTGTGGTGTCAAAACCTATGTATGCTCACCAACTATTTATAGTTGACCCTCTCATTTTATCATGTTTCAGGTACAGTGTTTGAGTTAAGATTTCAAGTCGCTTCACTTAGGATTAAGGACCTAGTTTTAAAATTAAATAAAGTTATTCATGTATTTTTATTATTGTAAGAGTTGTACTTGATTACTTGAGATATAAAATGAAAGTTATTGTTTAATTATCACAACTTTAGTAAACCATGAGCTTATGAACAGTCTACATGTCCCGCCCCGATGTTTTCGCCGTCGGTTGGGGTGTGACAAAAGTGATAACACATGGTGTGTTGTTGGACTGAAGCCGGGCACATAGATATGCATTAAAAACACACATCACCATATCCCCTAAGACACAAGGCACACGGCTATGTAATCAAAAGGGCCATAATTTTGTTTGTGATACATAACATATATGACTGTATACAAAAAAGTTACATAAGAGTGTAACTCACCATTTGAAATTTTTTAAGTTCGATCAAAAAGGGGTTTTGGCTTTGTTCTCGAATATAACAAATAATCTACTCATTTAGCATTGCTAATAGGTGGGTGGTCTATACTTTCAGGTAAAACAACCCAAGACATAAAGAAAGAGTGGAGGGGACTTGGAAATTGATCGAATCAATTTTGTATTAACTCATTTATATATGCCAACTTATCCAGCTTTCTAAACTATGATTTGGTTTCAATTTACACTACCAGGATGATCACCTCCTTCCTTACATGGGTTTTGTGACCTTTTTTTCCGGGCAAATTTAAGTGGTGGTAGCATGACCTAATTACATTTATTCCATCATTTGCCCTAGATTGACATACACATGGGGCTGGTATAGCCAAGGATTCCTAAAATAAACATGGTGCTTTCGGGAGGAAACCTGTCACACCCCCAAGTTCCACTAACGTAGTTTTACCTTTAGGGATGTGACACACCAGGATCTCAGTCATTAGTTACATCAAACAACACTATATGGGACTTAAAATGTCATAACATAAAAGTTCAGAGTTAATACGGAAACGTTTAAACAAGAAAGTAAATGCGCAAAACAACGCGCCAAAGTTCAGTTTAATAAAAGTAAGTGAATTGTTTAACGGTTTGCATATGAGTGAAATGATAGTAGGACTCCATGCATGTCCTAGTTGTGCAACTTGTGCCTTAGCGACCTGAGAAAACATGTACGGAAAGTGTCAACACGAGGTTGGTGAGTTCACAGGTTTCAAGTTTGCAATAAGAGAGTGTTTGCCAGATTATGTACATTCAATAAGCATATCTATAGGTAGCTAGCATATGTTCTTGTCTTACTAAAGCGTCTGTAACCGAAGCTGACATGTGTTTGTTTGTTTGCCTCCAGCCAGGTCTATCAACTCTGACTAATGTGATTAGGCTAATATTTCACCTGTTCGACCTCCAATCGAGTTAGCACGACTAACGCGGGTGGTGCTTGTCAAGCACCAGTAGTACTACTAAACATTAACACGCTAAGATCCATATTAACGGTACAATGTGAGTGTGAGGACTTTCAATGATAGTTGCAATACGCTTAGCCCCAACAGTGATTTCATATGAAGTACCATAATCAAAATAGTTTGCGTCATGTTTTCTCCCCCAACGGGAAAAACATGTAAAATGATGTTTGTTTGCGTACATGTTTCTTCCCCACGGGAAAACAATTAAAAGTATGATGGTTTGTGTACATGTTTCTCCCCCAACAGGAAAATGATTAGAAAAATGGGCCGTGAAACTCACCTGAGTTGTGTACGAGTAGTAGATAGCACCACACAAGGATGCAAGTAGGAAACACAAGAGTTTGCATGTGAACTGCTTACGTATGCCCTAAAATTATAAGCATAATAGTTAGGGATACAATGGGGTTTTGTGACGACGACACGGAAGATTTGAACGTCCTAAAACATTCTAATGACTAATGAGTAGACGGACGTGTCCACGGGAATATAGGTTTCTTAATATAATAATTAAGATAAAAGCGTTACGTGTCGAACATCTCTAATACGAATAATATTAATTAATAAATCCGCGCGTTTGTACCATTTAACAATGGCCTAAGAAAATAATATAACTAATATATTATTTTTGAACTCTTAGAAAATATACGATAATCGCTTAAATGGCAGAAATAATAAATATATTATTTTTATTCGTGGATATAAACGTGAGTAAATATTATAAATAATTATATTATTAATTAGTTTGAAACGTTACACAAGATTTATAAACGAGACGAAATAATATATAAATATATATTATTTTATAATTGGGTCACGGGTTGAAAATAAAATAAACATATTATTTTATTTGAATTCGCGGTTTAAAAATAATATAAATATATTATTTTAAAAGTGGGAATAATATTAACTATAAGTTATAAAACTAAACCCGAGCCTATGGGTTGTTTCCCGGGTTAAAACACATTTATATAGTATAATAAAAACAGTGGGATGGTTTTTATATTAAAAATAATAATTAAAAACGATTTAAAAATTAAAACAGTGTGGAGAGACTCGAACCCGGGTCTCTCCCACACAAGCACACACACTTAACCAGTCCCGCCCACTAGGGTATCGCGTTGGTATCCGGATTCAAATGGTTTTAACACAAAACTCCAGTGAGTCCCCTTCCCATATGAACGCACGATCGAATCAAGTCCCAAACCCACGATTTCGATTACGATATGAATTAGAAGCATATGGGTTTTGATTACGGGGCATATGCGAACCTGATTACAAGTTTAATTGGAAAAACGTCAACTTTAAGGTCGTTATTTGCTCGAAAACAAAGCCGAAACCCAAGTTTTCAAACACAGAATCAAATTGAGTAAATCATATACTGAAATAGGTTGGATTCATAGGGCTATCCATGATTAGATGATTGCGAGTCTAACCCAATAGTTTAATTTCATTTAAATCGAATGTAGGTAGAAGTTTGATTAAACAGAAATCGTATCTAGGTTTTGGATCTTGAAGAATTTGATGTTATGGAATCAAATTAACATGGGGTTTTTACTGAGTACATGTTTGTGAATCTGCCCATATGATTTAATTCCATTTTAGTTAAGTATAGGATCAAAAACCCCAAATCGAATAAGAATGAACCCTAGAATCTAGATTTCGATATAGTTGATGTTATAAGCCCAAATTGATATAGGGCTTTCAATCTGAAGGTAGAAACGAAACTAAGAGTAGGTTTAATTACCAGTATAATGATCGAATTGGCTGTGCTCGACTAAACGGATGCCAACTGTGACTGGACTGGTTTTCCGGTGACTCTACTTCCTTCTCCGACGCAATTGGATGGTGTAACATGTTCAAGGGAATTCGTTTGAGACGCGCAGGGTATCTAATTGTGGAATTAACAGACGAAATGTTCGAATTTGATGATAGATGATAAGGGTGTCGACGGTTTCGACATAATTAGCCATAAATCTGTTTAATTCGCCAATGATGGTGTTTTAAAACTGTAATAACAATCGATTAATGGTTTTAATGTGTAAAGGAGTTACAATGTCGCACGAATTTGATGTTTGGGATCGAATTTGAATGGGAATTGCATTGGATTTGACTTTTGAAAGTCAACCCAATTGAGATTGATTAAATTACAGAACTAGTCCCTCTGGTTTCCTGTTTTAAGTATAGAAATTTGGCAGAAATGGTCCCCAGGGTTTAGAATTTGGTTAACTAGGTTAAGGATTTGGTTAGTTTGACTAATAAAAGTAAAAGGAATAAGAATATATGAATTTTGACTTTCAAAGTCAAACTAGAATAGAGTTTAGGTTAATTACACAACTAGTCCTTGAGGTTTGAGAATTGACAATTCTAGTCCTTGGAGTTTGTAAATGGTTAGGATTTAACTGGATTAGTTAACAGAGTTATCTCAAAAGTCCGGATTGTCATAGAACCCGAGGTTTATGTCATTTTTATCTACTTTATTTGATTTTCTTTAAATTCTTTGTCGTTTTCGCGATTAGGCGTTGGACCCGTATTTGGTATTGAGGATTGGATGCATGTCACCAGCATCCTTCATGCATGTGTTTAGCGGTTGTGGGCATCGACCATACGTTTGGTATCAAATCTTGGCCGGGGGAGTATCAGTTCCTTTTCCCATACACTCGTTCTTACGTTGCATTACATGCATTTGTACATTAAGGGCAATGTACAATTAAAGTACGGGGAGGGGATTTATTACCTTTGATTGTCTCATGTATTATCACTATTCTTGCCCAGGAAACCAACCCGTTTTGGCATTTTAAGTTTAGTTTTTAATTTTCATATTTCAAAATCCAAAAAAAATTAAATAAATAAAATAATTAAAATTTTCAAAAATATTTTATCTGTTTTATCCTTGAAGCACGTGGTTTTAGAACCTTTTGTCATGGTTCATCTACATGTCTTGTTGAACTTCTAGTTCAAAGGATGTCAACTCTCCATTTAGTTAGGATAAGATGAGTTGTGAGAGATCTTTTTTGCTCCTTATCATAATTGTGATAGTCTTCCATTGGCTTGGTAGTGATCTCATAAACTTGTTGAGAAGAACTTCATTCATGTATTCTCTCCCACAAGTCCTACTTATTAAAAAATTGAACTTCTCAAACTATTGAGATAAGTGATCATCTCTTATTATTGCACCAAAAATTGTTCAGGGTCAGCCTGCACATAAGGAGTTCTTTCTAGGAGTTTAACCGAGTTATCCCATAATTCCTTCGTAGATTTGCTGTGAATAGACGATGATAAATATTATTAGGTAAAGTCATATCAATCATTCCTAGTGCATTCCTTTCAATAGGCATCTTCTTGTAATCTCCTACTTAGTATTATGAGATTTCTTTAGGAACCACAACTCCTCTTTGATTAGGATCAGAAGAGGGAATAGTTGGGGTGCACGTCTCATTCTTGATTGAAATTCATAGCTCAACATCATATATATTGAGAAAATGAATCCTCATTCTCTTCTACATGGAGAACTATGTGTGCACGAATCTTGGTGGCTTCTTGGTAAATCCGTTATCAAAGAGCAGATTTTGAATGAAAGATAAATAGATCGATTATTGAAGAACACAACTATGATAGCACTTGTTGGACTCGTTTTACATGTTATTTTTTATGTGTGTGTTCTGAATAGTTTGTAGCGGAAGTAGTGAACACAATTAAGAACATTCAACAATTCAAGAACTTAAAAAAAACAAGAATTCAAAAACTATAAAGTATATTGATCAATCGAAAATTGCATCACCCCATCGTTATGTTTACAATTTCCTCTGTCATATATTATAGCTAACAAACCCATATAAAATCTAAAATGACATTTACAATCAAATATGCATGTCGCCGCTAATGCTAATAGCGGCTATATATTGCCACTAGTATTACGTCGCTAATACCCAATGTGTCATCGCTATTGCTCATTGTCTCCGCAAAATTTTATTATTTAAGTTAAGTAATTTTAAATCTTTGCCACTTTCGGAACTAAATTAACAATACTGCAGCACTACTATTAGTGCTGAGTAAATAAAAGATAAAGAAACAACAAAAATAATATTTTATATAAAAAGCTATATTTTGTATATAATGATATTTTACGAAAATATAATATACTCATGTTAAATAAATTAAAAGATATATAAATTAACAAAAAGATATTTAAAAAATATTAAGCTAACTATCTAATTGTTTTTATAACATTTAAATGATTAATATGAATAACATTGAAAGTATAATGACTAACTAATATGACATAAAATTAAAAGTATAATGAATAAATCAAGGCACAAAGTTACATATAAGCACTACATCCGGGAAAAAAAAATAACACGTTATATAGTGAGCCGTAACTTTTAATGATTCACTAAGATTTTCTAAGTACAATGATTACTGTAGTGTATTTTATCTAACTCGCTATTTTTCTTTAACTTTTCATCACAATTGTCAAAAAATGCGGTTGCTATCCTATCTTTTTTATTGAATTAAAGTCTTGGCTATCAAGGGGGTGGAAAAAGAATTAGCAACGTTATAATTACTTTCATCTTGATGAAAATTTCCACTTCTGATGATGGTTTAGAAGATCAGAGGGGTAATAATTTTTTTATTTTTTTTTTTGGTATATAAAGAGGGTTTTCTCATCACGTTGGGTTACTGTAAAAAAAATTCAGAAAAAAGGTAATTTAGTGAAATATTTTAGGTTTTAAGTGTTCGGGTTTTTGATTTGGTTTGTAACTTGTCTTTTCTCCAACCGGCGGTTGGTCATAATATTGGCGGTAATGCAAAAGTTGAAGATTGAAAGTTTAAAAGGCAACCGTTGCACGTGCATGGAAGAAAGCTGTTGAAGTCCCCGAGTCTTTTGGATCTAGCTATTTTCTAGTTTGTTTACGTTTGAGTTTGTTATCTCTATTGTTGAGTCAGTCCTCTTTTATTGTTACCGTTTGGTTGTATGCCTATATAAGGCAATGCTTAGTTTCTCAATAAAATCATTCGAAATAACTTTTGTGTTCAATCATTCTCTGATATACACCAACAAAGTGGTATCAGAGCCAGGTTGTTCTTTGTGTTCTAAGTGTTTCACTACAATTCAATGGCCACTCAAAACAATGGTGGACTCCCTAATACCCCGCTGCCGATCTTCAAAGGAGAAGGTTATGAGTTCTGGAAAATTCGTGTAAAGACTATCCTGTGTTCACAAGATCTTTGGGATTTTGTGGAAGCTGGGTACGCTGATGCTGATAGAACTCGATTGCGTGATCACAAGCGAAAAGATGCTCGAGCGTTGTCCATTATTCAGTCTGCAGTCCATGATGAAATCTTCTCTCGAATTGCTAGTGCTTCATCATCAAAGCAGGCATGGACGTTACTGCAAACTGAATATGAAGGTGATTCTAAAGTTCAAACTGTGAAATTGCAGGGACTTAGGCGTGAGTTTGAAACCATTCAAATGAAGGATGGAGATGCCGTGGCTGATTACCTGTCGAAGGTAATGAAGATTGTGAACCAGCAGAGGGCCTATGGTGAAAAAGTGACTGATCAAAAGGTAGTTGAGAAGGTGCTTAGAAGCCTTCCTGTGAAGTGGGATCACATCGTGGCTGCTATCGAAGAATCAAAGGATCTTAGTGTTCTCACTTTTGAGCAACTCATGGGTTCTTTACAAGCCCATGAGGCCAGAATTCTTAGAGGCAGCCAATTGGTGGTCGAAGAACAAGCCTTTCAGGCGAAAGAAGAAGAAACTGGGTTGTTTGCTCGTAGACGTGGTCGAGGAAACACTAGAAGTAGAGGAAGGGGCCGAGGTCGTGGCGTTGGAAGAGGCAAAGCTGGTGTGCAATGCTACAATTGCAACAAGTACGGGCATCTGAGTAGAGACTGCTGGAATGAACCTCAGGCCTCACCTGCTATTGACGAAAAGGAGGATGAAGAGGAAAAAGGAAAGTTGTTTATGGCTGTGCATGAAAAAGACGTGCAAGATCCAGAGAATAGTGTTGAGGATGCCATTTGGTTCTTGGATAGTGGCTGTTCGAATCATATGACGGGGCAACAAGCACTATTCAAGAACATTGATCACACTCAGGTAATGAGTGTTCGAATGGGGAATGGCAAGAAAATAAATATCAGAGGTAAAGGAAGTGTTCGATTGAAAGTTGGCAACAGGAAGTACAAGATCCTGGACAATGTGCAGTTTGCTCCTGAATTGGGCTATAATCTTCTAAGCGTTGGCCAATTGATGAAAACGGGTCATCGTCTGGTGTTTGATGATAATGTATGCATGGTGAGTAACAAAAGGACAGGTGAAGTGGTGTGTGTAATTCCTATTGCAGGTAATAACACTTTTCCCCTTGATCTAAACAATGCTAATAGTGTTGCATTTGCTACTGTGCTTGATGAATCTTATTTATGGCATTTATGATTTGGCCATTTAAATGAACGAAGTTTGCAAAGCCTAAGTATCAATCGACTTGAGCATGGGCTACCTAAGATTAACAACTGGAGTGTATGTGAAGGTTGCCTGAAAGGTAAGCAAACTAAGTTGCCATTTCCAAATCATGCTTTAAGAACATCTAGTGTGTTAGATCTTGTGCATGCAGATGTATGTGGGCCAATGTCTGTTCCATCTTTAGGTGGAAACAGATATTTTGTGCTCTTCACAGATGATTGGAGTCGCATGTCTTGGGTTTTCTTTCTACAAGCCAAAAGCGAAGTGTTTGGCAAGTTTAAGACATTCAAAACGAAAGTGGAAACAGAAGCCGGTGTAAAGATTAAAGCTTTACGGACGGACCGAGGAGGAGAGTTTGTGTCTAAAGATTTTATGATGTTCTGTGAGAATGAAGGAATAAGGAGGGACTTAACTGCTCCTTACACGCCTGAGCAGAATGGCGTTTCAGAAAGAAAAAATCGAACGGTGGTGGAAATGGCGATGAGTATGTTACATTAAAAGAGTTTAAGCAAAGTGTTTTGGGGAGAGGCTGTCTCCACAGCTGTATACCTTCGAAATTTGTCTCCCACTAAGGCTCTTGATCGAGCAACTCCATTTGAAATCTGGTATAAAAGGCTCCCTTCGGTACATCACTTAAAGGTGTTTGGGTGTGTAGCCTATGGGCTAGTACCTAAGTAACTGAGGAGGAAGTTGGATTCCAAAACTTGTAAGTACATCTTTATTGGGTACTCTCTTTCATCTAAAGCATATCGTCTTTATGATTCGGTTAAGAAATGTGTGGTTATTAGTAGAAACGTGAGCTTTGATGAACAGGCCACATGGTCTGCGGTTGCATCTGATCAGCACTGGTTGTCACCAGAGTTCATTGAAGAAGTAGACACAGGTACCCAGGCCCACAGTATGAATGAAGCAGGAGAAAGTAGCCTGAATGCAGGCAACAGTGAAAATTCAGCGGGTAATGAGCAGCAGCCTGTACCTAATGACTTTGGTGATGCTTACCATTCAGGGTCCAGCACTACCACTGGGGAATCGGGTCACGACTCTGGAACCCCATGTCACATGCGTCCGTTAAATGAAGTTTATTAGGCAACATTACCTTTGGACCCTACTCAGGTCCAAGACATGTATTCCTGTCAACTAGCTTTATCCTCTATGGAACCAACATCATTTCATGAGGCTGCTGGCTATAAGGAATGGAGAGAAGCAATGAATACTGAGCTGCTGGCACTAGAGAAGCACAATACCTGGTCCTTAACTGAGTTGCCTAAAGACAAGAATGAAATCGGTCTTAAATGGGTATATAAAGTAAAGTTTACAGCAGAAGGGAAAGTTCAGAAGTACAAAGCTCGTTTGGTGGCTAAAGGATATGCTCAGCAGTATGGGATAGATTACGAAGATACTTTCTCTCTTGTTGCACGTTTTGAAACAATTCGAGTCATCATTTCTTTAGCAGCTCAACTGGGTTGGCATATATTCCAATTGGATGTGAAGTCAGCATTCTTAAATGGGCCACTGAATGAGGAGGTATATGTTTCTCAGCCTCCTGGATTTGAAATAGCTGGGCAAGAACACAAGGTGTATAGACTTCATAAGGCGCTCTATGGTTTAAAACAGGCTCCCAGGGCATGGTATGATTGCATTAACTCATATTTGATGAAGAATGGTTATGTTAGAATTAATTGTGAACCCACTGTGTACGTAAAAAGGGCAGGTAATAATGTAGTCATCATATGTTTGTATGTTGATGATATTATTTACACTGGATCTTCCACTGAATTGTTAGCTGAATTCAAGAGTCATATGACTCATGAATTCGACATGACTGATCTTGGTAAGTTGGCTTACTTTTTGGGGCTGGAGATAGTACAAGATAAGGAGGGCATATTTGTGTCACAACATCAATATGCAGTGACTTTGTTGAAAAAGTTTGGCATGTGGAAGTGCAAAGGAGTACAGACACCCATGAACTATGGTGAAAAATTGCAAGCTACCACTTCAGAAGATTGTGTAGATGGAACTTTATTTAGAAGTCTTGTGGGTGGTCTTCTCTATTTAACCCATACTCGACCGGAATTAATGTTTTCAGTTGGTCTAATTGCAAGATTTATGCAACAACCCTCTACTCTTCATTTTGGAGCTGCTAAGAGAATCTTAAGGTATGTTGCTTCTACTACTGATTATGGGTTATGGTATGCTAGAGGTTTGGAAGTCTGTTTGGAAGGGTATATGGACAGTGACTGGGCCAGTTCAAGTGAGGATCGCAAAAGCATTTCAGCCTATGTGTTTAATGTGGGAAGTGGAGCTGTTTCTTGGAGCTCCAAGAAGCAATCAGTGGTTGCTCTATCGTCCACCGAAGCTGAATATGTGTCTGCGAATAGTGCTACTTGTCAAGGTGTCTGGATGAGGAAATTACTAGCTGAGCTGGGATTTGTACAAGAAAAACCTACTGGTATTTTATGTGACAATCTTTCTGCTGTGTTTTTATCTAAAAATGCAGCCTTGCATAATAGAAGTAAACACATTGATATTAAGTATCATTATATTAAGAGCTTGGTGGATACAAAGCAAGTGGAATTGAAGACATGTTATACTCAAGAACAATTGGCTGATATTCTTACAAAACCCCTTGGTGCAAAACAGTTCTGTTATCTGCGTGAAAGACTTGGTGTTCGAAAGTTTGCATTAAAGGAGGGTATTGGCGGTAATGCAAAAGTTGAAGATTGAAAGTTTAAAAGGCAACCGTTGCACGTGCATGGAAGAAAGCTGTTGAAGTCCCCGAGTCTTTTGGATCTAGCTATTTTCTAGTTTGTTTACGTTTGAGTTTGTTATCTCTATTGTTGAGTCAGTCCTCTTTTATTGTTACCGTTTGGTTGTATGCCTATATAAGGCAATGCTTAGTTTCTCAATAAAATCATCCGAAATAACTTTTGTGTTCAATCATTCTCTGATATACACCAACACATAATTTTTTGATTTTCTTGCTTATTGTTTAGTCCAGCCGTAAAAGAAATAAAAAATATATTTAGTATTGAACGGATAGAACACTTGCGGATAAAGGGTGGTTTAGGTTGATCTCATGGGTGGCTTGAAGGAGATCAAGTTTATCTTCTAACTTTATTTTTTATTTTTGAATTTTTGCTTATTTATTTGATTGAGTCTCATATTAGTAGCAGTAGAATTTGAATAGGTTTAGTAAACTTGGGTAGCAAGCAAAGGCTCTAAAAAAGGCCGATTGGTGTGTTTATTATTTTATCATTTCCGTAAGTCGATTTTAATAATACGAAAGAGTCGCTCGTGTGTTTAGAGCAGAATAACGTACTACGGTTGTGGCTTTGATTACTTGTTCCACTTTATAAAACGTAATAAGTGGTATCAGAGCCTAACCCGCTGAAGATGGCGCATTTCCAGGTGGTTGGGGGTGTGAAGACTTAACAATACAAACTACAACACTTGGTCGACATGCACGAGTTCGTATCTGCAGGGCCAAGATCTGTGGGAGGTTGTTAACAGAGCAGACGTACATCAACCTAGGATCGATACCAATGGGGCAATTCATAAGTGGAAGGTTAAGGTCGGCAAGGCCTTGTTCGTTTTAAAAACCACTATTGAAGAAGAGTTACTTGAGTATATCCGAGATATGCAGAAACCAAATGAAGCGTGGGACGCCTTGGCAACCTTGTTCTCCAAGAAGAAACGATACCAAGCTCCAGGTCTTAGAAAATGAATTACTTTCAATTAACCAAAAAGAACTCACGATACCACAGTACTTTCACAATGTCAAAACTATGAGATTGGAGAATTAGATCCACAAGACAGGATTGGTGAAGCTAGGATGAAGAGAATAATAATTCACGAGTTGAAAACTGAGTTCAGAAGTTTCGTGGCTACTATCTAGGGATGGCCGACCTAGCCATCGTTGGTGGAGTTCGAAAACCTGCTAGCTGGACAAGAATCACTACCGAGACAGATGAACGAAGCCACGATTACAGTAGCGAAACCAAAAGCTAAGGCATTATATGTCGAACGCAGGAAAGGAAAGTTCAGGCCAACTAGAAGCTAGGGACGAAGATGGTCCCACGGGAATAAAAGGCCAGATCACTAGAAAACCATAATAAAAGGAAAGTTCACACAAGCATGCATTACCTTTCACATTTTGTTTTTTGTCCAAAGCTATGTCGGATTGTGCACGATATGCCAACGCTGCTTCAGAACGCTAAATGTCTGTTCGATATCATTTCTCGCATATTCTTAAGGTTGTTTGAATTTCATCATTTGTCATCCTGTCGTGTGATCGAAGTCGTTTGATCGGTCAAAAACAATCCTTAAACATCTTAACTAGTAAAGGTAAGTAGAGTATCGTATCCACGAGGAGTTTGTGGAAAGTGTCACTTTGTTACAATTGTTGAAAGACAGAAAGCAATAACTACTAATTTGGATTTGGATTTAAAACAATAAGGAGAGAGGTAATCCTCTCTGGGGTTCTTGTTTGCAAACACAAGTTATTCCTAGTCTACTCAGTAAGCAATTACATAGACATAATCGCACATGGTTCAATCGAATTCAGTGAAGATATTAGAACTAGCTGTGAATAGAGCCTATTCAAATATAATCAAATTGTGTTAACCAATTGACACTCAAATCTCACAATGCCCCTGATGTAAATAAACCCTAGACTGATGAGACTTGAATCAACAATTCAAAATCAACATAAATATTTTAAAGCATTCAATGGATAAATGTAATCATATGGCTTAAGATGTCAATCAAAACTACAAACCAAGACCAAGTATTCTAGAAATTACAAGTGCAAACGCAAACCCTATACCCGGAGAAGATCACGGGTGATTTAGCTACTCATATTCATCACAATAATCAAAACTAGTGTAATGGAACTTACAATCATCAAACTTTTAGAACAATTAACCAAAGAATCGTGGGAATCGCCCTCTTGAAGATCTAGAACGGCTCGAATCGAGTGTCTAGGATAATGGGGGCTGAGAAAGATTAAAACCTAATTTAGGTTAATTTTCCCATAAAAACAGTCTCTCGCGTACCGCGAGGTGTCCTGGCCAAGTCCCTCGCGTACCGCGAGAGACAAAATAATCGGGCGAGTTTCCTGGTCTCTCGCGTACCGCGAGGTTCTTCTCCCACTCCCTCATGTACCGCGAGGGACAGAAATTCCAGGACTTTGACTTTTTGATTTTGACTTTGACTTTCTTTCCCGCTTCGAGTCCAACTGATTAGCTCTCGTTTCCCGCTTCTTTTAGCATATAAACCTGGGAGGCACACACACACCAAACACACATAAAACCATACAAAGATACATGCTAAAACTACTAAAACGAATACAATTAGACACATTAACTGGGGTTATAAGACACTACATCACATCCCCACACTTACTCTTTTGCGTCCCGAAAAAGAATCATGCAATGGGATCATAATCGGAACCTGCTTTCACATTCTCAGTCATTTAACAGTTTAAATATACTAACTGTAACAATCGGTATTTCGATCCACTTAAACCCAATCACCGACCTAGCGAAAACCCAATTCAGTGATCTAAAACTATCCTATCATTACCAAGCAATCAGTCTATCTATGGGTCTCACACTCAGAAAGCTATGACTCAGCCTAATCCCATCTCAAGGTCATGTTTAGGCTCGGGCTAAACCTTATAGATTTCCCCACCATTATAAACAAAGATTTATGTGTTTTAAAAATTACTTAGATGAATTATGGGTTGATGGATGATTGATGCAAGCTTTCATTAACGTTTATGAATAAACCTAACCCAGTGGTGTTTCAATCAAGCTGGAACTCGACGTGTGACACATAGGCTGCAATTTTTGGTAATGAAGAACAAAAACTCAACTTAGAGGCGTTTCAACCAAGTTGCCATCCCGGAGGGTAACACATAAGTCTCGCTTAGTCATCTAAAATTGATTACAAGAGTCTGCCCATGGGCGTTTCAACTAAGCTTGTAACCCGGAGGGTAACACGTAGGCAAACTCAAGCTTTCAACTTACTTAATTCAAGCTCATGCAATGGTGGATGTGTGGAATGCGGGCGCCACCAACTTTCGGATTTATTCTCATAAAAATAAAGTGGTGTGCCAAGTAATTTCAAAAACATAAAAATCTTAGTTTAATGTGGTACCTATCACCCTATGTTGACAGTTTCAACCTTACCGACACCCCTAAGATGAGAACCCACAAGATATCCTGAATTAGTTATTCAATTAAACCTAGATACACTATCATGATATTTAAGCTCTTTAAGTCGGTTGGGCCTACCAAAACGTTACAAATTCGACGCGCTTTCTATTATTTATTATTCGATTCAATTCCATAAGCACAGTTCCAATTCTACCTATCATTTCCCATATAGCTGCAACACTCTGATCCAGGGACATTTTTGAAAATTTTTAATTTTTTATGATTTTTCTGATTTTATGACTATACAGACTCAATCTACAGACCTTGACTAAGGTCTCCCCTCCCCACACTTAAACTCGACGTTGACCTCAATGTAGGAAGAAAGAAACTAGAAATAAAATATACAAAAATAAAGAAAACTTAGCAGGAAAGACGATCGTATAGCATTTCAGTCGCGATCATATCTTACATATGCAAGTGGCTGCCTTGTACAAAAGAACCAGCGAAAGTCGGAAATCACCACCCGAATGGAGATTGAGTACAGGCGGATTAATCTAAACCTGCAAAGATAAACTCAAGCACCCACAAGCATCTAAACTCAAGCACCCATAAGCATTATAACGACTCAAAAGAAATTAAAAGACCCGACGGACTGACACAACTCAAAAAGAGAAAAAAAAAATTATTTTTTTTCGCGTATCGCGTGGAAGAAAAAAATGTGGACCGGTCAACTCCATCCCTCGCGTACCGCAAGAGATGGAGCTAGGAACCTCGCGTACCGTGAGAGACTGGCGTTGACAGAAAGTTTTGGCCATTTTTTAACTTAGAAAATTTTTGGCCCTCTAAACTTGGTTTTCCCATCTTCTTCAAAAACCTGTTCCAACCACTAAAATAGATGCATACATACCTGGAACGTTATTTCTCACCATTTTTCTTGCTAAAATCGACACGAAAACCTGCAAAACTTTGAAAACTACAAAAACATACCGAAAAACATAAAATTTACATAAGTCTACACATGGTGCCCTACCCCCCCCCCCCCCCCGGCGGGAACTTGTGCTTTGCCCTCAATTGCACTTAAATGAACCCAAAACACCTCAAAGGCTTCCCCACACTTGGTCAAATGCACACAACAAAGAAAACAAAGCAATAAAGTCCTAACTCACTTTCATAGGCATCACGGATGCATTTAGCATATGCATCAAGCCTTTTAAACCTCTCAGTAGCCTGAGATGACGAGTTTAGTCTCGTGAGGGTTTCTAGGGAACACACCCATAACGTTCATGTAACTAAAATAGACAATAAGACAAATGTAAAACTTTGGTCACCAAGTAGGGACCTGTCCACTTGCTCTTCAGTTTGCCCGGGAAGAGCTTCAACCGTGAGTTGAATAACCACACCTTTTATCCAACCGCAAAGGTTTTCAACCGGATCTTTGCATCATGAACCTTCTTCATCTTGTCCTTGTATGCAGAAGCATTCTCATATGCATCAACCCTTAATTCCTCTAACTCACTCAAGCACAACTGTCTTTGCTTACCTACAGCATCATAATCAAGATTAACATTTTTAATAGCCCATAATACTCGATGAGCCAATTCCACAGGTAAGTGACATCCCTTCTCGTAGACCAACCGGTATGGTGTAGTGCCAAAAGGTGTTTTGTAAGCAGTATGATATGCCCACAAGGCATCATTCAGTTTGTTTGACCAATCCTTGAGGGCAGTCCGTACTGTTTTCTGCAAAATTTCTTTGATTTGCCTATTAGACACCTCCAATTGTCCACTTGTTTGCGGATGGTATGGAGTGGCAATCCGGTGGTCCACACCATAGCGTTTTAGAAGTTTGCCAAAATGAAAATTCTTAAAGTGAGATCCCCATCACTTATGATCACACGGGGAAACCCAAATCTTGAGAAAATGTTTGATTACACAAATTTGCAAACTACGCTATGGTCATTGGTTTTGGTGGCAATTACTTCTACCCACTTTGAAACATAGTTAACTGCCACCAAGATGTACAAATTTCTAAATGAATTTGGGAATGGGCCCATAAAATCAATCCTCCACACGTAAAAAATGTCAACAACAAGGATTGGTTGCATGGGCATCTCATTCCTCTTAGTAATATTGCCCATCTTTTGACAGTTTGTACATGTTCTAGCAAACTCAAATGCATCTTTAAAAATAGTAGGCCAAAATGGCCCGCAAGATAATATCCGATGCCCTGTTTTCTAGCCACTAAAATGGCCACCACATGCAGATGCATGTGCAAGCTCCAACGCTGCTGGGATTTCTGATTTGGGGATGCAGTGTCTGATGAGTTGGTCTGCTCCCACCTTGAACAAGTCCGGTCCATCCCATATGTATTGCTTGACCTTTGTTAAGAAATGATTCCTCTTCTTTTTGGTCCAGACTTCAGGAATAGTATCTGCAACTAAATAATTAGCAATACCAGCATACCAAGAATCTGAAGAAGTAATAGACATTAAACACTCATCGGGGAATTGTTCATTTATTTCAGGAGTGACATCCTCCTCTTCCCTCTGAATTCGTGACAGATGGTCAGCCACTGAATTCTCACAGCCTTTCTTGTCTCTGATTTCCAAGTTGAATTCTTGCAATAAAAGGACCCACCTGATTAACCTGGGCTTTGCATCCTTCTTTGCCATCAAATAACGAACAGTTGCATGATCAGAGTAAACAATCACTTTACTACCCCAAATATAAGACCTAAATGTGTCCAAAGCATAGACAACTGCAAGCAACTCCTTCTCTGTGGTGGTGTAGTTCAATTGAGCACCAGAGAGGGTCTTGCTTGCATAGTAAATGACAACAAGTTTCTTGTCTACCCTTTGACCCAAAACAGGCCCAACTGCATAATCAGTAGCATCACACATTATTTCAAAAGGAAGATTCCAATCTAGTGATTGCAAAATTGGGGTTTGTACCAATTGGTCCTTTAAGACATTAAAAGCAGTTATACATTCCTTGTCAAATTCAAAAGGTACATCTTTGAGAAGTAAGTTACATAAAGGTTTTGTGATGACACTAAATCCCTTAATAAACCTACGGTAGAACCCGGCATGCCCTAGAAAAGAGCGCACACCCTTGACATTTATCGAAGGTGGTAATGTTGAAAAAACACTGATTTTAGCCTTATCTACCTCAATCCCTCGACTTGACACCACATGACCCAATACAATACCCTCTTGAACCATAAAATGGCTCTTCTCCTAGCTTAAAACCAAATTAGTTTCCACACAACATTTTAACACTTTAGACAACTCATTTAAACACAATTCAAACGATGAGCCAAAAACTGAAAAATCATCCATAAAGACCTCAAGTGGCTCCCCGAAAATGTCCGAGAAAATACTCATCATACACCTTTGAAAGGTGGCCGAGGCGTTACACAACCCAAATGGAATCCGCCGGAAGGCAAAGGTACCATAAGGGCATGTGAAGGTGATATTTTCCTGATTATCGGGATGGATGGCTATTTGATTATACCTTGAGTAACCATATAGAAAGCAGTAAAATTTATGACCTGATAGCTTCTCAATAATTTGGTCAATAAATGGCAAAGGAAAGTGAACCTTTAACGTGGAAGCATTTAACTTCCTGTAATAAATACACACACGCCACCCGGTTAACGGTCGAGTAGCAATTTGCTCACCATTCTCACCTTTCACTACCTGAATACCTGCTTTCTTAGGCACTGTTTGGGTTGGACTCACCCATGGACTGTCAGAAATGGGATAGATGATCTCGGATCAAACCACTTCAAAACCTCCTTCTTGATAACCTCACGCATGTTAGGATTTAATCGGAGTTGTGTATCCCATGAAGGTCTTGCATCTGCATCTGTGATGATTTTGTGCATCACAATGGATGGACTGACACCCTTCAAGTCAGCAATGGTCCATCCAATTACAACTTTGTAATATTGAAGCACCTTCAGTAGTGCCTCCTCTTGATCCTCATCCAAGTTAGGTAGAGTTTCATCATCCCCTAGAAATGCATACTTTAGGTTTTTGGGAAGATCCTTAAACTCCACCTTTGGGGGGCTCACAAGTGATGGTTTCAGCCCCGAATCATTCTCAGTTGGTAGACTCTCCACATGATGAGTCCATGGATGTCTACCGTATTGTACAGCCAATGCTTCCACAACCTTCTCCTCCTCTTTCAAATCAACCTCCAGTTCCTGTTCAACCCTGTCACATACAAAACACACCTCTGTGGAGTCATCCTCAGAGTGAGGATAGCATCCTTCAATGATGTCTACCATGAAGCATTTATCACTCGGCAGAGGGTTAGATTCATTTGAAAAAATATTTAAACGCACCATTCTATTGCCAAAAGTCATATCAACTGTGCCTAAGAGACAGTCAATCAAAGAGTGGAATGTGGCTAAGAAGCGTCGACCCAAAATGACAGTTGGTTGAGTGACCTTTTCAGATTGCACATAATCAAGAACCAAGAAATCCACAGGATAATAAAATTGATCCACTTTTACTATCACATCACGAACGATCCCTCTGGGGAGTTTAGGGGTCAATTCAACCAAGACCACAGTAGTATTGGCTCGACGCAGTGGACCAAAGTCATACTGGTCATACGAACTCCCAGGAAGGATGCTCACACTTGCTCCAAGATCCAATAGCGCCTTGCTCGTTTTAAAATCACCCACTTGTATAGAAATTATGGGCGTTCCTGGATCTTGTAGTTTTAATGGAAGAGTACCGGTCAAAATTTCACTGACTCGTGCATTCAGAACCAGCTTTTCAGGAATTTTATTATACCTTTTCTGAGTGCACAAGTCCTTCAAATACTTAGCATAGACTGGTATCTGTTTTATTGCATCAAGAAGGGGTATGTTAATTTTCACCTGTTTGAATAGCTCCCAGATTTCCTCCTGTTGAGGAACTCTCTTCTTGACCACCACCTATTTACCTGCATTCACTAAAGATGAGGGAAATGGCACCCTAGGGGGCACCACTTCCCCTTTGTTAATAGTAGATGATGTTTTAGGAAAAGGTGTTTCATTTTGATTTTGAAAAGCAACCCGTGTAACTGGAATCGACCCGGGTTCATCATCACTGATCTCATGCTCATCTATGTCCTCCACCACACTATCAACAAAGGTTGGTGGAGGTGCAACCTTGTTATCATACACCTTACCACTATAAGGGTACTTACCTTACCCACGTGGTTGTTCTTCGTGTTCCTGCTTCACGAAGTGTGATGAGATGGATTGGTCAATGTATCACTTAGAAGCTTCCCACTGCTCTTCCTCAATTCATCCACCTCAGTGGCCATCTGTCCCATTTGAGTGGTCGACACTTGAACAGCTTTACCACGCATCTCATCAGATTGATTCTTCTTTTGCAAGTCCTGTTGGATGGCTTTCAGAATCTCCATCATCTCATTTCATCATCTCATTCCCACTAGCCTTGTTAAAGGATCTAGATGATCCTCCCTGCTCATTCCCCCTTTGATACCCCCTTTGGTTGTTGTTTTGATTATGGGGCGCGAATGGTTGTTGATTCCTTTGACCACTTCCTTAAAATTGGGGTTAGCTTGGTTGGAGGCATCCCCATAATGAAAGTTGGGATGATTTCTATGGCCTGGGTGGTAAGTGTTGGAGTTCATATCATAGTTTCTGCCACCCCCTTGAATGTAGTTCACATCCTCATATGTGCTTGTGCAACTAGCACCATTATGCCCCAACTCACCACACCGATCACATACTTCATATTGTTAACCCTAGGTGCCCAAATTGGCTACCTGTTTCTCTAACTTCTCTAATCTGTTTCAGAACTAGGACTGTCAACTGCTCTCACCACTGAATGCCTTGCCCGTCTTGAAGATTGAGCTTTTCTCTTGGATGTTCTTGCCATTTTCTCCAAATAGTCCCAATCTTCATCCTCAAAGTTGGCACCAAATGTACCATTATAAATGAAGTTGAGGTCGCGGGCATAATCATTTGTTAAGCCCTCATGGAAGGCATTCAACATCTCCCACATTTTCAAACCATGGTATGGGCAATTCTTTATTAACATCTTGAACCGAAGGAAAGCCTCATGAAATAACTCCCTCGACTGCTGTTGAAAATTTTGGATGTTCTTCCTAGCATCACTAGTCCTTTGATTGGTGTAGAACTCATCCAAGAACTATTGTTGCATATCCCCCCAAGTATAGATAGATGCAGAAGGTAAGGAGTGGAACCATTGTTGAGCCTTATCCTCTAAAGTGAATTGGAACAACACTAACTTCACATCATCTGGTGTAAATCCCTGTCCCCCAATGGTGTTGCATCTAGCATCAAGGCTCCTTTGTTCCTAGGCCACGATACTTAGGCAAATTCGGAATTGCCTGGGAACGAACTTCAAATGACCTCCAATGTTGTTGTGGAATAACAATGGGAAATGGGTTGGTTGCAATGGCGGGACGAAAGTGGCTCTCAATACCCCTAACTAGACCTCTGTCATATCTCCTAGGAATGCCTCCCTGATTGTCAATAGGAGGACCTGCATTCCTAGGACCATGTCTTATTTTCATGTTTATAGGCTGCTGTTATGGTGGGATTGGTGCTGGAATGTCTTGCTGAACCGGATGTTGTGGCAGCCTCTAATCAAACTGATGTTCATTAGGCCTTTCAAACCTAACACCTGTATCATGCCTTCTGTATGTTGGCACCCTAATCCTCTGTCTGTCTCTTCTGTCAAACTCATTAGCATCATCCTCATACTCCCCAAACTCATCATCAAACCCATCTGCTTAGTCCTCATAGTCTAAACCTGAAGTGTATGGATAATATGGAGGGTTTTGTCATGGGTGGCTGTGATGTTGGTGGTATGGTATCTGGCACTATCCTCACATATGGTGAAGAATGATGAGCTTCGGGTTTGAAATCAAGACGTTAGCTTACTTGTGGTAGAGGTTGGCCAAAGCTTGGTAATGGTGGAATGACTGGTGGATTGGCTGAAGTGGCCATCTGTCCTAGGTGTAGGAACAGATGATGAGAACACACCCGAGGTGGGCTGCTGTTCTGGTGGTAACTGACCTGCAGGAGGCAGATTAGATTGCTTCCCAATATCCTGTTTATTCTCCATTTGAGTTGGAGAAGCTACTACCCTTTTGGTTCTGTGAAAAACCATGTTTTGTCTAGCAGTCTTCTCAATTTCTGGATCAAAGAGCAGTGGTGAGGATTTCTTAGAGTATCATGTATGATGCATACAATTGAGGAATCATCTGCACAACACAAACAAGAAAACCATGTGTAATACTGAACAAAACAAAATAAGACAAGAAATTACAAACAAGAATTTGATTTTTGTGATTTGTAGCAAAAAGAACAAATTAACACCTTGCGCACTAACTCCCCGGTAACAGCGCTATTTTGATCGCTCGGTCAAAAACAATCCTTAAAAACCTTAACTAGTAAGGGTAAGTAGAGTATCGTATCCACGAGGAGTTTGTGGAAAGTGTCACTTTGTTACAATTGTTGAAAGACATAAAGCAATAACTATTTATTTGGATTTGGATTTAAAACAATAAGGAGAGAGGTAATCCTCTCCGGGGTTCAGGTTTGCAAACACAAGTTATTCCTAGTTTACTCAGCAAGCAATTACATAGACATAATCGCACATGGTTCAATCGAATTCAGTGAAGATATTAGAACGAGCTGTGAATAGAGCTTTTTCAAATATAATCAAATTGTGTTAACCAATTGACACTCAAATCTCACAACGCCCCTGATGTAAATAAACCCTTGACTGATGAGACTTGAATCAAAAATTCAAAATCAACACAAATATTTTAAAGCATTCAATGGATAAATGTAATCATATGGCTTAAGATGCCAATCAAAACTACAAACCAAGACCAAGTATTCCAGAAATTACAAGTGCAAACGCAAACCCTACACCCGGAGAAGATCACGAGTGATTTAGCTACTCATATTCATCACAATAATTAAAACTAATGTAATGGAACTTACAATCATCAAACTTTTAGAACAATTGACCTAAGAATCATGGGAATCGCCCTCTTGAAGCTCTAGAACGGCTGGAATCGAGTGTCTAGGATAATGGGGGCTGAGAAAGATTAAAACCTAATTTAGGTTAATTTTCTCGTAAAAAACGTCTCTCGCGTACCGCGAGGTGTCCTGGCCAAGTCCCTCGCGTACCGCGAGGGACAAAATAGTCGGGCGAGTTTCCTGGTCTCTCGCGTACCGCGAGGTTCTTCTCCCACTCCCTCGCGTACCGCGAGGGACAGAAATTCCAGGACTTTGACTTTTTATTTTGACTTTGACTTTCTTTCCCGCTTCGAGTCCAACTGATTAGCTCTCGTTTCCCGCTTCTTTTAGCACATAAACCTGGGAGGCACACACACACCAAACACACATAAAACCATATAAAGATACATGCTAAAACTAATAAAATAAATACAATTAAACACATTAACTAGGGTTATTAGACACTACATCATCGTGGCGGACATGTAAACGATTTGATGAAAAATCATTAACTACTCATAAATATAGTTGTCGCCTCATGTGAAAACGACGCCGAAACAAATCATCATTATATAGGGTTACATCAAAAAAATAATCACGTACAAATTAAACTGCGGCTATGGCTACACCCATGAAAATCTCATCGGCCTAGGATGATGACAACGATGATGAATCCATTTTATAGAAAACAAAATTGGAGAGTGGTTAGAGATAATTTGAGAATATAAATTGAGAAATGTGAAAAATAGTAAATAATAAATAGTTTAAGTATATATAAGATTTTAGAATGAACTTTAATTTTTTTTTATATTATGACCATTGACAACGACTAGAATACCTCAATACATGCGATATCTAACCCCTCATGAACGTGACCCAACCCACGGTAACCTTGCTCACGGCACCGCGGCGCGGTATTCTTTGAGCGTGGGTCTGACGTGGAGGCCCCATCTCTCACGCTCACGCGGTATTACATATAGTCTAATAGAAGTTTTTAACATGCAACTAATAACATATCACTAATGAGTTTGAATTGTTGGGAATCTAGTACCATTTTTAAATTTTAAAAACAATAAGTATTTAACCTTTTAAATAAATAAATCAGATATATTTAAGCGTAAGCGATTCAGAGTACTAATAACGGATCAGATCTGGATTCCGGATAGTGATCCGATTACACGCGTATAAACAATATAATATAAACCAACCACAGGGTGTTCAAAGATTGTACCTTTGATGATAACCAAAACAGAACACCTTGGATCAACGGACGTCATCCTAGATGACACGATCACGAAACCTGCAACAAAACGTCACACGAATTGCACACGTGAGAGCCGACGGCAGTGACGGTCGTGCAATGGGGACGGCGACGGCGTGCGACGGGAGGTGGTAGCCGGCAAGAGGCGGCGACGGTGGCCTTTGCGGCGTCGGATGGCAACCGGAGGGAGGGGTGGGGGAGCAGGTTTTGAGGTGGTGGCTAACAACTAGTTTAGGGTTTCAGTTAAGGTTATATTTATAAACCTGTAACTTACAAACTGGCCCCTGAAGTATTAACAGTTAATACCCAACTAATAATTAACTCTTTAATTATTAACCCTCTACTTTACTAATTATAAATAATCAGTAAAAATACATTCGTTAAATGTTTAACATTTAAACATTAACTTCCCATAAATAATTATTTCACTAAATAATTAATTAACTCAATCATCGACAAATATTTCTCAAAATACTAATCCGTTGTTTATTTAATCCGTTATTCGTGAACTATAATTGATGTGTAGTTTATAAATATAAAAATAAGATCAATTACACAACGGTTTTAAAAAGGAATCACCAATCCTAACCACACACAACGGCAAGTGTACCGCGTCGGTATGTAGCAAGTATGGGCAAGACTGGATATCAATCCGTGGACACCGATGACAACTCTCAATAGTAGACCTTTATCGAGTTATAACCTAAATAAACAAAAGAGGATTTCAACTAACAACTAGGATCTAAGACTCAAATACTCTAAAATACTAAGACAGTAAGATGCTCAAGACACAAGACAGCTATGAAACAACTAAGAACACGGAAACTGGACGTAAGGATAAGATCAGAAAGAAAGCAACTATCCAGGAATGACTCAAGCTAACGTGTACTGATAAGGGAATCAATCGTATGAGTCTAAGGCTAACCAGGTATGTTTCTACTCCCTGAGAAACCAGAAGACTCCTATGAAGAACGGGATAAACTATGCTAAAATGCCAAATAAGGGATCTTCGGTCGGTCTCACCACTCATAATGCTGTGAAAGACTATGATCCATAACCCTAAAGCAAGGGACAATCAAGTTCAGGAATGTATACGAACCCTAAGAACACTAACACCACGAATGAAAGGCAAGACTCGTACTGTCACGTAATCTAGACCTAACACACAATGGGTAGGAGGTTTCAGGCTATATCTATCACATGGTCAGTCTCAAGACAAGGTATGACAATGGTAATGCTCTCTAAATACAGCCTAGACACCAACCGTTATGATCAAATCAGTAGTCTATCTATCAAAACACAAAGTGATGACGTCTAGCATGCAATACTCAACCTAGATGAAACAAAACCAACTAGAAACAAGCATACATGATCAAGGGTAGTAGATATCAAGCATAATCAGTATTCATAACCATTCATAAACATTCAAGCATTGATTCTAAGATTAACACAGAAAAACATACGATTAAAACCCGCAAAAGCGTCAACACATGAAAACTATCATCAAACCTAGGTAGCTAACACGTTTAGCTACCCATAGAAGTCCAAAACATCATAAAACTAAGATCAAACAAAAGCATAGTGAATAGAAGTTCCGAAATCAAATGAATAAACACAAACCGAACGTTTCCAAACCGAAAACGATCTTCAATCTTCACTCTGAGGCTTCTAGTAAGCTCCAAACTCCAAGTTTTAATGTTCTAAGTCGTCCCAAATCGCCTCTGGTCGAACTCCCCCACGAATGGCCGTCAAAAAGGCTTAAATAGCCATTTTTAGGGTTTTTGTCGCGTCAAAACGGTGGAGGACCGCTACAGGTTTGGTGGAGGTCCGCTACGGTGCCAGATCCTTGGCGGACCGCTAAAAAGCCCCATAACGGTCCGCTACGAGTGAAATTTCAGGATTTTATCTGCGATGGGCGGTAGGAATTTCCAAGACACCCAAGATTCATATATTATGGGCCCGGTAATTCATTTTCTAGCTCGAGATATGCATCTGAAGTTCGGACTTTTTTTCCTATCGATTTCGTTTATTCCTTCATTCCAGCAACTCGTTTACTCGCTTATTATTCTCCTTTCTCGTATAATACCTACAAGATTCATATATTATGGGCCCGGTAATCCAATGAATTCACAATCAAAACCTATTCAAATATGGTGAAATACGCATTATTAACATGTGTGTTTTGCACCACATCAAACATCCTCAAACTTGAAGTTTGCTTGTCCCTAAGCAAAGCCATATGCAACACATCCAACTATGTAAATAAACTAATACGGTCACATTTAGCAAGATTAAACACAGGCCACGAAATCCAAAGGCACAGTTAACTCCTCAAGATTTACACGTTCAATAGATTTACGAACCAACAAGTCAAGATGATATTAATTTTTGAAAAACATGGGCATACCTATTCCATTTTCACTTACCTTCAAGACTCTAACCATGCACGATTCATATCCCTCACAATGGTACTCTCCACTCAGTGTATTATATCTGTAACTAGCAGAAGATGTGGCAGTTCCTAATCTATACCCTCAGACCTAAAGTAAAACATTTATGTCATATGCTTGAACATCAATCAAATCTCCACCCAAATACTAAGACGAACACACAGATCAAAAGGACTTTAACGGGTTGTAATGTAAGGCTATGGCTAAGGGTATGGATAAAGGATATAAAAGTGGCTAAAGTGATCATAATCCGTACTAGTTAAACTAGGAACAAATAAAACAAAACAAAACACAATCTGTTAGGTATAATTTTAAGACTGATGTTGTCAATCGAAATTACAGTATCGAAACTACTAGTTCAACCGAAACTACTAGTTTTGGTTGAACTTTTGTTCAATCGAAACTACTAGTTTCGGTTGAACATTTGTTCAATCGAAACTAGGTAGTTTCGATACCTGTTTTTCAGGCCCATTGGGCGGTGGCTTGGAAAACAAAGCGCATGTGCTTGGCCTCCTATATATAGCAGATTATGTCCTAGGAGTGAGTGTGTGTCTGTAGAGGGAATCACCACCCCAGGGGGAGCTCGCCATAGGGTGAGACTAATTGTTAGTGTATGATCGAGCGTTTATTTTCATTTCAATCAAAGAATCATACGTTTTATGCTTTCAATTATCTGTTCTTTTCATTTTCATATGTTTCTGTTCGTGTAAGTGATTCCCGCACCCGTCTCTACCATTTCTGATTCGAGAGTGATATCGGATCCAGAGATTCCGCCTCTCGATCCGGACTGTTTGAAGAATTTCTTCGCAGATCTGTGTCTACAGTTCTGCTCAGGACCTACAAGTGGTATCAGATCCATGGTGGCTCTTATTGCTCTCGAATCTGCTCAAAATCAAGAAAAACCCGCCATTGAGACGTTAAACATGAAGAAATCGATGTGTAGCAGGTTCGTGACTGCTGTTCTACATTTCCACTTTCAAAATCTGAAGATGTAAGGCTTTTGAAACATTTTTCAGACCTGGATTGGGGGTATCGAAGTAGCTGAAGGTTGAAGATGGTCAATCGAAACTATGTGGCGGCTGAACATTTTCTATCGGAACTACTGGTGTTGCCCTAAATCAGAAGTAGAAGACATCGAAACTAGGCTGTCGAAACTAGGATATCGAATCTAGAGGGTATCGAAACTACTAGTTTCGATTGAAGAATCTCCTATCGAAACTACTAGTTTCGATTGAAGAATCTCTCTATCGAAACTTTTTGTTTCGATACTGCCTCTATCGAAACTAGCCTTGTTTCGACTGAAGTAGAGCCTATCGAAACTACAGGAAGAACTGTCCAAGTACTCTCCAGGATATTAAAAAAAAGTATTTTGGAGAATTTCTTGGATAAATTTTTTAACAGGATATTACATAGAAGGAAGGGAGTTTTGGAAGAAAACTTGGAGACAACCTTTTAGGGTTTTCAAAAATTTCATTTCTTCGGCAATATACACGATGTTCTGCCTAATTCAGCCGTAATTCCCTTGATTAAAGTTCAAGTTTGGGCAGCGGGTAACAAAGTCAAGCATACTTGTGACAAACCGGATCATTAGTTATTGATTACATGGTGATTCGATCCCTAATCTTTTGCCTAGAAATAGGAGGGCCTACACTTCAGGGGGAGAATTACCACGAAAGACTTTAAATTATCAGCAGAGTTATGAAGATGCAAGACAAAGTGAGCCTTTGCTTGAAATTGACCTTTTTTTATGGGGAGAGAAGGCAAAAGTTGATCAAGTGTTCGAGAATGTCAAGAATCCTTGTAGAAAGATGGTTATTTACTGCTAAATACTTGGGATTCAAATCTTTATCATTTGCCTACAAGATAGGAGGGTCTACACTTGAGGGGGAGAATCACAACGAAAGGCATTGGATCATCAGTCAATCTATGAAGACGAAAGACAGAGTCGGACAAGAATTGATAGCATCAGTCTAGGGGGAGATTGTTGGGTATAATTTTGAGACTGATGCTGTCAATCGAAATTACAGTATCGAAACTACTAGTTTCGGTTGAACTTTTGTTCAATCGAAACTAGGTAGTTTCGATACATGTTTTTCAGGCCCATTGGGCGGTGGCTTGGAAAACAAGGCGCATGTGCTTGGTCTCCTATATATAGCAGATTATGTCCTAGGAATGAGTGTGCGTCTGTGTCATACATGGATTGGATTTCAGCATCCATGGCTTCAAGCCATTTCTTAGATTCAGAATCTAAATTGCAGATTTGTAACTAGGGGGCTCAGCCTGATCAACTATCAGGATGTCGTCAATCTGGTGAATCCCGATATACCGGTCGGGTTCATGACGATCCCTAGCACTTCTGTGAACAACTTGTGTCACAGTTGAATCTTGAACATTTCTAGATTCAGTTTCAACAATCTCATGCTGAATGGCAGATTTAGTTTGAGGTTCGGTTACTTGTGGTTCTCGAATCTCATCCATATCCACACGGTTCTCTCCAATCGCTCACGCAAGAAGCTCCTTCTCCAAGAAGGTATCTTTACATTTAATGAAAACTCGGTTCTCAACAGGATTGTAGAAATAGTAACCGATTGTTTTAGGGTATCCGACGAAAACAACTTTATCGCCACGGGGATTTAGCTTATCCATAGATTCACTTGTAACATATGCGTTACATACCCAAACTCTAAGGTATGACACTTTGGGTTTCTCCCCATGCCATATCTCATAAGGCGTTTTGTTCACCTTTTTTGTAGGAGCTATACTTATGATTCTTATGGAGGTCTCGAGAGCAAAACTCCAAAAGGAGTGTGGGAGGTTTGTACGACACATCATAGATCGAACCATATCTAATAGAGTTCGATTTCTCCTTTAGGACACACCATTAAGTTGGGGTGTTCCTGGTGGAGTGAGTTAAGAAATGATCCCGCATTTCTTTAGATGTTCGTCAAACTCTTGACTAAGATATTCACCACCTCGATCAGATCGAAGCATCTTAATCGTCTTACCAAGCTGATTTTGTACTTCGTTCCGGAACTGTTTGAACATTTCAAACGTTTCATGTTTATGCTTCATAAGATAAAAATATCCATATCTACTGAAGTCATCAGTAAATGTAACGAAGTATCTCTCTCCACTTCTAGACATTGTTCTGAATGAACCACACATATCAGTATGTACAAGTCCTAACAGATCCTTAGCCCTTTGACCGATACTGGAAAAGGAGCCTTGGTTAGCTTTCCACTTAAACATGATTCGCAATCATCAAATGACTCTTTACCAGTAGAATTCAGAATTCCGGCGGTCTGGAGTTTCTTCATGCGGTTCTTGTTTATGTTTCCAAGTCTACAATGCCAGAGATACATATCATTGAAATCAAATTTCGTACGTTTGGAGGAGATATTAAATAGAACGTTATTATCATGAACTTCTATCTCATAGATTCCATTGTAAGGCTTTGCAGAAAAATAAAACAAACCATTTAAATATGCAGAAATGAAATCATTGTCAAAAGCATAATCAAATCCTTGTTCCCGCAAAGTGGATACTGAAACAATATTCCTAGTCAAATTACGAATAAAATAAACATTGTTCAAAACAAGTTCTAAACCAGAAGAAAGTAAAATAGTGTATTCTTCTACGGCCTTCACTGTAACCTTTTGCCCATTTCCCACATGGAGCTCCAGGTCGCGTTCCTTCAGTTTCCTAACCTTCTTTAGTCCCTGCAAATCATTACAAATGTGATAACCACATCCAGTGTCAAACACCCAAGATTTGCTACACAGAGATAAGATCTCAATAACGAACATACCTGAGAACTGTCCTCCAGCAGACTTCTTCTGTTTCAACTCGGCTAGATACTTTGGGCAGTTCCTCCTCCGGTGCCCGGCTTCATCACAATGAAAGCATTTGACATACTTTAGAGGTTTCTTTGCAATAGCTTTGCCTTTGCTCTTGAAGTTTTTCTTGTCTTTTCCCTTGGCTTTAGATTTCCTGACTCGACCCTCCTTGATCATCAGCACTGGACCAGACTTAGCAGGAGTCGGTATGTTCATCTCGGTAGTCTTCAGCATCATATGTAACTCCGCGATGGTCTTGTCCCAAGCATTCATATTGTAATTCAAAGTGAACTGATCATATGACTTTGGCAGCGAGTTGAGGATAATATCCCCGGCCAATTCATTGCTTAAAGGGGAGTCAAGACATGCTAGAT
Organism: Smallanthus sonchifolius; assembly: GCA_023525975.1. Classification (NCBI taxonomy): domain Eukaryota; kingdom Viridiplantae; phylum Streptophyta; class Magnoliopsida; order Asterales; family Asteraceae; genus Smallanthus; species Smallanthus sonchifolius. Next base: position 24,675,072 of record CM042018.1, on the reverse strand, counting down.
GATCAATGTACCCCTTCATTTTCAACACATGAGTTCTGACTGAAGAACCTTCTTGCATATGACAGCTTATTAGTGATCTTATCACCTCAAAGTGTTCATGACGGGCCTGCTGCTGGAACTTTTTCTACAGCTGCCTAATCATGTCGTACGCTGGCATGTCCACCACATTCTTCTGAAGTTCTGGTATCATAGACGATACCAGCATCAAGCAAGAGACCTTGATAGAGTCATCAACATGCTTATCCCAGGTCTTACGGGCTTGGCCTGTAGCAGCAGCTGGTTCTTCTGGGATCGGTTCCTCGAGAACATACATTTTGTTCTCAAGTTTTAGAACCAATCTATGAAGTTGGAGTTGTCAAGCTTATCCATCTCAAAAATTGACTTTAGGGAGAATGAGGAATTTAGAATAGATTCGTTAGACATCTACAAAATTCAAAATGGTTTTAGTATTTTCATGCATAACGTCCTAATTAAAATTTTATAACCCAATTGCAAAATTGTATAATTAGGAATGAGATTACGGCTCCCCATGTCTCAGTGAATGGCTGAGCACTCTTCACTGGCATAGCTAGGTAGGTAGGTAGGTAACGATTACCATTTGTATCAACTATAAAACTCTCGGTTTGAGGGGCATGACGAGTATTGTAAAGCTTGGATACGTTTCCCTCAACTACGCCCACTTAAACGACTTAAGTGATATTTGTCCTTCAGTTGTAACTGTAGACCCGGCCTAAGTAACTCAGGAATTGCGGTTCTACCTTCAACCAAAATTGTAGGGCCGGATGCAGGGTAATTCACTAACACCGAGGGTTTGGATAGATTAGTTGAAGTGTTACAATTTAGGGTGGCGCGGAAATATCGATTTTATATTGGGATTTCTTTAATGTTTTAAGTTACCGTTTTGGGTCAAAAACATTTTGGACGACGAGAATCATGATTCAAGTCGTGCAATTTTAGTAAACCGATTTTACTAATTTTAGTTCGTGAAACGACTTTCAACACTCGACACGATCCAATTTTAAATACCTTATTTAATCTAAATTGGTCATTTGTCGCGAACTAATTTTAAACTAACTAACTCTTTAATTAATTTAAAATTGTTTTAAATAAAACTATTAAATTTAAAACTTGTTTTACTTTTAAATAAAACAATTTTTTATTTAATTACCTTTCCGAGTAAAATAAATAATTTAATTATCTCGTCGTTTTTAAATTGTGTCAAAAGTTTTATAAAAAACATTTTGCGGTTTAATTATTATCTTAAATAATTATATCACAACCACAAAAAAAACACAGAACCGAGCAACTAGAAAAATTGTCTGGTTTCATTCGAGCCATCAAACGATAACCGGACTGGTCTAAGAGATAACAAAATTAACAAATCTGCTATCTCCCACTTAGTACAAGATCTTCATCTTTAATCCTGTCATTGTCCACCTTGGTCTTCTAGTCTTCGTCTCTTTATGATTATAATATTTATTTATAAATACACTAAAAATAAATAAATAAAAATAAACCTAACTATTACAACGGGGTTCCAAATAACCAATCAAAATACAAAAAAAAATTAACCAACACAAACAATACAACCACAGATCTCTAGTGCTCGATTCATTCAACACAATCACAATAAACGATAAAGGCTTGATCTTTTGTCAAACAAAAGTTTTGACAAATAAAACAATAGATCGTTTTACAAAATATGTCTAAACGCGCGTAAATGTGACTCTTATACCATTGTTGGGAATCTAGTACTAGTTTTTAACTTTTAAAAACAATAATTATTTAACCTTTTAAATAAATAAATCAGATATATTTAAGCGGAAGCGATTCAGAGTACTAATAACAGGTCAAATCTGGATTCCGGACAGTGATCTGATTACACGCGTATAAACAATTTAATATAAACCAACCATAAGGTGTTCAAAGATTATACCTTTGACGATAACCAAAGATTATACCACGCTAGATGACACGATCATGAAACCTGCAACAGAACGTCACACGAATTGCACACAGGAGAGCGGGCGGCAGCGACGGACGTGCGACGGCGACAACGTGCAACGGGAGGTGGTAGCCGGCAAGCGGCGGCAATGGTGGCCTTTGCGGCGTAGGATGGCAACCTGAGGGAGAAGAGGGGGCGCAGGTTTTGAGGTGGTGGCTAACAACTAGTTTAGGGTTTCAGTTAAGGTTATATTTATAAACTTTAACTTACAGACTGGCCCTGAGGTATTAACAGTTAATAGCCAACTAATAATTAACTCTTTAATTATTAACCTTGTACTTTACTAATTATAAATGATCAGTAAAAATGCACTCATTAAATGTTTAACATTTAAACATTAACTCCCCGTAAATAATTATTTCACTAAATAATTAATTAACTCAATCACCGATAAATATTTCTCTTATATTAATCCGCCGTTTATTTAATCCGTCTTTCATGAACTATAATATTTAACAATTAGATATTATATATTTGCGCGTTGCCCAAAGTGTAACTTTTTGGATCGTACCTCGTTAGTAACGTGGATTTAATTGACGATCGGAAACAATATATCTAACCTGAATATGTATTTTGAAAGTAATTATACCATACTAAATTTCAAAATTTACATAATTGATACTAATAAAGCAAATTATAAAAAGTTAGGTTGTAAATGGGATTTTATTATAATACAAGCTACGGTTTTGGTTTCGACCTGGTTATGGTTTGATTGAGAGGAATAAGATGACTAAAAGGCCATCACATGCGTAAGTGATCACACTTAGTGACTCAAGATAACTCGTGTAGAAAAGAGAGATGAGTGTGATGTTAAAGAAGCTTTTTCGACTAATGTTGCAAAAACTAAATGATTAGGATAAACTTCTAGATAGAGCAATACGATGAACACAAAATTTGCAAATATAAAACTAAAAGGTAAGACTTTTTATGAAATAGGAGAAAAAATATATGTTGAGAAGAGGTGGATAATGAGAATCAAAATTATAAAACCAAAGACTAATCAATTTGAGATTAACAAGGATTAAATATAAACCTTTTCAACTAATATCATTTCACATAAACCTTTTCATCTAATGTCATTTCACATATGTTAAAAGACAATATCATTACAATACTTCTTATTGCACCTCTCTCCATCCAACATGTTGTATACAATTTTAAAGTATCAAACATGAACACATAAATCATTATAATATGATTTCTTTATATCCCATCATTCCAAATTTGACCCAAATATATAAAAAAGGAAAAGAAAATCCACAAGTTGTAAGTTCTTAGTGGGTCCCACTTCTGGTCCAAAGAATTTCCCAGCAAATGCCTTCCAAATACAAATAGGAGGCACAAAATCAACTTGAAAAGAGGTAAGAACTAAGAAGGTGGTGTGGTGGGATCATTGCTTGCACTTGCACTACATTCATGTGGTTATGGTTCCATCAAAGGAAGCATGTTGGGAATTCCCCTAAATAAATACATAAGTAAATGTATATTTGAGAAAATTATTGAAAGAATTACAGAAAAGTCAAGACTTATTTTCCTAGGAAAAGGGGGATTCATATTTAGTAGTGGAATTTTCAAAAATCCTTCTATAAAAAAAACAAAAAAAAAAACAAAGTCTACAATTTTTTTTATAAAAAAGATCTATATGGTTACGAATTCAACAATTTCTGTTACACGGGTTACCACATGAAATTAGGTCTTTAGGGGTTTAACAATAAAATTACACATGTCTAAAACATATTATTTGAAAAAATTAGAAGTCTTTTCATTGTTGGACAGAAGTTAAAGTTTGCCCCCTTCACATTAGTGTAGAAATTTGTCACGTTCAAACAATATAAAATCAAAATAATTGTAATTATTATATTCACCACTCCGTATGATGTTGGGTGGCTCAATTCAATGCATTTATCAAGTCTAAGAAATCTCTCGTTGAGGCTATTATATTCACCACTTGGTGGATAATTTGGAGGGCTCGGAACAATGATGTTTTCGGAATCTCAAGTGGGCATCATAATTATTTATTTGATTCTATTGTTTCTATTTTTTTCTGTGGTTTTCTAACCGGAATAGTAAATGTAACGTGTCTTGGACTGAGTGGATGAAAAACTCTCTGGCATCGATGTAATCGTTGGTTGTTTTTGCCCGGTTTAGCTATTTGCTAACCGGGTGTGCAGTTTTATATAAGTTTGTCTTTCAAAAAAAAATAATTGTAATTATTAGGAAATGGAAGATTACTATTATCATGGAAAACATAGATTTAAAGTTTAATCACTTGATTATCTTTCAAAGTTTTGGGCCCCCACAAAAATATTCCCATTTCCAAATGTAAATAGTCAAAATAATTAAACAAATTAGTCAAAAGGGAGAGGGAGCATGAATCCAAGTAATGGAATTCAAATTGTATTTTCCCTCACTAGTTGCGGCGAAAAAAACTATATATTATAAAATAGAAAAGTTTATTTACATCAGTATTAGCGTTAATTACATAAAAGATACGTGTAACTAAAATATAAAGTCATAACATGTCCAAAAAAATATCAAGACGTGTTTTACATCAATGATAGCTTGGTAGCTATGTACGTTATTTTAAAAATGTTTCGAATTTGTCATTTCATTAGTCTACAAAAGGTAATAGTGGCTTTTATTAACGAAATAATAATAATAGCCCAACCGAATCTTCGCCCCAATAATAATAATAATAATATTATTATTATTATTATTATTATTATTATTAAAAAACTTTGATGGAGTTATTGTTCACGCTTGTGAAAACGTATGTGATAGTAATTTCTAGAAATTAATTACATATTAAAACAAATTCATTAATGAATAATATTAGATTTTAAGCTATATTGTGGGCTAGGCCAATGCAATAACAGCAGCCAACTGTTCCGGAAACCAACAATAACCCACTCATGATAGCCAGCCCAACCGCATCTTCGCCCCAATATCCCTAGCCCAGATCCAGATTTTAACCCAACTTGAAACTGAAATAAAAGCAAGGTTAAACTGGAATCCCCCAAGGCTCCAACCCATCGGTAAGTAACGTTACTGATTACTTATAGGGTTCATGGATATATTGGCGTGTATCTGTATACTCGTTTGTGATGTTATATGATTAAAATAATACTTGTTAAGATGCCAATTGCCTTAAATGCGTCATCACCTCAAAAACCGACTTAAAGTATACAATATTCAGCTACACTTATAAAAATTTTATAATTTTAATAATTTCAAGTTTATAACAACTTTAATGTACCATTTATTATACCTTTTAAGATTATATAGTATACTAGGTTAGAATCTCGTGTATTACACGAGATTGTATATTAAAAAATATAAAACTTATAAATTTGTAAATACGTAATAACTTGTCAGACTATTATGATCGTCTCGAGATATATCAAGTGGAAATGTGTGTGTATATAACAAATTAGTATTTTTCTTCAATTAGTTATATTTTGATTTCCTATTATATATTCTTATTTAATATAATTAGTATTCTTCTTTAATAATATATTTATAATATCATTATTATTTAATAAGATAGATGTGCATTTATTAGGAGAGAGAGGCGGGAAAATCAATATGAGGAGGCATGAGAAAGTGACAAGTGTTTACCTTAAACCTTTATTTATTAGTATAGATTATTATATTCAGTTGTAATATATGTAAATGAAGGATATGACCTAATATATTATACTCGTCTTAAACACGTGAAGACTTTTAAAACTAATTGTATACATGGTCTCTCTATGAGTGAGATATTAGTGGGTGCATTCTATTTGTTTTATACCTGGTTGGGGTACCCAAGTATGTATCTCATTACCCATCTAAAATGTTTCGGGTTTCAAGTTTTGCCGTAGCTCATCATATTCGAGTTCGTTTGTTATTTTGGTGAGAGGTTGACATGTAAGATTATGTTCTTTGTTTATACATAGTCTTCAACTCTTTCATTCCTTACCACTCTGCTTTTCTGTTTCATTCTTTGGATATAGCATATAGGGTTTTTGGCTCAAACAGCGCACAAAGTTCATTGCTGTCGGGACCAATTCTAGGCCCTCGAGCATGACTAGAAGTATGTAAACTTGATCTAAGTCGTCATGGTGGCCCTGATAATGAAAGAAATCTGTGGACTAATAATTTAATAAGTTTGAATTAGTGTTTGTGTTAAAAAGATAAAACTAACATGTTTTATGAGCTAAAAACAAACATGTCACATACCTGAATGGCTCATTAACTGAATAACCTGAAGAAACCATTACTAAATGTCCTGCAATATTCGACAGGAATCGAGGTTAAACCCTTATGAAAAACTGAAGTTGCTAACCTATTCAATGGCAACTTCAAGGCAACCTTCAACTTCCGACATTACTAAAAAGTATATTAATGAATGGATTACACGCAAAACATGATCAAATCGAAGCATGTAACTTCGAAAGAACAGAAGGAACGTTCTGGGGGTTGTTTAACATCTTTCCCCCGAATTGCAAAGCAATAAAGGGGATGATGAAATCTGAGTTCTACTTTACAATTTCATAGCACCGTCGTCTTTTTCATCATCCAACTCATGCCGATCACTACTCGGTGAGTTCGATCTCCCTAGATGTGTTGCTACTTGCTATGCTGGTAGGCCTGTAAACGAATACAAACGGGAGCATGTTTGTGTTCGTTTAACTTTAACCGAACAAGTGATTGGACACGAACATTGAAACGAAGAATGGGGTTTTCTTGTTCGTGTTCGTTTGTTAAGAAAATAAGTATGTTCGTGTTCATTCATCTTCGTTTGTTAATAATATGAACAAACGATTCACGAACGTAAACGAATATAACTTAACAAAAACATAAATGAACATAACTAAGCAAACATAACTGAACAAATATAATTAAAAGAACATAACTAAATGAGCATATATGAACATAACTGAACGAACACAATTAAACGGAAATTACTGAACCACATAAATAAACGGACATAAACGAACTTAAATGAATGAACATAAACGACGAACGTAAATGAATGAATGAATCATTTATTTATGTTCGTTCATTTAATTAAATGAACAAAAAGTTTTGTTTATGTTCGTTCTTTTATTAAATAAACGAACTTCTTGTTGAACGGTTCACTGAACGTTCGGTTTATTTAGAGGCCTATATGCTAGAACCCAAAAATAGGTTATTCTCTTTATCTCAATAACTTTCTCGTGATTCAAAAAAATATAAGCTTTCAAGGAATACCTACATCATGATGATATGGTGGAAAATCCTTAACTTTATGTTTTGAACATGCTAATATATAGGAACATGCTCTTGAGAAGAAAGAGGTTGGTTCTTTAGAAAATGTTGATTTTGGTTATAATTAGGAGTCTGATAACTCTTGGATCAGCTTTGTGTCAGTCCTCTTCACTTGAAAAGAAATTGACCTCGAGTTCTCAGGATGTGTTGGGTGGTGTTTGTAGCCATCTACCACGTTGAACGTCTTGTTGGTTGTAATACTCATGTTAATACGTATTTGGGTTACATGATTGATTGCTTCCGGACCTTAAAGAATCTCCACTAACAATAACAATGTAAGTTATTAAGAACACAGAGAAATATATACACCTAGTTGATGCGTGTACAAAGAAATTGTAAGATACCTAAACCCCCTTTTCATATTTTAACTATACTTTTCGCAACAAAATTCTTCAATTTGGAATAGTTTATATTCATAGACAAACGCACCATCATCTCAAAGATTACCAAGACAAATACATAACCCTGTTAACTACCGTACCCATGCATTATGATCTTACATGATTTTTTGTCATGCACATCTTGATGTAATTCTTTTTCTTTTTTTTTTTTGGACGCAAAGAAATCTTGATATAATTTATACAAGATTCTTACAATCGTGAAAATTGATAATCTGAACGTTAAGACTGTGTGTAGTGGGGCAACGCCTCCACCTTTTTGGCGCCTCCACTCTAGACGGTAAATTGGGCCACCTCAACAGGAACAACGTCACCTAAGCCCCCACCCTATCATGCCTGTTAAATCCACGGCGCCCCCTTAAAGCCCCCTTGTAACGGTGTTTGGTGCCCCTTGTTGAGGTGACAGGTGACGCTAAAACACTACACTTGTTCTAATATTTTGGTGACTAAGTTGTAACATTTTAAAGGGATTACTAGGACAATCTCGAAAAAGTTGTTGAGATTAAGATGTCAAATTTATTATACCGAAAAAATAATCACAATGGCGTACACATCTTCTCAGTGTAATTATTATTACTATTGTAATTTATATGTGTGTAAGATCCAAGTCTCCTCGATCACGTCTTCTCAGTGTGAAGTCTGATTTAGTGATTTCTGAGGCGCTTGAATTTATGTTTATGGACTTGTCACCCTCGAACGTAAACCCCACCCATCATTTGTTAATTGTTGCTTTATAACATAACTTTTGATTATATATATTTGCATGTGTTTGGTTCAAAGAAAACGCAAATATTATTTTTCATGAATTACGAAGATGTATTAGCATTATCATCAACTATTCATCTTATTTATGTTTATATGCGTTTAAACAATTAAATTTATAAGAGCGAGAAATATACAAAGTGTACGTAGTTTTACGAAAATTGATTAAAGTTTTAGGGATCTACTAACAAGACACGGGAATTGTTAACCAAACACGTAATGATACGCCTCGTATACGGCAATACGGCGTATAGGGCTTCACAATTTCCAACGCCAGACAACATCATTCATCTTGTCATTCCTAATCCTTGTACGCCTCGTATAGGGTAATACGATGCGGTTTAAGGTACGATTTAACATCATTCACCTGGTCATTCATAATCCTTATACGCCTCGTATAGTGCAATACGATGCGGTTTAGGGTACGATGTAACATCAACCATCACATCACTATACGTTACGTATAGTGCTATACGTGGCGTATAGTTGTGTGATGGTTGACTAGTTGCAGAATGTACATCGTACCCTAAACTACATCGTATTGGCCTATACGACGCGTATAGCTCAAAAAAAATCTATTTAAGCTTCTGCTTTCTCATTTGAACGATGCAATAAAAATATTCGTATACGTGCTTAAAAAATTCAAGTATAGCAATGTCATGGTGGGATGGTAGCTATGGTTTTCACGTATATTCTAACGAGTAATTAGAAAACAACTTGGAATGTTCTGGCGTTCATACTGGGTACGAGACATGGCTGGTAGATGTGAATCAGGAGGAGGTCTCGTCCGACGTTCACTCTCATCACCGAGTAAGGCTTCCATATTTAAACGAGCCACTAAGCAATCTCGAGTTCGTATACGGTGAACCCTCTTACCCGACACAACCCACTAACGATTTCATATACGGTGAACCCTCTTATCCGACACAACCCACTAACGATTTCGTATACGGTGAACCCTCGTACCCGACACAACCCACAAACGATTTCGTATATTGTGAACCCTCTTACCCGACACAACCCACTAACGATTTCGTATACTGTGAACCCTCTTACTCGACACAACCCACTAACGAGTCTGTATACGATGAACATTCGTACGAGAACAAACCAATACAATCGTGTCGTATGAAACTAACCAGGTATAACATTCCTACATATATACTTACATATAGTTTGTTGTTGCAGAAATTTAACCATACCATCATTGTAGAATTTTCAGTCTCGTAAAGAGTTGGTGGTTTAGGCTGTCCGCAAAGGACGTGATAATGGTTACGTCATTGTGACCCGACGATCGAGGAAAAAAGGCGACGACATGTCTGCACCGGTTATCAAGATATGTCTTGTGTGTGACCATCACAGCGAACGCAAGACTACAGCCACGGCTAGACGTGCCTGTAGCAAGAAAACAGGTTGTCCTTTTAAATTGGAATGAGAGTACAAAGAAAACAGTCGTGCTTGAAAGTTAACGGTGACGGATGACAGTCATAACCACGATCCTACTCAACATCTTGAGGCGCACTCGTCTGCAAGGAGACTGTCTCACTCGGGATACCTTTTGGTGGCGAAGCTGTATTCGCAAAACATGTTGCCATGTAACATTATGGAAACCATAACGGAACAAAACCTAGATAACAGGTGTATTGAAAAAGACATTTACAATGCGATACAGAAGATAAAAAAAATGAAACGAGAGTCAGTGAAACTCCAATGCAGGTTCTGGAAAACCTGCTTTCTTCTAAAAAGTATGTCTTTTATACTCGGGAGGATCCCGTCATAAATGTCATGGAGGAGGTTTTCTTTGTTAATCCGAAATCATACCTGATGTGGCGTGCGTTCCCGCACGTGTTGATGATCGACGCAGCATACAAAACGAACATGTACAGACTTCCATTTGTTCAAGTTGTCAGTGTGACCTCCACACACCAGTCGTTTTGCGTAGCTCGTGCATTTATATCCAAAGAAGGGGAGGAAAACTTCATATGGGTGCTACTGAATATCAAAGGTATGTTGCAAAATTGTATGGAGCCACGTGTGATAATAACAGACAGGGACTAGGATCTTATAAACGCGTGTGATAAATATTCTAGGGCACTTCCAAGTACCTATGCAGGTGGCAAATTCACAAGAATATCGCAAAACATCGCAAGGCATCATTGACAGACGAAGACTAGACAAAATTCAAGTATTCATGGGCGGTATTGTGTGAGTCTCCCACGCCAGATATATACCCGTACAACTTCAACCGACTTTATGAACGACTGTATGCAGTCAGACAAGGAAGTAAGTTTTTATTTTTTTCATATATATTATTTTTCATTTATAGTGTTTACTCGGGTTTATATTATTTTTCCAGGAGTTATAAGCCATGTGACTAAAAATTAGTTGGACCCATATAAAGAAAAGTTTGTATCAACCTGGTCCATAAGAAACCTTAACTTTGGTCAACGTATAACGAACATAGTTGAGAGCCAACATGCGCTCCTAAATAGCTATCTTAGAAATGCTAACAGCTCGCGATGATAACGGGTTTCCATTGATGGTGGGGGATGAAGCAGTTAACAATATTCATCGTTTTAAAGATTTCGTTCCATATTTGTTCCATCGCTACATTTCACATATACAAGATGTAATGCCCCACGGTAACTGTGGTTTTCGATCGGTAGTTGTGGGCTTATGGTTAGATGAAAACAAATGGTTTTTTATTTGACAACAGCTTCTACAGAAGATGGACGGTCACAAAGAATGGTGGAGAAAATTCGTGACCGTCCATCTCCTGTACCGAAAATTCGACAACACCTTCCTTCTTGCTTGACTTCTTTCTCCAACTTTTCTCCAGCAGTTTAACTTCTTTACCAAATCTTCACTTGATCATCAAAACCTACAAATCCACATAAAACATAATTAGGTATCCATTCCTATCATATTTGCAATAAAAACAACTAAAAAAAAGTAGGGAACTGCATATAAAAACTATGTGTTATTTGGAACACATCATTCATGGATGTAGACATAGATGAAAGCTTAGCTTGTGGTCAAGCAATCTTACTAGGAACAAAGAATGTATCTCAAAGTTAGTTATTGTGGAAGTTGACAGGTCTGTTTATGAAGTGAGGGTCAAAGAATTTACAACATGGCTTCGACCATACAGAAGGTGGAAGACAATACCGTAGAACTAAGTTCAGATCCAGATGATTCATTTGGTGGGGTATCAGATAATAAAAGTGAGGCTACAAATCAAGAAAAACAGCTAATAGTTGAAGTTTATGATTCAGTCCCTTTTAGCTTGGTAAATATTATTGTAAAAGATGGTCAACTAACTAAAGAGGATGATACTTGATTTAAGGAAACAATTGGGAATTAAAATTCTCTCGATATAAAGAATGTTGGAACTCAAGAGAGGGAGGATGATTCCTCCTTATCTAAACCACCAGGTTTTGGTGGACAACGGTTCGATGACTTGGAAACAACTTGTAATCAAAGCAGTGAAGAAAGGTGTGGACTATGGAGAGGTTGTTACGGGCTCATCAATGGCGGGCAAAGTGAACTTTCCTACAACATAAGATGTTGTTACTGGTTCTGGTTTTGTGCAGGCTTGTGATCTTGATTGTCATCAGAAGGCTTAAAAATCTAAGTTTTGGGAAGATGGGGAAGTTTAAGTTCAGATGGAGGAGCATGACTTGGTTTTAGGGTCTAAAGCATCATATGGGCCTGAGGTAATTATTTCAATCGATAATACTTACACTACTACAAAAACAGGCATTTGCTACGGCCAAATCTATAGTAAATCCGTAGCAAACACCCTGTTTGCTACGGATTTGGTCTGTAGCTACAAGTATCGTCGCTAATTTGGTTTGCTATGGATTTTGCTACGGAACATATTTTTGCGACGGTTTTAGCTACAAAATGGGATGTAGCTATTTTAGCTACAGATTTTGCAACGGAAATGTTAGCTACGGATTTTGCTACCGATTTTTAGCTACGTATTTTCTTAGCTACGGAATTTTGCTACGAACGTTTAGCTACATATTTTGCTACGATTTTTAGCTACAGATTTTGCTACGATTTTTAGCTACAGAGTTTGCTATGGATTTAGCTACGTTTTGCAAAGAAAATTTGCTACCAATTCTACTGCGGAATTTAGCTACGAATCTTGCTACAAATTTTGTTTTATTTTTGCTATGAATGTAGCTACAGATTTTGATGGCTTTTGCTACAAATTTTGTAAGGTTTTTGCTACACATTTAGCTACGAATCTTGTTGGGAATTTTTTAAAAAAAAAACCGTTTTTTAAATTATTTTCCAATTTTTTTTATTGTAAACATTATATTCAAATCTCAATAAATATAAAAAAAAAATCATATCAAAGATAAATATTCAAACCAAACAGAATAAAATATCAACTTCCAAATGTAACACAATATAAATCCAAACTATCCAAAACTAATACGATAATATTCGAACTATAGTGTTTACCAACATAAACCATATTTTAACTTGGAGGAAAGTTTTGTGACAGGTTTTGTGACAAAGATTGTAGCCTCTCATTCATTTCAGCGTATAACCTCGCATTTTCTTCAATTTTCTCAACCATAGCTTGCTTCTCTACTTTATCTCGTTCCAACTCCGCTACTTTTTCCTTCAACCGTTGCACCTATAGGTAATAGATTAGCACAATACCTTAACAACACATTAATTCCAAATATACTATTACCGGATTTATATAAAATATATAAAACATATAAAGAGAGTTGTCAAAAAACAAGCTATCGAAAAATACACATGTTTAAAACTGCAGCTTGTAAGTGTCCAAAAATGCTAATATATTAGACAAATGAAAGATAAGCTAATATAAAGCAAACGGTTCTACTTCAACTCTTCAAGCTAGTATTATTTAACCAAGTTTATTTTAGTTAAGCTAATATAAAGCAAACTGGATATCAAAAATGGCATTAATACTCTTTATCACATCAAACTATATAGTTTTTTTTTAACTAAAAGAGAATACAAACCTCTTCACTTCTCCCCGGCGGATACGGACTACCGGTACTCGGTATTGATGGTGCACCCGTCATCAGGATATACGGGTCAGCGATGGTGCTAGTCCCATACAATCTACCTTTCTTTTCGCCTCCATTAGTTTGTTTCCAAAAGTCCAAATCAAATTTTGGGTCTGAGTTATCATTCTCTCCATACTTCTGAATAGCATGTTCCTTGTATGTTTTCTATGATGGAAACAAAAAATTATTAGTACTTTAATATTATATTATTAAGTAGTAAAAAAATACATTTACAAATGTAATGAGACTTACGTAAGCTTCACCCGCCCTTGTGTCAACCCAAGTAACATCATGCTCCTGAACGGTCTCTTCCACATCATTTTCTTCTCCCGAACCGTCCCCCGCCGCACCACTACATCCTACCAATCTATCTAGAGGTCTCGACCCTTTCTTCGCATGCGTTTGTAACCAAAACTCATCAAAATTAGCACGCCGCTTCAATGCCTTATCCTACAAAGTTCGTATTTATAAGTTAACAATATATATATAGAGAGAGAGACACACACACACACATACACGGCGAGGGAAGATGATTAATTTATTAACCCGGATAACGTTTGGAAGAAACCCACTTAAATGCATTAACTAAGTAATCAAAACACAATTTTCGATTAAAAGTTCACGAAAATTCTGCAAACAAATTGAGATTTGAAGAAAGCACAGGAGATACAATAATAACATGATAGAAGCAAAGAACATAACATAAAAATTCAAGGATAAGCATCAAATTCAAATACTATTGAAGATCTAGCCTTTTTATAGCCCGATTTTATGTTTTGACAATGAGGAAAGAGGGCTTTATGATGGTTGGTTTAGATTTGTATAATAATATGTATTAAAAGAGAACAAAATAACATGTAGTACCAAGTTTTTTCTGACCGTGACAAAGCTCCTCGAGCCGAGCGTGTGCCTTCCACCTCTTGCTTTCCCTCTGTTATTGATGTTTACAGAAGACTTTTCTTTCCATGAGTCGGTATTCCAAGCCTCAACTAGTGTTGCCCAATGCTCTTGACTAATCCAATATGGCTTAAATGGGAGAATGACAGTCAAATCATTCCCAACATCTATACCCGCTTGGATCGCACGGGTCTTGGCTTTATCACGAGCCCTCTTCAAAAAATCAGGAAACTTTCCCTTGATGCACTTCAACCAGCAAGAATGAACTTGGGATTTCCATTCATCATCCCACTGATAGTATTTCTATAGAAAAAACACATATTAATAATGTATACATTCTTTATTAAGTTACTACATACAAATGTGTCATAAGCACACACCTGAAAACGCTCAAACATGCGTTCACGATGATGAAAAGGAACATCTCTCCATCCCTGCCATGGACCCGACCATATAGACCTCAAAATGGAACCAATGGTCCGGGAAACTTTAATTTGAATATTAAATCTATACAAAATGTAAACAATGCAGCATAATCAACATTAGTAACCATTTTGTATTCACATATGAAGAGAATATTAACATATATATTTACTTACTCGTCATTTTCAACCCAAATCCAAATGCGATTTTCAGGTGCAGGTAGTGGGGTTTGGATAGCCGGTCCCCGCCCGACAGCGACGGCTGGCTCATCATTATCGCTAGACTCATGGTGAGAGTCATGTGTAGTTAGTCGTCCACCGTTGTCTCTACTATCGTGACCGCGACCTCGACCACCACCACGACCCCTACCACATCCTGCTGAACTACGTGCCATAATTTCTATAACAAAACAAACCTATTAATATTCACAAGAACAGTTATAAATTAGTAAAAATCATTAAGAACCCTTGGATATGGGTCATTAAAACTGCAGTAAACAACCCAACCCTCTACCCTCTACTGTTCTGCTATTTGGGTCATTAAAACCAACCCAGCCCTCTACCCTCTGATGTGTTAATCTGCTGTTTGGATTATTAAAACCAACCCAACCAAATATTTGTTTTTGACATATGCTGTTTAATATATAACTGCAGTAATAAAAGGGGTTATATGATTATAAAAGGGGTTAAAACTGCAATAAAATGGGCCATTAAAACTGCAGTGGAACTTCACATATGATTATATGTCAATCTGGATGGTTATATGGTTATTAAAACTGTAGAAATCTTTAATTTTGGTTAAACACTTTTGGTTATCTGGATGGTTACCTGGCCAAATGGGGTTTAATCTATAAAATTACTTACAATGGTACAAAGTCTTTCTGCAGTAAAATGGGTCATAAACTGCACTAAAATAGGTCATAAATGGCAGTAATATATACATCTACCACAATACAATAACAATTTAATGTTATCATGAAGGATAGTGAGATGATGAAAGAATTCAAAGTTGATTTCACATACCCCGATGACAAAAAAACCAAGCACATTCAAGTTATTGACAAGAGAATTCAACAGTGAGTTTATTAAATATCGAAAAAGTTTTTTGAATGTGTTTAAATGACCTATGTGTTTATATGAACAGAAAGTTTAAAAACATTTTGCATTTCTGCAGCCCATCAACAATAAGCACAGTTGCAGCCAAACATAGATCGAGTCTGGCCAGACCAGCTTAAGACACAAGTAATTTAAGCATATACAGACCCAAAACTAATGTTACCTCGATTGTTGAATTCTAATTTACGAGTCCAATCCCCTGAACATCAACCCAAAACCAGACCAAAATTCTCAAGAGCCAAATTCGTAACTTCAATCCCAAGGTAGCATACAGACTAAATACATAACTAATCAACGAAGATCAATTTACCTGATTAATGAGCAGATCGACCGGTTGCTCCTGTTCACTGCAAAAGAAAGCGTTTGTGAGTGCAGAGAGATGCATTTATGTGACATAGGGTTTGTGAGGGGATGAAGGAAGGTGGGCGAACGTGGTTGTTAGTTACTGCAGAAGAAGCGAGGGAAGGAAATTGTAGATTTGAAAATTTGATCTCTGTTTTATGATAAACTTGATTTTAGAGAGGGAGAGCGTCAATTAGCGAGGGAAAGCATCAATTGAGTTTTTTAGTTTTTAAGGGATCGAGAAAACCGTGGGTAAAATATTATGTGGTAATAATATTACATGTGGACAATTTATTTTTTATCTATATTTATTTATTATATATTAAATATATACAATTTATTTTGCTCGAACATGTTTTTATTTTAGAAGTTATTAAATTTATTTTATATTTGTGTTATTTTAAATCAGCCATACATACATTAATTGTCTCATAAATCTACTGTTTTTTCGTATTTTTATAAAGGTTTGTTCTGAACCGTGTCCATTTTAGTTTTTTTTAACGGCAACACCTGGATATTCTAGGATAATTGGGTTTTCCCGGGGCAACACCTAGAACATCTAGGGCAGCCCACCCCAGAAGAAACCCCCAACTGGTTAAACCCCCTGACCGGGCCATAGACCCTTTTTTTGTTGTGGCCAGGATTCGAACCCAAGACCTCCATTATGGGAAGTCTTGGGGCTACCATTGCACCAGATGGCCAACGGTGTCCATTTTAGTTAACACTTGTTTTGACTTGAACAAAAATTACTATTTTTATGAACGACTCATTATGACCCAAGCCTGACCTGACTTGTAACCCTCTTCGACTCTACTCGTCTGTTTTGTCAGATATACTAATTTTAGTCATTTGATACTTTTTCAAAGGTCACCCGTTTCAACCCGTACCATATTCTGTCAAAACCCGTTCTTACCCGAAAAAAATGACATTTTTCTAAAGCGACCCATCCTATTCCAAACCCGTATTGACCCGTTACCCAACCCTACCCGCCCCGCCTATTTTTCCAGGTTAAAATCTATTCTTACCTCATCATGACGTCACTTATCCAGCCAGCTAGGAGAGTACCCGGATTTTGAACCTGGGTCTACGTTAAGCAGGGGCGCCCCTAAGCGGTCGCCAGGCCCTAAGCGTGTGCCGAATGGGCGACCGCTCATAGCCCAATATTTTGGGGGGCCTAAAAATTTTTACAACTCGGTGGAGCTGCCGGTAAACATTTAAATATTTTGTTGGGTTAACTTGGCTTTGTAGATGTAAGGCTCTTAAACCAAGCACTCTACAGTTAGTTCTCATCACATATGTGACCCCCTGTTATCTTAAGATATCCCAAAAGGTTCACCATCCAAAACTCACCCCACAATTATAACCCAATAAACCTCACCAACATGGATCAATCCTACTATACTAATTACTCGAGATCTACCACCCGTATTAACCCGAAAACCTGGTTAACACAACCAATCCCTAGACATCGACTTACCTATCCTTGACCAAAACTCTCATAAGTCAACTGACCCAACAGTTATAAACACCACATCATTATCCCGATACAATGGTCAATGTAACTCTACACACCACATCAAGTATCATTTACACACCACATCAATATCATCTCATGCACCACAAATATAACTCAACACTTGCATGCAATTTAAACATATATAAATGCATACAAAGACATACCTCGTCACTTACACCCTCGCCAGGGCGTTCGACACACATTGAACTCATTACTAACCCGTTGAACAATGTCACCTTTGGTGACTTCTCGAAGGACTTTGTTCTCCACATTCTCGTTCGCCGTGTCATAGAGACAATGATGCAAACACACAACACTATCATAATACACATAACAACATATTTCATTTACATGACTAATTAACTAGGTCTGCACCCCACACATTGTCCCCTAACACATTGTCTTAGGATAACATATCCTACACACCCTCATAAGCGTTTAGCGCATATCCCAACTCACACTAACTAACCCTTAACATGACATACGTCCGCAACTCTTTTATCCCTAGCTCGTGTAAACTTACCCTGCGCGTGGATAGTGTATAAGATTTATGGTTATAAATTTAAGGCGCAAGAAAAAAAAAATAGCATTAAATAAAGCCTAAAATAAAAAAATTCAAAAAATTTGCAACCAACAAGATTTGAACCTGGGTTGTTTGCTTAGGGGTAAAGGGTAGAAACCACTACACCAAGGCATTCATATTGCTATTACATCCTTCAACAATTATTTAAACCAAATGCTAGTAGAAGGAAACAAGTAAAAAATAAAAGAACCAAAAATGCAATCGAGAATTGTACTTATGCACAAATAATAAATGTAAAATTAAAAAAAGGTTGAGAAAAAGTGTATTTATTCGATTACTATTCGAGAGAAAGTCAGGAGTAATGGCAAAAATAAGTTCATATAAAATTCAAAAGATAGGTTCTAAAATATCTAAGTTTCATGATAAGACTAACTACAAAAGATTAGTTTATGCAAAAGACAATTTCCCTATCAACTAAATTTAATGTTACTTTAAAGGCAATTAAATAGATGTTACAAGGTATTTCTAAGTAATTTCCCAAGGTAGAGTACTGAGTAAGTGAGTATCTCACAAAGATGAAATTTCAAAGAATTCTAGCAACTGAAACATAACAGCACTAATTGCACAAATGTTGAGGATGTATATAGTTGTATGTACTATAGTGACCGTTACCTCGACCCCTACCACCAACTGTTGAGTTGCGTGCTTTTCTGCAACAAAAACAAACCTATTATTATTCACAAGAAAAATTAGTAAAAATCATTAAAGAATAATTTGTCAAGTTAAAACGGTTACCTCTCATATGGATACATCCATCTAAACTGCACCGGACCACCAAGAATAGCTTCATTGGTCAAATGTATAACAAGGTGTTCCATTGAGTCAAAGAAACCAGGTGGGAAGATTTTTTCTAACTTACAAATGGTTACAACAATACTTTTTTCAATTTTTGTAAATCCTCAATGTGTAAAACCTTTGAACATATTACACGAAAAAATGTGCACAACTCTATTATTGGTTCCAATATTTGTTTTGGTAGCATACCTCTTAATACAATAGGCAACAACCGTTGCATAAAAACATGGCAGTCGTGACTTTTAAAGCTGTAAAAAGTATCATCTTTAACGTTTACACAACCCCCTATATTTGAAGCATACCCATCAGGGAACTTTACTGTTTTCAACCATTTACATACTTCACTTACTTGCATTTTGGTTAGAGTATATGATGCTTTTGGTTTCTTATATTTATTATTGGTCCCCGGTGAAGTATGCAATGATGATCGATTGCAAAGTTGTTCTAAATCCAACCTTGCCTTAACATTATCTTTTGTTTTTTGAGTATCCATGATTGTGTGAAATAGATTCTCAAAAACATTTTTCTCAATATGCATTACATCAAGGTTGTGTCGGATTAACATGGGCCAATATTCAAGCTCCCAAAAAATGCTTCTCTTTACCCAATTATGGGTATTACCAAATTCTAGAGTTTTTTTCTTTGGGTTATACGTTTCACCTTCATAGACACTTGGAATGTCACAGACTTGTTCGAATATTTCCCAACCAGTTAACTCACGTGGAGGTCCCAATGATGACGGTATAGATTTATTAGCCCGAAATCCATTTCTATCACTACGAAAAGGGTGTGATCGAGGTAAAAATCTCCGATGACAGTCAAACCAACTTGGTTTGCCTCCGGCATATAATCGAAAAGCTTGTGTGTCTCCCATACAGTATGGGCAAGCTAATTGACCATGCGTGCTCCAGCCAGATAACATTGCATAGGCAGGAAAGTCACTCACCGTCCATAGAAGAATAGCTTTCAACATAATCATCATCATCATTAACAACTTCCCTTGTAGTAGACGATTGTCCTACCTCACGGATGGAAGTTTCACCATGCTCACACCATGTGTAGTAATCAGGCATGAAACCCTTCATAAGCAAGTGTTTTTGAACAGTTTCTCTATCTAAGTAGGTGGCATTTTGACATCTTGAACAAGGACATTTGATGTCAAGTACTATCTTACCACGCTTAGTCACCCTTCGATCCACAACCGATTCAATAGAATAGACAAAGTCTAACCACTTATTTAAGTTGTCACAGTATTCCATATTAATAAATCCATCACTATTGGTCATTTTATACATCCATGTTCGATTAGTATACCACTCCATGACCAATAAAGTCAATGCACGCCCTAAGATTCAAAGTCATTGCAAAATTTTGTTAACAACAAACATACATAAACTACTTGTCAATATTAGGACCGTAAAATACTAGGAATAGAAAATTTGGTATTATTAATCCATATTATCCTAAAGTCTTGATATTATTCATCATGTTGCTAGTGTGGTTATGTTTAATAAACGGGTTAAATGAACACGACCCATTTAACACGATTAAATATAACCTGTTTAGTAACACGAATGACTCGACACGACACTAAATAATATACGATAGAGTTTGGCAATCATATTTAACATGTTAATTATTTACAAATCCTAAAAAACAGAAATCATATCTCTTATCCTAATAGCTTTGGCTTTAGCTAGAAGAGATTTTTGACTTTTGAGGTCAAACAAATTAATTTTGATCTTGGAAAATGATGTCAATTCTATACATTTTCAAGAACAACTTAAAACCACTCTGGGATTTATAACATGTATTACAAACAAACAATCTTTTTTGATTTCTCGAAAAAGTCCTTATAAACTTTGAATTTGGAAAATATCATCTTTGAGGTTTAAAAGCAAAAGGCTACTCATGTTCAGAATAAAGACAGAGACTTTGACTTTGTAGGTCAAACAAACAAATCGAGTTAAAAATGTACACAAATTATTCAATAATTTCAAACCGAAAAATTCATAACTGAATGAATTATGAAAGGGTACTTACACAACTTTAAAGGTCTTGCTGGTAGAAATATAGATGCAAATTTTGACATTTTTAATAGGTTTGACCTAAAAGGTCAGTGTTTTCTTTCTTGAAAAAATGGTCTATTTTGTTTATTCCTTGTTTAAATAACTCTAAATAGTGAAAGGAAAAGAAGTACCACCACAACCACACTTACCTCACTGTAAAAGAGTCGAATTTGTACCAATATAATCAGTAACTAGTTTTTATATAATTCATGTCAAAAACCTCAAAAGACTATCATACTATGTTTACAATCATCACTTGTTCAAACAAATAATTCTACATGCCATTTATTGAACATTAAAAACACTCTGCGGTAAATTTTTTCTATCTTTAATAAGTATTAGTATATAATCTGTTTTCCCATGGCTTCTGTTTTCAGCAAGTTACCAAGGTTACATTACTAGGTTCATGGGTGTGTGCTATGTATGTCATATTTTATTAATTAGATCCAGCCCCAAACCAACTCAACTCAAAATCATAGAAGCCATAATCTGATTAACTAGGCATGTACGGAACTTAATCAGAAGCTTAAAATCGTTACCTGGATTGCTAAGCTAGACGGGTCAGAAACACAATTTGGCGCTTGAATATAACCAAACAGAGACGAATCCAATGGGCGGCGTAAGTCGCCAACACAAAACAAAAACTTTCAGAGTAAAATCTCACATGAGGAGTGTTCAAGAGAAGCGGATAGCGTGGCTTTGGTACCTGGGTTGCTTCGAATGGATCCACCACAACAGGGAACAGAGAGCCGTCGACTGATTTAATGGTGGCGCGGTGGTGAATTGTGTGTAGCGGCTTGCACGTGAATAGAGCAGAAAAGGTTTGTGGAATTCGATTAGGTTGAGTGGGGTTTTCAAATATCCACCGCAACAGATCACCATCCCAAATCTCTCGGGAGTTCGTTGATGAGGATATGATTTTGGTGAACTAATTTGTCGATCAGCAACACAAGGATCAGAAAGAAGAAAGTCACGAGTCATGGGTCTCGTACACGCCGTTCTAAAAAAAATAGATTTCTTAGACTGTCCGCAACGCGCGCCTGTGGAGGCCGCCCGTAGCTGATGTGGAGAGCCTGTCCAACTTGCCGGCGTTGAAGACTTCTCGCCCGTTCTCTTCTGCACGTAGCCAAGGGCGGTGTTTGCTGAAAGTTGTGGGCCTCACCTTTAGTTTTAGGGGTTTTTTTTCTTTTTTCTTTTGTGCAATGTTAGTTTTAATTAGATAATTTTAATTATTTTCCCTTTCCAACGGTTCGTTAAATATAAATAAAAAAATTTTTTCTCCCTGATTTAAATTATGTTTTAAAACTTAGTGTACAACATATTTAAATCCTAATTTAACATTAATTTAAAACCTAATTTAAATCTTATAAAAACGTAATTTAAACCTATTGGCTAGTTTTTTTTCTACTATAAATACATCTAAACACCTAATCCATTTTCACACCCAACTATCTAAAACAATTCTCCTAACTGTTATGTAATTCTATTTTTAATATTAATTTTATTTAATTATTTATTAATTTAAATTATTTCATAACTAATATTACTATTAATAATTAAATGAAAAAAAGAAGATGATGTGGAAATAAGGAGGTTGTTTGTGGGAAAGATGAGTATGGTAGTGTTGTAAGTAAAATGAGTTTGTGGGAAGGATGTGTGCAAAACTGGTGTGTCATGCTGACTAGGACTGTTTGTGGGAAGGAATGATGGCTGTCAGCGTTGCGGACAGTCTTAATGCACCATATTTGTTTGTTATATATATTTATTAGAGTAATTTAACGGTGTTAGGCATCTGGAGTTAATTGAGATAAAAAGGAAACTAGAGTGACTAAAAAAAGGTAAATTAAAACTATTGTACTAAAAATTAGAATTTGACCAAACCACATGAACTAAAATCGAAGTTTACTCTATTTATTATTATTATTACTTTTTCATGTATTATAGAATTCGCGCACAAATAGTTCTGTATTAAATCACGTACAACATGATCACTGCTGATAAGGCCCAAACCTGATATATAATATATTTATTTTTTTATTTTTATGAGTATTACATTAGTTTCCTATCTATATATCTTCACATGTTTATTTATTTTTAGTTCTTAAAACAATAATAACCAAAATAATCGGGTTTCACATATACACCAATCTTTGACTATGAATCAAATACTTATAATGATTCACTACGGTTAACCATTACAAATATGTATTTTGTTAGATTTGCTACGGGTTTTGCTACCGATATTATTAAATTGTTTTTTTAGTATTGGTTTTCTTGATTTTGCTATGGATTTTGCTATGAATTTTTCTAAATTATTTTAGTTATTATTTTTTAATATTTATTCGCTACGGATTTTGCTGCCGACTTTATTAATATATATTATTATATTTATCATCTTGATTTTGCGATGGATTTTGCTATGGATTTTGCTATGGATTTCGATTGCGACGAAATACCGTAGCAAACTATATTCGTAGCTAATCCGTAGCTAATTCGTAGCAAAATTTGCGACCGATTTTGTCCGTAGAAAAAATTCATAGCAAATGCCTGTTTTTGTAGTAGTGTTAGGGAAGTGGTATAGATAGGGTTGAAACTGTATTTCTTTCATAAAAGATATGACGCGTTTTATCGAAGTATCGAATGTCTCAGGTTACGAGGTGGAATGAACTAAAGGCAGTTTTTGAGAAATTGCTTGACAAATTTGGACGTTATTTATAAGTTACGAGTGGTAGTTTACGAAGGCGGAAAGTGGGTTCTTTTCAGGGGCGACTGTTCGATGCATTGTTCTTGTGGGATCAGAAGTGGGTTGTAGATGTTAGTCGTGGGTTTTCTTTTTGGATCGTTTGGATAGGTTTTTGGTTTTGTATCGTTAGGTGGTTTGTTTCCGGGTTGTTTATAGTTTTGTTTTCTTTCTTGCAATTGTTTTGTTTCGTCCCGGCTAGTTGCTTATGGGCTGGTTTTTATAAAATTCTATCGTTCTAAAAAAATAAGGACCATGAATATAGTGTCTAGTCTATATGTAATTGTATATATAGAGAGAAAGATAGATGTCAATAAGTAACGTGAAATTAAATTTTAAATTTTAAATCGAAAAATCAAAACCTCAACAAAAAAATACCATAAGAACTATCCTAGTAATTTTACTATCTTTTTTTTAAATAACACCCCTAGTTTTTTTCATATAAAAGAAAAGTGTGAAGTTCATAATTATAACACTTTTGATATTAAGAGTATTTTTGTATATATAGAGATGCGTTAATTTACAAAGTGTTTTTAATGCACTAAGCATATGAAGCAACCAAAATCTGACACGTGTATTAGGACGATTAATATTTACGTCAATATAAATTCATGTTTTAATCACACTACTTACTTACATAGCGCTCTAATCACGTTATTCACGCTATAAACCAACATTTTTGAAAGTGTTTTATATTATATATATATATATATATATAATATTTGGGAATGTATCATTTGAGAACTCCTAAATGTTTTGAGAACTCGCGAGAACTCGCTAAAAACAATAAAAAAATCATTTATTTGTTTAAAATACTATAATTACTATTCAAATACAACATTTTTATAAGAATTGATATGTGTAAATTTGCATGTACTCGTATATTATAAACAGTTTCACATGTGTAAGTCTCTCATGTACACATGTGTAATCCTTTACCATGTTCGCATGTGTAAATGTTTATAATATACGAATACATGTAAATTTACACATATTAATCAATATAAAAATGTTGTATTTTAATAGTAACGTTAGTATTTTAGATAAATAAATGATTTCTTATTGTTTTTCGTGAGTTCTCAAAATATTTAGAGTTCTCATTTGAACCTAACCTTATAATATTATACTTAAACTTAAGTTAAAATATATAAAATATTTGATTTTATGGTATAAATTCTTTTTAATTAAAAACTATTTGAGTAAAAAAAATTTAGGGAACTAATAAAACTTATGGTTTTTCCCATTTATGTTTTCTAGCCATTTAATTCGTTCATATAACATCTTTGTCATTGATTATCTGGATTAATGAACTATATCATTTCCTGCATTTCACTTATTTCATGTTTTCTACATTAATATATATCTAATGCAAGTGTTGTTTTGCTTGATATGTATCATCTACGGTCTTCAGCAATCTCTCTTAACACCAAGGTCTCGGGTTCAAGTCCCAAAGAGCTTAAGAAATTTGTTTTTTAAAAAAAAATCTACGGTGTTCAGTTGCCGTACATGAATCAACTCAACTTGCAGATTCTCTTTTTTCAAACTGAGATTTTGCTGCAATATTTCATGCAAATAGAATACCATGGCCCTTGCTATATATATACTACTTTTCATGCACTGTGTACAACATCATCTGTCAAGATTTTATCTGCCATATATATACCTATAAATGTACAACATCATATATGACTTGTCATATCATATAGAAAATAAAGCAAAAAAGTACAGTCAATACATCACTTTGACAACCTCATTTGTCTCTCTGTCCTCATATCATCTCTACCATAAAAACACACACACACATATATGTGTAATGTGTGTGTATATATATCTACCTATATATACGTATACCTTATGCACCACCCCCTCATCTTTGAAATGGATAACAGAATTTGGTTGTTTATTATTGTTTGGCATATGATGATGATTTGGGTATGTGCCACCTCACATGCTCTACTTCACCAAGGTTAGAGTCATACTTATATTTTATGTTTGTTTAAATTGTTGATTTATTTGTAGAGAATTTTTATAAAAAAAAATAGTTCTAACTTTGTAACGTTTGCACAGGCCAGATTTTGCGTTCTCCTCAGACTCCTTTAACCATGCAAGAGGTACTTTAAATGAAATTAAAATTATAAAACCGAAAGGTGGCAAAATGGTCATTTCGTAACTAGGTTTTCAAGCCCGAACTTAATCAGTTTATTATTTATTAGATATTTGATTATTTTATTTATATAAACTTATAGTAAATTTTATATATAGGTATAGTTATAATCTCTATACATAACATAATATATTATTTAGTTATTTTTATCGTAATTTTGTATGTAAAAGATATTTTTTCATAATTTTGTATATGATAATAACTATTACGTAAAAAAGAGTCTATTCAAGTTCGATATACGAAGTTGGTGCTCGAACTTGTTTATTAAATGAGCTCCGCTATAAGCTCAAGCTTACTTAAGCTCGGTTCAATTCGAGTTTTTACAAGTCGATCTTGAGTTGCTCAAAAACAATTCGACTCGTTTACACCTATATTCAAAATTAGTTATGGTGAACACAAGGCCGGCCCTAAAAGGGGGCGGGGAGGGCGACCGTCCAGGGTCGGGTCTCCTCAGGGGCATGGGCGAAAAGTTAGTAACGAAAAGGTTAAAAAAATTATTGATGAAAATGACTAAAATTGTCAAATCACAAGGACGAAAATGACACTTTACTCTTATCTAAAAGTTTTTTTTTAATTTATAAAAAGGGAATTGGTAGAAGAGCAAAGGAGGAGGAGGAGGTGCTAAGTAGACTTGGATCAAGACCACCAAGATGTGAGCACAAGTGTAGAGGGTGCACCCCATGTAACCCGATTCAAGTGCCTGCGGTCCATTTGGGTCCACAATATGCGAACTATGAGCCTGAAGGCTGGAAATGCAAATGTGGCTCACTTTTTTATAATCCTTAATAGTATTCTGTAATGGTTTAGATTTTTATCAATGGATAATGTGATGGTTTAAATTTGACATGATAATGTGTGTTTTAAAATTGATTATACGATATTGAATGATAATTAAATAAATAGAAGAAAAAAACTATTTTAATACGCTTATGTTGTTTGATTATTTTAAAGTAATGATTAAGTGATTATTAACAGGAAAAAAAAGTTAACAATACAAATTCTTATTAAAATCTATATCTATATCTATACTATATAAAAAATAAAGGTTTTGACAGGACACTTGTCACTCTCCTATGCATCATCATCCTATTTTTCCCGCTTCTCTCTCCTATTAATTATACAAATTTTTTTTAATTATTTTTTTATATTTTTTGTTTCCTGTCTCTCTCTCCTATTAAATAATAATTATTTCTATAATTATTTTTATAAAACGTTTTTTATTTAAAAAATAGATTTATTCATAAAACATTTTTAGAAATTGAACATTTCTTTCATTCTTTTTATAAAACATTTTTAAAAAATAACTATATAAAATTTCTAAAATTTGTATTAAAAAACTATATAAAATTTCATAAATATATAATATGTAAAATTTTATTACTAAATATATAACATTGCATTTATTCAACTCGTGTAATACACGGGGTTTCTAACCAGTGTTAAATATAAGGATGGTTCATTTAATAAGCCGATATTATGGATTTTGTTGTTATTTCTTTTTGGAAAATAAGGGTGTGTCTGGTTCGTAAAATTCACTCCAATTCAATATTACTAGAATCTGAATTACATTTGTCAATGTGTTTGGTTCGCAGGCTTGTCGAAATTGGAATACGAATTTCATTCTTAATGTGTTTGGTTGA
This sequence comes from Smallanthus sonchifolius, assembly GCA_023525975.1. Lineage (NCBI taxonomy): Eukaryota > Viridiplantae > Streptophyta > Magnoliopsida > Asterales > Asteraceae > Smallanthus > Smallanthus sonchifolius. Next base: position 24,647,271 of record CM042018.1, on the reverse strand, counting down.
GAAAGGAACTAAAATAGAAATTATAATATAAATTTGAATTAATTCCCTCAAATTACTTCAACTAAAGAAAATTTCTTCTACAGAATTTAATAAAAAGAATTGGAATCTCCAACAACACACCGTTGTCGCATCTGCACCCCGCCCCACACCTCTAATGCCCCATCCATAGCCATTGACATCACCACCGCCACTGTCACCATAGCAACAACACCCGCTTCCACAATCGCCCACCACCTTCGTCGGTCACCACCGACCACCTTCACCCCCGTCGCTGACATCATCCCCTGCAGTCAACCACCCTCGTAATCAACCACCCCTCGGTCGTCGTCACTAGTCATTGTCGCGACGGCGGTGGCGATGGGTGGCATCTGCGATGACAAAAGGTGGCGGTGTCGTCGGCGTCGACAAGGGCGGTTGGTCTCTGGGTAGGGGTTGTCAGTGGTGGCGTCGAAAATGGCGACCGGGGTGGTTGCTGACCGCGACAAGGGGTGGTCGGTGGCAGCGATGGTGGCGGTGAATGTGCTAGTAGGTGGCAGCGGCAACCAGGAGGTGGTGGCAAAGGTGATATTAGGGGTGTAAACAAGTCAAGATGGCTCGCGAGCTCCTCGAAATCGGCTCGCTAAAAGCTCGAATCGAGTCGAGCTAAAACTTGCTCGAGCCTAAAAACAAGCTTGTTTAATAAACGAGCCCGAGCTCGAGCTTCACTTATCGAGCTCGAGTCGGCTCGCGAGCCTAAACGAGCATGCTATCTATATACATTTTTAATTAATATATTAAATATATAATTTTAAAATAATAATTAGTATATTTAAAATTATGAAAAAAACAACTAAATAATAAATATTATATTATATATAAAAATTATAATAAAATATATAAAGATAATTATAAATATATATATATATATATATATATATTAATAAATAATAAACGAGTCAAGCACGAGCTTTAAAAACTACTCACAAGCCGAGTCCGAGCTTTAGAAATAGAGCTCGAGCTAGAGCTCTATATAAGTTAAACGAGTCGAGCCGAGCTCAGCTCGTTTAGACCCCTAGGTGATATATCTCAGTTTCTTTTATTTTGTTTTGTTACTCAAAAATTGCATTTCAAATTCAAAATTTTTTGATAGATTCCAATTTCCTTAATCTTTAAATCGCCTTTCAAATTCCAAATCCAATTCTTTCTAATTATAAATCTTTTGTCAAATTCTAATTGCTTTAAAAACATTCTGCTAACCAAACGCACTGTGATGAAGTGTTTTGTTCACGAAATTCTTTTTTTGTTGGTGGGGGTGGCGGGGCGGTGCGATGTGAGAGGTGGTGTTGGAGATGGTGGTGGTGTGGTGGTGGATTCAACGACAATTTGGTCGGATATTTCAATTCATTTTGTTGAATTCTTTCACAATTCAAATTGAATATTGAAATTCTTACCAGAAGGAATTTAAGTGAATTAATTCCAATTCTAGTTTTAATTTTAACAAATTATTAAAACCAAATATATTAAGAAATGAAATTCAAATTTCAATTCTATTAAATTTTACGAACCAAATACGACCTAAGGATGTGCTCATTTTTATCAAACCATAAGCATTTGAGCACCATTACCAACAAATATTATAAATTTCTATCAAGATGATAGTAAACATTTGTATTATCTTAGTGTAGGTGCCAAACACGTTAAACTAAAAAAATACATCAAAAAGTCTAAATCACCACCTATTTCCATTCAATGTTTCAAACTTAATAGAATATGGTTTCACTTGATTTCTGTTTTATGGAAAGCTGGAAACATATGTATAGAGCCAACAAAAATAAGGTTTTTGCTCCAACCTTAGAAATGATTCTAACAAAAGTCAAATACCATGATGATAAACATGATCATCAACAAACAAACAAACAATAAAGATCAAACCTTTCTCATTATTTCACAATTCCAACCTCAAAAACACCATAAAAGACATAAAATCATACATAAAGATGATCAAAAACCAAGATCCATCATCATAAGAAACCTGACTGATTGGGTCATGATCTTAAACCATAAACCATCTGTGAATACTTATCTTTAATCCATCTAAAGCTCTTTTTAATTGACCCTTTGACTTTTCCTTCCACTGTATAAGCCTTGTAGCTAGCAACCCTTTTCTTCCTCTGCAATTCAGGGTCACCAAAACTCCAATTTTTTGACATTGACCCATTTGTTGACTTGCTGCTGATTTTCTTGAACCTTGGTTCATTCTGATCCATTTGGGTTTGAGAAGAAGATGATGCATGAGAAGTGCTGTAGCATCTGAAATCTTGAAGATTTGTGTTGCTGTAAGGCTGTATTTGCATTCCATTTGCATTGTAGGATTTGGATCTGAAATCTTCCATTTTCTTGATTTTTCTCTCTCTCTAAAAGCTTGGTTTTCTCTCTCTACAAGTAAGCATAGAGAAGATGGGTTGTATCCAACTGTGGTGGGGATTTTACAGAGCAAATTGATGAGATCCTGTGAAGAATTTAAAGTCACTGTTTTGCTTGCGTCGGTGGAGATTGGGAATTTGTTCTCGAGATTATTTAATTTAAATCATATTTTTTTAAATTGGATACTCCCCTTTTGAAGAAAGGGGAAATTGCTTTATCTCAACTTTTTTTATTGGTTATTTTCATTAGATAACAATATTGTGTTTTCACTTTTGTTTTAAGATAAACTAGGAATTTTACACGTCACGTGTTGTGGCAACGTCGAAACGTAGACTGACTCGAATTTATAACGTCAAATGAAAACATATATTTGACCCGACTTGTTTAAGAACAAAATAATTTGACCCGACTCGTTTAAGAACAAAATTTATATCGAAACGTGGACAGTTGGAAACGTACATAAAAATAAGCAAAGAAACATATGATGTTATGACGACTCGTTTAACCCAGAAAAAATTGAATGTTATTATCGTCTAACAGTTATTTTATTTTTAAAGGGGCGGTTTATTGATGTTATTATCGTCTAACGGTTATTTTATTTTTTTATCGAGAGGTGAAAATGAAGGTTGGGACGCTCAGTATTGGTGATGTTGGCGATTGAAATTGATGGTGTGGAGGTTTTGAGCGATGAAGCTCATGGTTTTTATTTTGACTTTACCAGTTTAAAGTTTGCTTTAATTAGTTAAAACAAAATCTGTCCTTTTTTTTTAATGTTGCAAGTTTTTCATTTAATTAATTTTAGCTGAGGTTGATTTTCTTTGGGTTAATTGGTGCCTTAAGTTTTTGCTATACGCGTTTTGATCTTTGGGGTCTTCACAGAAATCATTCTTTTTAAACAAAATTTGCAGTTATTTTAAACAGTAGAGGTAGTGACGATGACTTTTAACGCATTCAGAAACTGAACGAAGTCGTTAATACATATTTATTGGCGGGGCAACTGCTAGGTATGCAACCATGGCGGGTTTGTTCCTTTTGGTTGTATATCTGAGCCTGATAATTGTTTATCCCAACATCTGGTAGTTCTGCTTTTAAACGATTGAGGCGGTGCTTATGCCTTTCAGTTTCTCGATTCGCTTCCGATTGTAGGTTCTCCGCCTTCCATCAGAGATTGCAGTTTTGGGTTAACGGGTCAGATTGCCTCTTTAGATAGGCATTCACGGCTCAGGTTGTAAATGCCTATGTCAGATAACATCTAGCTTTTATGCTTGCTTTTATATATGCGTGTGTACTCCATGTTAGATGTTTTGATATTCTTTTTACACGTTCAGATCATTGATGTTATTATCGTTGTCGTTTTATTTGATGGTGAATCGAAAGCGAAGAATGGGACTCTTGATGATGGTAGATGTAACTGATGGTGATGGTTACAACTGAGTCTTAAGGTGGCGGTTAAGATTTGCAGGACTTGAAGGATAAAGAATTTCGTTTTTATTTTCTTTTTACCAAGTCAAGGTTTGATTTAATTAGTTAGTAACTCTCTATTTTTAATGTATTTTGTTTGGGTTTATTGTTGTCTTAAGGTTTTAGCTTACATATTTTTATATTTTGGGTCGTGCCAGAATTCGCGACGCCATGCGTGCAGGAAATCAACTAGTTAACTTTACATGTCTTCGGAGTTTTGATCCAGTTGTCTCCACATTTCGACCGAAGAAGAGGGAACGTAAGGGGGCAGCATCGGCAAAGTGGGTCAACGAAAAAAGGGGTTTAGAGAGAGTTGAAGGTATATTTAATTTAATTACCTACAAAACCCATATTGAGAATGTTTAATGCATTGAGTACAAGTCTATAATGCTCCATGTAATTTTGCTTTTTCTATATATTACACTTTGGCCCCTCTACTTTAATTAAGTTACTTTTTTTCTTTTCTTTTAACCGGTTTACATTATTACCCCTGAGCTTTAACAAAGTTACCATACAACCCGTAAACTTTAATAAACTTATTTTTTATATGCATTTTTTTACTCTTTTCCTTAGATGTTTCAACTTCCCTTTTTTTGTTTTTTACTTTTATTTTTTTGTTTTTTACTTTTATTTTTTTATTTTTATCTACGTTTCCAATGTTTTAACTTGCATTTTTTTCGCAGGTGAGTACTAATATACCGTTACATCTTGTTTATTTTTATCTAAGTTTTGAACCCGCTGCGGGTAACACGCACAATTGTAACAAAGTTGCGTGTGATAGTTTACAAGTTTATCTAATCACTTGCGTACAGCATTGTTACAATTTTTTTTACTCTTTACTTTTTTTTAATTGGTTTTGTTTTCTATTTCTAACATTTTACCGATTAACTTATTTAACGACTTTGTTACGGTTTTATTTTTTTATAAAGTTTTTTTTAATATTACTAGCTGTTTCGTTGAAACATGTGGACAACTTTTGCTAACGGTCATTTATCTATTACTTATTTTATAACATTTTGAGGACGTTAGATTCTTCTGCGGGTTAATACGCCGCAACGCACGTGGGCACCATTCTAGTTATGTTTTCATTTTCTAATTAAAAGATAATAAATTTTTTTATATGTATTTAATTTTATTTTTATTGTTAGTGAAAAAGACTAAATGTAAGATGAGGAGGTTTATAATAGGGATGTTCATCGGTTCGGTTTTCAATTTATTTGGTTTTGAGATTTTTTTGGTCTAACCGTAACCTAACCTAACTGAATTGTAAATGTGTCTATCCTAACCTAATCTAACCCAATTCAATCTGATTCGGTTTCAGTTAATTCGGTTTCATGTTTGTTTTTCGAACAACAACACATATTTTTAACATATTATAAAACCAAGAGTTACCATAACAAAAAGTACCGAACCGGAAAATAGTCTTAAACACAAATGCAAAGTTCAAAGTTGAAACATAAATAAAGACACTTGAGTTTTTTTCAATTATTCTTAGCCAATGCCATCACAAATAAACTTGGGTTTTTTTAGCTCGTCTTTCACTTGATCGATGTCTTTCTCATATCTACAAAAAAGAGGAAGAAATAAAAAGGAAATGGGCTATCGGAGGCTTGAGAGTTAAGCTAAAAGTATAAATTACATTTAATTATTTATTCGGTTAAAACGGTTAACAGAATAAATCAAATTAAAAAAATTTGTCAAACTTTTAGACTAACTTCAAATCAAATTACAAATTTGGTTCGGCTTTTTCAGATACGGATACGATTCGATTTTCGATTTTTTTTTTCAGACCCTTAATTTATAATAGGAACATATCACAGGGATCATTATAATAATTAATTTAAAAGATTGAATCTTATAATTTAAGAAAATCAATAAATTAGTGGGATTGTGGGGACCACTAGAGGAATTATTAAACATAAAATGTCAACAAAAGGGGCTAGAACAATGGAAAGTGGGTATCTATCTTACTTTTTTTTACTTTTAACGAATCTATACTTTTAACGAATCTATACTTTATAATAAATAAAGATTTTGATGAAACATGTGTCATTCTGTTATGTATTCTTAACTTTTTTTTCATCTCTCTATTATTAATTATATAAATTTATTTAATTATTTTTATAATTTTTTGTTTCTCGTCTCTCTCTCTTATTAAATAATAATGATTTCTATAATTTTTTTTATAAAACGTTTTTCATAAATATGTAATATGTAAATTTTTATTACTAAGTATATATATAACATTACATTTATTCAACCCGTGTAATATATTGGGTTTCTAAAGTTTAATATAATTAACATTTATATAAAAAAAATCAATACTCAGCTAAAAAATATTTTAAAAATTAACTTAACAGAATTTATAACTGTCACGTAATATTTTATTCAACTCGTGTAATACACGGGTTTTTAAAGACATAATTTTTTTATTACTAAGTATATAACATTACATTTATTCAACCCATGTAATACACGGGATTCTAACCTAGTAACTAATATGTAAATATAATGAAAGTTTTTATAAGTTATTAGTAAACTAAGTTTTTTTTATTATTGTGATAGTTTTCTTGTAAACAAAAGCTTTTAAAGTTTTAATACTATTAAAAACTAAAATATTTTCTGATATTGCATTTGAAAGTTTTTGAACCTAATATTAATAAACTTTAAAAAAAACATATGTGTGACTTTTTTTTTAAATAACCCTTTAACTTCTTAAGCTGGTTAAAAGTTGATGATTCAAATGTGTGAAAATGAAGTTAATAATCTTTTTAGTTGTATAAAATAGAATAAATTTATATTTAAAGTGGTTAAAAATTAATAAGGTAATGTTTTATATAGAATAATCGCATTATATAATCTCTATATGTATAATGATTGTGTTCAAAGATTTTAATATAATATAATATACTTGAATTAACTTTTCATGTAAAAAAATTAAAATTAAAATTAAGAAGTAAATTAATCAAATGTATTCAGTATTAAATGTTATTGATATATTATCATGCTTATTATTAAATAAGTTAATCCACCTATAAATGTTGTACCCTTTTAGGATAGAAGTATTTATAAAGAGAATGTCATGAATAACTTTATTCTATTAAAGAATTACTCTATAAATTTCATATTTTCATGTACTCTAAAAATAAAAAACTTGTCTCACGTGAAAAGATACTAAGTTTACTTATATTTTTCAATATTTTTAATCATAACTCGATCATCAACCTTTGTTGGTGAGTACAGTAAAAATGTAAAAGGGTCGTATGTCATGTATCAACTAGAGCATAGATAAAAACAGTGAGATACTATCCACACATCAGTAACATGTCTTACGAGTCGTATGACCTAACAAAAAATGGTCTTACAGGTCGTATCAAAGATGCACAAATCGGGTATTGCATCGGAACCAGTTCCGGGTTGGAACCGAGTTCTTGGTGGACCGGGTACAAGCAGTGGTGAAGCTTGAAGAAAAACTCGGGGGGCGTGATTTTTTTTTCCCATCAGGGGGGCCGGAACTTAATACCTATAAAATTTTCGGCCGAATACATATAAATTAACACTTCTGAGTGAAAAATCATGGGGGCCGGGGTCCCCCCGGGCCCTCACTAAGCTGGGTCACTGGGCACAAGTGCGGGTAGAAACCGGAACCGGGTTTGGTTTAGTTGGACCCTACCCATGTGGAACCGGGTAGGCTTCCAACCGGGTCCAAGAACCGCTTCCAACCGGGTAAGGAAAATTTATTTATTTTTTATGAATAATTATAATAACATAAAATGCATTTTTTTTATTTATTTTCAATAGTTCCCAAACAAAAGAAATTACATTCCTTAAAAATAATACAATTTTATAAGCTATAACATTTTTCTTTTTATTTTATTCGTCATCTTCGACGAATCACACGAACTATTGCGAACAAACCGATGCATCATAGGCGAGTTCTTCGTCGGATATGCCGGAAGATAATCCATCATTCACCTCTCTGTCGTGTACTTTTGTTTCAAGTACTATTTCTTCTTCGAGGTTTGTTTGGTCTTGTATACGATCGACCGCGTCTAAGTGATTCTTTAAGCAAATTCACATCTCTACCGACTCCGGAGTGAGTCTTGTTCCGCGTAACGATAAAACCCTGCTACTAAAAGAAAATGCATATTCCGAATTGTGTTGGTTTGGAGTCCGGATCTTCTTTCAACACCTTGCAAAACATTTTCATAATGTGCATCTTCAAACTCGAGTTCGATTTTTTTGCTAACAAAGTAACACAAAACTTGCAACAAGCCTTTTGAGACCCGTTACTCATCTCAACCAAAATCCCATTTGCACCAAATTTATTTGTTCCTATTATGATGAAGAACCCGAACAACGATTGGCGGCGAGGCGGTGAAACCTTGACTAGCAGATAATTATGAGTAAGCCATAACGAGAGTAGAAACTGTAAAAAGAGAGTAAAACGAGTGTAATGCGAGTATTTTTTTCGTTCTGTTTTACGTTTTCAAGTTGCGTACTCAACCAATTCATCCAACATATATTTATACCAAGTTAGGGGGCTTAAAACCAAAAAAAAGGGTCAAAATATTGATCCAAACGGCTATATAGCCATTACAAACGGCTAGATTTCGAAAATGGTGATTTTAACGGTAGGAACCGGGTCCAATTAGGTCAGGTAGGAACCGGTTCCGGGTAGGAACCAATCTATTCAGAAAAACTAAGAACCAGGTTGGAACCTCCGGGTAGGAACCGGTTCCGGTTCGGGTAGAACCCTCAGGTCCGGTTCTGGAACCGGGTATTTTGTGCACCTTTAGGTCGTATGAGTTGGTTCTATTTCAAATCATACGGGCCGTATGATGTGTTATACTGACACATAAGTGATTGTTGTAACGGTGCACACCTCTAACAAGCCATGCGGCCGATGTGACCGGGGTGCCAGTGTGTACATTTGCGGTATATTACTATCCCTTTCACTATAAATGAATCCCGAACAGGAATTGTTTGACCCTCAATAGTAGGTAGCAGTAAAATTCAAAACCCAAAACGAAATATGATAAGAAATAAGATGAAATACTCATGTAATTTGTAGATCCTTAACACATAATCCCACTAGAAATAAACCTAACAATTAAACTTGTATCTCATAAGATGATAAAATTTAAACATCCTAATAAGTTCAACAGAAAACTAAATTCAAAAAGGAAGAAAGGTTGCACAACAAGTCAACCTTTCTTGGTGAATAAGTAGTTTAAATGAGATCAGCAACATTTGATGGCAGTTCCTCAACGACCACATTGTAAAATTTCTGAATATCTGCAAGCATTCTCCCATCATCCCCTGTCACAAAATTAATTGCAACACCTTTTCTGCCAAACCGCCCGCTTCGCCCGATTCTGTGGAGATAATTTTCAGGCTGAGTAGGTAAATCATAATTGATAACAAGTGAAACTTGTTGTACATCAATTCCACGGGCCAAAAGATCGGTTGTGATGAGTACACGTGATGACCCGGACCGAAATTCACGCATGATGATGTCACGTGTGTTCTGGTCCATGTCACCGTGCGTGGCGGACACTGTGTGATCACGGCTTCTCATTTTGTCGGTCAACCAGTCAACTTTCCGGCGGGTGTTCACAAAAATGACACTTTGGGTGATTGCTAGGGTTTCATAAAGGTCACAGAGGGTTTCAAGTTTCCATTCTTCTTTTTCAACATTGACATAGAATTGCTTGATTCCTTCTAAGGTGAGTTCATCGCGTTTCACAAGAATTCTTACTGGTTTATTCATGAACTTTCTTGTGATCTCAAGGGCCTCAGGTGGCATTGTTGCAGAAAATACTCCAACCTGAACCTTTGATGGCAACAGCTGGAAAATATCGTAAATCTGAAAAGAAAATAACAAATGTTCACCGATTAGAAAATGATGATATTTGGAGCAATAGACTGTAAAAAGTACATACTAGCTTAAAAGAAAATACATCAAATGGATCGAGTCACCCAGTGTATTTTCAATGCAGAAAACCTAATCGTTTTACTTAAAAATAAGAAATTTATTGAAATTATAAAAATATGGGAATCATATTTGACACACTAAGTATTTACAAAAAAAAATAAAAATTGTGAACAGAAAGTGTTTCAGGTCAACCCAACCCAATCCATATCAAGAAATTACCAAATTTGGCCTGTTACCCAACCTGCCTGAGCCACACATTGTGTCACCTCTAATAAAAATATATATTTCAGCATAAAAGTTTTGAAAACAGACCTGATCCTTGAAACCCCTTGAAAGCATTTCATCAGCCTCGTCCAACACAAACATTTTAATGTGGTCAGAACGTAAGGACTGTCTCCTAAGCATGTCAAACACACGTCCAGGTGTACCAACAACAACATGGACCCCAGCTGAGAGTATACGTTGGTCCTCGCGAACACTGGTCCCACCAACACAAGCATGTACTTTAACACCAAGGTAGTCCCCGAGGGCCCGCATAACTTTATCAATTTGTTGTGCAAGTTCACGGGTAGGGGCTAAAACTAAAGCCTGGCATTCCACAACATTGTAGTCAAGTTGTTGAAGAATACCAGAGCAAAAGGTTGCGGTTTTCCCAGTTCCAGATTGAGCTTGCTGAATTACATCTAGACCCTTGGTGAAGGGAACAATTCCCCTTTGTTGAATTGCAGATGGTTTCTCAAAACCTAAAGTGACATAACTCGTATCAGAAGTAAAAAAGATCAATTCCAAACAAATTCCTTATAACAATTCATAGGGATAATGAATGTAGAGGCCACCCAAGTATCTGGTTTCAATCATACCAATTTCGCCCAAAACGTGGCAGATGATGAAAATGCCCTTAATATTTTTAGAAGGACAAACACCTTTGATGAGGTGTCAACATGTTATAGGTTAAAATCGTTGTTTTTTCAAGAAAATAGATGACTTTTTTGTCATTGCGCAAGCTCATGACCGAAACTGTCATAAATGAAATCGGATAAAGTCTTTCTAATATAGCCTTAATGACAAAAGTCGAATACTTGGTTAAAACATACATTATCCCTTTTTAAGAATACTTGACAAAAATAGCTCAAGTTCAATAATTATTCATTGGCCAACTTGACTGAATCTAATACAACCAAGCTGCATAACAAAAATTTATAAAAACAAGCATGATATAAAAATGACACTTACCATATGCATAGATGCCCCTCAATAGGTTTTCTTGCAAACCCATGGCATCAAAACTATCATATACCTCATCATATGATGTAAAAAAATCCTGTCCATCGGATGAAAGCCTGTATAATCAATAAAAAGTTACTATGAGCATGTGCATTCCAACACCTCAGTGTGCGTTTTGGTACCAAGTGCTACTAAAGTTTACTGGAAAAGGAAGCTGAAAATGCAGTACGGTTAGAGCTGTAAGCCTATTGTGTAAGCTCGTTAAAATCTATAATTTTAATCCCTAAATGGCTAAATTATTTATCCAGTTCCACAAGAGTAAGATTGCTAGTATCTCACATCCAATCATCATTTCACTAAGTACCTTCCAACCAAAAAAACTCATACCAAATAGCTATGCAGTCAATATCGCCGATATATCGGTTATCAGTCCTATGCAAAAATATCGGTCAAAATATCGGTCCCGATATTATCGGTGATATTTACCGAGATATCGCCGAAATTTTGATTCCATAATATCGGTTGTCTCACCGAGTTTCTCGGTTTAATAATCGTGGCCCTTTTTTTTAACATTTTTCTGCCCCAAAGCCCATTCCCCTTTAAAAATGTTGGCCCAATGCCTTGTACCCATAGCCAAAACCATCGAAGTAAATGCCCTAACTCCCTAATACACCCACGTTCGCACTTCGCACACCTGCTAGATCATGTTTCTAATATAAAATATTGACACTTTTTAGTTGACTTTTGATTTGACTATTAATATTATATATGTATATATATGTGTGTATATATATATATATATATATAAGTTTATTCATGATATAAAAATTACCGATATGCCACCGCGAGAACCGATATCTCAAATATTGGTTCTTGACCGATAACCGATATTTTTCCGCATTAACTGCATAGCCAAATAGTTACCAAAAAGGAAATAAAATTGAGGAAAACTTGCAACTCATTCATTTTCGAATCAAATTGACCGACGTCGAACTGAGATCCATCAGAAGCCATGGCTGCATAATTTAAGAAAACAGTCATTTTTGAGCAACAGAAAGAAAAGGACAAAAGAAACAAAATTACAAAGCTCTGCCAGTCTGATTATCAAATTGTAATTACTTTCCATTGAACAATAATGAACATCGTCACAAAATAAATGAAAAACAGCAATAAAATACATGTTAATTGCACATTATTGAACGTCACAACATTGTTCTACCCTTGGTTTTAAAAAGCAAGATGCGCACCTAGGCGACGGGGTCTAAAACCGAGGCGCAAAGCGCATTGCTTTTCGTACGCTTATATAATTTTTTTTATATATCTCATAGGATTTTAGCATCCCCTATCTATAAATCAGCTTTATATATGATTTAATATATAAATTACCTACATGTACAACCTAAAATACATGTCTTACAACATCCTGATGTACAACTGCGCTTTTTGTACACCACTAATAACTCCAACCGTAGCCTTACACTTATATCATCCAAATCATCACCTCCTCATAACCTAGGTAGAGTTCTTTGACACAACATTAACCCTAATTCTTTTTTAGGGTTTCTTCAAAAGGTTATGTGATTTACCGAGTAAAGTTCGAATTGAGCTAGAATTGAGTTTCTCAGATAATATTTAAACTCTAAAAAGGAACTAGATTCAATCATTCGTTAAACTAAATCAGATCCACATACAAAACAGAGAGGGAAAGACAGACGAATCAATACAGGTAATAAGAGAATCGAGTAATTGAAAAGCTGAATGAATTAAAAGATACCTTGTAACTTTGAAAAATTGATCTGAAGATTAGAGCGAGTGATTGTTTAGGGTTTTCGGAAGTAGAACAATGCGACTATTTTGTTTTATGAGGAAGAAGGAAATCGATGTGTTTATATATAAAGAGAGGGTTTGTATTAAAAAATGTATGTATTTATTTTATAAAATATTTAAACCTATCCTATTATTTAACATCATTCATTATTAAAGATATAATAAAACAATTTTTGAAGTTTAGATTACCAATATATCTGTATTACACGTGTTAAATAAATATAATATTATATATTAAGTAATTAAAAATTTATTTTTTAAAAACTCATGTTTTACACGGTTTGAATAAACCAGTGGAATCTATACTCTATAATAAATAAAGGTAATGGAGGTTCAAATACATCGGCTAAGTAACTGGATATCTCGGCTGACCATGTTGACGTGCTAAAGTCGTTGCTACACACCTTGGCACAAGTTGTTATAATTATACAAGGTTGGTTGACTTTGTTAATTAAGTGTGTTGACCAAGTTAAAAGGAATCTTCACTATAGGTGGCTAATGAAAAATCCAAGACTCCTATAAATAGGACATTTGCTCATCATTTAAGTGTGTGTTCTTGTGGGTCTTCCTCCCTAGGATGAGCTCTCTCAGAGTTGGACATGAGCTTTAGTGTGTGTGTGTATGATGTAAAATTTGTGATGGACTAAATCAATACAATTCACATATTCTACATCTTTCTTGTTGTTTGTTCATCAATAATCATATTTGTGTTGATTGATTGTTTATGTTTCTTGACCACAACCACCCGTGTCTACATGTATTCAAGAGGATGTTCATGAGATTATTTGATCCAGATATGATTTAGTAGCATAATCATATCTTGTCAAAAGGGTATTTTTTTTTCATTTTAGGTAGTTTTACATTCTAATTTCATTAACAAATGTATCAATCAAACATATTATGGATTTTCAAATGGATCGTTCAAATTTCAATTCTAATTCCAAAAGATTCCGCGAACCCAACGCCACTTAAGTTTTAGAAAAGAAAAATAGTATATTTATAATGTGTAACATATTTTATGTTAAAATTGATTTCTTTTTAAAATTATGTAATGTCATTTTTATCAATTTTTTAATTGAAATTAATACAACTACAAGAGACGTATGTGAGAGTTTTAATACTTAGATAGCACGTAACTGAATACTTAAATGGTTTTCAAACTTGGGTAACACGTAATTAAATGCTTAAATTGTTTTCAAACTTGGGTAACACGTAACTGAATACTTAAATAGTTTTCACATAGATTTGAAAAAAAAAATGAAATTTTCTAATTTAACATTAGAATAAATCAAAAAAATCAAATATGGTGTATGAGAACCCAATACTAATGTCTACCAAAGTGTAAGAGTATAAAGTACAAAGATATTTCATTGAGATTTTCAACTCTTTCTACGAAACAATGTTCTTTAAACAACGGTTGAACCGTCAAACCAGTTAGCTTACCGGTCTAGTTGAACCATTTATAAAAAGTTGATAACATTAAAGGTAGTTTAAAATTAAAAAAAAAATTAAGAAAGAATCTAAATGTTTAAGAAAAAAAAATTAACAATCAAATATAAACAAGTGTGATGCATCACCATTTAAAGAAAAAAAATAAATAAATCAATCTTTAAGTTTATACATAATTTTACTTACAGACTTTAATCTTAATTAATTACACTTATGTACAAACATTATAACAAACTTAGATATTTTGTCTAACTTCCGTTTAATTTCTCTATTAATTCAAGGCATGTGTCTAGTTTATATTTAAATTTTATAGGTTTTGGTGAAGAGGAGTTAAAACTATTCGATTAAACTAACGTGGAGATAATGACATGTAAATATAAAAACTGATAAAACCGAATGAAAGAAAAAGACAATATCTTAGATTTCTTTAAGCCACTTGTCATATTCTAACACCTACATATGTCACATGGCAATTTTTTAACCCCCCCCCACCCATGCCACGTGGTAATTTCTTTACCAAATCATTTCAACATTATTTATTTTCTTAAAATTTTAAATCATAAATTAAGGAAACAATTCAAGATTTAAATGATTAATTATCATTTTAAATCGTTTTCATATTATTTCTTTCCTTAAAATTTTAAATCATCAATTAATTATGGTATATTTGATAGCTATTATTTTTTGTAACCTTCACATTTAAATACCTTAAGACTTTATTTATAAATCGTATAAACTTATTCATTCTACCATATTTTCTCATCATTACCATTATAGAATAACCACACACAAAACCGGATTCCAGTTCTCCTGTAGGTATGTTGATTTTTTCTTTATTAAGTTATACCTAAAATGTATATTTATTATGTAAAAAACACACTATGTGTTCATTATGTGGTTCGTATGATTATTGAAACCTATTATCATTTACACTTTTATTAATTATGAATTATGAATATTAAAACAGTTCTTTCAAAATTCAGCTCCTTTAATCTTATATTACATACTTAATTACCATTGCAAATTTCAAACCATGTATTCTTTAACTAATAAATATTAGTTTACAAAATTATTTTGTCTCTTTTTGTCTTTGTCGATTCATTAGTTAGTTTAATTAACTAAACCACTTCATCCCACAAATAATTTAACGGAGGCAACAACAGTAACTATGTTAAACGAACTGGATACTTGTAAGGATGATTATATTTTAAAGGCTCGAATCATCAGAAAGTGTCATCAACCGGACCGGAAGACACCAAATGAGGACTACTCCATTAATAAATAAATAAATAAATAGGACCGTCACATGGCATGTTCCTGCTAAGTCAACTGCTTATTTTCCCGCCCAAATCGTTCTTCTCCATCATTTTATCATTTCTTAACGCAATTAACTCACATTTTAAATAATAATTATAGTATGAATGATTTATAAATATCTATTTTAATTTAATGAATAAAACCTTTTTGGTTTGACCATGTTCATTTTTAAAAGAAATAAAGTTATGTAATTAACAATGTTTTCAGGACCGGATTTAAGAACCGGACGACGTCATAAATATTATAAAAATATATCAGTCTAAATAGATTTTAATCATTTCAAAAACCACCAACAAGTCAATTCCAATAATTTTAAACTAACAATTACCTACGAAATAAGAAGCCAAGAGACTTAAAAAAGATTAAAAAAAAATAAAAAATAAAAAATAAAAAATAGTCAAGCGGTTCAACCGGTCCGACCACCCGGTTTCCGGTCCGACCACCGGTTCGCTGCAGAAACGGTTCAACACATGTAACCGGACCGGTCAGACCACCGGTTCCCGGTCCGGCCGGTCCGGTCCGAGTTTCAAAACATTGGTAATTAACATAAAAATCATTTTACATTAATCACATATAATATAAAAAGTTTCCCCATATATATATACATATATTTTAATTTATATAATACACAATCATTTTTAACTAATATCACATAACTATTTATACGTGATACATGAAAAATAATCACATGTATTGAGAGAGAAAGAGAGCCGATTTTAAATTCACATTCTTTATCATATTTAAAACAATAAAGAAAAATATAAGTGGGGTTATTATAATTTAACGATTAAAATTGGTTTTTATTTAGCATCTTCTTTGTATATAACATAAAGTTTGTTGATGTATACATGCCCATTTTAAAATGTTAATTGATGATCTTAAAAATTCAAACATATAATTAATTAATGTTAGTTCTAAAATGTCTATATATTTATAAAATATGTTTCTCATTTTACTAAGATCAAACCATAATTCATCAAATGAAGATCAAACACTAAATAATCGAATGATCAACTATCAACAACCATGAGAACTATTCAAACACTAAAATGTTTATATATTTAATATTTTTTTATTTAATCCATGTAATACACGAGATTCTAACCTTGTATGTGTATATTTTAGAAGGTTTGATGAGATAAAACTCGAATCTACGTTGACATGCAACAACTATAGTGAAGGTTTAAAACTCTAGAAAGTAGTGATTTTATTTCAAGTTCATGTATGAAAACAAGAACTTTAATCAAGGAAAATGCAAACAATGTTGACACATAAATTTCTTTTTTCTTTTTGTTTTTAAATTTTCATACCCTTATACTATATATAATATACGTTTCTAGCCCGTTATATTTTCTATTAATTTCGTTTTCCTTTAATAACTTTCGTTCGTTAACTTTTGAATGCGCGGCTGTTTTTAGTTTTTTTTTGTCGACTTACAGATCTATTTTTTTTAAAACAGAGTTTTATTCAAAATCGAGTTTTTTTTGTATCGTTGACTGTAGCGAGTGCCGTTACCGTTATTGTACCGTGACGAGCCGAACCTATTATGAGCGAACAACATCATTGCCGGTATTGGTATTATCGGAACCCGTAGGTATTCGCTTTTATGGTTTTCGACGACCCGATTTTTTTTTTTTTTTTTGCTTTTTTATTATTTAGTTTTATGTTTTTTTTTAATAACATTATTTTTACCGTTGCGCCTACGTTTTCATTTAAATTTTATTAACGATAGGTCCGACACCCGCCTCGGAGCGCAAGTATAATGATCTAGTTATTAATTGTTGAAGGGAATTAATTGGATTGAATTAAGAATCATTGAAAAGATTTTTAGAGGAAAAGTGTTCAAAGGGGAATGCTACGTGGGAAGCATGAAAAGAATAATAATTGTCAAAACAATTAACACAAAGTGATGGGCTATGAAGATTTAATTGGGTTCCTATTGGGCTGAATTAATTCTTTTGGATTAGGCCACAACAAGGAAAAGGAACGGAGGTCGGAGATACTAGGGGTGTTCGAGTTACCAGGGGTGTTCAAAAAGTTCGGAACAACTTTAAAAAATATAAAAAAAAGGTTCACATCCAGATCTAGGGATGTTTAAAAAGTTTGTGACTCGTGACTCGCTTGAAGTTTGCTCGAAAGTAGCTCGGCTCGAAAAAAAGCTCGTTTGAAAACGAGCCGAGCTCGAGCCAGGTCTTATTCGTGTGTCCAGGTGCATTGTAAAATGGAAACAGTGAGCTATTGTATAGTCTTAAATTTATAAGTTTTGCGTTGTTTATATTGAAAAAAAAATTCTTTTATATATCAATGTGTAAAAAAAATAAAAATAAACGAGTTGGCTCGAGCTTTTTACGAGCCGAGCTCGAGTTCAACTTTTCAGCTCGAAAAAATAATCGAGCCGAGCTAGCTCGTTTAATTTTGAGTCCGAGCTCGAGCCCAGCCTGACTCGTCTCGACTCGTTTACAACCCTTTTCATATCGCAGCTTGGAAATTGAGGGGGGAAAAGAAAAGGAAGAAAAGAAGCATGCACCAAAACACGACAATTAATTAAGCTAACATAATGTCAATTAATTAAGCTAGCATGTACACAAGTGAATTAGTTTAAGCACACATGCTAGTAGCTTGATTATTTTCTATTTTTTTATGAACAATAACATTGATTTCATGTGTTCTATTATTATTATGATGATCAATACCTTTTTACCCACTTAGGTTTAGATGAAAATTATACTATCATGGTGATTTAAATGTTTATATGGTGATGTTATGTTGGTTTTTTTTATATGCAATGTTGTTTTGATCATTGAATGAATGTTTTGACCTATTATTCAATTTGTTAAATTCTGATTTTATATGGTTGATGCTATAACTAGTGCTTCAATTCTTAAAGTTTGACTTTTTAGGTTAACTTTTAAGGCATTTGATCACTAGCGTGGTATTTGAGATTTTTGGGATTAGATTGGGTTGAATAAGTGAATTTCCGTCTGTATTAGGTTTGAGAGGATTGAATTATAGATGCTAAGAACCTCTCGTAGTTTTGTTTATCTGGGTTATAAACTACCAGCGTAGGTTTAACCTAAGTATTCGGGGTTTTGGTGTATTTAGGTTCGTTGATCATATTAGATTGTGTAGGTTCATGATTTGAGATGGTTAGCGTGTGTCTATAGCTTTTTACTTTCTGATTTTTGTATGATTAGACAGCCTTAGCAGGAGTCTAGTTCGTTTGACCAAACCAACATATGTGTTGTTAGGATTTGATTCAGGTAACTTTAGGTATCTTTAGTGGGAGCCTATTCTAGATCCAAGTTTACTCGTGTAGGAAACAACCTCACCATAGTTCGTTTAGGTTATAATTGTTAGTGTAAGTGGATTCGACATCTAGGTGATCATTTTCTTGATTGATTTCGTTAAATCTACCTTTGCTTTGCTAGTTGTTTCCTTAGTACTTAGTTTAATCATTCGTTCTTAAAATCATTCTTTTAAACCGGTTAGATATTAATAACGATCTAGTATCATGAGCTTATGTACCCACATATTGATACCCAGTACTTGTCAATACTATATTGCATTTTGATATGTGCACTTGCCTATTGTAACATCCTAGTTTTTCATAAAAGGACGAGGATTGTGTAATTGTATATTCGTGTAGAGAAGTAGCAAGGACTTAACGAGAATTTAACGGGGTGTGTATATACCTAAATTATTGTAAAGGACTATCGGGTTTTTAACGAGGCTTTGGATTTTGTTTAAAAACGCAAAAAAAGGGCAAACACGAGGGACTAGTTACCTGCGTGGGCCAAACCCAGCCCATGGGAGGGTGCCCTATATCGTGCGACGGCAATGGGAGACCCCCCATTTGTGGTTTACGGTCGTTGAGAGCAAGGGAGGAGGAGACGAGGTGCCTTCTCGCAACCGGAGTTTCATTCAAGGTATTTTCGTATTCTTTTGATCTCCCGTTACGTGTTTTTATCACGGAATCCTTGTCATAACACGTTCATACTTCTAGGGTTTTGCAAAGGTTGAGATTTCGTGAAAGAGTGGGTTCGATCGGGTATTCAGTTCACACGAATCATCCAATTCTAATGTATAATCACTAATCCTTTTCGTTAATTGTTCGTTTATCGTTTAGAATGTTGGGTGCATGTATATGGACTTGGCCAAGAACCCTAAAGGTGGCCGGTAGGGTCGTTGGGTGGCCGACGACCCGGCGCCACGTACGGTGGCCGGACAGGGACGGACGATGAACGACAACCGCCAAAGGGACTCGGTCACGGCTGTGACGGCGCAGTGGTGGAGCTGATGGCTCTTGGGGATGGCGAATGGTTACCTGGATCATGATGGATTATTGGCATTCCCGTGCTTTGGTGTTTATTTGGGTTCTATTACTTGAATATTGTTTATGTTTTGACAATGGGACGTCGAGAATGGGTTGAATTTGAATTTCCGTTGCATTTTGTGAGACTATTTAATGTCTAAAACTATTTTGCTTGTTAATGTGCCAACAAGTAGGGCTCCCGGGTTTTGGGCCCTTACACAGTTACACCTATTATGTGTAGTTTAGTCCTATGGTGAATACCCCTTCTAAACTTAATTGTGTAATTGTTTTAATTAAAAATCTTATAACTACTTTACGCGTATCAAAAGATAACATGTGAAGAGTTTAAGGTCATATTTTTGAAACACTTTTCTCCTCGAGCAGTAGTGGATATCATTACAGAAGAATTTCTCTCCATTTGACTAAAACAAAACGAGTAGTCGAAGAGATCACTGGAATATTCTTTGATAAAGCACGATTCTACGTGTGATGTTAACAGAGAGAATAAGATTCAAGCTTTACCATCCTACATTAAAGGTTGAAGTTAGGGAGTTCATTACTACTTCATAATGCAAAACACAAAATAAATAATTGAGCTAGCTTGTGAAAGAGAGATATAATCAAAGTGACAATCAGTGAGAGGTGAAAATAGAAAAATGGAGATATCTGCCACTCCATCCAAAGAAACCAAGTTTACATGCTCTTTTAAGAAGGGGCCTACTAACAAGACACCGAAATTGCTATTTGGATCGGGCTCTATACGCATCGTATAGGCCAATACGATGCGTATTACCCTTCACAATTTCCCATGCCCGACAACACCGTACTAACTGGTCATTCCAACCACTATACGCATCGTATAGGGCAATACGATGCAATTTAGGGTACGATGTAACTTCTGACTAGTTGCAGAAGGTACCTTGTACCCTAAACTACATCGTATTGCTCTATACGATGCGTATAGGGGTTGGAATGACCAGGTAGTACGATGTTGTCAGTTTGACCATGATCCTATATGCATCGTATAGGCCTATACGATGTGTATTGGGGCCAAATTTTGTGTATTTAACCATGCAGAATTCTCATTTGAACGTATCATTCAAAAAAATTTCAAATAATTTCCCCAAAAAAATATAGCCATGTCTTGGTGGTGGGATGGTAACTACGGTTTTCAGTTATATTCTAACGAATCGCTGGAAAACAACCCGCAAAGTTCTGGCGTTAAAGGTGTGAACCAGGAGGAGGTCTCGTCTAACGTTTATTCTAATCAACGAGCAAGGCTTCCAGATTTGAACGAGCCACTAAGCAATCCCGAGTTCGTATACGGTGAACTCTCTTACCTTACACAACCCACGGACGACTTCGTATACGGTAAAGTCTCTTACCCGACACAACACACTGACCACTTCGTATACGCGGGTGAACTATCTTACCCGACACAACAAACCGACGACTTCGTATACGCGGGGAACAAACCGGCTAACGAGTCAGAAGACGAGGAACAAACCCATTCAACCGTGTCGTATAAAACTAACCAGGTATAACATTACTCCATATATATACCTACATTTAGTTTGTTGTTTATTAACTTTTACCGTATCGTTGTTGCAGAATTTTCAGTCTCGTGAACAGTTGGTGGATTGGGTTGTCCGGAGAGGACGTGATAGTGGTTACGTCATTGTCACCCGACGATCGAGGAGAAAAGGCGACGACCCGTCGGCACCGGTTATCAAGGTGTGGCTTGTGTGTGACCGTCACGGCTACGGCCACGATTAGACGTGCCGGTAGCAAGAAAATAGGTTGCCCCTTTAAATTGGAAGGAGTCTACGACGAAAATACTAGTGATTGGAAGTTAACAGTGAAGGATGGCAGTCATAATCACGATCCTAGTCAACATCTTGAGGCGCACTCGTTTGCCACGAAACTTTCTCAGTCGGAACAACTTTTGGTGGCGAAGCTGTATTCGCAAAACATGTTGCCACGTAACATTCTGGCAACAATAAGGGAACAAAACCCAAAGAGTAGGTGTATTAAAAAGGACATTTATAATGCGATATAAAAGATAAAGAACGAAACGAAAGTCGGTGAAACTCCAATGCAGGTTCTGGAGCACCTGCTTCTTTTATAGAGTACGTCTACTATACTCGGGAGGATCCCGCCAAAAATATCGTTGAGGAGGTATTCTTTGTTCATCCGAAATTGTATGAGATTTGGCGTGCACTCCCGCACGTGTTGATGATCGACGCGACGTACAAAATAAACATGTATAGACTTCCATTTTTCCAAGTTGTCGGTGTGACCTCCACACACTAGTCGTTTTGCGTCGCTCATTCATTTATATCTAAAGAACGGGAGGAAAACTTCGTATGGGTGCTACTGCAAATCAAAAGTATGTTGCAAAAGTGTATGGAGCCGCGTGTAATAGTAACAGACAGAGACAAAGCTCTTATGAACGCGTGTGATAAAATATTCCCGGACACTTCCAAGTACCTATGTAGGTGGCACATACATGAGAATATCTCAAAACATTGCAAGGCATCTTTTACAGACGAAGACTGGGCAAAATTCAAGTATTCATGGTCGGTATTGTGTGAGTCTCCCACGCCATATGTATATCAGTACAACTTCAACCGACTTTACGAACGACTGTATTCATCAAGACGATGAAGTAAGTTTTTATTTTTACCTTATACATATTGTTTTTAATTTCAAATATTTATTACGGTTTAAATTATACATATTATTTTTCCAGAAGTTATAGACTATGTGACCAAAAATTGGTTGGACCCATATAAAGAAAAGTTTGTATCAGCCTGGTCCAACAGAAACCTCAATTTTGGTCAACATACAACGAACCGAGTCGAGAGCCAGCATTCGCTCCTAAAGAGCTATCTTAGAAATGCTAACAGCTCGCTGGATAGACTTGTTGGGTTTGTTGATGAAATTGTAACAAATCAGTATGTACAATTACAATATGGGTTTGGAACAAGCCTAATAAGAAAAATGGACAACCACAAAGCTATTGAATTGTTTGATAACCTACACGGTAAAGTTTCACATAAAGCTCTACATTATTAGAAAATGAGTGGTATAAGTTATCAACTTTACGGAAACAAAATGCATCGTGTGGTTGCCAACTTTTCAGTAGTTATGGGTTACCGTGTGCTTGTCGTCTTGCAAAGATCGAAGCTACAGGTCATAAATACAACCTTTTAAGATTTATCTTGTTTTTTTCTAATTCTAAACTGTTCTGACTATCTCATTTTAATACAGGTGGCAGAATCCCGTTAGATGCGGTG
Organism: Smallanthus sonchifolius; assembly: GCA_023525975.1. Lineage (NCBI taxonomy): Eukaryota > Viridiplantae > Streptophyta > Magnoliopsida > Asterales > Asteraceae > Smallanthus > Smallanthus sonchifolius. The sequence continues at coordinate 24,624,041 of CM042018.1, read as the reverse complement.
GACGTCTTCAGGAGGAAGTTGATTTAAAACTGTCGTTTGTCAAGGATGAAAATGTAGTCGTGGATAAAGTACTTGGTCTTATGAGAAACAAAATTATGTCACAACCCGATCAGGTCAAAAAAAGTCTGTCGTCGAGAATCGCAGGGATGGTCTTTCCAAGCAAAACTAACAAGAAAGTGTCTGTGGTATAAGTAGATACTCGTGGTCATCCAACTTTGAAAAAGCAACAACAAAGGAATTCACAGAATCCCAACAAAGCAGATGTGACCATGCGAGACATAGCTCGTATATTCCGTCACAGGACTCTCGACCAGCGAGTTCAGTCGTCAAGTAGAATAAACATGTCATGCAACACCGTCGTTCAACGACTAGTAAAGGAAAGCAACCACAAGATGATAATGGGTTTCCATTAATGATGGGGGAGGATGCAATTAACAATATAAATTGTTTTAAGGATTCCATTACATCTTTGTTTCATCCCTACATTTCACATATACATGATGTAATGCCCGACGGTAACCGTGGTTTTCGATCGGTAGCCGTGGGCTTAGTGTTAAATGAAAACCAGTGGCTTTTTATTCGACAACAGCTTCTACAGGAGATGCACGGTAAAGAAGATTGTTGGAGAACTGTTTTCGACAGAGTCGCCTTTCAAGAGTATGATAAGCTACGTCACACGATAGATTGGCAGAATGTGAAAGCCGCACCCGTTAGTTGTTGGATGTCGATGCCATACACAGGACTCCTAATTGCTCAAAGATTTGGCGTGATTGTTCAACTTTTAAGCATCGCCGGTAGTCAAACATTTTTCCCATTATGTTTTGGTCCTAACGTTCACGCTCAACATCAAATCGTATCGTTCGTTCATTTCAACAATGCTCATTTCATCCACGTCAAGTTAGACGGAGATTTTCCGATGCCCACACCGAATGCTCTTTGGATTTTGCACCGAAATGATGCTGCAGCAGAATGGGAAAATATATACAGTGATTGTATCGAACGGTTTAAGAAGATAATAGCTAGTGATGCACCTGACTTTCCACAATATGTCACAAATGTTGGATAATGTAATTTAATAATAATTATGCTAATAAAACACATTTATTTTATGATAATGGCTACTGATGCAATTTATTTTTCAATCAAATAGTAAATAAAAGTAAAATTACCATAAATAGTAATTAACGTATATATTAAATATTAAATATATAAAATGAAGTTAATAAAAAAACAATTCTATACGCCACGTATAGAGCAATACGTGGCGTACATGACTATGTATTGGCATATACGCTACGTATTGGTCTATATGTGGCGTATGAGCCTTTAAATGGAGGGAACCCTGAAATTTCCAAATTTCATATATTTTTAGGGAAATACGCTTCGTACAGACCAATACGTATCGTATAGAATTCTAAAGGTCAGGGTCTATACGCTACGTATTGTCCTATATGAAGCGTATAAGACTCTAATATACTCAGGACTCCCATCGTATAGCACCAAACGCCCCCCCCCCCCAATTTTTACACACAAACACATACGAAGCCTCGCTTGATTGAGATTGTCGGGTCCAAAATCTTCTCTTTTACTCGTAAAGGTACGTATTCTAGACTCCCGGTCGATAATATAGATTTAATTTTGATTATTAGCTGTTAAAATAGGGTAGAATAAGGTTTATAACCACTGAAATTGATGAACTATACGCAACGTATAGCTCTATACGTGGCGTATAGTTCATCCGAGGAAGAAGATGAAGCCATACGCCACGTATAGGGCTATACGTTACGTATGGCTCAAGTTCTCGGTAACTGACCTGCGTATGGTCTGGGGTTGCCGCGTATGGCTTGGGTTGCCTAGTAACTTACCTGCGTATGGCTTGGGTTGCCTGCGTATGGTTTGGTTACCCGGTAACACCCTATACGCCACGTATAAGGCTATACGTGGCGTATAGGTATTTAAAAAAAAATAATATTATTTTTAAAATTAAAAAAAGCAATTTATTATTATTTTATATTATTTATATTAAAAAATAATTTATTATTATTTTTAAATAATAAAAAAGTAACAATTTATTATTATTTTTAAAATTAAAAAAAATAACAATTTATTATTATTTTATATTATTTATATTAAAAAACAATTTATTATTATTTTTAAAATTAAAAAAAACAATTTATTATTGTTTTATATTATTTATATTAAAAAACAATTTATTATTATTTTTAAATAATAATAAAATAACAATTTATTATTATTTAATATTATTTTCAGATATGGCTGATCACGAGAATGATATTGATATGGTTGAGTTAGATGATCTCACGCACTACCCTTATTTGCATTTTCCGCCCGACTCGGACGCGTTTGGCCGGTGCCAGAAGCTACGGGAGATGAGGTTGGGCCCGGGGACAGAGGCGGAGCAGGCCAGGGTCATCATAGGCGAGGACACGCCATGGGATCGTCTGTTTGATCTTGCATTCACCGAGACCTACCGAGAGGTGGTCGTCGAGTTTCTTTCGACGTTCATCTACTCAGAGAAGGAGCTAGCGCCTCTTCCCGGTGAGGAGCAGGCAGAGGAGACGCAACATGTCTCCTTCCATATTTTTGTCCACGTATACCGTCTGAGTGGGCCGTCGCGACAAGCTTGTATTTCGAGCCCGAGAAGGTCACGCCACTTTACACCGAGGCGGTGACGGAGATGGACAATGAGGATCTCCTTGTTTTTTGGGGCCTGATTTCAGATAGCCCTTGGTTGGGTACCAAGTGGAGGGTCTCGGGGATTAGAGACCCCCTCTATAGATATTTGCACCGGCTTATCTCGACGTCGATCGCATCGCGTTAGAAAAGCCATAAGTGGTGCACCGATAGAGAACTCTTATTTCTCTACTGCCTGCTTACCGGCACTCGGTGCCGGCACTCGGTGCACCATATCCACACGCCTAGCGCTTTATTTTGCGTCTGCCTATATATGGCAGAAGCGCGGCTTTTGTATGGCGACGCTTTCATCACTCATCTGATGCGTGTTTTTACACCGTGGCATGATCACGAGCATGAGATGTTAGCGGCCATTCCCCCTGTCCGATTAGACTGCCGCACGACGAGCGGCATGAGCATCACGCATCGATTCCCGGGGCTCGGCCTTCGGTTCGTAGGGGCCGTCCAGGACCAGGTTTGGGTCCCAGTGTTGTTGCCGCCGATTCCGGGACAGGGGGACCCGCCTATGCCTGACCTGCTACAGGGTGTGCCGCAGCCACACGTCGAGCCCATTCACGACCAGCCGCCACAGCATCCCCGACACGTACGTCGGTCTGTTAGGCTGGACAGGGCCACCCAGGTATTGCTTGATGGACTTGTTGCCGACTCACAGCGACAGGCTCGTCATAGCGACCGGATGGAGGACCTGATGATGTGGGCGGTTGGTCACCTCGTGGATTTGTCATGGCGGCCGACATCGAGCCACCACCACTACCACCGCCACATCATTATCCGGGCGACCCCGATCAGGATGATGGCGGGGCGGGTTAGGATGAGTGCGGAGCGGGTCAGGTTTAGTTATTTTTATTTGTATTTAGTTATTCTTTTGTTATGTATGTGAAAACATTTTGATTTAATATATTTAATGTTTTGATGTTAATATATGTAATGTTTGGTTATTTGTTTGGTGGTGATGTTTTATTTGTTTGTTTAGTTGAAATGGTAAATTATAAATGTAAAAATATAAAAAATATTTAAAAAAAGATAAAAATTATATAAACTAACAAAGATAAAAATTATGTGTAAGCATAATTATAGACTAAAAATTATTGAAGTAGAAGGAGAAGTTTCTTCGGTAGATCTTATTTCAATGATGTTGGGTGAACTTGGTGTTGTGGTGGGTATGGATTTGCGGTTATCTCGACATCATATCATGCTAATATTATTTGTAACTGAAATATTATTCAACTTTTCGTGTCAAGTGAAAGGCAAATCTTTATTCATGGTGAAAAGAAAAGTGGCATTATGGATACATTATCAAACTAGAACTTAGAAGTGATCATAGTCCATTCATTTGAGTTACATTTAGTTATTCTTCATTTCATTTAAGCAAGTGAAACTTCCACCACAAACAATTCAACAACCAATCTTTTATGTTTAACGATCCACACGAATGAAGTGTCAACCACCCGCTCTTTGTGGATTCAACACTCTACTTATACTAGATATATACTCGAAGATGATTAGGTTATAAACTCTCTTATCTTCATTTGAGGTTTTAACACAAATTAGATGGTAACAATTAATATCTAAACAATTATTAATTAAATTTGTTTTGAGGGACTCATATATAATAATTTTATTAGGTTAAGTAGCAAAATCAGAGACTATTAAAGAAAACTGCCATGTTAAGTCAATTGACTTGATAATTAGTTAGGAATTAAATAATTAGTGGTTGATTAGATTTGACCATGAATGAAAAACTAATTCCATTAGTTCATGTTTGTTTTACTAAATAAAAAGTAACCTATAAATAAAAACAAAACTCAGGGACTCGTATATAATAAATCCAACAGGTTAAGTAGAAAAACAAAGATCATTAAAGAAAACCTTAGTCAAGTCGACTTGATATTTAGGTAGGAATTAATTATTTAATGGTTGACTATCAATAAAGTATCCTTCATGTGTCATGTCTCCATGAAATTTAGTTAAAATTCATTACTCAACATATATTTTTATTTATCCCATATTTATGAACCCTCACTAAATAAACATGGTTTAAAATCTTTAAGAAAAAGTTCATGAAGTTTTCAATTTTTAAGACATGAATCATCTAAAATTATAAATGTTAACAATCGCATCAATTGATGAATTTTGCAACGAAATTCAAACTATTCTAAGAGCATGTGGTATACCTAAGTGAGTGAGTTTTGTGAGAGGAAAAGTGGTTGCCATGTGGCGCCACGTCATATTCTTCAACTCTCACACCAAGTGAGTGAGGGTAGGGAAATACCCAAGTGAGTGATGGTGATGTGAGTATTAAATGCATTTTATAATTATATATTAATTTTATATAAATGGTACAATTGTATAAACAAGATACAACACCATCAAGGTTCCACCCATCCTCTCCTTCCCGTGAAGATCTTCACGTAAACCACTCACTCACCCCCTCACGCCATCAAGGGGGCGGTGTGCAATACCCACTCACGCCGTGAATGAGTCTCACGGTGAGTCTCACGGCTTGTATACCGCTTGAACTAACAAGTGAAAATAATTCATTTCAAGTTAAGTTTTATTGATAACAATGCAAATGAGACAAAAGTCATCTAAATTATACTTCAAATCTTATCAACTTCTTCAAAACTCACAATTAACCATTTATTACTTGGATTGTCATTAAGAAAAACAATTCCAGTTACGATTGTAGCTCAATTTAACCAATAATTGAGATTTAAAACCTAATTTATATATTTTTTTTTTCAATTTTGACCATAAATGGCAAGAATCCTCTACATGCATGGTTTAGTCTTTTATATACATCAAGTTAACTATTTATGATGTATTTAACTTCTTATCACTTCTAAGCTAGTGAAAAATTAATTTAAGTCTAGAATTATAAAATATTTCTTAGGTTATAACCCACTTCTACGCAATAATGATTGAAAGAGAGGAGTTTGTCTTAATATTTCTTAAAAGTTTTTCACTTTTTTGTATGTTAGGGAAATTTTCATAAGATAACTTTGTTCCATCTACTTTTCACCTTTTCACTATTTGACATGTTATCTTTATTTTTAATAATCATTTAACTCTGTGTTTAACTTCAAATTTAATAAAATGATAACAACTGCATAACAATATAACATAGTAATTTTTGTAAAAGTTCATATTTAATAGTGTCCCATATTCGGCCCATTACCCGTTGGGTATCGGCCAATACCCTTCGAGTATGTGTCGTATACTTTTCTATGACTATTTTTATATTTATAATAGTATATTAAATATGAATAAATTACATACATTAATATCATCAAATACATATTTCAAAGCAAATTTAATTTTTCACATAATAAACCTACTAAAATGAAGCATTAATATGCATGGTTTAAGGGAAAATAAAAACTAAAATTTTTAGGGTATCTGCAGCACGACAAGAATTTTACTCTGATACGTTGGCCTATGCCGAAGACATGTCGTCGAAGAAGCAATACCGACGACTTGTCGTCGTAGAAAACTCGTCGGCATAGCTCCGACGCTATAGGCTATATTTTCGTCGGTAAATAGTCTTCGGGAAAGGTGGGGTTTGTACCGACGACTTGTCGTCGTAAAAAACAAAACCCTAATTTCTTTTTTCTTATTATAAATTAATGGAAAATAAAATAAAATCCTCTTTTTGCTGACTACATGTCGTCGAAAAAAAAGAGGATTTGGTTTTATTTTCCATTTATTTATAATAAGAAAAAAAGAAATCATGTCGTGTGAAATACCTTAATATTAATAAATAAATAATTAAATTAAAATAAAATTGAAAACACTTTTTACGACGACATGTCGTCGAGAAAGGTAACAATTTTTTTTTAACTTTTAAAAAATTTCTAGCAAAATATATAGTAGATTTTCACAAAAAAATTTATAGCAAAATATTTGTTATTGTTAAACTGGAAATTTCATACAGAATAATAACAAACCTCAAAATATAAAAATAAACCGTTCAACTATCTTCATCCTCCTCCTCACCCGACGCCCCGCCTTGGTTGGCTTTTCTAGTATCCATCTCGTTCTGCATCTGTCTCACAGTTTCATTTAATTGGCGGATTTATTCTTGCATTTCGTTTAATTGGGAGTTGGACACACATGAGACATCGGTGGGTAAATTTCTCACTTTTCTCCCAACTCCCCAGCTCCAACCACGTCTCTAACCAAGGGCATGTCGTAGAACCTCTTCCTCATCAACCTCTTGCCCATCACCCGCTTCCCGTTGCATCTGGGTCATCTCATCTTGAATTCTAACCTGTAATAAATAATACAATAAACATATATTAATTATTTTAATAAAATCTGGCAGCATAGCTGCTGTAAAATGGATAACCAACTTGTCCAATAATACGTAATAAACAAAATAGGTTCCCAAATTACAATAAACCTACGATAATAGCAACAAAACGCAATAATATCGATCTTTAAGTGGATTTGAGTCAAACGGGTCAAATGGCTCGTGTTCGTATTACTAAAATATACAAACGGGTCAAACGGTTCGTGTTCGTATTACTAACATATATACATACATACACATATACAAATACATACATAATACATTTAAATTAAAATAAATACAAACCTATATATGCATATACATTTACACAAACCTACACATACATATACATATACATGCATACACATTTAGGATCAAAACGCGTCAAAGGGTTCGTGTTCATATTACTAACATATATACACAACACATACACATATACAACATATATACATACATACACATATACAAATACATACATAATACATTTAAGTTAAAAAAAATTAATGCAAACCTATATATGCATATATATATATATATATATATATATATATTCACACAAACCTATACATACATATACATATACACATATACATACATACACATTTTGGGTCAAAACGGGTCAAACGATTCGTATTCGTATTACCAACATATATACATACACATATACAAATACATAGATAGGGTGCGGTTCAAATGATAACCAATATTTATATGATAACCACTCTCAAACATAGTATTACTTATATGTAACAATTATCATTCTGTTAGTGTTACATATACGTAACACTATGTGTCACGTATATGTAACATTATGTGGTACGTATATGTAAGACTACTCATTTTCATATTTATGCTCAAAGAGTATTTAACAATTAAAATAAAAAATAATTTATAAATTATGTGATTGTTTGAGAGTGGTTATAACGGTTATCACATAAAAAATTGTTTATCATTTGAACAATTCCCTACATACATAATGTCAACAAATAATTAAAATACAAAACTATAAATACATATATATTTATGCAAACCTATACATACATATACATATATACATATAAATACTTACATATTTCGGGTCAAACGGTTTGTGTTCGTATTACTAACATATATGCATACATGCACATATACAAATACATACACAATACATTTAAATTAAAACAAATACAAACCTATATATGCATATACATTTACACAAACCTACACATGTATATACATATATACATATACATGCATACACATTTAGGATCAAAACGGGTCAAAGGGTTTGTGTTCGTATTACTAACATATATACACAATACATACACATATACAACATATATACATACATACACATATACAAATACATACATAATACACTTAAGTTAAAAAAAAATGCAAACCTATATATGCATATATATTCACACAAACCTATACATACATATACATACATACATACATACATACACATTTTGGATCAAACGGTTCATATTCGTATTACCAACATACATACATACACAGATAGGGTGCGGTTCAAATGATAACCAATATTTATTTGATAATCGTGATAACCACTCTCAAACTTAGTATTACTTATATGTAACAATTATCATTCTGTTAGTGTTATATATACGTAACACTATGTGTCACGTATATGTAACATTATGTGGTACGTATATGTAAGACTACTCATTTTCGTATTTATGCTCAAATAGTATTTAACAGCTAAAAGAAAAAAATAATTTATAAATTATGTGATTGTTTGAGGGTGGTTATAACTGTTTATCATTTGAACAATTCCCTGCATACATAATGTCAACAAATAACTAAAATACAAACCTATAAATACATATATATTTATGCAAACCTATACATACATATACATATATACATATACATACTTACATATTTCGGGTCAAAGGGTTCGTGTTCGTATTACTAACATATATACGTAATACATACATATATACAACATATATACGTAATACATACATATATACAACATATATACATACATACACACATACAAATACATACATAATACATTTAAATTAAAAAAATGCAAACCTATATATCCATATATGTTTACACAAACCTATACATACATATACATACATACATACACATTTCGGGTCAAAAGGAGTCCAACCCTTCGTGTTCGTATTACTAACATATATACATACATACATATACATATACATATACAAATACATAATACATTTAAAATTAAAATAAATATAAACCTATATATGCAAATGCGTTTACACAAACCTATACATACATATACATGCATACACATTTAGGATCAAAACGGGTCAAACAGTTCGTGTTCGTATTACTAACATATATACATAATACATACACATATACTACATATATACATACATACATACATACACATATACAAGTACATACATAATACATTTAAATTAAAAAAAATGCAAACCTATATATGCACATATATATTTACACAAACCTATACATACACATACACATGCATATACATATACATACATACACATTTTGGGTCAAACGGTTCGTGTTCGTATTACTAACATATATACATACATACATACACATATATAAATACAAATACATACATAATGTCAACATTTTTATACATACCTCTACATACAAACATACATATATAATTATACAAACATTTTTATACATACCTCTACATACAAGCATACGTATATACATATACATTTTCCCTAATTTTCTTCAAAAAAACAAACAAAATTATATACATATAATTACAAAAATACAAACCTACATATACATTTATATTTATACAAACCTATACATACAAACATACATATATACATATACATTTTCCCCAAATTTCTTTAAAAAAACAAAATTAACAAGGAAAAAACACAATATTAACTAAATTAAACTTAAATCAAAAAATTACCTTTAAATTTCTTCTTCGAATGGCTATGGAGGCGACATGTTGTCGGGACAAGCCCCGGAGGTGGACCGAAGTTCAAAAATCACATACAAATTTGGGTTAAACTAATATCACAAATTTGGGTAAAAAATATATAAAAAAGAAGAAATTTCTTACTCTTTGAAGAAGATGACTAGCCCCGGAGGTGGAACGAGGTGGCTCACGGTGGAGGTGGACCAATGTGGTTTATGGTGACAGACGGGGGGTGACTCACGGTGGAGGTGGACCAATGTGGTTTATGGTGACAGACGGGGGGTGACTCACGGTGGCGGACAACGGTGAACAACAGGGATAGGGTGATTTGGGTCAGAAATGCGAGAGAGGGATTTAGGTGTGATGAATGCAGGTTGTATGCCCAATCTAAGTATCTTAGGTCTCATTTTGACCTATCTTCACGACATGTCATCGAGACAGGTCTGTCTCATTATGTCCAGTCTCTCATAAAAGGGTATACGGAATAAAAGAAAAGCAAAATTTAGAAAAAAATAGTCTAATTCGACGAGATGTCGTCGAGAGAAACTATCCAGCAAGCGCCAACTTTTTTTCCTTCCCGCCTAACGTATCTCGACGACAAGTCGTCGTAACAGGTAGAATAAAATAGATATTTTGGTGAGACATGTCATCGGGATAAGCATGTCTCATTTTGTCCGGTCTCTCATAAAAGGGTATACAGAATAAAAGAAAAAAAATAGTATGTTTCGACGAAATGACGTCGAGACAAACTATCCAGCAAGCGCCAACTTTTTTTCCCTTCCCACCTAACGTATCTCTACGACATGTCGTCGTAACAGGTAGAGAAAAATCAGATATTTTGGTGGGACCTATACCGACGACACATCGTCGCTGTTACGGACATAAATGAACGCATTACTGAACGTTCACGAACATAAACGTACATAAACGAACATAAACGAACGAACATGAACAAACGAACATAAATGAACGCATTACTGAAAGTTCACGAACATAAATGAACGAGCGCGACCTTTGTTCATGTTCGTCCTCTTGACTAAACGAAGAACCTTTTGTTCATGTTCGTTCATTTATTAAACGAACGAACATACACGAACTTTTCGCCGAACGGTTCACGAACTTTTCGCTGACCATGCAGTTCGTTTACAGCCCCAACCGTCATTATAAAAATACAGATCTATACTATATAATAAATAAAGGTTTTTAAGTGACACGTGTCGCCTCCATATTCATTCTCACCATTTTTTCCCGCCTCTCTCTTATTTAATACACTTCTATCTTTTAATAATAATATATATTTAAAGAAAATACTAATTATACTAATAAAACATATTTATTTTAAATTATCTCTTATTATAAAAAAAAACTTTAAAATTTAATTATATGACTTTTATTTCAATCAAATAGTAAATTAAAGTCAAATTATATTAAATGGTAATTAACGTATTTTTGAAATCCAATTATATATTAATTTTTTACATATTTTGAGTTTTAAATATATATACATAAAAATTATACATATATATATATATATATATAAATTTTAAATATTGATATTTTTCACCTCGTGTGTAGACACGGGATCTAAACTAGTATATAATATGAATAACTTTTTTCAAATTAAATGTGACTTAAAAGAATAAATAAAAATATATTGACGTTTCCAGTTGTTCTATATGGAACATAGTATAAAACCTAAAATAGATAAAGTCATAAGGGAGGTGGGAGTGGTACCCTCCCACTTTAAAGTACCCTTCTAAATCCACCAATCACAAGTTGTCAGCTCATTTTAAAAAAACTACCATCCCAAACTACCCTATTAGGTGGGAGTGGTACCCTCCAAGTACCATACAACCCTCTTATTAAAATTTTTTTTTAAACAAATCAAATTAATAAACTAAAACTTTAATTAATTAATTAAAAATACATAATAAATTAAAAGACAATAAATAAAAATACATAACAATAAATAAAAATACATCTAGTCTTCGTTTTCGTCCAAATCCGGGGTGTTTATCGCAATATGTTCCACGAGATCAAATCGAAGACTAATATGTGTAGCTACATCGTGCATACTATCGCCGCCGAACACGAAGTCTAGTGATTCTTCCGATGATTCGGGTGGGAAGTATAACGTACGATTCATATTTTGGTTGAGTGGATACAATAGAAATGGTTTATATTTAGAAAGAATGTATTTTTTATGTAGTGAATAAAATGATTGGGTATGTATTTATAGGGGTAAATTAATTTTTTTTCTTTTTTAAACGGCTACATATAGCCGTTCAACGGCTATATTTCTTCCCTTTTCAGCGACTTCAAAACATTGTTTCTGCAGGAATAAGTAGCCGCTAACCTAACCCGCCACCCACTAAACGGGTTCGGCGGTATACTCTCAAACCCACCTTCTACCCTTCCGCTTACCACTCCCACCTTCCTAAAACTAGGAATAAATATTGACGAGTGAAAGTGTTTGTTTCTTGTGTACTTCCACACCCTTTGACGAAGGTTCCTTGAGACACAAGTCAATATTTTCTTCTAACTTTCCGAAGCTACCCTTTTGTTCTTTCTCACTTCTATTCTATTTAAAGTTAAGCAAACCGTGAGTGCCCCCTACCGCGTGAGAACAATTTCAGTTTCACACCCTTATCTATGGTGTAAGTAAAGTAAACCCCTTTATCTTCAATCTATTTACTCACAAACCCCTCATATAAGTTCGGGCACTAAAATTATGATGTCTTGGCAATAAAAATAAAAATATAAGTGACCTAACTGGACGGAATGGCCTTCAATTTACATTAAAAAAAATAGTATATTTGATTAAACTTAGATCATAAAAGATGATGTTACAGCACCTGCATCGCTGAAAGCGGATGAAGGTGAAAGGATGAGGTCATCCGGAGGGACGTTCGTCTGGCTCTATCTAGATTTCCAAACGAGAGCAAACAAGAGGTGGTGGGTCTCACCACTATTAAACCATTTATTTAATTAAATTAAAACCTTTTTCAAATTTTATTTAAATTAAAATTTTATTTAATTAATTTCATTTATATTGAAAATGTTTTTAGATAATTTAATTTAAATTAAAAGTATTTTTAAATAAATTTTTTTATTTTTTATTTTTAACGACTAGTTACTAACAACTATAATTTAAGCATAATAAATCGCCCTATATGACTTATAAAAGAATCAAACTTAACTTAGGGGGTGTTTGGGATTACTTATTAAAACTAACTTTTGACTTCTTGTAAAAGTAGAAAATACTTACTTTTTAAAAACTATTTTTTCACCCTTTTAAAACTAAATTTTTCATCAATTATCCAAACAAACTTTTGACTTATTACCTTTTTGAAAAAGGTAATAAGTTAATAAGTAGTTTGAAAAGGAAATCCAAACACCCCCTTAGTGATTTAAATAACTTACACGTCATATACTTATACTCATAAAATGACATGTTAACTTTAAATAAACGATTGATAAAAGAGAATAATTTTACAAGAAGGAACGTTAAATCTCTTACAAAGGTTCACATGTATGATTGTGTGACAAATATGGATTAAATGCCCATTGTGATTACAATTAGTGTTGTTTTTTAAAATAGTTTTCTAATAAGGACCAAAAGGTGATAATATCATATTTCCAAGGGTTAGAATGATAGTTTTTTTGCATAACCGCGTTCACACGCTTAATCTGTTACGTGTATATATACGAAGGTTCACACCCAATTCATATTTCCATCCCCCCAAATCAACAGTTTCACACCCAAATCTTTCATCCTTTTCAATAAATATATACACACACAAAATGGAAATCACTTCAACTCCATTCCTCAATCAGGAAGATTACTCTTATTTCCACAGTTTCTTCCAAGAAGTCGATGAAAATCCAGTCAATAAGAGAACAAAGATTGATGAATTCGAACAAGAAAACAACTCTCTGAACGAATTTCTAGAAGTTCTTGACGACAAGAAGATACCCATTTCGAAATTTCAAATGCCCAATTCGGAAACTGAAATACCCAATTTGGAATTTGAAAAAAGAGCATCGGAGATGGCGGATTGGGATCAGGGGAGGGTGAGGAAAGCAAGAACTGCGTCTCCGGCGGCGTATCACGGCGGAGAAACGGCGGTGGAGGACGGTGGAGGGCAGCGGCGGCGGTTGTGGGTGAAAGAGAGGTCGAAAGGGTGGTGGAAGTACCACGATAGCGACGAATGTGCGGATGACGAGTTTCGGAAAGCGTTCCGGATGAGTAAAGCAACTTTTAATATGATTTGTGACGAGTTAGACTCGGTCGTCACTAAAAAGGACACCATGCTTCGCATGGCGATCCCTGTTCGTCAGCGGGTCGCTGTGTGTATCTACCGTTTAGCTACAGGCGACCCGCTGCGAACAGTGTCAAGCCTGTTTGGGCTTGGGATATCCACATGCCACAAACTAGTCCTTGAAGTTTGTGTTGCAATCCGAGCCGTCTTAATGCCGAAATACCTCCAATGGCCCGATCAAGAAAGGGTACAAGAAATAAAAACCACATTCGGGTCCATATCCGGGATCCCGGATGTCATCGGGTCGATCTACACGACCCATATATCAATAATCGCCACGAAAACCAACCAAGAAGCTTATTATAACAAAAAACACACTGAGAGAAACCAAAAGCCGTCATACTCCACAACTGTCCAGGGTCTGGTTGACCCGAGAGGCGTGTTCACCGATATCTGCATCGGGTATCCGGGGTCCATGTCCGACGAACAAATCTTGGAAAAATCGGCTCTCTCTCAAAGATCAAAATTGGGTCAGTTGAAAAACACATGGGTAGTTGGTAATTCGGGTTACCCGTTAAAAGATTGGATCTTGGTGCCCTACACACATCAAAATTTGGCTTGGAGTCAACATTCATTCAACCAAAAAGTCAATGAAGTACAAAAGATTGGTAAAGATGCATTCATGAGGTTAAAAGGGAGATGGGGTTGTTTGCAAAAGAGGATAGAGGTGAAATTACAAGAACTGCCCATGGTGTTAGGGGCATGTTGTGTGTTACACAACATATGTGAGATGCATAATGAGGAAATGGATGTGGATTTGAGGTTTGATTTGTATGATGATGAGATGGAGTTGGATGGTGGTAGGGGTATATCAGTAAATGCACTTCAAGCTAGAGATAGTATTGCTCATAATTTGTTGCATGTTGTAACCATGGGAACTAGTAGCTTTAGCTTTACTTAATGATGTATTTTTGACTTTTTGCTAAGATTTTCACTTGAAAACTTTTCTTTTTGTAACAATTTGAATTTCATCAATAAAGTTTAAATTATTATCAAATTTTTTTAATTATTTTACAAAGTTAGTTCACAAGATTTCAAAACTCTCCCTCAACATTTTAATTATAATTATAGTAAGTGAATGTTTATGGATGCAATATAAAATTTTAAAAAATATTTATTGTACATTTTAATTTATTAACCTAATGATAATAATTATGTAGGTAATATATTGTAGTGTGTATATTATAAGAATAATTTTTTTAGTTTTATAAATCAAATAATTTAATTAAAATAAACTATTTTGTATATCATGGGAGAATATAATCTCTCTTTAATATGTATTAGAAAATTTGACCAGCGTGTTGTGGCAGGGCTGTACGGTGATATTAAAGTGTTTAACTGTAAAAGTAAAGCCTGTGCGATGCAGCGGGTTTGTGCGGCTCGTTACTAGCGTTGCGACGACGACAATAGCGTGACTAAATACATATAGAAACATATGAAGTTGCCACGACTCGGTCTCCCGCACGATGCGACGGGTTTGCGAACCTCGTTACATACATTGTGACGGTGACAATAACGTGGCTAATTACGTAAGTGTTATATTATTAAAATTAAGGAGTACGAAAGCGAATTTAAAAATAAAAGAAATAAAATTATATTATATATGATCCGGCTCGGTTTTAAATACAACTAATGTCAAAATGCAGATAAAAAAACTATATCCTAACGCATTTTCGGAATTTAAAAAAAACATTATATTTTAAAAGTTTGTAATAAAAAATAAAATATGTTTAAAAATAATTATATTATTAAAATATTAAAAATCAAAAATAAATGACGGCTCAAAAGTAAACATGCATTAAGCATTTATACTTTCATATTACTTCATCAAAGAAAACTGGATCAAATGAACTCCGATGGAACTCACTCTAGCGGCGTTGAAACCGGCTCGTTGAAAAAAACCTAAAGATAAACCCTAAACCCTAAAAACTAAACCCTTAAAGCTAAACCGTAAAGCTAAACCCTAAAATCTAAACCCAAAAACCTAACCACCCCACCTCCCAAAAACCTAAATCCTCCCACCCCCACCCCTAAAAGCCTAACCCCCACCCTCAAAAAGCTAAACCCCACCCCCAAAAACCTAAACCCTACCCACCCTCCAAAAACCTAAATCCCCCACCCCTAAAAACCTCGACGAACCAGTTTCAACGCTGCTGAAATGAGCTCAATCAGAGCTCGTTTGACCCGGTTTCGGTTAAAAAAGAAATCATTTCTTAGGTTTTTAGCGAAAATTCACTTATTATTTGAACCTCCCCCTATATATATATAAAAAAAACATAATAGGGGGCTTATATATTGTTTTCTTTTTCTATATATAAGCTTATATAGATTTTTTTTATTTCTTGGTTTTAGGTTCAGATTTATAAACAATTGGGCTTATATATATATATATATATATATATATATATATATATATATATATATATATATATATATATATATATATATATATATATAGGGGCCGGTTATCGTACAAAGCGGTTTTAGCGTACGAAGGCACCAACATGCGACACGTGTTCAGTGTACGAGGGGTAAATGCGTCCACGTAATAATAACGCATCAACATTTGTATAATGGCGTAATCACGTAATCACTCTCAGAACGTCAACATTTGTATAATCACGTAATCACGCATGTTGTATAATAACACATTTTCCATAATTTAATCACATAATCACGCAAAATCACGTAATCACTCTCAGCACGTCAACATTTAAAAAAATTTTGAATTTTTTAAAAAAAAATATATAGCAAAAGTATACTCAAATTAAAGAGAATAAAATGCTCGATTTTATGGTGCAATTTAAAAAAAAAATAATGTCGTATAAAAAAGTTATGCTCGTTTTAAAAAAAATGAGGGAACTTGTAAAAAGTCAACAAATGTAGGCTATTCCAATTTTACCTTTTTCAGAATATTTTCATGCTTAAAACAATCATCTTTGATCTTAACCATTGATTTTATAGATCAACGATTCAAAATACTTCTTACGCTTCTCACCAAAAAATACTTTGTATTTAAACCTTTCTCTCTCTATATATATAGGGGGAGGATTAAATAAGAAGTAGTTTTTCGCTAAAAAATCTAATAAATGACAAAAACCTTAATAAACGATATCAAACGAACTCCGATTGAGCTAATTTCAGCGGCGTTGGAACCGTCTCGTCGAACTCTACTATCTTAGCTTTTAGGTTTAGCTTTTAAAGTTTAGATTTTACGTTTGAATTTTAGGGTTTTAGCCTTAGGGTTTAGCTTTTAGGGTTTAGATTTTATGGTTTAGGTTTTTTTTTGTGATGGGTGGGTTTAGGTTTTTTGGGGGGTGGGGGTGGTGGTTTTAGGCTTTTCAGTGAAGGGGTGGAGGGGGGTTTTAGGTTTTAGGGGGTGCGGGTGGAGGGTGTCACACCCTGGTCGGCGACGAATTTTATGCCGGGGCTGCCGCGGTTGTTCATAAGCGCATGATCATCTATTAATAAGTTATAATATTATTCCATCATAGTTAAAGCATCCGTTACAAATAGAAATAGAAAAACAAGAGGGTTCAAACATAACACAAATTAAATTTAATATTTATTAAAGCTAGGTCCATAGTCCTATGTGATCATGTAGTGTCCTCAAACTGGTGCATCTGAAACATGTGAGTAAATGTCAACTACAAGTAGTTTATGAGTAACATCGGTTTTGACACCAAACAAAGTTAAGTATAGTTTTACAATTCAATATGTTCAAAGTATGTCTATAGCATAAATGTGAAAACATACAAGGTTCCAAGCGTACAATTCAATCCTGGTAATAGAAAACTAGATACGCAATCCAACTGATTGCCATTTAAAAAAAAAGGGACAAGAGGATACCCAAGTTGTAAGTTGATACCCAACAAAAACCAGCCAAGGTTTTGTGGTAAGTTATAGTTTCGGATTCCCGTATAAATGATCATAAAAGGTACTACCTTAGGCTTGGGCTGCAAGTTAATGAATGTACTGATATGAACACATGTAATAGTCACCAGGTAGTTTAAGACATAAAGCATAAAGATCAAAGCACAAGAACATAGTACTGACTTGTGTAAATAAGCGTTTGTAAACATGTTTCACCTCAAAAGTAAAAATAGTAAAAAGGGGCTATGTAAACTCACATTGCAATGAGTAGCTTGAATGTCACACATGTATGTTGTTTGTTGCACAAATGTTCTAGCTAACCACAATGTTATCCTATGTTTGATGGGATATATGTATCAATGATTTGTACAAATGAAATAGGGAATCCTAATGTGCAAGGAGATTGATGTATGTGTCCTCATTTTAATAATAAAATAATTATTTGAGTTGCAAATAATATTTTATGTAAATCTTTGAAAGAATGAATAAGGATTTTGTTTGTTTGTAATAATTATATAAATGTATAAATAAATAATTAGGTTCCTTTTGTTTATAAATAAATACACAAATAAATAAATGAGTAGTTTTCTTTTATTTCCAATTATAAATTAATAAATGGATAAATAAATAAATGAGTAATAATTAGCTGAGTAATTAAATAATTTACCAAATAAATGAATAAAACCTTTCATTTGATTTATGAAAAATAAATGTTAAAAATAATGATTTAATTAATTAGCAATTAAACCAAAATTTAAAGTATAATAATAATGTTCTAATTAATTAATAATTAAACCATAATTAATTATTAATTAAAAGTATAGAATTGTGTTTTAAATGTTCACATATAATAAAAATAAATTATATAAAAGTTTGTATAAATATTTGCAAAGAAATGGGTTTATAATCATAATCATAATTAGTTGAAAGTGGTTGTTGTACACTAGAATGGTTATCATTCCAAAGTAGTACCTCCAACAGAAAAGTTCCCAGGAAAGAGTTGGTCGGATCAGAACCCCGTCTTTTCCTATCCAGAACTTTAATTTTTGCCAGATAACTATATATTGGTTTGAAATTTATTCTATTTGCATACTTAACCAAGTTTAGGGCGTGTTTGGAAAGTATATGGGCTAAAGTGGAAATATGAGTTTAGTAAATATAGAAATTAAATATTAAATAATTTAATTTAAAAATAAGGAGTTTTAGTAAAAACATGATTTTTGAAATTGAAATGAACAAGAAAGATCAAACCAAGTTTTTAAATAAAAGTTTTGAACAAGTTTAATTAAAATAGGGCTTTTGATCTTGGATAGGTCTATGATTATAACATAAACATGTTAGGGATTATAGATCTAGCTAGTTATGAGGGATTTTTGAAAGGAAAAGTATGAACAAGCAAGAACATAAGAAGAACTTACTTAGAATTGAAGGATTTAAGCTAGAATCTTCCAAAAGATGAGAAGAACGACCTTTAGTAGCTAGAGAACCCTAGAGGATCGTTGAGGTGCGAGAAATACATGCGAATGAGGGCTATATTTATAGGGTAGGATCAGGGGCTTATTAATGAAATTTAATTGTTGTAAGTACTAGGTTGCAAAAGATGAATAATAGTTAAATTTTATGTTTATGACTCCATTTCATCATAAATGTAATTATATATTTATTTGTTTAATTTATCATTAGTAATATAAAACATTAGTAATGTTAATTAACAATGTTATATTTTCATAATAAATTGTTTAAATGGTTAATTTATCATGTGTATATATATATATATATATATATATATATATAGTTACATATATATATTTATAAGTAGACACATAAAATGATATCAATTCATAATCAAAGCTTGTAAGTTTAGATTTGGTTATTATAACAAGGTATATATATTTATTTCATAACAATCATATAAGTATGTATGCACACTCATGAATTAAAATGAATAAATATGATACTTTCATAAATGTGAATCATAAAATAATGAAATTACAATTTGCCGGAATAGTTAAAATAAAGGTCGGAATTTCCTGGGAATTACAGAGGGGGGTTTAGGTTTTTGGGTCCGGGTTAGGGTTCGATGAGACGGTTCCAACGCCGCTGGAATGAGCTCAATCGGAATGAGTTTGACCCACTTCTTAGTATTTCTTAGCGAAAAACCACTTCTTAGTGGAACCGTTCCCTATCTATATCTATACTATATAATAAATAAAGGTTTTCCATGCCACGTGTCGCCTCCATATTCATTCTCATCATTTTTTTCCCCGTCTCTCTCTCTTATTAAATGTTCTCTATCTTTTAATAATAATATATTTTTAAAGAAAATACTAATCTTTTTAATAATAATATATTTTTAATAAATCTCCTGACATATTTTGACAAGTGTATGTGTTAACAGAATATATTGTATTTCACGGGTTTATTCAACCCGTGTAAAACACGAGTTTTTAAAAAATAATTTTTTTATTACTTAATATATAATATTATATTTATTCAACCCGTGTAATACACGGGATTTTAACCTAGTGTATATATATATATATATATATAGATTTAAAAAAAACACATATATATATATAATATACTAGCTTAGAACCCGTGTTTACACACGGGGTGAAAAATATGAATAAATAAAATTATTAAATCTTTATATATATATTTTAAAGATGTAAAAATATATTACATATAATAAGGATAGAAAACAAAATTCAAAATATGTAAAAGTTAATATATAATTGGGTTTCGAAAATACGTTAATTACTATTTAATGTAATTTGACATTTATTTACTACTTGATTGAAAATAAAAGTTAAATAATTAGATTTTAAAGTTTCTTATAATAAGGGATAATTTAAAATAAATGTGTTTTATTAGTATAACTAGCTTAGACCCCATGTAATACACACGGGGTGAAAAATATCAATACAAAAGTTTCTTAAATTTTATTTATTTATTTTACAGATGTAAAAATGTATTACACATACTAAGGATAGAAAACAAAACTCAAAATATGAAAAAAAAAATAATATATAATTAACGTCAAATACTATTTAATTTAATTTGAGTTTCATTTATTTTATTTGATTTAAAACAAAAGCTACATAATTAAATTTTAAAGTTTTTTTTTATAATAGAGGAATAATTTAAATTAAATGTTTTTTATTAGTACAATTAGTAACTTATTAAAAGATATGTGTGCATTTAATAAGAGAGAGAGACGGGAAAAGAATGATAAGATTGAATATGGAGCCGACACGTGGCATACAAAAACCTTTATTTATTATATAGTATAGATTAGTATTTTCTTTAAAAATATATTATTATTAAAAGATAGAGATGTATTTAATAAGAGAGAGAGGCAGAGAAAAAATGATGAGAATGATTATGGAGGCGACAAGTGACATGAAAAAACCTTTATTTATTATATAGTATAGATATAGATATAGATATAAAAAAATTAAGAACTTTGAGCCTTAAGGAACACCGAGCCCGGGACCGTCGCCCTTCTCACCCTCCCTCTGGGCCGGCCCTGCGAAAATGTATCATGTTAATATTTAAATACATTTTATTATTTTCCAAAATTCAGTATTAAGTATTAACACTTGAAAAATATAAAAGTTGTTAATAGAATTAAAGTAACAAATAAACCCGCGTAATGTTTGAGAAGCACATGGCATAGGACAATCCAATGCGAGTTGGCATGTTAAGATTGAAAATAATAAAGTCAACGGATTTAGTCAAAATTGACACCATTTTTATTTTATCGTTTCTTTTTCCAAATGTTGAATGAACAATGATGTGTGCATGGGCATGTTATGATCAAACTATACGTGTCTTTGCATTCCATTGGTCAACAACCGATCACAATCAAGCTTAGTTAGGACAATTTCTTGGACATGTACAATTATATTTATTTATTTAACAGCAAACAGAACTATATTAATATATATAATAGTTATCAAACATGTACTTTTAGATTTTTACAAATTAGTCGTAAAATTATTTTTCGTTTTTTATAAATTGGTCACGGAAGTCACCATACATACACCCTAAAACTTTTTTAACAAGTCTTCAATATAGATCCTCAAGTTTTTTTTTTCCTTAAACATATATCACACATGACACATGACACCTTTACATTTTTTTTTTGTTTTTTCTCTTATAATTTTTAAAATTTAACTTTTTATAAAATTCTGTTGCGACGTGCTTATTTTATCTTTTTCGGTGTAAGTTTCGTTCAAAACGGAGTTGTGCGTGATAACTTACAAATTTCCCGGTGCATCAAGGTCCTGCTGCAACGCCGGCTTCACCCACTAGTTATAAGAGAGAGTTTATTCACACATGATTTATATATTTGATTATTACTTAACCATTTTTATTAAATCTTCAAATAAGGTGTTTATTTTAGGGGTTTGTTAATGTAAACTAGGGTAAATTGTTCACTTGTAAAAGTTCTTTTTATGTTCATATATTTGTTAAACGAACAAACATGAACAACATTTTATATTTGTTTGGTTAAATAAATGAATTCGAATAAACTTCTCGTCCTTTCATTTATTTTTGTGAACGTGTAGTACATTATTGATCATTAAATAATGAGTTAATTACACGGATGGTTTATGTGGTTTGCACAAATTGCAAGTATGGTCCCTAAGTTAGAAAAACTACACAGACGGTCCACAAGTTTGTCAAAACCTAACACCGGTGGTCTCTGGAGTGGATGTGTGTTAAATTTTTAAAAAATGACCAAAATACCCTTGTATTAAAAAATAATTAAAAAACATTATATATATAAATACCTATTTACCCCTTTCTACCCCCTCTCTTTTCCCTACCTCACCCCCACCCCTACCACCATCACCACCTCCATCTTCTCTAGTCTCCTATTAGGTGGACCAAATAGGAGTTCCAATGAACGGGAGAATTCCGTCCATGTTCCAAGAAGTCAGTTGGTAGACAAGTGCTTGTAACTAAGCGCCTCACCGGTGAAGTAGAAGACGGCAAGGGAGAGACGTTGGTTCATTGGAATGTTGTAGTTGTAGTAGGAAGCATAATTTTGGGAGGGCGGGGCTGGTTGTTACTGGGTGGTGGTGGTGGTGGGGTGTAGGACGAAGAACCGATCAACCCAGAAGAAGAGGTCGTTTCCTTGCCCTTGAAGAAGGCTGCTAGAAGCTTGTTAGTGACTTCCAACTTCTGGTTCATGGTAGCATGTAAGGAATCAAACTAAGCCTTGGACTGAGCAGAATATTGGGCGGTGGTGGTGGCATTAGTTGAAAGGAACTGGTCGAACCTCTCGAGTAGAGCCTGCATGGGATCGTCGGTGGCGGCTGTTTCTTTGCGAGTTCCAGGCCGGAGACTCTGCCGCGTCAGTAGAGGAGGCCATGGGAGCCGCGACGGCGAAAACGGAGATGGAAGAATGAAGGGGGAAGGGTCCTCGTGATCGAAAAAAAACGAGGAAGATGGTGGTGGGTCTAGGAGACTAGAGAAGGTGGTGGTGGGGATGGGGCGTTGAGGGTGAGGTAGGTGAAACAGAGAGGGGTAAATAGGTATTTACATATATAATGTTTTTTTAATTTCTATACTATATAATAAATAAAGGTTTTGGAATAACACTTGTCACTCCCATATTTACCCTTAATATTTTTTTTCGCCTATCTCTCATATTAATTACACAAGTTTCTTTAAATTTTTTTGTTTCCCACATCTCTCTCCTATTAAATAATAATGATTTTTATAAAACGTTTTTTATTTAAAAAAAATATGCATCTTCATAAACTATTTTTATAGATTGAACATTTTTTCATTTCTTTTTATAAAATAATTATTCAGCCCATGTATTTTTATAGATCCAACATACAAACATTCATAGAAACTACAAGTTTACAACAACTTATCTTTATTCAACCCATGAAATACATGGGTTTTAACCTAGTTTACATATATAATGTTTTTTAATTATTTTTAATACAAGGGTATTTTGGTATGTTTTAAAATTTAACAAAATATTTAACACTTATCCACTCTAGGGACTACCGGTGTTACGTTTTGGCAAACTTGTGAGCCATCCGTGTAGTTAACTCTTAAATAATTGAGTAAATTACAGAAATCGTCATTTATGTTTATACCATTTTTCACTGTATGTCCTTTAGCCCAAAAAATGTCAGAGATCATCCTTTACGTTTACAAATCTTGCACATTACGTTCTTCGCTCATAACCCAGTTAAATTTTTCCGTTAACTATGGTCATGTGCAAGGCACATGAGGGTACTTTGGTCTTTTTATCCATTTATTTAAAAATATCTTAATAGTTATTTTAATTAAAAATTTAATATATATAAACCTAAATTGTCATCTCCCTCCTCACACACATGCAAGAAGCACAACCCCCCACCCACTAACCCGTCATCTCCCTCCTCACACACCTGCACCGGCACCACCACCTGCAACTAGGGGTGCACAAAAAAACCGGTAAACCGGTTCACCTCAACCGGTTTAAGACAAACCGGATCGGGTTGCGTATAAACCGCCGGTTTATAACCGGATTAAGGCATTCAGGGAACCATCGGGTTGAAGAACGGTTTAATCAAACCGGGTACGCAAACCGTTTAAACCGGTTTTTTCACTGAAACAAAACTAGCCGTTACAAAACGGATTTATAGCCGTTGGGGCTAAATCTATCTGTTTTTTATCCCACAAGTCCATTAACTCTTAAACAAATATTTTTAATGGCTAACAAGTTGTCGGATCTTGAAAATAAAAGCACTCTTTTTACAAAAATGATAGAACCGATTAATGAAAAATTAGTAAAATATTTTAAAGAAATGTCTCCCTTTATAACTTGTGCCTCCGCGTTAAACCCTACCATAAATGTTTTCGGGGTTGAAACGTTGATTGATAAAATTACTTACGTTTTAGATTTGGATGGTGAAGACATCCATTTTGCATAAAACACAAAAACATATTTTAACAAATGTTTACAAGATTTATTTGATGTTTATTTACACAAATATGGTACAACTCCGACTCCACATGATACAATGGATACATCATCAAGTGGTAGCTCGAGGGATGTTAACTTGAATTTATATAACGAAATGTTAAATGAATTTAGTAAACGTGCTCGAGGTAGCACCCCGAGTAGCGAACTCAGAAGGTATATTGGCATAAACTTTTTATCGTTTATACCTCCTTCCGTTTTTGAGGATTTTGATATTTTGGCATGGTGGAAAAAAAAAACGAAACTTCGTTTCCAATTCTTTCCGTCATGGCCCGTGATGTACTAACCGTCCAACCTTTCACGGTAGCTTCGGAATCTGTGTTTTCTTTTAGTGGCAGGGTCTTATCGATACGAAGGACCAGACTCACCCCCGTGGTGATGGAAATGTGCATTTGCTTGAAGGATCATTTGGATGCGATGGATAGGATATAAGACCAAACTTCTCTCGAAGACGAAATTCAAGCCGAAGAAACCATACACAACAACGAGGTTAATCTTTGTAGGATCGTAAGATTACAAGGTGATTCTGTTCTAGTTGATATTGGCGGAAACAATAGCAACCAACAAAGTAAACAAGTAAACAGCAAGAATACTGATAAATGCACTGTTGTATTAGACTTCTGAGATTACATGTTTACAAGTAAAACACTATCAAGAAGCACTATCAAGGCACACAAGCACCCTTACAATGAAGTGTTTACACAGTATTTATACTAACTTAGAATCAAGACAGACCCTTGATTCTAAGGATCAGATCAAACACAGACCGTTGATCTTGTTTATTAATCTAAATTACACGCAAAGGCTAATCTAGCTAACTTTACTGAAACGTCTTCTTAGGCATCATTGTTTGCATGCTTGGAGAAGAGCGTCGTTGTCCTTTATTGGTTGCACCAGTGAGGTTCCTTCTGCTTGGAGTGTGGCAGTTGCTTTGGCAGAAAGGTGTCAGAGGCGCTTTACATGGATAGTCAGCTGCAACGTTTGGTCTTCAGAGAATAAAGCTATCAGCAGCAGAGATGAGGACCAGCAGCAAGATTGATCTATCCGCAGCTGCTGAGGATATGCCTATCAGCAGCAACATGTATTGAATGCTGCTGATAAGCCTATCCGCAGCTACTTTGGTCTTTAGCAGCAGACAAAGTATCAGCAGCTGTTTTGGTCAGCAGCAATCTTGTGTTGTCCGCAGCAGTTGTACTTAGAACAATTTTGTAGCGATCAGTCTTTGGTTCTACAAACTCCCCCTAGACTGATGCTACCAAAATTCTTCTAGTCCCTCTGTTGCTGAAGCTTTTGCATGTGGCTGACTATCCTTTCAACCTCATAGCCTCTTGGATCCTTGCTGGGATTGTTCAGTGGAAGTTCAGACAGAGTCTTGATGTCTTTGTGTGGCATTTTGTAGATTGCTTTGCTTGAACATCTCATCAGCTGCTTCTTTACATCAATCAGAGTGAACTCATCCAAATCAGCATTGTAGGACCAAGATACAAATGGAGAGTGGGACTTGAGTGGTTTGATATCCATGACTACATCTTTGCTAGGGTTGAAGTAATGTCTGATTGCTAGCATAAGATGTTTCCCACTCTCATTTGCAGGCTCATGAGCTTCACCCAGCTCCAAAATTCTTCTTAGGTCTGAATCTGGTAGTTGCAGAACCTCATCAACAGACCTGTATGTAGATCTTCTTCTTTCAGTTCTCCCCCTGAAGATCTCAAACCTTTGATCCTGTGGATTGTAGACCCATTCAACTATGTCTCTTGAGTCTTCAGGTTCAGATGAGGATTTGGATTTCTTCAGGGGAGGCTGTTGATGAGTGGGAGCTGGGTGGGATGATTTGGACTTGTTGGGTGGAGGAGTGGAAGGTTTGGGGAGGAGAGTGGAAGGATGATGGACTGAGGAAGAGGTAGGTGAGGGAGAAGGCTTGGGTTTCTTTGTCTTTGGTTTTTCTTCTTCTTTGATAAGTACCCTTTTCTTAGAGCCCTTCTTCCCAAGTCTTTCTTCCTCATCCTTTTTAACTTTGAAGTAGAGGGCTTGCAGGTTCATGAAGTTCATGGGACCTAGCCTCTTTCCACTATTTCCTCTAGCCTTAAGGAAGTCAATCATGACCTTCCTTTCTTCATGGGTTCTTTTATTCAGTTCAATGGTCTTCTTGGACTGTAGCTTGGCTTTTTCTTCTTCTTCAGCCTTTTTCTTGCTAGCCAATTGACCCTGCTGACCCATGAAGGCTCTGTAGACTTCTTTAGTTGATAGTTTCTCAAGGTAGTCTGCATCCTCACCTTGAGAGACTAGAGTCTTTACCCACTCCTCCCTCATTTCTTTAGCTAGTTCAGAATCGGTTATTCTGAACTTAGCTTCTTCTTTCTTCTTTTTCTCCAATTCTTCCTCCTCTTTATTGAACTGTTCCTGCAGTTGAAGAGCAAGAGCTGCATCTTCTTCAATATGGTCAACTGCAGGAATCTTTCTTTTCAGTTTATCCAGCTGTTTAGCATACAGCTGGATGGTTTGTTCTCTTAGGAGAATGGCTGTTTTTCTTTCTTGAGCCTTTTTCATGTCAGCCATCTCCTCTTCTTCTTCTTTTCTCTTCTTTCTCCTTCTTTTCTTTTCGCAACCTCTCTTCATCCTCTTCTGTCATAATGCCCTTCCCTTTATTAACATTGGATGCCTCTGCTCTGGCTTCACTGATCACAGTAACAGCTGATTGTTGTGCTGTTGGGATCTCTGCCTCGGCTTCATTGGCAAGTTGAGGAATTGACGAGGGACGGTCACTATCTTCATCAAGTTGATACTCAGGACCTTCTATTTCCCTCAGTTGATCCCTAAGTGAAGATCTTGTGCCAGATGCTACAGATGTGGCTTCAACTTGTGGAGTATCTGAGTTGGAGTCAGCATCAGAAGTTGACATAGACTCTTCCTGAGGAATCAGTCCTTCTTCTTCAAGATGGGCTTTGATGGTGACCATCATTGCCTGGCTCTCCAATGAGTTAATATTACAGATGTTGGCTCTGAGCTGAAAAATCTTGAATAGGAAGTCTGAGGGCAGCTGAAGGATGTTCCTGGTGTTGATGATGAGAGAGGAGCCGTTGCTGAGCAGAAGAGTGTGGTCAAGGGACTTAGTGCTCACCCAACCTAGCACGTCCAAGTCCTTGACCAGGAAGGCATACAGGAATCTTCGACGGCCCAGAACTTCTTCTTCGGTGAGAAGACTGCTCCTTGTTATTTCAAGATTGCTAGGAGTCAGTCTCCTTTCTGCGGCCGCCGAGGATTTAGGATAAGCTACCCGACTTGCTGCTTGTAGGAGTCTTTGGAGCCTGGGTAGATTATCCTCCATCAGGTCATAGAACCTGCCAATGGCAAGTTCTGCTGAGAGATCTTCTGAGTTGTTGATGCAGTTTGATAAGTATAGTTGTAGGACTTGGAGGGCATTGAGAGAGTTCCAGTTCAGCTCTTCTACTCCGCTGAACTCCCATCCAATCCAAAACCTCTCAGCTGATCCATCATACCCCCAAGCTAGAATGGAGTCAAATTCTAGCTTCTTTGATGATCTGAATAGTTGGGGGGGTAGAGGATTGACCAATGATGGCTGCTGCTTCAGGGATGATGCTGAAGGACGTAGATGTTTCGTCTTGGTTGTTTTCAGCCATCAGCACCTCATCTATAGCTCTGACAAATAACTTCCAGTCTTCAGTGATTCCTTCTTCTTCATCATCTGAAACTGGCAAGTCATGAATTTGGACAAAAGCTGGTCTGAATAGAGTACTTTGGAAGGCAGCCTGCTCTTGGATCCAGTTGTCGAGACTTTCAGTGTCTTCTTCCATAGGGACTTTCTCCCCCATTTTGGTTGCATCAGTGAACAAATAGGCATCTGTTTGAGTGCCCACTGAGACAAGAGAGGGAGAAGCCGTGGAGGGGCATTGATGGGCTTCATGCATCAAAGCTTGGTGTCGTAGTTTGGACACTTCAGCCTCAAGCATAGCCACCATGGCCGTCAATTCCAAATTGTGTAGTTTCAGACTGTCCACATCCACAGTTGTGGAATCCTTGGACCCAGATGGGGCCTTAGGCCTAGCCTCTTCATCCCCATCACCCATGGTTTCTTGGCGCCTGGGATTCCTCTCAGTGAGGGGAGTTTCCAAGGAAACATCCTCAATGTGAGTTGCCGTGGTTGAGGGCTTAAAAATGTTGTCACTGTCCTCCTGGTCATTTGATGGACCAGCAGTAGTGACAGCCTCTTCCACATCCACTCTTTCATAACTCCGAGAGTGGACCTTCAGGGTAGATGAACTTGGGTTGGGTGTGTTGGAAGCAAGATCAATCAGTACCTCCGAGATAGTGGTAGTTGGAGAAGGTACATCATCTTGATCAGGTTCCTCAACACTTAAGTTCAGAAAAGATAGGAATGGCTCAAAGGGCTGTTCTATGGATCCGGGAAGTGATCCTAATCCTAATAGAGAGACTTCCGAAGGAGTCTCCCTAACAGTGTGGCTTTCCCTTATGATATTCTCACTAGAATGTTGTGATTCTGAGTGAGGGATGTTGGCTTGGGTTTGGGCCTTGGAGGCAAGAGAAGAAGGAGTTCTCTTGCCCCTCTTCCTTGTATACTTGGCTGCAACCGGGGCCCTGTGTTCCGGTTGAGCAATCAAACTGTGGGTGAGTAAATTATGTGCATATACATCCTCAGTAGAATGCATAGGGGTTCGATCAAGGGAAGCAGCAGTTTGAGTTTGTGGCAGTGAGGTGGATGGTGTGGGATCAGTATCAGCTGGGTTTGCTGAACTGTCACCCTGGGCACTTTGCGTGTTCAACATTGTAGATAACAATGGAACATCGGCCCCTGAGAACTTTGATGAAACTGTTCTCATGCTTTGAAAAATGTTGTTCTTATGTCCCGGCATTATGTAGATTCTTGCAGTTTTTGAAAGATCTTGGTGCTCAATGTTGAACACTTCCTGCAAGAATCTTGGGTACATGAAGAACTGTGATTTCACCCCTTCTTGAAGGTTGTATCTCAAACCTTCAAGAATGAGGTGGGAAAAATTGAAACCCTCCCCAGTTATCATACCGTGAATTGCCGACGCAAGTCCGGAGCTAAGTTGGTTCCAGCCACTCCTCTTCTGGGATATGCATTGGAGAAGAGTGTGGCAGAGATACTTCCATTTGGGACCCATGAGTGCCTTCTCTATCGTATACTCTGTTTGATTCCCAGTGTACCCTATGGATACAAAGGTCCTCATGTATACGTCTCTTGGGTAAGAGATGGCGTCCCCTTCATCTTGAAGCTTGAGGTGTTGGCGGAGCTTTGCTTCAGTGATAATCATCTCCTTGCCGTCTACTGTGCCACTGATTTGGGGAGTGCCCTGGTCAGTAGAATACACGGCTGAGCTCCAAAACTCTTCCATGTGGGAAGTATAGATGGTTGGGTTGACTGTTAGGGCATGGTGGATTTTGGACCGACAAAGGAAGTCGATCATATCATCGAAACCTTCGGATTTCTTGCCCTTTATTAGGCATGCAGTGAGGTTGTGATATGGGGAAAACTTGTCGTTGGGGTTGTTTATGTCTGCACCTGCCATTGTTATGGATTTGGAGGGAAGAGAGAAGGGTGTTTGAATGGTGGTTAATTATTTAGGGCTTTGAATGCTGTGGGGACGGGAGAGAAAGTGATGGGAGATAGGTTTGAAATTGAATATGAAGAGGTTGTGGGAAGGTTTGAGATTGTGATATAACGGCAGACGAAGAAAAAGCAACTTTACTTGTACAGTACAACCTGTTTCACTTTTCATTGTTACAGCTGTAAAGCACTCTAGCAGTCATGGTAAAGACTGAGAGTAGTTTTTACCTCGGGTAAAAGTTAATGTAGACTTGTTTTACCCATCAGCAGCAAACTTGGTTACTGCCGATGGTTAAGTCTGTCAGCAGCAAACTTAATTGCTGCTGATAGATGCAATGATCTGCAGCAGGGATTTTACTGCTGATGGCCTTAAAGCTATCCGCAGGAAAACTTGTTCCTGCTGATAACTTAAGGCAGTCAGTGGCAAATCCTCTGCTACTGAATATTAAACCTGTCAGCAGCTGAAAAGCAAAAGTGCTGCTGACTTATTACTTTTATTTACAACATAAGACAGACATATTTACACCAAAGGATAGATACACTCAACTGAACCGATGATGATGCTTGGTGGTTTCTTTGCCTTCCATTGTTGAGTTGGTGGTTTTCCAGCTTTCTTTGTCTTTTCAGCAGCAGACGTTGTTTCTGATGATTTCACTTGAGCAGCTGCAGACTTTGTTGCTGTCGAAGGCTTTCCCTTTGATCTTGCCTTATCAGCAGTGAACACTTTTGCTGCGGACTTTGTTAGCTTATCAACAGCAGATTTGGTTGCTGCTGAAAGCTTCTGCTCCGTTTTCTTGGGCTTAACTGGACTAACAACCGATGTATGTTGATCCTTCTTTATCAGATTCTCAGTTCTTCTTATTGACACTGTGTAAAGTGTCCAGCAACTAGGAAGAGATCTGATGAACCTTTTGAGAATGTCTTCATTCTCCAGTTTCACCTTAGAGCACTGCAGCTCTCCTACCAAGTAAGTGTACCTGTTATACACACTGGTTAGTGACTCACCTTCATTGCAGACAAAGTTTTCGTATTGCTGCTTCAGGATGTCTTCAAGCTCGTTGCTTTGTGCCATTTTGTTTTGTGTGACTTGATCAAGAATAGAGTTTTGAATAGAATTATAAAGTGATTAAACAAATGTTAGTTTGTTTAATCTTGAGCCAAAGCTCTGATACCACTTGTAGGATCGTAAGATTACAAGGTGATTCTGTTCTAGTTGATATTGACGAAAACAATAGCAACCAACAAAGTAAACAGCAAGAATACTGATAAATGCACTGTTGTATTAGACTTCTGAGATTACAGGTTTACAAGTAAAACACTATCAAGAAGCACTATCAAGGCACACAAGCACCCTTACAATGAAGTGTTTACACAGTATTTATACTAACTTAGAATCAAGACAGACCCTTGATTCTAAGGATCAGATCAAACACAGACCGTTGATCTTGTTTATTAATCTAAATTACACGCAAAGGCTAATCTAGCTAACTTTACTGAAACGTCTTCTTAGGCATCATTGTTTGCATGCTTGGAGAAGAGCGTCATTGTCCTTTATTGGTTGCACCAGTGAGGTTCCTTCTGCTTGGAGTGTGGCAGTTGCTTTGGCAGAAAGGTGTCAGAGGCGCTTCACATGGATAGTCAGCTGCAACGTTTGGTCTTTAGAGAATAAAGCTATCAGCAGCAGAGATGAGGACCAGCATCAAGATTGATCTATCCGCAGCTGCTGAGGATATGCCTATCAGCAACAACATGTATTGAATGCTGCTGATAAGTCTATCCGCAGCTACTTTGGTCTTCAGCAGCAGACAAAGTATCATCAGCTGTTTTGGTCAGCAGCAATCTTGTGTTGTCCGTAGCAGTTGTACTTAGAACAATTTTGTAGCAATCAGTATTTGGTTCTACAATCTTGGAATATCTGAACCAGTCAATGATGAAGAACTAGCCGAAGATGCAAGGCTACGAAGCTCCGGTTCCGAAGATAACGTACAAGAATAATCCAAAAAATAAAAATATATATTGGCATTTGTAATGTTTTCCAATTTTATAATTTTATCTTGTAATGTTTTTTAATTTTCTGAACTTTTCAAATATTAATAAACGTTGAACTTTATGTTTTATATTATATATATATATATATATATATTAAAAATATTGATTTTTATTGATTTTATTAGATTTTTTAAATAAAAACCGGTTTAATGGGCAAACCGGTTTCTAACCAACCCTAACCGGTTTAATAGGTTAGGGAGTTCCATGCTTCTAAACCGGGTTAACCCAAACCAGTTTATGGCCAAACCGGTTTTGACCAAACGTTGACCAAACCGGTTCGGTTTAAAAAAACCGATTTGTGCACCTCTACCTGTAACTGCCACCACCCTCCACCGCCAGCCGACCAAACACCACCACCACCGACCACCGCACAACCCCTTCCTCCAATCTGAGCACCACCACCGCCCTAGCATTTTCAAAATTACCTTGATTCCAGTATCAGATGAGCCATTTTCAACGAAGAAATCGTTACTAAGCTTCGGCTTAAGAGTGTTCAACGGAGGAGGGCGTGGTGGAAGCGACGACGACTTCAACTTACCGGCGACGGGAGACGATTTACCCGTAAAAGACGGAGAAGGCGACGAATCTGGAACGACGCCAATCTCAAACGGAGGATTGTTTTCTTTGGAAAACTTCTCCTTCCGACTAAAAGGTTTCGTCTGCTTGATTGGACTAGGGTTTGACGGTGGAGTATCGAAAGAAATCTCCCTCAAGATCGGATTTCTTGATTGCTTAACGTGCTTCATCTTTAGAAACCTAATTCAGAGTAGAGATCGTGATAGTGATAGAAAATTAGGGAAGTGTTGCGAGAAATTGGGGAGATATGCACACTGTAAGAGAAGAGAGAGATTGATGTAGTCGTTGTTGCAGAGGCTTTTGAGCGGATTGATGATTCAAATCAAATTGGGGATCAACGAAGTTGCTTTAATTGTTCTTCCCCTTTCTGTTGTGAATAGAGTGAAATCTTGCCCCTCACATTTGATGTATATATGGTAACTACCCTTGAAGTGATTACTTCCAAATTGGGGGTTGTGCGGTGGTCGGCTGGTGGTGGTGGGTGGTCGGCTGGTGGTGGAGGGTGGTGGCAGTTGCAGGTGGTGGTGCCGGTGCAGGTGTGTGAGGAGGGAGATGACAGGTGAGTGGGAGGGGTATGCTTCTTGCAGGTGTGTGAGGAGGGAGATTACAATTTAGGTTTATATATATATATATTAATTTTTTAATTAAAATAACTATTAAGATATTTTTAAATAAATGAGTAAAAAGACCAAAGTACCCTCATGTGCCTTGCACATGATCATACTTAACGGAAAAATTTAACTGGGTTAGGAGCAAAGGACGTAATGTGCAAGATTTGTAAACGTAAAGGATGATCTCTGACATTTTTTGGTATAAAGAACATACAGTGAAGAATGATATAAACATAAAGTACGATTTCTGTAATTTACTCTAAATAATTTTAATAATATATGTACACCAAAACAAACTACATAAACAATTTAAAGAGATACATATTATGTGTATTTTAACTTAAAACCTAAAAAGTATGATGTGTTATTTCTTTAAATAACTTATATCTTTTCATTTATATTCATTTATCTATTGAATAAATATGTAAGAAAATTGTTTGTTTAAGTGTACATTATCGTTTGTTTGTTTAGGTAATTAAACTTAAACGAGCCTATATTGTTTAATCCATATAAAGATGTGTTCAACTTGATCAAATAGTGTTATCCATAAACTCTTTTTGTATATTTTATGCATTTTAAACCATGGGACATGCTTAACGAAATATGCATACTTCGTGGAAACTCGCTCATTATCAAATGAGCTCTACTAATTTCTATTAGACGTGAATCAAGTGTTGGTAATGTGCCTATGACACAACACGCTAGCATCACCTACTCACCTTTGACGACATGTAAACTTTTAGGATGACACACAAATACTAAGTATGCAAAAACGTTATGTAAATAAGTCAATTTTGGTTTTTTATTAACAAGGGTTCAAATGGGTAAACCCATTTATATGAAACAAGTCAGTTTTGGTGCTTGTTTATTAACCATGGGTCAAATGGCTAGGAAAAAGTTGCCACTAGCCTACAAGGGAAAAGGGGCTTAATCTCCTAAATTATTTTTTTTATTCAATAAATTGTAACTTTAGTATTTGTAATCATTATACAATACATCCCGTCATTATTATTTATTAAAAAAAAGGTCAAACAAGTGTTGCCAAAATCTGATTTTGCTTTGAAGTAGTTCAAGAAAGCTGGTTTTTCGATGAGGAGGAAGGTGGTCGGGGTGGTTTTGGGGAAGCCCGCAATGAACATGACGGATTTGAGCCAATCCATTTCAAAACAGAAAAGCCAACTCGGGAAAGTCACGGTTCATGGTCTCGAGGAGCTGGTCAACTCCTCCGAGGAAGAGTGCATTATAAGCCGTACTTATGGTTCTTGTAGTTGTATTTGGTAGATTAGCATTTTGGATATAGACTCTCTTGAAAAGACGATCATCGATGTTTGGAGCCACTTGTTGCCTTTTGTAAAGATTCCTGGTCGTGCCTTCTTCCAATGTTCTTGGAAAATTGAAATCCGTGACGGTGTCAGGGACTGGTACGAGTTTTAGTTTGCATGAAACTATAACTCCATAACTACCCCGCCACCTCCTCGGATTGCCCAAAAGACATCCTCCCCCCATGGATTTTCTATCCATGATCTCTCCTTTGGCATTGATGATTTTCGCATCAAACGTGTTATCAACTCCTAGCCCATATTTCCTCACCATGGTTCCATATGATCCACCCGTGATGTGGCCGCCAACGCCTAGGCTCGTGCAAAGCTCACCCACAACCGCATGTTTTTTTGCTTTTCTCGGCAACTTTGTAATAAAGTTCACCAAGGGTGGCACCCAGTGGCGGATACGGAAATTTTTTGTAGGAGGGGCAGAACAGTGACGGGTAAAAAAGTAACATACACAATTACACAAACAAAACATAAATACCAAATTGAGAGCCTAAATATACGTTCAATAACTTATTTAAGAGGGTAAAAGATACACACCTTGTTTAACTTTATGTGAAGACATCATCAAGTGATTAAATCACCAACGATCCAACTCAAAGTAATATATCACAAATTCACAATATTCAAATATGTATTTATGTAAATTAACAACTAATTTGTATTAAAATCGGGTTATCAACTATCAAGAGATTAAAAAAATGTAAAAAGGATTGAAAACTTACCGGTTACTACATGAAATCAGTTAATCAGAAATCAAAAACCGAAAAACCTAGACTTCGAATTCCGGCCGGCTTGAAGTGGAGGGGTTCGAATTCCGACGGCGGCGGCGGGGATGTTCTTGCAACGCCGGATTTGATAGGAACATGGCCGGCAGAAAGAAGTGCAAGGGACGTCGGAGTCGGACTAGGGAGCATGGACGCGAGAGGAAGACTAATCTTATGTTTAAGCCGTTCAAAAAAATGGACAGAGAATGGGCCTTAGTTTGGACTGGACGGTGGGCATTGGCCCACCCTCATTTGGATATGAGGTGGATCCGCCTCCGGTGGCACTGGCCTTGACCCAAACAGAATTATCATCAAGATCAACGTTAATGGCATGCATCTTTGACATGTCGATAAGAATAAACGGAGGGTCCATAGCGGATATATAAGAGGGCCCCTCATAGTCATGGCCTCCGCTTCCAAACCGAAGTTGAATCCTGAGCTTTTTTGCGCAAATAACAGCGGTTTGAATATGGGTTTCGTTCAATGGGGTGAAAATAGCCTTGGGTTTTGGATTCAAAGGGGTTATGCAAAGAAGATTTTCTGTAGTTCAATTGAGAATGAGTGTGTACAAGGGTTTGTAGGGGTGAAGAAAGTGTTGGGGATTTGGGTGGTAGAAAGGCATTGATGGAAGGTTTGTTGAATGTGTTTTGAAGACGAAAATTGGGCAAGTGATAATATGAGAAGTAACTGAAGAAATCTTGGAGGGAGGAAAGGAGCCATTTTGAGGAGGTTTTAATGAGCTTGTAAGTTTAGAGGGGAGTGGTGATATACTGATATATACACACACAAAGTATCATTCGCAAATGAACAACAGAAAGGGTTGACATGAACACGACACGAGCAAGCACGAAACGATTTTAAATGTATCTACGATTGATGTCTTTTAATACGAATAAATATAAGATTTGGGTTCACATGTTCAACACAGACACAAATAATGCCAAGAAAGTACTCAAGCATTAGTTGCATAAAAGAATCACCACCCCTATATGTAGCTAGCTTATTTGTAACAAAACAACATAATGTTATTAGTCTTGTTAAGTAGAGATGAAACAACAAATTGAAACAACAAATTATAAAGGCCCCAAACATAGACGGATTGATATAAATTAACTGTGATGTAGATTAGGTGTTAGTTAAAAATAAATAAATAAAGGCCCCCAAGGCCCCAACCATAACCATGTTCAGATAGGAGTGGTTACATTACATTGATACAATTAAATATCTCTACCAAAATGTGAAGTCATAAATGATAAAGTGACGACTTATAACCGTTTAGCTTAACATCATAAATCATATTTAACAGAACCATCAATTCTTATTAATGTTATGCCGGGCAACCCAAAGGATGTGTCGGGTGAGCGACCGTTCATGACCCAATATTTTTTAGGGCCCAAGATTTTTTACAAGTCGTCGGAGTTGCAGGTTTGTCGGAGGTCGTCGAAGTTGCAGGTTTATTAGAGCTGCATTTTAGAGTATTAAGGTTGAAAAATAGAAGTGAATATCATCAAGATTTTCCGGCACACCGGCCGGCGGGAGACTTAGCAAAGTGTGTAAAATGTAAAATGCAGAAAGAGAAGAAAGAAGATGGAGATGTGTAACGACTCTTGTCAAATAAGTAATGAGTAGGTATTATTCGTATTATTTCGGTTCGTTTACATGCCTAGAAGTAGGTTTCCAAGGTTGCTAACCTGAAGCCGTTTGACCAAGAGAGCCCACCTACCAAGTTCGGTCGCATTTTTTACACTGGAGTATGCCTATTTAGAAAAAAAAATATATTAAACTTTTGTTCTCCAAACGATCAAAAACATATCTTTGATCTCCAATTCTTCATAGCCTCATGCGATCATCAGCCTGCATTGATCAACTGTTGTCTAGTCCTTGGTCTACACTCCAGCTCCCCTTCTGTCATTCTCTGTTTCCAACTCTCTTATAACAATTTTAAAGAAGATGTTGAGGCATAAATGCATTAAGGTTTGGTTCACAGTTCGCTATAAATAGCCATATCTGGAGTTAGCAACCCTGTATCCATCATGATTCACAATCTCGGCATGGTAGGCACAGTTTATTGGTTAAACAGCTTCAACAATCCAACCCGGAAACCATAGGTTTAAAACAGAGAGTAAAAAAAAGACTATACAATAATAATTAGTATCAACTCGCTTATAGTTCTAGAGATTTTATGGTTCTTAACATTCTCTGTTTACAAAATAAATATCAATACACCCAATGTTTGATTATTTTTCTATCACACACAAAATATGCACACAAAAAAACTACCTTAGTTAACTCGCCCTTGGACAGAAATCGACCTATTTGAAAAAAAAAACTACACACTTTCGTACTACATCTAACCTTTCATCATATATCAAAACAAACTGAACGTATTCTATCAGTAAAAACCAGACGTGTTATTATTTTAAGTACGTACCATGTTGATAGAAAACCTTGAAAGCAACTGTGGAATCCCAGCTATTATCGATCCAAAGGTCTGCAACATATTCATCATGGCAAAACATCAAGCGATTCTATTACATAAGAAAAATAAATGTGAAATGAATGCAACTTCTAACGCTGGAAAAGATGCATACCTTGCGATTTTCGTGAAGCTGACACATTGGAACGGCTAATAACTTGAAATTTTTCGGCACAATGAAGTCCCGATTTGATGGCAACTTCACAAGGTAGAGTTTAGTGCACTCCTGCATACACAAAAATGGAAGATGCTATCATCAATCATCATCATGCATGCGTCATATGCGTTAATGTAGTGAAGAAATTCACCTTGGGGGTTCTGCCACTTGAAGGCAAATATGGGTAAGGCAGTGTTTCAAAGTCGGATTTCCACCACATTCCAATGCATTCACTAACCTAAAGAAATGACATTTGATGCATTTATCTTTTTCAATATCAAATATGAAGATCAAATTCAACATCAAAACCACATATACCTCCCAATGGGTTCGATAGTTGTCATCATCAGCACATAGTTTGCTCAAGAGCTTACGTTTTAAGCCATTGATATCTAAAAGATACATAATTTGTGAACCTTAAACGTACTAATTTACAGACAGTTGGATATAACAATGCCTATAGAAACAAGTGATTTTAAAACTCAACAACAAAGATTGTTTCTCACCAGATTCACCTGGTCTTAAACGGCCACCAGGAAGCTTATATATGCAGTTTTTGGATTGCAGCAACAACAAATGAGGATGCTTGAATAGCTCCACCTGATTAAGCAGTTCAAAAAATAAAACTATAAAAATGTAAGATGATTAGAGGTGTAAACTAGCCAAGCCGCTAGTGAGCTACTCGAGTATAAGCTCAAATCGAGCCGAGCTTAAATGAGCTTGAGCCAAAAATAAGTTTGTTTAATATATGAGCCCCAAGCCTGAGCTTCACTTCTTGAGCTGGCTCACGAGCCTGTTTTTTAATACTTTATTTAATATATTTAAATATACCTTTTTTAGTAAACGAGCCCAAGCTTGTGCTTCAATTATCGAGCTCGAGAGAAGAGCCTTTTTTCATAAACTTCGTATTTAATATGTATTTATGTAATATTTATTATTATATATAAAATTATAACAAAAATAACTAAATAGTATATATTAAGTTATATATAAAAATTACAACTAAAAGATATATAAAAATAATTATAAATGTAAATAAATTAGCTAAAAAATAATAAGAAGTATAGCTCGAGACAAACCGAGCTCGAGCTCTATGAGAGCAGCAGAGACTAGAATATTAGATGATTTTAAGCTTGCCTTCATCAATTGAATGCAAGTTCAAAACAATAATTCTCAATCACGAAAAATTATGATGATATATTACTGACGATTAACTCCGAGTTTGTTTATTTGATCATCTAAATCGCCAATTATATAGACACTAATCATAATTACATTCAAATTAGAAGACCGAAGACAGATGATTTTGCATTATTTGAGCTCAAAACGGTGAACAGAAAACAACCAAAACCTAATTTCATGTTTGAATTTCGATCTAGAGGAAGAACGCACTGTAAACTATGATCGAGTCCAGAATATTTCAATTGAACAGTGACATCAGGAAAATAGGTCAAAATTCGAATAGTACGGAATATTCGAATTCGTAAGACTTACCAAAATCACCGCCTCTACACAAGTCCTCATGCCATAAGCATCATAACTACAAATTAAACGCATATGTAAATTCATAAAGTTGTCAATTGATCATTTCCATAAGAATACCTACTTTGATTTCAAACGTAGGGCACGATCAGCTAACGTTTCGTCCTTCGATGCAGCAGCTGCTTTTGAACTGAAGTAATAGCTACTGAGAGGAAAGATGTCCACAACCAGGCGATCACCGTCGGAGTTACCGTTGTTCCATCGCGTGTTGATTATCGGCATTTTATTAGAAAATAACAGTGCGAGTGAAGATGGATGATTGTAGAATTATGCAGATAATTGTGATTTAATGCTATGTATATGTGTAGTCCGAAACGTGGCAGTTGAGAAGGTAATGAGGTGGCTCGTCGAGAGAGAAACGGCGGTGGACGGTGGACGGTGGACGAAAACGACGTCGGAGTGGGATGCTGCTGGGGGTTCAATTAAACTAGGGCGTCTAAACATAGCTAAACTTGAATTCCCGTGCTCAAGCGCGTGAAGCGGATTTTAAACGGTTAAGGTGGTTTGCGTCTAATAATTAAAAAAGAGTAATAAAAAAAAAAAAAAACAAAGAAAAAAAACAAAAAAAAGTTCAGTACCATGAGTTTCTAACCCACGACCTGAAGCATAGGAAATGAGGCGACAAACCACTACACAAACACCAAACTTTGACGGTGAAATTTTTTTTAAGTAGGGGAAAACGGAGAAAACAAACAAACCCAAGTACTCGAACCTGGGTGGAAGGAAACAAAGTGAGGTTGAAACCTCTCTACTCAACCATTTGAACCAGATCCTCAATTGTGTTTTATAGGTGGAAAGTTGATATTTATTAATTAATTATAATATAAACATATTTAAAAGGCAAGGTTTAGCGCGTTGCGGCGGAAGTCGTATACGATACAAAGCACCAAAACGCGTGTTCGAGAACGAAAAGAAAAAGCATTGGACACTTCAAAGAAAACAATAAAGTAAAGTTGGAGAGGTAATTTCCATGAAGTTAGCGATACCCCTCGCGTTGCGATGGATGACGTGTCGCGACGACTCGATTATAAGCATCGAGTTGAAATGTAGGTTGAAATAATAATGTCACTACATTATATTCTGAATTATAAAAAAAATATTACGTTATTTTAAAAAGAAATTCAGAACATATCATATCTTGCCTGTAGGTTTTGACCTTTCATAATCAAAGGTTAAAATGAGATTACGATACATAGATATAACTACTGTTTTATTTATAAAATATTAAAATATTAGAAACTTAAAAAACATAAACATATAATTTCTTATTAAATGCACACCTATACGGGCAGTATAACTTTTTGGTAAAATTCTATAAAAATATTTGAAGTTTAAAAAAAAAGTATCTATACGATCCGTTAAAATATTATAAAATTTTATAATAATAGTTAAACAAAAAAACAAAATTTATAAAAAAATTTTGAGTGAAATTTAAAAAAAAAAACCTATACGGCCAGTATAGCCCTATATTATACCCATTCTTTCTTTCCCAGCCAGCCAATTATTGATAATTAATGAACCATATATGACCCGTATAGGACACCCAGGATATCCAAATAAAATTAAATAATGTTGAAATAACCAACGCTTAAAATATTGAAGAAGTGTCAGAAGCTTTAATTACATTTACACTGTTACATTCGAGAGTCCCATTCATTTAACCTTTCTTGCTTTTTCTTTTTTTTAACCGTGAACATTGAATGTTGTGACGTCGCACCCCCGTCATATAGAAGAGTCTCGTCCAACTCCGGTTAATATATTATCTTAACCGGGCTCACTTGGTGCCAGAGTTGAAGAGCATCCAAGGAAAAATCTCACCCAATACAGCCCCTTCCGGGCTTGAGGGAGAGCCGAGGCTCGTGCCCTGGATCGGCGTGGGTAAAATCCTGGTGCATCAGCCTAAGAACTAGGCCTCATTTGCATGCCTCAGAAATTAATAATGATGACAGGGATTAAACCCGGATCCCTTGAGACTTCAGGCCTCACCTCAACCACTACACCACAACCTCATTGACCTTTCTTGCTTTTTCTATACGTTTTCCGAACTCCATTTTCAATTAAAAGTTAAAACTTCATAATTTCTCAAACTCTCTCAACAACCGTCGTCTCCAATTGTGTTCAGATCTTTTCACATTGCCTACACCCCTCTCTCAATATATATCTCTCGCTGTTGGTGCTCACCAGAGATGGCGATTATTTTTTTGGAGATACTCACCGAACAGATCAACGGGTTCTATTTTGGATTTCAGTGGGAATTAGAGGTAGGTGACGGGTGGTGGTGGTGGTGGTGGAGGTGGACAGAGGGGTTAAGAAGGAGGTGAGGTGTGTGAGTTTTACAGGACGCGTGGATAGGTGGCAAGGCCGGCCCCAAGGGGGACAAAGTGCGCTACCACTCCAGGCCCGATAACCCCCGAGACCCGAAGTTAAAATTTATATATATATATATATATGTGTGTGTGTTTTTTTAAAATTCAATATATATTGTACACAAAAAAAAATTCAATATATAGAGGGCCGGATTTTTTTTACATGTCCCTGGCCCAAAACGTTTTGAAAATTATTGGGACCGGGCCTGATAGGTTGCCGCACCAACCGTTTCTCCGACAGCCTCCGACGCACTAACCGTTTATCCGACATCCGCTCCCACTGCCAGTCGGTTCTACTCCGACCGAATCTGCCACTGTTTCACCTAACCCTCCTAGGTTGAATAGAGTCACCGACGTCGGATCTGGTGTTGTCCTCGTCGTCGCCGCCGCCACCTTTTAGCAGGTTGTACACCATGCAGCTTCACTTGTACCTTCACCCCTGAGCTAGTATCACGCGCCGGCTCTCTGTAAGTGAACTCATGAACGTACCTTCTTGAGCAGATGACTTCATCGAACAGGAAAGGATTTTCATCCTCACGAACTGGCTCTCTTTGACTGAACTGGATAACAAATCTTCTTGAACAGACTATATATATTAATATTAGGGGATGGTCAGGTAGAAGAATTTACATTAAACTAATAGGGATGGTCGGTGGCACTGTATCCACGGACGTTCCCTTTTAAAGAAGTTAGTAATTGGACTTGTTATTAGACTCGGTCCATCTTGAGCCCATGTTCTTTTTTACAACTACACCATTAGATATTGTTTTCTAACATATGTTTATGTTTTCATATTCTGGTCCTCCAACAGACAATTTAGGATCTCAAACGATCGGCTCAATTTGTTCAAGATGAGGACGTGAATCACCATTCAGAGCGTGTGATTTAATCCACTATAAAAAGAACACATTCGAGAAGGCAACACGTGAGACACATGCCACCTATTTCTTTCAATGAGAGTATGGTGGCTTCATATTCCGTCATACCGAAAAGAGAATTCACCAACGATCAACTTGATGATAAAGGGGGGCGCATGAAGGAATTATGAGATAGAAGTCACGGGGATGCTATGCTTTGTTCATATTACATATTTAGACTATTTTGAGTGCATGAAGGAATTATGAGATAGAAGTCCAGTGGGGCCTTGTAAGTTTTTAAACATTTTTAGTTTTTAACCCTAAATAACATGTATGTTTAAATGCATGTGGCTGATCGTTTGTTTGATTAAAGTTAAACGAACGAACAGGAACAAGCTCCGTTCATGTTCATTTGGTTAATCGTAGCTAACCAAACCCAAATATGATAATGTTGCTTAAGCTAAGTTTCAATGAGGTTAGCGGATACACTTGGCTAAGTCTTGAATCACATTCTTGCAAAACTTATATATATATATAGGAGGGTTCCCCTACAAAGTGTTTTTTGTCTAAAAAACCTAGGAAGTCATCTCAATCATCCATTTTATTGATTAATGGTTGAGATCTATTTAAAAGTTTGATGTTGATTTGCAATCATTAGTAAGGGCAATCTAGACTTTTGTATTGATTCTACTCAAATTAACTTTTCAAATCCCCTAAAAAAACGTTAAGCATTAAACACGTTTAATTTCTTTCTCTAATTCCTATAACCGATTTTCGCAAAGCACAATACTGGTTTCAAAAAAATCCCATTTACATCGGTAATCATCAAATCTCTTCCATATTCTCTCTCTTAGTCTCTATAACCTTCATTAAAAAATGAAAATACTGGTTACCAAAAATCCAGATTCATTTAAACAGCCCAACCAGCACACAATTTATTAAAAACCGAAAATACTAGTTACCAAAAAAAATGATAAATGTAACCCAACCAGCACACAATTTATTTAAACAACTCAGCACACGTTAAACAACACACAAGCATTTAAACAACACATCACAAAAAAAAAGATAAATGTAACACAACCTCAACATTCTTTCAGCATCTGTTAAACAGCACACAACCAATTAAACAACATAGCGCACGTGATATGTGATGTTTGATGAAATAAATATCATACGCGGTTATTTATGGAACAATCAACACACCTAATAAAACAGCACAAGCACACGTGGTATGTG
Source organism: Smallanthus sonchifolius (assembly GCA_023525975.1). NCBI lineage: Eukaryota > Viridiplantae > Streptophyta > Magnoliopsida > Asterales > Asteraceae > Smallanthus > Smallanthus sonchifolius. The sequence goes on along the minus strand of CM042018.1, from coordinate 24,579,365 downwards.
CTGTTTGATGAAAAAAACATCATATACGGTTATTTATGGAACAAACCAACACACCTAATAAAACAACACAAGCACACGTGGTATGTGCTGTTTGATGAAAAAAAAACATCATATGCGGTTATTTATGGAACAAATCAACATACATAGTAAAACAACACAAGCCCTATGTTGGTAGACATCGAACAAAATCGAATATTACATACAATATCATCTTTATTGAAATACGAAGAAATCAACACACCATTATTGCAATACGAACAAAAAAAACATAAATATACGTATTTAGTCAAAACCAATTAAATTAATGTGCAAATTAACTTACCATGATTATATATAGGATTTACCATAACTAAATTATAAGGAAAATACTAAAGTACCCTTTTATCAATAAATCCATCAAATGTCACATGTCACTCCCACATTATTTCCTACACTTTTTAGGTAAAATAGACTTTGTACTTGAATACTCCTCTCTCTATATATATACACATAGTAGCTTAGAACTTGTGTACTACACAGTGTGAAAAAATATCAATACATAAATTCTTAAATCTGTATATATGTCTTATAGGTAGAAAAATATATTACATATACTAATAGTAGAAAACAAAATCCATAAATATGTAAAAATTAATACATAATTGGGTTTCGAAAATACATTAATTACTATTCAATGTAATTTGACTTTCATTTACTATTTGATTGAAAACATAAGCTAGATAATTAGATTTCAAAGTTTCTTATAATAAAATATAATTTAAAATAAATGTGTTTTATTAGTATAATTAGTAATTTCTTTAAAAATATATTATTATTGAAAAGATATAAGTGTATTTAGTAAAAGAGAGAGGCTGAAAAAAAATAATGAGAATGAATATGAAGGCGACACGTGGCATGATGAACCTTTATTTATTATATATTATAGATATAGATAATACTATATAAAGCATATTGAAATGACAACAATGTAATTTAACTTCAATTTTAAAGACACTTAAGAACATCTATACTATATTTGGTACAAGTGTTGATGCATCAACAGCTAGCCATTTACAAATTTGTCCCTCATGTTTATAAATCTATGCTCATCCCACATCGGATGAGAAAATAAATAAGGATGAAAGAAATGACTATAAAAGGACCCTTGGGCTTTTCCAAATAATTCATCAATTCAATTGTTTATTTGTCCAATATCAATGAAGAAACAAAAGTGGAAGGACCACATACACTATAAAGTGGAGGCCCTAACCAAAACAATAACTGAAATATTCGGTTATCTATCTTTAAAAACCGACTAGCTTCGGTTAGAAGCAATTCGGTTATTCAGTTTTGAAACTTGGGTCAGCTCCGTTTTTGGTTAATAACTAAAACTTAAGCAAAGGACGACTTTGGTTAGAGTTTTAAAATTTTATTTCAATTGGATTTAGTTAACAAGAACACCAAAAGGTGGAATGCATTTTTTATTAATACACCGTTGATGGTGGTGGTTCGGCATCAGCCTCGCAAAGGGAGAGGGGGCGCCGATTTTGGGGTTGGGAGGGTTAGGGTTTGGGTTTGATTATAATGTTATATTTATAAGCATTATAATTACACACTGGTCCTTATGGTATTAACAGTTAATACCCTAGTAATAATTAACTATTTAATTATCAACCTTTCTATTTTACTAACTACTAATAATCAGTAAAATCTAATCTATAAATGTTTAACAGATTAAACATTATCTATAAATGTTTAACAGATTAAACATTTATTCCCCATAAATAATTAATTAATCAGAAAATTAATTATCCCAATCTCCAATAAATATTTCTCTAAATATTTATTCACCGTTTAATAAAAACCGTCTTTCGTGGACTATAATATTTAAAAATAAATATTATATAATTGTTCGTTGCCTAAGGTATAACTCTTTTGATCGTACCTAGTTAGTAACGTTGACTTAATTGACGATCAGACATTATATATCCAACAATCTCCCACTTGGTCGATTCTTCAATTAATCGGTTCAACGTAGACAGTGGTGGACGCCTAACTGCATCTCACTGCCCCTAGCAAGGTATGACGTATTTACAATCGTCAAACTATTTCCTTGTGTACAAGTAAACATACTTTACCAAGTCTAACAGTCCTAGTAAGCATATGTGTCCTTTCTGTTTAGATCATTCGTTAAACATGAGACATGGATACAATTCATTTCTCATATAACGTTCAACTATTCTTGTTCTCGTTCTCCAATTCAAAGTAATCTAAACAAACTACTCTTTAGTTTGAGCATGGCCATGCGTTTCACACCAGCTTGAATCAACGAGGGCGCCAGAAAGTCCAACTCCTAATTAAAGAAGAACAGAATTCCTTTGGCCATGTATAACTCCCACTAAACTTTAGATTACTCCTAATCATACTCTTATTACTGCATGTTAAGGTACAACGTTAGATAAGATCAAAGAACAACCTTTAGTCAGAGTTAGTTCTAATAAGTGCCTCGGGTCGAGGATCGACAGATCTTACTTTATTCAAAACATCTCAAGACATTGATCCATGAAGATAGTTTTGAAACGAGTTACGTCCAATAATTATTCTCTAATAATTATATGTGAATATGGTTTTCAACTTCTTGGTCTTTCATTCACAATGAACCAACCATCCGATTCACAGTAGTCTTGTGTTCAGATTGATTCCCATTATGTGCCGGAGGTCACTCTGGAAACAGTCTCTCTACCCTAGGGTAAAGGCATGACTGCGTACATCTTACCTCCCCCAGACCCCGCCCTAGGCGGGATTGGGTATTGTTGTTGTTGTTGTATATATTCAAGGATTTCTAAAACATATAAACTATCAAACACAGTAACATCTAATTATAATACATTTAACCATTAAATCAAATATAATAACTAATGTAATTGTATTGTTCGAAAACACCAAATACTAAATACAGATCAAACCCACTGTCTAGCAAATCTAAGGTCTATCTTGTCAACATGCACCTCATGTTTAGAATGAGGCATAGGCTTAGTGAACGGGTCGGCTAGATTCTGATCCGTGTAAACTTTGTTTAACATGATGTCTCCCCATTCCAATATATCCCGGATATAATGAAATCTTCTGAGTATGTGCTTTGTGATGTGGTGTGACCTTGGTTCCTTAGCTTGAGCAATGGAACCAGTATTGTCACACAGTATCTCGATCGGTTTCTGAATGCTAGGCATTACTCCGAGATCATCAATGAACTTCTTCATCCAAGCAGCTTCCTTTGCAGATTCTGAAGCGGCAATGTATTCTGACTCGGTGGTGGATTGAGCAACAACACTTTGCTTAATACTCTTCCAAGTGATCGCACCACCATTCAGAACAAATACAAATCCCGTTTAAGATCGAGAATCATCTTGATCAGTCTGGAAGCTAGCATCAGTGTAAGATTTAACAGCTAGTTCTTCTTCCAGTCCTCCATATATCAAGAACATGTCCTTAGTTATTCTCAAGTACTTTAGGATGTTCTTTACAGCTATCCAGTGACTCTCACTAGGATTCTGTTGATATCTGCTTGTCATGCTTAGAGCGTATGATACGTCAGGTCTAGTATACAACATAGCATACATGATTGAACCAGTTGCAGAAACATATGGAACCTTTTCCATTTTCTTTTTGTCTTCGTCAGACTAAGGGCACTGTTTATTATTCAGTATGGTTCCATGTGCCATAGGTAAAGACCCTCTCTTAGAGTCTAGCATGAAAAAGCGTCGAATGACCTTATCAATGTATGTACTTTGACTTAAACCTATAAGCCGTTTTGATCTATCTCTATAGATCTTTAGTCCCAGAATATAAGCAGCATCACCAAGATCTTTCATTGCGAAACATTTACCTAACCAAGACTTTACGTCTTTTAGCATAGGGATATGGTTTCCACTGAGTAGTATGTCATCTACATACAGAATCAGAAAAGTCACATGGCTCCCACTTGCCTTCTTGTAGACACACGGTTCGTCTTCGTTCTTGACAAAACCAAACTCTTTGATTTTCTGGTCAAAGCAAAGATTCTAGCTTCTCGATGCCTGTTTTAATCCATAAATGGATTTGTTTAACTTGCATACCTTATTAGGATTTTCTGGATCTTCAAAACCTTCTGGTTGAACCATATAGACATCTTCAGTAAGATTCTCATTTAGGAACGCGATTTTGACGTCCATTTGCCATATCTCGTAGTCATAATACGCGGCAACTGTAAGCAAGATCCTAATAGACTTACGCATGGCTATTGGCGAGAAGGTTTCATCATAATCAATTCCTTGAGTCTGAGTAAAACCTTTCACTACCAGCCTTGCTTTGAAGGTTTGCACATTCCCATCCATGTCAATTTTCCTCTTGAAAATCCACTTGCTTCCTACGGTCTGACTCTCAGGAGGAAGATCAACCAAGTCCCATACATGGTTATCGTACATGGATTAGATTTCAGCATCCATGGCTTCAAGCCATTTCTTAGAATCAGAATCTAAGATTGCAGATTTGTAACTAGTGAGTTCTGCCTGATCAACTATCAGGATGTCGTCAATCAGGCGAATCCCGATATACTGGTCGGGTTCATGACGATCCCTAGCACTTCTGCGAATAGCTTGTGTCACAGTTGAATCTTGAACATTTCTAGTTTCAGTTTCAGTAGTCTCATGCTGAACGGTAGGTTCAGATTGTGGTTCTTGGATCTCATCCATATCCACACGGTTATCTCCAATCCCTCTCGCAAGAAGTTCTTTCTCCAAGCAAGTAGTTTTGCGTTTAATGAAAACTCGATTTTTAGCAGGATTGTAGAAGTAGTAACCGATTGTTTTAGGGTATCTGACGAAAATAACTTTATCGCCATGAGGATTTAGTTTATCCGTGGATTCACTTGTAACATATGTGTTATATCCCCAAACCCTAAGGTAGGACACTTTGGGTTTCTCTCCATTCCAAATCTCATAAGGCGTTTTGTCCACCTTCTTTGTAGGTGCTAGATTTAGGATTCTCGTGGCAGTCTCGAAAGCAAAACTCTAGAAGGAGTGTAGGAGGTTTGTGCGACACATCATGGACCGAACCATATCTAATAGAGTTCGATTTCTCCTTTCGGATACACCGTTAAGTTGAGGTGTTCCTGGTGGAGTAAGCTCAGAAATAATCCACATTTCTTTAGATGTTCGTCAAACTCTCGACTAAGATATTCACCACCTCGATCAGATCGAAGCATCTTAATCGTCTTACCAAGTTGATTTTGTACTTCATTCCGGTACTGTTTGAGCATTTCAAATGTTTCATGTTTATGCTTCATAAGATAAACATAACCATATCTACTGAAGTCATCAGTAAATGTCACGAAGTGTCTCTCTCCACTTCTAGACATTGTTCTGAACGGACCACATACATCAGTATGTACAAGTCCTAACAGATCCTTAGCCCTTTGACCGATACCGAAAAAAGGAGCCGTGGTTAGTTTTACACTTAAACATGATTCGCAATCATCAAACGACTCTTGGCCAATAGAATTCAGAATTCCTGCGGTCTGGAGTTTCTTCATGCGATTCTTGTTTATGTGTCCAAGTCTACAATGCATAAATATGTATCATTGAAATCATATTTCATACGTTTGGAGGAGATATTAAATATAACACTATTATCATGGACTTCTATCTCATAGATTCCATTATGAGGCTTTGCAGAAAAATAAAACAAACAATTCAAATATGCAGAAATGAAATTATTGTCAAAAGAATAATTAAATCATTGTTCCCGCAAAGCGGATACTGAAACAGTATTCCTAGTTAAATTAGGAAAACATTGTTCAAAAAAAGTTCTAACCAGAAGGAAGTAAAAGAGTGTATTCTCTTACAGCCTTCCCAACAACCTTTTGTCCATTTCCCACATGTAGCTCCAGGTCACCTTGCTTCAGCCTCCTAACCTTCTTTAGTCCCTGCAAATCATTACAAATGTGATAACCACATCCAATGTCAAACACCCAAGATTTCTAGACAATGAGAAGATCGTTTCCCGAAAGACATTTAACAAGATTCATGTGGAACAATTAGTGATCATTAATCAGACATAAACATGCATATACATCATACCAATTGCAATCAAGTTTGTTACTTTAGCATTAAACCATCAATAAGTAACCAAAAACCGATAAAATATCCAAAATCACAACGTATTCATCAAAACCTAGGTAGCTATAGAATCTGGCCAATATTCATGTTTAAAAACATCAAAACAGAAGAGTCAAACATAGACATCAGGGTTTCAATGCAGGAAAAGTAAACAAAGATAGAAAACGTAAACCGGAAGATGTAATCGACCCAATCTATTATCTCCCACTTCCACGCTTCTCACTGATCCTAGATGCTTTCTCCTACTGAAATTTCCCAAAAGACTCTACCTTGACTGCTGGAACTCGACAATTAACCCTAGAATGGGTTCTAATCTTTTAAACCATGAAATTAGGCTAACAAGCCCGTATCTGGGGTTTTTCGCGCACCGCTAAGCCCAATTGGCCAGCCCCTCGCATACCGCTAAAGAAAAAACAGTCGCAGAACTTTTCCTGGAAGCACGGTCCTCGCGTACCTCGCCATATGGGCCCACATCTCTCGCGTACCTCGAGGAAGCTATCTTGACAGAAAGTTTTGCCGCTTTTCTCGTTTTTTCTTGTTTGCTCTTGCCTTCACTGTTCTTGATCGTTTAAGCTCCAAACACTCATGAACACCTACAAAACATGACACAACTAAGTACCAACTATAAATGACTCAAAACGACTCTAAAACCATACGAAAACACTACGAAATACAAAGGAAATCGAGGTGTGTTTTGCAACACATCAAACATCCCCACACTTAACCTTTTTTCGTCCTCGAAAAAGTCTGCAATGGAATAATAATTGGAAAACAAGCTTAACAACCTCAATAATTCCATTAGTTCAATATAATCACGCGTTAAAAACCGACAATCGGTATTTCTGTCCAACTAAACCCAACCACCAACTAATCAAGCCCCCGATTGTGTTCTAATATTACCTTACAAAGCTTATCAATTTATCTATGGATCTCACACTCAGAAAGTCACAGCTCAACAAAATCTCATCTCAATGTCATGTCTAGGCCCGGGTCAAACCATATAGATTTACCCACCACGTTAAACAAAAAGTTATATGTTTTAAAAATTAAGGTGAAAAATGGATAAATGGATGAATGCAATGAGCATTAAAAATCAAAACAATCAAACCTAACCTAGTGGTGCTTCAACCAAGCTGGAAGTCGGCGTGTGGCACTGATGTAGTGCAAAGCACACAACTTTATTCCTATTGTTTTAGTGCATTTTTTATTAGTTCTGTGTTCATTTTGAGTCATTTTTGTATACTATTGAGTCTTTGTCTTTTTTACAGGTGCTCGTGAATATTACAAGTGAATACGTAAAGAAATCGAGTAAGAGAAGAAGACGGGAGAAATAAAAGTTAAAAAGTTGAAATTTCAAGTCCTCGTGGTACGCGAGAGAGAAAGAAGAAGTTCTCGCGGTACGCGAGGGAAGCTAGAAGCGCGCCCGACTAATTTGTTCCTCGCGGTACGTGAGGAACCCATGTCAAAGTCTCGCGGTACGCGATAGACGTAAATTCCGTGAAAAAAACCTAATCGAATTATAATAGAATTACAATGCCATTATCCAATATATCCCGGATATAATGAAATCTTCTGAATATGTGCTTTGTGATGTGGTGTGACCTTGGTTCCTTAGCTTGAGCAATGGAACCAGTATTGTCACACAGTATCTCGATCGGTTTCTGAATGCTAGGCATTACTCCGAGATCAGCAATGAACTTCTTCATCCAAGCAGCCTCCTTTGCAGCTTCTGAAGCGGCAATGTATTCTGACTCGGTGGTGGATTGAGCAACAACACTTTGCTTAATACTCTTCCAAGTGATCGCACCACCATTCAGAACAAATACAAATCCCGTTTAAGATCGAGAATCATCTTGATCAGTCTGGAAGCTAGCATCAGTGTAAGATTTAACAGCTAGTTCTTCTTCCAGTCCTCCATATATCAAGAACATGTCCTTAGTTATTCTCAAGTACTTTAGGATGTTCTTTACAGCTATCCAGTGACTCTCACTAGGATTCTGTTGATATCTGCTTGTCATGCTTAGAGCGTATGATACGTCAGGTCTAGTATACAACATAGCATACATGATTGAACCAGTTGCAGAAACATATGGAACCTTTTCCATTTTCTTTTTGTCTTCGTCAGACTATGGGCACTGTTTATTATTCAGTATGGTTCCATGTGCCATAGGTAAAGACCCTCTCTTAGAGTCTAGCATGAAAAAGCGTCGAATGACCTTATCAATGTATGTACTTTGACTTAAACCTATAAGCCGTTTTGATCTATCTCTATAGATCTTTACTCCCAGAATATAAGCAGCATCACCAAGATCTTTCATTGCGAAACATTTACCTAACCAAGACTTTATGTCTTTTAGCATAGGGATATGGTTTCCACTGAGTAGTATGTCATCTACATACTGAATCAGAAAAGTCACATGGCTCCCACTTGCCTTCTTGTAGACACACGGTTCGTCTTCGTTCTTGACAAAACCAAACTCTTTGATTTTCTTGTCAAAGCGAAGATTCTAGCTTCTCGATGCCTGTTTTAATCCATAAATGGATTTGTTTAACTTGCATACCTTATTAGGATTTTCTGGATCTTCAAAACCTTCCGGTTGAACCATATAGACATCTTCAGTAAGATTCTCATTTAGGAACGCGATTTTGACGTCCATTTGCCATATCTCGTAGTCATAATACGCGGCAACTGTAAGCAAGATCCTAATAGACTTACGCATGGCTATTGGCGAGAAGGTTTCATCATAATCAATTCCTTGAGTCTGAGTAAAACCTTTCACTACCAGCCTTGCTTTGAAGGTTTGCACATTCCCATCCATGTCAATTTTCCTCTTGAAAATCCACTTGCTTCCTACGGTCCGACTCTCAGGAGGAAGATCAACCAAGTCCCATATATGGTTATCGTACATGGATTAGATTTCAACATCCATGGATTCAAGCCATTTCTTAGAATCAGAATCTAAGATTGCAGATTTGTAACTAGTGGGTTCTGCCTGATCAACTATCAGGATGTCGTCAATCAGGCGAATCCCGATATACTGGTCGGGTTCATGACGATCCCTAGCACTTCTGCGAATGGCTTGTATCACAGTTGAATCTTGAACATTTCTAGATTCAGTTTCAGTAGTCTCATGCTGAACGGTAGGTTCAAATTGTGGTTCTTGGATCTCATCCATATCCACACGGTTATCTCCAATCCCTCTCGCAAGAAGTTCTTTCTCCAAGCAAGTAGTTTTGCGTTTAATGAAAACTCGATTTTCAGCAGGATTGTAGAAGTAGTGACCGATTGTTTTAGGGTATCCGACGAAAATAACTTTATCGCCATGAGGATTTAGTTTATCCGTGGATTCACTTGTAACATATGTGTTACATCCCCAAACCCTAAGGTAGGACACTTTGGGTTTCTCTCCATTCCAAATCTCATAAGGCGTTTTGTCCACCTTCTTTGTAGGTGCTAGATTTAGGATTCTCGTGGCAGTCTCGAAAGCAAAACTCTAGAAGGAGTGTGGGAGGTTTGTGCGACACATCATGGACCGAACCATATCTAATAGAGTTCGATTTCTCCTTTCGGATACACCGTTAAGTTGAGGTGTTCCTGGTGGAGTAAGCTCAGAAATAATCCCACATTTCTTTAGATGTTCGTCAAACTCTCGACTAAGATATTCACCACCTCGATCAGATCGAAGCATCTTAATCGTCTTACCAAGTTGATTTTGTACTTCATTCCGGTACTGTTTGAGCATTTCAAATGTTTCATGTTTATGCTTCATAAGATAAACATAACCATATCTACTGAAGTCATCAGTAAATGTCACGAAGTGTCTCTCTCCACTTCTAGACATTGTTCTGAACGGACCACATACATCAGTATGTACAAGTCCTAACAGATCCTTAGCCCTTTGACCGATACCGGAAAAAGGAGCCCTGGTTAGTTTTCCACTTAAACATGATTCGCAATCATCAAACGACTCTTGGCCAATAGAATTCAGAATTCCTGCGGTCTGGAGTTTCTTCATGCGATTCTTGTTTATGTGTCCAAGTCTACAATGCCATAAATATGTATCATTGAAATCATATTTCATACGTTTGGAGGAGATATTAAATATAACACTATTATCATGGACTTCTATCTCATAGATTCCATTATGAGGCTTTGCAGAAAAATAAAACAAACAATTCAAATATGCAGAAATGAAATTATTGTCAAAAGAATAATTAAATCATTGTTCCCGCAAAGCGGATACTGAAACAGTATTCCTAGTTAAATTAGGAAAACATTGTTCAAAACAAGTTCTAACCAGAAGGAAGTAAAAGAGTGTATTCTCCTACAGCCTTCACAACAACCTTTTGTCCATTTCCCACATGTAGCTCCAGGTCACCTTGCTTCAGCCTCCTAACCTTCTTTAGTCCCTGCAAATCATTACAAATGTGATAACCACATCCAATGTCAAACACCCAAGATTTTCTAGACAATTAGAAGATCGTTGCCCGAAAGACATTTAACAAGATTCATGTGGAACAATTAGTGATCATAAATCAGACATAAACATGCATATACATCATACCAATTGCAATCAAGTTTGTTACTTTAGCATTAAACCATCAATAAGTAACCAAAAACCGATAAAATATCCAAAATCACAACGTATTCATCAAAACCTAGGTAGCTATAGAATCTGGCCAATATTCATGTTTAAAAACATCAAAACAGAAGAGTCAAACATAGACATCAGGGTTTCAATGCTGGAAAAGTAAACAAAGATAGAAAACGTAAACCGGAAGATGTAATCGACCCAATCTATTATCTCCCACTTCCACGCTTCTCACTGATCCTAGATGCTTTCTCCTACTGAAATTTCCCAAAAGACTCTACCTTGACTGCTGGAACTCGACAATTAACCCTAGAATGGGTTCTAATCTTTTAAACCATGAAATTAGGCTAAAAAGCCCGTATCTGGGGTTTTTCGCGCACCGCGAAGCCCAATTGGCCAACCCCTCGCATATCGCTAAAGAAAAAACAGTCGCAGAACTTTTCTTGGAAGCACGGTCCTCGCGTACCTCGCCATACGGGCCCACATCTCTCGCGTACCTCGAGGAAGCTATCTTGATAGAAAGTTTTGCCGCTTTTCTCGTTTTTTCTTGTTTGCTCTTGCCTTCACTGTTCTTGATCGTTTAAGCTCCAAACACTCATGAACACCTACAAAATATGACACAACTAAGTACCAACTATAAATGACTCAAAACGACTCTAAAACCATACGAAAACACTACGAAATACAAAGGAAATCGAGGTGTGTTTTGCAACACATCAAACATCCCCACACTTAACCTTTTTTCGTCCTCAAAAAAGTCTGCAATGGAATAATAATTGGAAAACAAGCTTAACAACCTCAATAATTCCATTAGTTCAATATAATCACGCGTTAAAAACCGACAATCGGTATTTCTGTCCGACTAAACCCAACCACCAACTAATCAAGCCCCCGATTGTGTTCTAATATTACCTTACAAAGCTTATCAGTTTATCTATGGATCTCACACTCAGAAAGTCACAGCTCAACAAAATCTCATCTCAATGTCATGTCTAGGCCCGGGTCAAACCATATAGATTTACCCACCACGTTAAACAAAAAGTTATATGTTTTAAAAATTAAGGTGAAAAATGGATAAATGGATGAATGCAATGAGCATTAAAAATCAAAACAATCAAACCTAACGTAGTGGTGCTTCAACCAAGCTGGAAGTCGGCGTGTGGCACTGATGTAGTGCAAAGCACACAACTTTATTCCTATTGTTTTAGTGCATTTTTTATTAGTTCTGTGTTCGTTTTGAGTCATTTTTGTATACTATTGAGTCTTTGTCTTTTTTACAGGTGCTCGTGAATATTACAAGTGAATACGTAAAGAAATCGAGTAAGAGAAGAAGACGGGAGAAATAAAAGTTAAAAAGTTGAAATTTCAAGTCCTCGTGGTACGCGAGAGAGAAAGAAGAAGTTCTCGCGGTACGCGAGGGAAGCTAGAAGCGCGCCCGACTAATTTGTTCCTCGCGGTACGTGAGGAACCCATGTCAAAGTCTCGCGGTACGCGAGAGACGTAAATTCCGTGAAAAAAACCTAATCGAATTATAATAGAATTACAATGCCATTATTCAAGGAGTTCGATATTCAGTCATCTAGAGAGAGACCAGAGGCGATTTTGGAGCTTAGGAGATCAATTGAAGAAGAAAGTCGAAGACTTTGCTTCCGGGTTCGTTAGATTTAACGTTTTCGGTTTCCAGATTCGATTTTATCTTTGATTGCTTTGTTTGAAACCCTGATGATGTTATACTTCTGTTTTGATGTGTTTGAGTATGATTCTAGGCTAAAACATTGATACTGCCTGGGTTATATGATGATTATTTGTTAAAGTTACGATTTTTTTCGGTTTTGGATTATAATTGATGGTTTATTGATTTTGTAAAAGGTTTCTTGATATTAATTATGTTGAATACTGCATGCTTAGATCTGATGTTTGTTTGATTTCATTTTCATACGTTGATTGTGGATGTCTTCCAGCTTGATTTGCGTTTCTAGGTCACAGACTTTAGGGTTTGTGATTGTTTGTTTGGTTTGCTAGAGATAGTAGCCATAGGATTTGTGATTGAGTGTTATTTAGAACTGAGTGTGTATCGTGTCTCAATACCCGAGAAGTGAGAGATAGTCGTTTAGTCTTCGTTATTAGGAATCCGAGTGTCAGCTGTCTAAGAGGAAGTTGGTATTAGGTGTCTAGTGATTGTTGCTATTTTGAGTCATAGTTCTTATCTTGAGATTACCCCGTGCATTCTTCGAATGTATTGTGGACAGTGAGACTGAAAGGTGATCTGTCTTTCGGGTACATTATCATTATTGAAGAGACCGAAAGGTAATCCACTATGTGGTGAGTTATTACATCTTTAGGTTCCTTAGTTAGTGACATCCTAAGAGTGATTAGGGATCCACTAGGTAGTCTAGAGTTGTTTTCTTAAAAACCCAGATCCATCATAGTTTACAGAACCGGTAGAAGTTGTGATTTGTAAGTAGGATTCCAACCTAGGTGGTATTCTTCCCATATCTGATATTACCTTAGTTCTTTTCCTTGATAGTTTGAGTCGACTTTGTTTGCTGCATTATTAGTTCTAATCTTTAGTGTAGTCAACCCCCCAATCATCAATCTTAAGTCCGATTCAGAGTCTAGTATAGTTATAGTAGTGTCTCTAGGGTTCGATAACTTGGTTTACCATTAAGCTGTGCTACACTCGATAGGTCCACTTTCCTGTCAGTGCGGTTTAGTCGAAGGTACTCCATTTATTACTTAGGAGTCTAGGTTAGGTTTTATTAGTTTTTATATAGACCGTCTGGCTGATATCAAGTTTTTAGCTAGGCTACAATTCTCACAATTAAAGCACTTAAGAATCAACCCATGGGTGTTTCAACCAAGCTGCTAACCCGGAGGGTAACACGTAGGCGACACTTAACTCTCAGTATAACTAAGCTCATGAATATGGAATTATGGAATGTGGGCGCCACCAACTCTCAGATTTATTTTCATAAAAAGAAAGTGGTGTGCCAAAGAATTTCAAAAACATATAGTTTCTTACTTAACGTGGTACCTATCACCTTATGTTGACAGTTTCAGCTTTACCATTTCCCTTAAGATGAGAACTCACAAGATATCGTGATTTAATCAATTAATTAACCTAGCTAAACACTCACAGGATATTTAATCTCTCAAAGTTGGCTAGGTCTATCAAAACATCACAAATTTATCAGGCTTTCTGATGTAGTGCAAAGCACACATCTTTATTCCATTGTTTAGTGCATTTTTATCTAGTTTTGTGTTCGTTTTGAATCGTTTTTGTATACTATTGAGTCTTTGTCTTGTTTGCAGGTGCTCGTATGAATTACAAGTGAATACGTGAAGAAACCGAGCAAGAGAACGAAGCCGGAAGAAAGTCCAGGGATAAAAAGTGAAAAATGAAGAAAATGGGTCCTTCGCGTTACGCGTAGAGTGGAGACCAAAGTTCTCGCGGTACGCGAGGGAAACCAAATTCGGCCGTGACTATTTTATTCCTCGTGGTACATGAGGAACCCAACCCAAATGTCTCGAGGTACGCGAGAGAGCTAATTTCCGCAAAACCCTAATTTTCCAATTTAAATAGAATTTTAATCCCATTATGCAAAGAGTTCGATTTTTATCCGTCCAGAGAAGGTTTGAGAGGCGATTTTGGGTGATTGGAGGTCAAGTGGAGTTAAAGTTTGAAGCTTTTGAATCCGGGTTCGTTGTTTAAGCGTTCTGGTGTTAAAGATTCGATTTTTATCTTTGTTTGCTTTGTTTGAAACCATGAATCTTGTTTATACCTCTGCTTTAGTTGTTTGAACATGATCCTAGGCTAAAACTTTGATATTGCCTAGGTCAATTGATGAATACTTGTTAAAGTTTCAGTTTTTTTCGGTTTTGGATTCAATTAATGGGTTTATGATTTTGTAAGCGATCTTTGAGTTAATAATTGTGATGTTATTGCATGTTTAGATCTGATCTTGTGTTTGATTTCAATTCCCTGCGTTGATTGTGGTTGTCTGCCAGTTTGATTAGCGTATCTTCGTCATAGATCTTAGGATTTGTGATTAGGGTGATTTGCTAGACGTAGTAGCCATAGGAGTTGTGATTGATTGCTGATTAGAGTTAAATGAGTATCCTAGTTCAATACCCGATAGGTGAGAATTAGTCGTTTAGTCTTCGTCATTACGAATCCAAGTGTGAGCTGTCTGAGAGGAAGCCGGTATTAGGTGTCTAGTGATTGTTACTGTTCGTGTCATAGTTGTTATCTTGAGATTACCCCGTCCATTCTTTAAGTGTATTGGTGGACGGAGGGACTGAGAGGTAATCTGTCTATTAGGGTACTTTATCATTGTTGGAAATACCTGAGAAGTGATCCAACAATCTGGTGAGTTATTACATCTATAGGTTCCTTAGTTGGTGACACCTTAGGGATCCACTAGGTTATCTAGAGTTGTTTCATTAGAAACCCAGATCCATTATAATTTCCATAACCAATAAAAGTTATGATTTGCATGTAGGATTCCGACCTAGGTGATATTCTTCCGTACTCTTGATTTCACCTTAATTCTTGTCTTGATAGTTGAGTCGACCTTAGTTTTTTGCATTCTTAGTTAAATAGTAGGTAGTAAACCCCCCCCCAAACCAAATCAATCTTTAGTCCGTGTCAGAGTCTAGTATTAGTATTCAGTGTCTCTAGGGTTCGATAACTCGGTTTACCGTTAAGCTGTGCTACACTCGATAGGTACACTTGCCTGTCAGTGCGGTTTAGTTGAAGGTACTCCTTTTATTACTTTGGAGTCTAGTTAGGTTTTTATAGTTATTTTTATAGACCGTCTGGGCGACATCAAGTTTTTGGCGTCATTGCCGGGGACACTTGGCAATAGCAATATTAGATTTGACTAGTTCTTTTAGTGATTTTTGATTTGTTTTGTTTTTGAGTCTTGTTTGTGTGCTTGTCCTACGTGCTATCTGTGAGTCTAACATAGGATTGAGTCTTTCTGTTTTGAGTCTTTGTTTATTTTCTTTTGTTCTTGTGTCAGTTTATGCACCACACTCGTTTGCAGGGATCACCACCATATTCAGCTTTTCAAGAGCCCGAATAAGAGCTACACGAGCGCACCTGCGACTTTCGGGAGCGTTTGAAAGAGCTTTGCAAACCCCAGGTACGTTCTACTAGCCCAATTCCATTTCCAACCATGGGCGACGCTGACCCACCAGCGAGACGTACCATGCACCAGAGGGCCAGTGACGACCGGGGCGAGATATTCGATCACACGCCCCGCCATTCCTAACACCAATACATGGCAGATCCCGTCACATGTCATGAGCACGATCACTCATGCCACCCAATTTCATGGCCTTGAGGATGAGGATGTACCGGGACATTTGTCCCGCTTCGCGCGGATATGTGATATATTCAATATCACGGGTGTGTCTAAGGACGCTATCTACTTGCGTCTCTTCCCATTCTCGCTCTCTGGTCGTGCATCTACTTGGCTTGACACCCTTCCCGGTAATTCTATCACCACATGGGAGGATCTACAAGAAGTACTATCCACTTTCGAGGGTCGCTCGCCTCCGGGACCAAATCCATTCGTTCCGGATGGACCATAAAGAGCCTTATCACATGGCCTGGGAGCGGTTCAACACGCTGTTGAGCCGATGTCCTCATCACGGTCTTTCCAACTGGGCGCTAGTGGAGAAGTTCTATAATGGCCTCACCTTCGAGAAGCAGCAAATGTTCAACACAGCTGCGGGAGGCTATATCATGGATAAACTCGAACCTGATGAGTGTGAGGATATGTTCGAGAGCTTCACTCAAGCCGAACAGTAGCATCCATCTGCTAGGACTTCCATTCCTAGTGCTAGATCACCCGCCTCTTCTCCTAGAGGTGTGCATCAGGTCACTCATGATTCTAGCGTGGCTGCTGCACTCGCCTCAATGGCTAACGAGATCAAGGAGCTGAAGCTCAGTGCTCAACGGTGTCAAGTGTGCAGGGGAGGCCACGACACCAGGGATTGCCCATTCAATAGTCAGGAGCATGTGAGCTTTGCTGGCAACCAGAACCAGAACCGAGGGTACAACAATTACAATAATACTTATGGCTCGGGATGGAGATCTGGAAATAACCAGCTTGGGTTTAATGGTCGCCAGCAGCAGTATGGAGGAGCAGAAGTTGGATCGAGCTCGAGAAGTAGTGTCAATACAAGGAAGATCGAAGTGATGCTCGAGAATCAGACACAACTGCTTGCCTACTTAGTCCAGCAAGACAAGGACACGAGGCAAAGACTGGATAGCCATGACACTCTATTGAAGAATCAGTAGTCGACATTCCAGGATTTGGAACGCACGGTAGGAGACATCGCTCAGAGCCTGAAGGGTAGATAAGGAGGTCCATCTTTGGGCCCAAATGCTTTATTGATGGCCGTGTTAGTTAGGAGTGTGGAGAAGAAAGAGGTTGTAGAGGATGGCTCCCACTCAATTGAGTATGGCATACCTTCGGTAGAGGAAGTGAAGAAGGTAGACTGGAGAGCTCGATTTGCTGAGATCGATGCTAGGATGCTAGAGGAGTCTGAGTCGAATGTTGTGTCGTTTAGGAGCAGGAGAGCAGAAGAGGATGAGAACCCACCGGTTATATAAGAGGAAGAACCGGTGGAGGAAAAGATAGTTATGGAGAAGCCTGCCGAGAAGGCAGAGGAGGAGAAGAAGGGGGTGGAGATGAAGTCCCCCGAGATTGACATGAGTCGTGTTCCCTATCCAACGCGCTTTCTGCCACATAAACATGCTAGGGAATACGGTACCTTCCTTGATATGTTCAAACAACTCAAGGTCAATCTCCCACTTATAGAGGTCCTCCAGCATATGCCTAAGTATAGCAAGTTCCTCAAAGATCTTCTTTCCAACAAGAAGAAGTTAGAGGGGATCTATGAAGTCTCACTTAGTGAGGAATGTTCTGCTGTGGTTCAGAACAAACTGTCGGAGAAACTGGCAGATTTGGGTTTTTTCACGATCCCATGTCTGCTTGGCGGTTTGCCTTTAAACCACGTGTTGGCTGATCTGGGTGCTAGCGTCAATCTGATGCCATATTCTATTTATAAGCAGCTAGACCTAGGTGAACCGCAGCCTAAGCGCATGAGCATTTTCTTGGCAGACCGCTCAGTCAAGTATCCACGGGGAATTATGGAGAATCTGTCAGTGAAAGTCAAAAAAATTGTATTCCCCGTGGATTTTGTCATGCTGGACATGGAGGTGGATGATAAAGTCCCACTCATCCTAGGACGCCCATTCCTACGTACCGCCAAGGCAATGATCGATGTCTTTGACGGGAAACTCATACTTAGTGTGGGGGATGAGTCGATCACATTCGATGCTATGAAATCAGTGAAGGATGTTGGCAAGCATAGCCACTCAGTGTGCATGCTTGATGCCTTCATGGATTACCATCGGTACTCTAATCCTGTAGATGATGTTGTTGAGGGAGATGGATGAGAAATGATTGAGGACCCGCCGGATTAGTTAGCTGAATTTGAAAGGAATTTGATAGGGTCCGCGTTTTTAGGTGCTGAGAGTGATGACTACAGTTTGAGTGAGATATTAGCACAAGTAGGGTCATTAATATGTGAGACACCCGTGGTGGAGAGTTTAGAGGATCATGATGATCCGGGCGAGAGGTTAGAGGCTACACCTTTAGTGATGTCACATATTAAGCCTTTAACATGTACTTATGTGCATGCTGAGGTGATAGAATCTGATTCATCCCCTAAATCTAGGTCGCCCCATAAGAAACTCCGAGAGTTGAGTGGGGTTGTTGATCTAGGGAGAGTGAAAACCCCAAGTGTGGGGATGTTTAGAGGTGACAGTTTGCTGAAGTACTTGAACCAGGTGATCTTTGGACCTGGTAGAGTTACGTTGTGGTGGAAAGACTGGATTGGTGCATATGATATACATTTAGAGTTTGATAGAAGTAGGAGCTTGATGAGGTTGTGGAGGATCGGTAGACCGCGTAGGATGAAGGCAGTACCGGTTAGGATCAAGAAGAAACCTCCTGATAGGTTTATCTGAGTCTCGGGCAAGTGCCCAGGATGTAGAGTTTGTTTGCATTACTTGGTTTGAGTCCGTGTTTTTTTCTGTGTTTTTAGGTATGTGTTTGGTTTGTGTCGTGTCTTGAAGGGATTCACGCTCGATTTGGCATGGGAAATCGTCGGGAATGAAGTTCCAGGTATGTTTTACATTGGTTTTTATCATTGGAATGAGTTTTAAGGAATTTAGGAGAAGAAAATGTTGAGGTGTAAAAATTTGGCTAAGTATAAAAACCCTCAAAACTTTCTGTCACCAGATGGTCCTCGCGGTACGTGAGAGATTCCCCCCATGTTCCTCGCGGTACACAACGGATAGATATAGGGGCCGGCTTAAATGAAAACCTTTTGGTCACTATTCTAAACTCAAATACATGAAAACCTCAGGGACTAGATCTATAATTAGACCATCTATGATTATGTTGACTTTTGAAAGTCAACCTAGCTGTTCTTGAGTTCAATTCGCATGCCTAAATCGATTTCCTGTTGGAGTTGTAACTGAAACTGAACGATTATGAACATTTACGGCCATTATTAACTCAATAAACCTGACATTTATTTAAATTAAACCTCATTATGGACTTGCAAGTCATAACCGTCGAACCCATAACAAAAATCGATCAATTCGATCATTTGTCCTATCATTCTCGAAAGCAAACGCATTGCACACCTTGTTCGAGTTCTCTAGAAGCTTTTGCCTACATCAGTTACGCCGGAGAAGCAGTCAAGGTCGCCGGAGACTAATCTCTCAAAGTCGGAAACCCACCTAGTCGATCTCTGTCAATTCGAATCCAATTGAGGTAACAAATCACACCTGGAGTTTCGTTTCCATCTTTAGAACAAAAGCCCTATGACAATTGAGGCTTACAATATCGAATTTCACATGAACCCGATTCTAGGGTTCATACGAAACCAGTTTATTCGAACCCTATTCTAAACATGTTCTTAATCCAATTAATTCACACCTGTAGACTCGTAACCACCCGCAGAGTGAAAGCCCTCTATCAATTTAACATTTTAACATCGAATTTTTCATAATCCAAATTCTAGGGTTCGTCCTTATTCGATTTGGGGGTTTTGATCCTATACTTAACTAAAATGTAATTAAATCATATGGGCAGGTTCGCAAACATGTACTCAGTAAAAACCCCATGTTAATTTGATTCCATAACACCAAATTCTTCAAGATCCAGAACCTAGGGTTCATACGATTTCTGTTTAATCAAACCTCTACCTACATTCGATTTAAATGAAATTAAACTACTGGATTAGAATCGCAATCATATAATCATTGATATCCTTATGATTCCAGTCACTCATAACATACAAATTGATCAATTCGATTTTGTGTTTCAATCTAGGGTTTCGGCCCTTCAATCTCAAATTAAACGATAATAGGCTTGATGTTTTTCAAATTAAAACTCACCCCAGGTTCGGAATTCTGTGAGGAACAAAACCCCTATGTCAATCGGATCGGTCGTTCTCAATTTCTTGTGTTTGGGGCTGGGGATCGATCGATGGTGTGTATAGGGGGGGAGGGGAACCTGTTTGATTTGTTTGATAAAACCATTTGAATCCGGATTTGTTCGCGATGTCCTAGCGGGTGGAGATGGTTAAGACGCTAGACTCATGTGCAGGAGACCCAGGTTCGAATCCGGTCTTCTGCATTTTATTTTTGGGGCCTTTTCTAGTATTATTTTAATATAAAAACTTACCCCTATATTAATATATTAGTATATTAAAGTGTTTTAGCCTCGAAAAACACCCGTAGGCTCGGGTTTGAATTTATAACCTATTTTAATTATTATTTCCACTTTTAAAAATAATATATTTATGTTATTATCAAATTAAAATGATATGTTTTTATTATTTTCAACCCGTAACTCCTACTATTAAATAATGTATATTTTTATATTATTCCACCTCGTTTAAATTACTTTGCGTGACGTTTAAACTAAAAATAATATAATTGTTTATATTATTTACTCACGTTTATATACTCGATTAAAAATAATATATTTATTATTTTCCCACACAAATGATTATTTAGATAGTACTACGAACCTAAAAATAATATATTAAATTATATTATTTTCCTAACTTTTGTAAACGACTTTAACGTATGAATGTATTTATTTATTTATTATTCGTTATTAACGTACGACACGTAACGCGCTTCCCTTAATGATTATATTAGAAATTTATATAATTCCGTACTCACGTTCGTATACTCTTAAATCCTTAGAAAGCGTTAAGATGTTCTAACTTCCGTGTCGTCGTCACAAAATCCCAACTTGTCCCTAATTTATGTGTTTATAATTTTAGGACATACGTAAGTCGTCTGAGACTTACACTTGTGGTTTCAACTTATCTCTTGTGTGAGCCCATCCACTTCTCAATCCAGGTGAGTTTTCACGGCCCCTTTTACTATTTTATCTTGGGGGAGAAAACATGTCGCAAACTATTTTTGGAATATTGTATTCATATGTTATCAATGTTAAAGCTAAGCGTAGCACCCTATCACTGAAAGTCCTCAACACACATCGGACCGTTAATATGGATCATAGCGAGGTAATGTTTAGTAGTACTACTGGGTTTGACAAATCCCACCCACGTTAGCCGCGCTAACTCGATTGGAAATCGAACGGGTGAAATGTTAGCCTACTCACATCGCGGGGGTTGATAGACCTGGCAGGAGGCAAATAAACAAACAGTCAGCTTCGGTTGCGAGCGCTTAAGTTAAACATGAACATAGGTTAGCTACCTATAGATACATATTGAATGATCAATAATCTAGTAAACGTTTATTTATATACTGAAACCCGTGAACTCACCAACCTCGTGTTGACATCTTTTCTTGCATGTTTTCTCAGGTCATTAAGATAAGGCACATGTGCACACATAGGACACGCATGGGATTCTCCTTTTGATTTATGTTTTATTAAATTGTTTGGACTTTCTGTGAATTATGTTTGGGTTGGACTTTTAGACTTCTTGGGCGAGAGTGTTTTGCGCATTTACTTTCTTTACGCTTCCGCACTAAAACTCTGACTAATATGATATTTTCATTTGAGTCCCATGTAGAGTCGTTCAATGTAACTAATGACTGAGATCCTGGTTTGTCACTTCCCAAATGGTAAAACTCCGTTAGATGAATTTGGGTGTGTGACAGATTTGTATCAGAGCCATTGGTTATAGAGAACTAGGATTTGCATACTAGACTATAACCTCACACATTAGTTACATGTCATAAACCTTGGATGTTTAGCATTTATATGTTATATTACAGGATCATGTCGTCAACTCCACCACCATCACCTAAGGCACCTACCGTATCGTCCCCGGAGCCCAAAAGGCATCGGACTAGTTCTAGTGACAACTCGGTGGAACAGGGTGAACCTAGTAATGCACGAACAAGGAACACGACACTTAATTGGGGTGCATATCCGAAGATGATCCAAAGGTGGATCGAGATGGGAAATGTTCCATCGCCTTACTTTAGTTCCACTTCCTCATCCGCTACTTTACCTAGCTTTCCATGCACCATGGAACAAGCTTTTGCAGCTTTTGTGTTTATCATAACTAAGGAGTTAAAGGAGATGAAGGAGTCCACTGATGAGATACCAAACATTCTAGAGAGAGAGCCACAAGTGGAAGAAAACAAGGTAGGAATTGAGCTTTTGACTGCTGAACTAGCAGCAACGGATCAGGTCCATAACCTTTTGGTGGATCGGGTTACACATTTGGAGACGAGGGTGGACACCTCGGACCAGGATGTAGGAGGGATTTTGGAGAGAGTGACTCATCTGGAAGCCCAACTTCAAGTAGCAGACCATGCTGCTGAAGGACTTCGGGAGAGAGTGACTCACTTAGAAGCCCAACTACAAGCAGCCCTATTTCTAGAGGACAATCCACTTTCGGACGATGATGAGGAGCCCTTCGAGGATGAGCCCTTAGAGGAGGAGCCACCCGAGGAGGAACCGGTGGAGATCGACGATGCACAATCATACGTTTCTTCCGATGACGAAGATGTTTGATGATCTTTCTATCTTTCCTTTTCATTCATGCTTCGTTTATGTTATTTCTCTTTTCAAACCTAGATGGGTAAGGTTGTTCCCATTCAATAAAAGCATGAGAAGTTTAATGTTTGAGTTATTTATTTTATAGCCTTACAATTTATTAATTTTCAAAATGATAGATGTTGTATTTCCTTACTTGTACATAAATAATGTTTAATAGGCGATATATTTCTCATTGTTTTGTATTTGTGAATGTGAAGAATCATGTCGGGAAGAGGACATGGAGGTCGTGCTGGTGGCCGAGGTACCATTAACATGACAGCAGCTGAGCTGGCGGCACTACTCAACGATAGTGTGGCAGAGGCTCTCGCAACACAGAATGTTGCATGTAAATACTTTAGCTATTGACTAATGAGGCCAATCCATCTCTTAAAGCGCCTTTCCTAAGCTCTATAATCCTAACCCTATATTATGCTTCTAAATCCAGGTCAACAGAATCAGCAGCCAGCCTGTACCTTCAAGACATTTAAGGACTGTAAGCCCCCACACCTTTAGTGGAGCCGAAGGATTTGTCGGACTACTCTGTTGGTTCGAAAAAGTAGAATCGGTGATTGCCATGTGCAACTGCCCAGTAGCCAATCAGGTCAAGTTCGTCGTTGGAACTTTGGAGGGCCCGGCTCTCACGTGGTGGAACGCTCAGGTCCAGATGTTGGGTCTGGTCATGGCAAATGGACTCCCGTGGGAGGAGTTTAAGACAATGATAAAGGACGAGTACTGTCCGCGATGAAATTCAGAAGTTGGAAGGTGAATTTTGGAACCTGAAAATGAAAGGTTCTGAAATTGAGCTGTATACCACTCGCTCCCATGAGCTTGCTACCATGTGCCCACATATGGTGACTCCGGACTACAAGAGGATTGAGCTATATATTGGAGGTCTAGTGCCACAAATTCAAAGTATGGTTACTTTATCCAACCCTGCTACCAGCCAGCAGACGATCAGACTAGCCCACAAGCTAACCGATAAGGCGGTGACTCAAGGGACTTTACCCTCGAGGGATTCAGTCTCTAAATCCACCGACAATCATAAGCGCAAGTTTGATCACAACTCCAACACTCACTCCAACACCAAGGGATCCCAGGTTAATCAACCTCAGCAACAGTAACAGTAGCAGCAGCGTAGGTTTGAGCCTACTAAGAACTTCAACCAGACGACCTCTTCCGGTCAAAATCAAGGTGGTTATGCGGGAAAATATCCTAAGTGTAACAAGTGCAACTTCCATCACTTTGGGGTTTGCAACCGTTGTCAGCGATGTGGCAAAATAGGCCATGCTGCCAAAGATTGTAGGGGTGAGTTGCAAGTCAAGCAGCCTTTTCAACAGCCTGGGTCTACAAAGGCTTGTTTCGAGTATGGGAAAGAGGGACATTTTCGGAAGAATTGTCCCCAGTTAAAGAAGGGAGGTAATGGAAACCACAACCCTAATCAGAATAACAACAATGGTGGCAACAACGGCAATAACGGAGGGAATGGTGCGAAGGGATGAGCCTTTGTGCTAGGATCTGGAGAAGCTCGTTATGATCATAATGTGGTCACCGGTAAGTTTCTCTTAAATAATTACTTTGCTTCTGTCCTTTTTGACACTGGTGTTGATAGGAGTTTTATATCTAAGAAACTTAGTGATATGATAAAAAGAACTCCAACTCTGTTAGAAGCTAAGTATGTAATTGAGATAGCTGATGGTCAAATAATTGAAGCAACTCACATTCTTAAGGGATGTAAGCTTGAGCTAGCTAGTCATAAACTTGATATCGACCTTATGCCGGTCACGCTTGGTAGTTTTGATGTAATTGTCGGCATGGATTGGTTATCTAAAAACCAAGCTGAAATCATCTGTCGTGAGAAAATTGTCCGTATTCCTCTCCCGAGTGGAGAAACTCTTTCCATTCAGGGCGAAAAGGTTGGTGTAGTCATGGGCATCATATCCTTTATGAAAGCATAGAAATGCCCTAGAAAAGGGCATACTGTTATTTTGGCTCTCATTGCTGAGCAGCCATCAGAAGAGAAGATGATTGATGATATTCCCATCGTTCGTGAATTTTTGGAAGTAGTTCCCGAGGATTTGCATGGTCTGCCACCACACCGTCAAGTTGAATTTTAAATTGATCTAGCACCCGGAGCGGCACCGATCGCTCGGGCACCTTATAGACTAGCACCTAGTGAATTACTAGAGTTGTCCACTCAGTTACAGGAATTGTTGGATAAAGGTTTCATCCGACCTAGCTCATCGCCATGGGGAGCTCCGGTCCTGTTTGTTAAGAAGAAGGACGGGACTTTCGGTATATGTATCGACTACCGTGAACTGAATAAAGTGACAATCAAGAATCGTTATCCCTTGCCTCGTATAGATGATCTTTTTGATCAACTCCAAGGATCAAGTTTCTATTCCAAGATAGACCTTAGGTCCGGTTACCATCAATTGAGAGTCCGAGATGAGGATATCTCTAAGACTGCTTTTAGGACAAGGTACGGCCACTACGAGTTTATGGTCATGCCTTTCGGATTAACCAACGCTCCGACGGTATTCATGGACCTCATGAACCGTGTGTGTAAACCGTACCTTGATCAGTTTGTCATCGTTTTCATCAACGACATTCTCATTTATTCCAAGAACAAGGAGGAACATGAGGAACATCTACGTTTAATCCTGGAATTACTTAAAAGGAGCAACTGTATGCTAAGTTTTCCAAGTGTGAATTCTGGATTCGACAAGTTCAATTCTTAGGACATGTGGTTAACGAGAAGGGAATACATGTCGATCCATCAAAGATTGAAGCCATCTAGAATTGGTAAGCACCGACGACTCCGACTGAGGTGCGAGAATTTTTGGGATTGGCTGGATATTACCGTCGATTCATCGAGGGATTCTCTAAGTTCGCACAACCTCTCACTGCCCTAACTCAAAAGGGTAAAGCCTATAACTGGGGCGATAACCAAGAGTCAGCATTCCAACATCTTAAGCAGAAACTTTGCAGTGCACCTATCCTAGCTCTTTTAGAGGGTACGGATGATTTTGTGGTGTATTGTGATGCATCCATTCAGGGTCTGGGTTGTGTATTAATGCAACGAGAAAAGGTGATCGCATATGCTTCGCGTCAACTAAAGATTCACGAGAAAAACTACACCACTCATGATCTAGAGTTGGGAGGAGCTGTAGTTTTCGCACTTAAGATATGGAGACACTACTTGTACGGTACCAAGTGCACTATCTATACCGATCATAAGAGTCTTCAGCATATCTTCGAGCAGAAAGAGCTGAACATGAGACAGCGTCGTTGGGTCAAACTCTTGAATGATTATGACTGTGCGATCCGGTATCATCCGGGTAAGGCTAATGTTGTAGCTGATGCCCTAAGTAGAAAGGAAACCAAGCCCAAACGAGTTCGAGCACTACAACTTACTATTCACCTGACAAAATTCGAAATGCTCAACTTGAAGCTCTGAAAGAGGAAAACCTACCGCTGGAAGGTACACGTGGTATGGAAGCACAACTCGAGGTCAAATCTGACGGTGTTCGCTACTTCGCTGAGCGAATATGGGTTCAATTATCCGGGAACTTAAGGGAACTTGTCATGGATGAGGCTCATAAATCTCATTACTCTATTCATCCAGGTTCCGACAAGATGTATCATGACCTAAAGGTGCTGTATTGGTGGCCAAAGATGAAGACCGATATAGCCACCTATGTGAGCAAGTGCCTGACTTGCGCGAAGGTCAAAGTTGAATATCAAAAGCCTTATGGTCTTCTCCAGCAACCAGAGATTCCCATGTGGAAATGGGAGCAGATATCCATGGACTTTATCACAAAATTGCCACGAACTCCTACCGGATGTGATACCATTTGGGTAATAGTTGATCGTTTAACAAAGTCCGCTCACTTCTTAGCAATCAAGGAAACCGACAAAATGGATAAGCTTACTCGTATTTACTTAAAAGAAGTAGTCTCTCGGCACGGGGTGCCAATCTCTATCATTTCGGATCGTGATGCACGATTCACCACTCGTTTCTGGAAATCGTTACATAAAACTTTAGGCACGCGTCTAGATATGAGCACAGCATACCATCTTCAAACTGATGGCCAGACGGAGCATACAATTCAAACTCTAGAGGATATGCTACGAGCTTGTGTGATTGACTTCGGTAACACCTGCAGTCTCACCTACCGTTGGTGGAGTTCTCCTATAACAACAGCTATCACACTAGTATCAAGGCAGCTCCATTTGAAGCATTATATGGACGGAAATTTTGTTCTCCTATTTGTTGGGCCGAGGTTGGGGATAGTCAACTCACATGTCCTGAACTCATACTTGAAACTTCTGAGAAAATCATTCAAATTAGAAACCGTATGGCAGCAGCTCGTGATCGTCAAAAGAGCTATGCCGATAAGCGTCGTAAACCATTAGAATTTCAAGTAGGGGATATGGTTTTGTTAAAAGTCTCACCTTGGAAAGGTGTCATTCGTTTTGGGAAACGAAGCAAGCTGAATCCTCGTTATCTTGGACCATTCAAGATAGTGAAAAGAATCGGACCAGTAGCGTATCAACTAGACCTACCTGAAGGACTTAGTGGTGTACATAACGTCTTTCACGTCTCAAACTTGAAGAAATGTCTGGCAGGCGAGTCACTCGCGGTTCCTCTTGAAGAACCCGTGGAAATTATGGATAGGGAAGTCAAAACGCTTAAAAGCAGTAAAAACCCTATTGTCAGAGTTCGTTGGAACTCGAAACGTGGACCGGAATTCCCTTGGGGGCGCTAGGATCAGATGATGCGCAAGTATCCTCATCTGTTCAAGTAATCCACTTCAAATTCTTAAGGTACTATTTTAATTTTTGGGACGAAAATTCTTTCAACTAAGGGATGATGTGACATCTGGAAATTTTTTTTGTTTTATTCTTAATTTTCGGGATGAAAATTCTTTCAACTAGGGGATGATTTGACAATCCGACTTTTCATGTTAACCCCGTTAACAATTTCGTTAAATTTTCTATTAAATATTAACCCTGTTAACTCTGTTATAAACCTCAAGGACCATTTTGGTCACTATTCTAAACTCAAATACATGAAAACCTCAGGGACTAGATCTGTAATTAGACCATCTATGATTCTGTTGACTTTTGAAAGTCAACCTAGCTGTTCTTGAGTTTAATTCGCATGCCTAAATCGATTTCCTGTTGGATTTGTAACTGAAACTGAACGATTATGATCATTTACGGCCATTATTAACACAATAAATCTGACATTTATTTGAATTAAACCTCATTATGGACATGCGAGTCATAACCGTCGAACCCATAACAAAAATCGATCAATTCGATCATTTGTCCTATCATTCTCGAAAGGAAACGCACTGCACACCTTGTTCGAGTTCTCTAGAAGCTTTTGCCTACATCAGTTACGCCGGAGAAGCAGTCAAGGTCGCCGGAGACTAATCTCTCAAAGTCGGAAACCCACCTAGTCGATCTCTGTCAATTCGAATCCAATTGAGGTAACAAATCACACCTGGAGTTTCGTTTCCATCTTTAGAACAAAAGCCCTATGACAATTGAGGCTTACAATATCGAATTTCACATGAACCCGATTCTAGGGTTCATACGAAACCAGTTTATTCGAACCCTATTCTAAACATGTTCTTAATCCAATTAATTCACACCTGTAGACTCGTAACCACCCGCAGAGTGAAAGCCCTCTATCAATTTAACATTTTAACATCGAATTTTTCATAATCCAAATTCTAGGGTTCGTCCTTATTCGATTTGGGGGTTTTGATCCTATACTTAACTAAAATGTAATTAAATCATATGGGCAGGTTCGCAAACATGTACTCAGTAAAAACCCCATGTTAATTTGATTCCATAACACCAAATTCTTCAAGATCCAGAACCTAGGGTTCATACGATTTCTGTTTAATCAAACCTCTACCTACATTCGATTTAAATGAAATTAAACTACTGGATTAGAATCGCAATCATATAATCATTGATATCCCTATGATTCCAGTCACTCATAACATACAAATTGATCAATTCGATTTTGTGTTTCAATCTAGGGTTTCGGCCCTTCAATCTCAAATTAAACGATAATAGGCTTGATGTTTTTCAAATTAAAACTCACCCCAGGTTCGGAATTCTATGAGGAACAAAACCCCTATGTCAATCGGATTAGTCGTTATCAATTTTTTATGTTTGGGGCTGGGGATCGATCGATGGTGTGTATGGGGGGGAAACCTGTTTGATTTGTTTGATAAAACCATTTGAATCTGGATTTGTTAACGATACCCTAGCGGGTGGAGATGGTTAAGGCGCTAGGCTCGTGTGCAGGAGACCCGGGTTCGAGTCCGGTCTCCTGCATTTTATTTTTGGGGCCTTTTCTAGTATTATTTTAATATAAAAACTTACCCCTATATTAATATATTAGTATATTAAAGTGTTTTAGCCTCGGAAAACACCCGTAGGCTCGGGTTTAAATTTATAACCTATTTTAATTATTATTCCCACTTTTAAAAATAATATATTTATGTTATTATCAAATTAAAATGATATGTCTATATTATTTTCAACCCGTAACTCCTACTATTAAATAATGTATATTTTTATATTATTCCACCTCGTTTAAATTACTTTGCGTAACGTTTAAACTAAAAATAATATAATTGTTTATATTATTTACTCACGTTTATATACTCGATTAAAAATAATATATTTATTATTTTCCCACACAAATGATTATTTAGATAGTACTACGAACCTAAAAATAATATATTAAATTATATTATTTTTCTAACTTTTGTAAACGACTTTAACGTATGAATGTATTTATTTATTTATTATTCGTTATTAACGTACGACACATAACGCGCTTCCCTTAATGCTTATATTAAGAAATTTATATAATTCCGTACACACGTTCGTATACTCTTAAATCCTTAGAAAGCGTTAAGATGTTCTAACTTCCGTGTCGTCTTCACAAAATCCCAACTTGTCCCTAATTTATGTGTTTATAATTTTAGGGCATACGTAAGTCGTCAGAGACTTACACTTGTGGTTTCAACTTATCTCTTATGTGAGCCCATCCACTACTCAATCCAGGTTAGTTTTCACAGCCCCTTTTACTATTTTATCTTGGGGGAGAAAACATGTCGCAAACTATTTTTGGAATATTGTATTCATATGTTATCAATGTTAAAGCTAAGCGTAGCACGCTATCACTGAAAGTCCTCAACACACATCGGACCGTTAATATGGATCTTAGCGAACTCGGTTTAACAAATCCCACCCGCGTTAGTCGCGCTAACTCGATTGGAGATCGAGCGGGTGAAATGTTAGCCTACTCACATCGCGGGGGTTGATAGACCTGGCAGGAGGCAAATAAACAAACAGTCAGCTTCGGTTGCGAGCACTTAAGTTAAACATGAACATAGGTTAGCTACGTATAGATACATATTGAATGATCAATAATCTGGTAAACGTTTTTTTATATATTGAAACCTGTGAAAATATCATTCAAATGAAAATATCATTCAAATCAGGATCTCAGACATTAGTTACTTTGAACGACTCTACATGGGACTCAAAATGAAAATATCATTCAAATCAGAGTATCAAAGCGGAAGCGTAAAGAAAATAAATGCGCAAAATACACGCGCCCAAAACCAAAGTTCAAAAGTTCAAAACGTCCAACCAAAACAAGTACAATAGAATAATTCAAACAATTATAAATAAGTCATAATTAAAGTAGTTGAATCCCATGCACGCCCTAACCTGCACCTATGTCTTATCTTAGCGACCTGAGAAAACATGTAAGAAAATATGTCAACACGAGGTTGGTGAGTTCACAGGTTTCAAACGTTTACCAGATTCATGTTCATTCAGTATATATCTATAGGTAGCTAGCCTATGTTCATGTTCAGCTCAAGCGCTCGCAACCGAAGCTGACTGTTTGTTTATTGCCTCCTGCCAGGTCTATCAACACTGGCGGTGTGAGTAGGCTAACATTTCACCCGTTCGATATCTAATCGAGTTAGCGTGACTAACGCGGGTGGGATTTGTCAAACCCAGTAGTACTACTAAATATTACCTCGCTAAGATCCATATTAACGGTCCGATATTGGTTGAGGACTTTCTGTGATAGCGTGTTACGCTTAGCATTTAACATTGATATCATACGAATTACAAAAATCCATAATTGTTTAATCATGTTTTCTCCCCCAAGTTAAAACAGTAAAAGGGGCCGTGAAAACTCACCTGCGTTGCGTTGTAGGTAGTATCACACAAAGGATAAGTTGGAACCACGTGTTTAAGTCTCAAACGACTTACGAATGCCCTAAATTTGTAAACACATAAATTAGGGATAAAATGGGAATTGAAACAACGACACGGAATGAGAAACGTCCTAAAGAAACGCTCTAGTAACCGAGAGTAAACGAACGTGTCCACGGGAATAGGAATTCTTTAATTAGTAATTAAGTTATATATACGTCACGCGACGAATGACAACAATAATAATAAATATATTCTAGCGTTTTGTCATTTACAAAAATTAGGAAAATAATATAATTTAATATATTATTTTTAGGTTCGAAAGAATATTCTAATTACTCATTCGTGGTACAAAATAATAAATATATTATTTTTATGAACGTAATAAATGCGAGTAAATAATATAACTAATTATATTATTATTTAGTTTCAAATGTTATACGAGGTTATAAAACAATACGAAATAATATAAATATATATATTATTTAATAATACGAGTCACGGGTTGAAAATAATATAAACATATTATTTTATACAAAGTTATGGTAAATATATTATTTTTAAAAGTGGGGAAACAATAACAAAAGTGGGTTAATAATTCAAACCCGAGCCTGTGGATTGTTTCCCGGGCTAAAACACATTTGTATAATATTATAATTATATAAGGTTTGATTTTTGTATTAAAATAATACCAGAAAAACTGTTCAAAAAAAGATGTGGGAGCCCGGCCTCGAACCCGGGTCTCTCCCACACACGCACAAGTCACTAACCAGTCCCGTCCGCTAGGGTATCGCGTTAGATACCCGGATTAAATCGTTTTAACATACAACTCCAGCGTGTTCTTCTCCCCCATCGTAACCGAGCCAAAACCAGTCCCAAAACCCACCAAATCGATCACGATTCGACTCCAAAGCTCAGGGGTTTTTAAAATCGAGTATAGACGAGTGTGTGCGAGAGTTTAATTTGAAAATCATCAATTATAGGGTCGTTAAATTTACAAATCAATAGCCGAAACTCTAGTTTTGAACACAGAATCAATTTGATGGAATCCGATGATGAAACCGGTCGGAATTAGAGGGCTTTCAATGATTAGGTCTTTGCGAAGCCACTGGAATGGTTTAATTCCATTTAAAAATCTGTTAGTGTTAAAATCCCCAAAATGTTTTTATGAACAAACCCTAGATCTAGATCGGGTCAAATTCGGTGTTACAATTTCAAATAATCATAGGGCTTTCATTACACACATTAGTACAAGTCTAAAGGTGTGGGTTAATTGGATTAAAACAGGGTTTAATGTGGTGATCGATTCGACCGGTTTCTCATGAACCCTAGAATCTGGTTCATGTAGATTTCGATAATGGAATGTTAAATTGATAAAGGGTTTTTACTCCGTGAGTTGTTACGAATCTACAGATGTGAATTGATTGGATTAATAATACGTTTAAAATAGGGTTCGATTAAACCGAAATCAATATGAACCCTAGATACGGGTTCGTGCTTAATTCGATGTTGTACGTCCAAATTAAATTAGGGCTTTAGTTGTAGACCAGAAAAGGAAACTAAAGGCGTATTTGATTACCTGAAACGATATCGGATTGACAGATTTCGACTAAAACGTATTCCGACGATGACTCATTGCCCTCTGGTGATTCCTGCTGCGGTTCTGATCAAATTGGTAAGTGGAATTTCTTCTGTGAGGTTCTTTTAGCGTGTGCAGGTGCTCAATTGGGAGAAAGACGGATGAATTGGCCGAATTCAGTTGGTATGGAGTAATGGGATCGACGGTTATGGGTTTAATTTCCATTATTTGAGTTTAATTCGGCAATGAAGATGATTAACACCGCAATGATGACCGTAAATGTCATTAACATGTAACTTCTGTTACGATTTGATCAATTTTCTATTGGAATTCAAATCTATTGGATCAATTGATGTGATTTTGACTTTTAAAGTCAACAGGAACAAAAATTCATCAATTTTGACTTTCAATAGTCAACATATTGGGTTTAGGGATTAGGCAGGATTAGTCCCTGAAGTTTGAGATCAGGAAATGACAGAATTGGTCCTTGGGATTTAATTTTTGTTAAATAAGTTAAGATTTAACTGGATTTATTTAACGGGGTTAAGTTTTTAACAGAAAATTTAATGGGATTGTTAACGGAGTTAACATGAAAAGTCGGATTGTCACAAGTCGTTCAATGTAACTAATGACTGAGATCTTGTATGTCACTTCCCAAACGTTAAAACTCCGTTAGATCAATTTGGGGGTGTGACAGAGTGGCCGCCTGATATCTTGCGATACGCGGGGCTAGGCTGGTTTCACCTTCTTCCTTGTTTTCCCATGGTTTCGTTCACCCGCATCGACCAACACTACCATCCATCATCCACTATCACCATATCATTCATATCATCCAACATCCAACATTCATGCCACCGACCTGCACTACCATGGGGAATTTGAAACCGTTCGTGACCGATGATTCACCTTGTCATGGCTTTCATGTCTATGTGTTTGCCACACATTGAGTATATTTCTCTACATGCTATCTATCTTGAGTCTTTAAGTTCTAAGTGAGTCAGTCGAGTCTTTAACTTTACTTTGAGTCTGTAACTTATGTCAGTTTAATGCTGTAGGTTTGTTTGAGTTTTATTATGCAGGTTTTGATCGCTCCGTCCGTACCCAATCTCCATTCGGGCGGGGTTGATTCTCATCTTGTCTATCTTGTAAAGGCAACCTGACAGTCGTTTGTGCAACCGCGACCGAAATGCTATACGATGCACACGTGGAAGAGTAATGCTGGACCATTCATGCTACATTACTAGCTAAGTCGATTCCTTCTATTTTTGCATTTTTATTTTTAGTTGTGTCTTATTTCACATTGAGGGCAATGTGTCTTTCAAGTGTGGGGATGTGAGTGTTTAGTTGAGTCTAGTTTGTCTTGTTTATTAAAAAAAAAAATTTAAAAATTATCCTTGGAAATAATTGCATATACATGGAAAATGATAGTACAATTGGATCTGCTTGTGAGTTTAAATGGTTAAATAATAGAAAACGTGTCTAATTAGTGATGTTTTGGTAGACCCAACCAACTAGTAAAGTTTAAATAGCCCGTGAGTGTTACTTAGGATTAATCACTGAATTAAATCATGATATCCTGTGGATATTCATCTTAGAGTATCAGTAATACTGAAACTGTCAATATAGGTTGATAGATACCAAGTTAAGTTAAAATTTAGAGGTTTTTGAAATTTCTTGTCACACCACTCTCTTTTTATGAGAATATTCCATAATACTTGAGCTTATTTAATTGAAATCTAAGTTTCGCCTACGTGTCACACGTTGGGTTCCAGCCTGATTGAAACACCACTGGGTTGATTCTTATGTGCTTCATTGATACGACTTAGTCTATGTGTTACCTTCCGGTATAGTGACTTGGTTGAAACGCCTCTAGATGAAGTTTAATTTGCTTAATAATGCTCATATTTCATCCATTCATTCATATTTCATCTGATTTCTAAAAACTTGTAAATTTTAGTTTAACGTGGTAGGGTAAATCTATATGGTTTGTAGGATCGTAAGATTACAAGGTGATCCTATTCTAGTTGATATTGGTGGAAACAATAACAAACAACAGAGTAAACAAGTAAACAGCAAGGATACTGATAAATGCACTGTTGTATTAAACTTCTGAGATTACAAGTTTACAAGTAAAACACTATCAAGAAGCACTATTAGGTATAAGCACAAGCACACTTTGTTTGAAGTGTTTACAAGATATATATAGTAACTTAGAATCAAGACAGACCCTTGATTCTAAGGATCAGATCTAACACAAGCCGTTGATCTTGTTTATTAAACTAAATTACACGCAAAGGCTAATCTAGTTAACTTTATTGAAACGTCTTCTTTGGCATCATAGTTTGCATGCTTGGAGAAGCGCGTTATTGTCCTTTATTGGCTGCACCACTGAGGTTCCTTCTGCTTGGAGTGTGGCAGTTGCTTTTGCAGAAAGGTGTCAGAGGCGCTTCACATGGGTAGTCAGCTGCAACGTTTGGTCTTCAGTGAATAAAACTATCAACATCAGAGATGAGAATAATGCTGCTGATAAGACTATCAGCAGCAACAAGTGTTGGATGCTGCTGATAAGCCTATCAGCAGCAACTTGTGTTGAATGCTGCTGATAAGCCTATCAGCAGCAACAAGTGTTGAATGCTGCTGATAAGACTATCAGCAGCAACAAGAGTTGAATGCTGCTGATAAGCCTATCAGCAGCCATATGTGATGAATGCTGCTGATAAGCCTATCAGCAGCATTTGTACTTAGAATAATTTGGTAGCAATCAGTCTTTGGTTCTACAAACTCCCCCTAGACTGATGCAACCAAAATTCTTCTAATCACTTTGCTGCTGAAGCTTTTGCATGTGGCTGACTATCCTTTCAACCTCATAGCCTCTTGGATCCTTGCTGGGATTGTTCAGTGGAAGTTCAGACAGAGTATTGATGTCTTTGTGTGGCATTTTGTAGATTGCTTTGCTTGAACATCTCATCTGCTACTTCTTTACATCAATCAGAGTGAACTCATCCAGATCAGCATTGTAGGACCAAGATACAAATGGAGAGTGGGACTTGAGTGGTTTGATGTTCATGACCACATCTTTGCTAGGGTTGAAGTAGTGTCTGATTGCTAGCATATGATGTTTCCCACTCTCATTTGCAGGCTCATGAGCTTCACCCAGCTCCAAAATTCTTCGTAGGTCTGAATCTGGTAGTTGCAGAACCTCATCAACAGACCTGTATGTATGTCTTCTTCTTTCAGTTCTCCCCCTGAAGATTTCAAACCTTTGACCCTGTGGATTGTGGACCCATTCAACTATGTCCCTTGAGTCTTCAAGTTCAGATGAGGGTTTGGATTTCTTCAAGGGAGGCTGTTGATGAGTGGGAGCTGGGTGGGATGATTTGGACTTTTTAGGTGGAGGAGTGGAAGTTTTAGGGAGGAGAGTGGAAGGCTGTTGGATTGAGGAAGAGGTAGGTGAGGGAGAAGGCTTGGGTTTCTTTGTTTTTGGTTTTTCTTCTTCTTTGATAAGTACCCTTTTCTTGGAGCCCTTCTTCCCTAGTCTTTCTTCCTCATCCTTTTTAACTTTGAAGTAGAGGGCTTGCTGGTTCATGAAATTCATGGGACCTAGCCTCTTTCCACTGTCTCCTCTAGCCTTAAGGAAGTCAATCATGACCTTCCTTTCTTCATGGGTTCTTTTATTCAGTGCAATGGTCTTCTTGGACTGTAGCTTGGCTTTTTCTTCTTCTTCAGCCCTTTTCTTGCTAGCCAATTGACCCTGCTGACCCATGAAGGCTCTGTAGACTTCTTTAGTTGATAGTTTCTCAAGGTAGTCTGCATCCTCACCTTGAGAGACTAGAGTCTTTATCTACTCCTCCCTCATCTCTTTAGCTAGTTCAGAATCAGTTATTCTGAACTTAGCTTCTTCTTTCTTCTTCTTCTCCAACTCTTCCTCTTCTTTATTGAACTGTTCCTGCAGTTGACGAGCAAGAGCTGCATCTTCTTCAATCCGGTCAACTGCAGGAATCTTCCTTTTTAGTTCATCCAGCTGTTTGGCATACAGCTGGATGGTTTGTTCTCTTAGGAGAATGGCTGTTTTTCTTTCTTGAGCCTTTTTCAGATCAGCCATCTCCTCTTCTTCTCTTATTCTTCTTTTCTCTTCTATCTTTCTTTTCTCTTTTTGCAACCTCTCTTCATCTTCATCAGTCATGATTCCCTTTCCTTTGTTTACATTGGATGCCTCTGCTTCAGCTTCATTGACCACAGCAGCAGATGATGATGCTGCTATTGGGATCTCTGCCTCAGCTTCATTGGCAAGTTGAGGGATTGACTAGGGATGATCACTTTCTTCATCAAGTTGATACTCAGGACCTTCTATTTCCCTCAGTTGATCCCTAAGAGAAGATCTTGTGCCAGATGCTGCAGATGTGGCTTCAACTTGTGGAGTATCTGAGTTGGAGTCAGCATCAGAAGTTGACACAGTCTCTTCTTGAGGAATCAGTCCTTCTTTTTCAAGATGGGCTTTGATGATGACCATCATTGCCTGGCTCTCCAGTGAGTTAATATTGCAGATGTTGTCTCTGAGCTGAAAAATCTTGAATAGGAAGTCTGAGGGCAGCTGAAGGATGTTCCTGGTGTTGATGATGAGAGAGGAGCCGTTGCTGAGCAGGAGAGAGTGGTCAAGGGACTTAGTGCTCACCCAACCTAGCACGTCCAAGTCCTTGACTAGGAAGGCATACAGGAATTTTCGAAGGCCCAGAACTTCTTCTTCATTGAGACGACTGCTCCTTGTTATTTCAAGATTGCTAGGAGGCAGTCTCCTTTCTGCGGCCGCCGAGGATTCAGGATAGGCTACCCGATGTGCTGCTTGTAGGAATCTTTGGAACCTGGGTAGATTATCCTCCATCAGGTCATGGAACCTGCCAATGGCAAGTTCTGCTGAGAGGTCTGTTGAGGTGTTGATGCAGTTAGTTAAATGCAGATGTAGGACTTGGAGGGCATTGAGAGAGTTCCAGTTCAGCTCTTCTACTCCGCTGAACTCCCATCCAATCCAAAACCTCTCAGATGATCCATCATACCCCCAAGCTAGAATGGAGTCAAATTCTAGCTTCTTTGATGATCTGAATAGTTGGGGGGTTGAGGATTGACCAATGATGGCTGCTGCTTCAGGAAGGATGCTGAATGATGTGTTTGATTGTTCTGTGTCTTCAACATCATTCAGCATTTCATCGACAGCCCTAACGACCAACTTTCAGTCTTCAGATGTCTCTTCGTCTTCATTATCTGGGACTGGCAAGTCATGAATTTGGACAAAGGCTGGCTTGAATAGTGAGCTTTAAAGTACAACCTGCTCTTGAATCCAGTCGTCAAGACTGTCTTTATCTTCTTCTATTGAGACCATCTCCCCCTTTTTGGTTGCATCAGTAGACAGGTAGGCATCAGTTTGGGTGCCTACTGATACAAGAGAGGGAGTGGCTAAAGATGGGCATTGATGGGCTTCATGCATAGAGACTTGGTGTCTTAGGTTGGACACTTCAGCCTCTAGCATAGCCACCCTGGCCGTCAATTCCAAGTTATGAAGTTTCAGTCTGTCCTCATCCACAGTTGTGGAATCCTTGGACCCAGATGGGGCCGTAGGCCGAGCCTCAGCATCCCCATCACCCGCGGTTTCTTGGCGCCTGGGATTCCTCTCAGTGAGGGGAGTTTCCAAGAAAACACCCTCACCATGAGTTGCCGTGGTTGAGGTCTTAAAGATGTTGTCACTGTCCTCCTGGTCAGATGATGGACCAGCAGTAGTGACAGCCTCTTCCTCATCCACTCCATCATAACTCCCAGAGTGGACCTTCAAGTGTGAAGAACTTGGGTTGGGTGTTTCGGAAGCAAGACCAATCAGTACCTCCTTGATAGTGGTAAATGGAGAAGGTACATCACTTTGGTCAGGTTCCTCAACACTTAAGTCCAAAGTAGACAGGAATGGCTCGAAGGGCTGTTCTATGGATCCGGGAAGTGATCCTAATCCTAATAGAGAGACTTCCGAAGGAGTCTCCCTAACAGTGTGGCTTTCCCTTATGATATTCTCACTAGAATGTTGTGATTCTGAGTGAGGGATGTTGGCTTGGGTTTGGGCCTTGGAGGCAAGAGAAGAAGGAGTTCTCTTGCCCCTTTTCCTTGTATACTTGGCTGCAACCGGGGCCCTGTGTGCCTATTGAGCAATCAAACTATGGGTGAGTAATGTATGTGCATGTGCATCCTCAGTAGAATGCACAGGGGTTCGATCAAGGGAAACAGTAGTTTGAGTTTGTGGCAGTGAGGTGGAGGGTGTGGGATCAGTATCAGCTGGGTTTGCTGAACTGTCACCCTGGGCACTTTGCGTATTCAACATTGTAGACAACAATGGAACATCGGCCCCTGAGAACTTTGATGAAATTGTTCTCATGCTTTGAAAAATATTGTTCTTATGTCCCAGAATTGAGTAGATTCTTGCAGTTTTTGAAAGATCTTGGTGCTCGATGTTGAACACTTCCTGCAAGAATCTTGGGTACATGAAGAACTGTGATTTCACCCCTTCTTAAGGGTTGTATCTCAAACCTTCAAGAATGAGGTGGGAAAAATTGAAACCCACCCCAGTTATCATACCGTGAATTGCCGACGCAAGTCCGGAGCTGAGTTGGTTCCAGCCACTTCTCTTCTGGGATATGCATTGGAGAAGAGTGTGGCAGAGATACTTCCATTTGGGACCCATGAGTGCCTTCTCTA
Organism: Smallanthus sonchifolius; assembly: GCA_023525975.1. NCBI lineage: Eukaryota > Viridiplantae > Streptophyta > Magnoliopsida > Asterales > Asteraceae > Smallanthus > Smallanthus sonchifolius. Next base: position 24,539,941 of record CM042018.1, on the reverse strand, counting down.
TTGTATACTCTGTTTGATTCCCAGTGTACCCTATGGATACAAAGGTCCTCATGTATACGTCTCTTGGGTAAGAGGTGGCGTCCCCTTCATCTTGAAGCTTGAGGTGTTGGTGGAGCTTTGCTTCAGTGATGATTATCTCTTTGCCGTCTACTGTTCCTTTGATTTGGGGAGTGCCCTGTTCAGTAGAATACACGGCTGAGCTCCAGAAATCTTCCATGTGGGAAGTGTAGATGGTTGGGTTGACTGTTAGGGCATGGAGGATTTTGGACCGACAAAGGAAGTCGATCATATCATCGAAACCTTCGGATTTCTTGCCTTTTATTAGGTATGCGGTGAGGTTGTGATATGGGGAAAACTTGTCGTTTGGGTTGTTTATGTCTGCGCCTGCCATTGTTATGGATTTGGAGGGAAAAGAGAAGGGTGTTTGAATGGTGGTTGATTATGGAGGGCTTTAAATGCTGTGGGGACGGGAGAGAAAGTGATGGAAGGTTAGGGTTTGAAATTGAAAATGAAGAGGTGGTGGGAACGTTTGAGATTGTGATATAACGGCAGACGAAGAAAAAGCAACTTCACTTGTACAGTACAACCTGTTTCACTTTTCACTGTTACAGCTGTAAAGCACTCGAACAGTCATGGTAAAGACTGAGAGTAGTTTTTACCGCAGGTAAAAGTTAATGTAAACTTGTTTTACCCATCAGCAGCAAACTTGGTTGCTGCTGATGGTGAGCTATCCGCTGCAAACTTGGTTGCTGTGGATAGTTAAGTCTTTCAGCAGCAGATTTGGTTGCTGCTGACTGTTGTATTCATTCCGCAGCAAAAAGGTTGCTGCTGACCGCCTTAAGGCTGTCCGCAGGAAACTTGTTCCTGCTGATAACTTAAAGCGATCAGTGGCAAAGGCTTTGCTGCTGAAGAGTAAGACTGTCAGCAGTGAAAAAGTGCTGCTGACTATAACCTTTTATTAAGAACAAAAACATAGACATATTTACAAGGAAAGATAAACAATTAGAGACATGTTTTATTCAAAGTTCATAATGCCAATTGATTCAACTAGATATCGAAATCTTGCTTCATCAAAAGGTTTAGTGAACAAATCAGCATATTGCTCATTTGTGTGAACCTTGGATAGGAAAATTCTCTTTTTCTCAGCTTGATCCCTGATAAAGTGATACCTGATGTCGATGTGCTTAGTCTTGGAATGCTGCACTGGATTATTCATGATAGAGATAGCACTCATGTTGTCGATGTGAATTGGATTCTGCATGAAGGTCATTCCATAGTCAAGCATTTGATTTTGGATCCAGATGACCTGTGCACAGCAGCTTGAAGCTGCAATGTATTCTGCTTCAGCTGCTGAAGTAGAGACACATGTTTGCTTTTTGCATTGCCATGAGATGAGCCTTCCTCCAAGAAATTGACATCCCCCAGATGTGGACTTTTTGTCCAAGTTACAACCCCCATAGTCACTGTCAGTGTAGGCATAGAGATTGACATTTCCATTCTTTGGATACCATAGCCCAAGTTTTGGAGCTCCCTTTAGGTATCTAAGGATCCTTTTGACAGCTTGAAGATGAGACACTTTTGGAGCAGCTTGAAATCTTGCGCAGAGACAAACTGCAAACATGATATCTGGTCTTGAGGCAGTGAGATACATGAGAGAACCTATCATTGCTCTGTACTGATGTTGATCAGTGTCTTGTCCTTCTTTATCCGGAGATAATTGATGGTGCACTTGCATAGGAGTTCTTGCAGCAGAGCAGTCAGCCATCTTGAACCTTTCCAAGATGCTTTTGACATACTTGGATTGACTTATGAAGATTCCATTTGGTACTTGCTTGACTTGAAGTCCTAAAAAGAAATTTAGTTCACCCATTGAACTCATTTCAAATTTGGAATGCATCAGAACTTCAAAGTCTTTGCAGAGCTTCTTTCTTGTAGATCCAAAGATGATGTCATCAACATAAATCTGGACCAACAAAATTTCTCCCCCTTCATCTTTGATGAATAATGTCTGATCAATGGCCCCCCTTCTGAAGTTGTTGCTAAGTAGATATCCAGATAAAGTTTCGTACCAGGCTCTTGGGGCTTGGTGTAAGCCATAGAGAGCTTTGTCCAGTTTTAAGACCTTATTTGGATGTGCAGGATCCACAAAGCCTGGAGGCTGTTTGGCATAGACTTCTTCACCAATCTTGCCATACAAAAAGGCACTCTTCACATCCATTTGATAGATCATAAAGTTTTTGGATGCTGCATATGCCAGAAAGATTCTGATGGCTTCCAGACGGGCAACAGGAGCAAAGACTTCATCATAGTCAATGCCTTCTTCTTGAGTGTAACCTTGAGCTACCAGTCTGGCTTTGTTTTTGACCACGATGCCCCTTTCATCTTGCTTGTTTCTGAAGACCCATCTTGTTCCAATGGCTGTTTGACCAGGTGGAAGATCAACAAGCTTCCAAACATCTTGTCTTTTGAATTGCAGCAATTCTTCCTGCATTGCTTCAATCCAGCTGTTGTGTTTGAGAGCTTCATCAATTTTCTTGGGTTCCACCTGAGATAGAAAGCAAGAGAACAAACAAATGTTGGCTTCATGAGACTTACTTCTTGTCTGGATACCTGTCTATACTTGGCCAATGATGTTTTCCAGAGGATGCTCTTTGTTTATTCTCTGTGCTGGTATCACATCCAGCCGTATTCCCTCTTCAAGATTACTTTGGTTTAGATCAGGATTGTCTTCAGTTGTGAGGAGAGGAGCTTGGAGGTTCTGATCATTGAGTTCCACATTGTCAGCAGTATTAGCATCAGAGGCCTCTTCAGCATGGATTGAGGAGGCTTCATTAAAGATTTCTTGGTCAGAGAGATTGCTGCTTGTGGTGTTGGAAGTACTGGCTTCACCTGTACCGGCTTCAATAGCTTCTGCCACTGATGGAGGATCAATTGATGGCCTTTTCATCCTGATGTAGGGACTGGGAAAATCCAGTCTGTAGTCAGTAGAGGAGGTTGAGGCAGAAGATGTTGATTTTGAAGAAGAACACTCCATATTTGAGAAAATGAGAGGCTCAAATATCTGGGTGAAGGAGTCTATATCAAAGAGCCAGTTAGGACCTTTGCCTTGTTCACAGACAACATGTTCCCTGCATTCCACATTAGCAGATTCTTCCACAATCCGAGTCCTAGAATTGAACACTCGGTAGGCCTTTGATTGAGAGGGGTAACCCACAAAGTAGCCTTCATCAGACTTTGCACCGAATTTAGGAAGAACTCCATGTGTGATGAGGATGGTACATGGACATCCAAAGGGCTTCAGGAAGCCAATGTAGGGAACTCTTTTGAGCCATAGTTCATAGGGTGTTTTCTGGAGAGGCTTAACAATAAGGACTCTATTCTGCACATAACAAGCTGTGCTTACTGCTTCTGCCCAGAAAGTAAGGGGCAGCTTTGAGTCAGCCAGCATAGATCTTGCTGATTCAATCAGAGTCCTATTTCTTCTTTCAGCAACCCCATTTTGTTGAGGGGTTCTTGGAGCACTGTATTGCCTTTCAATGCCCTTGCTCTCACAGAAACTGTTCAAGGTGTGATTTTTGAACTCTGTTCCCTGATCACACCTTATGATCTTTACCTTCAGATTGCTTTGATTCTCTATCCTAAGAATATAGGATTTGAGAATCTCAGCAGTTTCATCTTTTGTTCTTAGGAAGAATACCCATGAGAATCTGGAGAAGTCATCAGTTATCACCAGACAGTAGGACTTTTTGCCCATTGACATGACATTCGTAGGACCAAAGAGATCCATATGCAGTAGCTGGAGAGGGGTGTCATTTGTGTTCAATGTCTTGGGCTTGTGGGAACTTTTGTGTTGTTTTCCCTTCAAGCAGGCAATGCAGTGATCGTCTAGCTGGAATTCTTTGTCAGGAAGCCCTCTGACAAGATTGTCCTTCACTAATTTATTGATTGTTTTGATGTTAACATGGCTTAACCTCCTGTGCCAAAGAGCGGATTCATCAACTGATGCCTTTGACAGAAAACATGAAACACTACCGGATGGAGTGGCTTCATTCATGTCAAGCACATATAAGTTGTCCTTTCTACGAGCAGTTAGGAGAATCTTCTCTGGAGGGGGTCTAGATAGACCAGGAGCTAACACAAAACATTCTTTGTCAGTGAAGAGCATCCAATGCTTTTGATCACATACTTGGGAAACACTCATGAGATTGAAGTCAAGTTCTTTAACATAGTTGACTCTTTCAATACTCATCCTTTCATTGGACACAGTTCCTTGTCCAGTGATAGATCCACCCTTTGAGTCACTCCCAAAGGCAACATATCCTCCATTGAAATGTCTGAAGTTAGAGAGGATGGACCTGTTGCCTGTCATGTGCCTTGAACAGCCGCTATCTACCACCCAAGTATTGTGTTTGTTGCCTGGCTGTCCCTGCACATGGAAGATATCTAATTAGTGGGAGGATCATTGTAGCATGCAGCATTGTAGAAGATCGTTGCTAATTTGCCATTTTCAGCGTGCTTGCAGTCAATGGAACCAATAGTTATGCTTGGAGATTGTTTGGCCTTCCATTGCTGTGTTGGTGGTTTTCTAGCTTTCTTTGCATTGTCGGTAGAAGATGTTGTTGCTGACAATTTTGGCTTATCCGCAGCTGATTTTGCTGCTGAGGGCTTTGCTGGAGCAGTAGCAATTTTTGCTTTGTCAGCAGCAGATACTTTTGCTGCTGATGCCTTTGTTTTTGATTTTGCTTTGTCAGCAGCAGAGACTTTTGCTGTTGGAGGCTTTGCCTTTTGTTTCCTTGACTTTACTCTATCAGCAGCGATTTTGTTTGCTGCTGATGGGTTGAGCACAGATGAACGATTTGCAGCTTGGTTAAAAGGGTTGAACTTGCATGTTGCAGCAAAGTGGTTTGATTCCCCACATATGATGCAAGTTTGTTGAGGTTTCTGCATCTTCACTCTTTGAGGGGATAAAGATTCTCTGAACTTTGTTGCCTTGGCATCATAGCTTCTCACCTGTTTGTTTCTGTTTGTTTTCTCAAAGGCATGCTACTTTGAGTTTCTTTGGTGTTCACGGTAGTGAAAGCAGGTGCTGGCAGTGTGATTGTATTTGCCACACACAAAGCATGATACTGCTATCTTGTCCCTGTGAGAGTCCACATAGTTCTTATTTTGAAACAAATCTTTGAAGTTCCAGGGATGAGCTTTGTTATGTTCAAAGGTGGCTTCTTCTAGTGTCCTTTGAACATATGGACCTTTTTCTCCAGGTGTATGAGAAATATCAAACGCTTTTGACTTTGACTGATATTTGGGGTTGGTGAAACCTGATGTCTCTCCCTTTTCAATGATTAGCTTTCTTCCACCTGGAGGATAACTAATCTTGATTTGTTTGAATGGGATGGGAGCTGGAATGGTTGGAGTAACAACAGGACAACCGGCTTCAGAGAAAGGAGCAGATGGAACTTCACTAGTTTCACAGTGGTCTGAGCAGGTGGACTCAGATTCTGAAGAGGTGGAGCAGTCTTCCACAAAACATGCATCCATTGAAGGATCAAGGTTTCTGTTTGCCATGTCAAGGTTTGCAGTATTGAAGCTTGGTTGGTGAATGGCAACATAATCAGCAGGAGGAGGAACTGTCTGGTACTCGTCACTGTGATATCCAAGTCCAGTTTTTACCCTTTCATGGACTTGAATATCTAACAATCTTTGTAACTTTTTAGATGAAAATTCATATTTTTCAACATGAACTTTCTGTTCAGCCAGTTCAGCTCTGGTAGCTTTAAGTTTTACTAATAGATCATCAATCTGAGTTTCTAGATTGGTTTGTTCATGTTTTAATGAAGAAATCTCTTTCTTAAGGCAGTTAATTTTTTCTTTGTAAGTATCTTCGACCTTTTTGAATTCAGACTTCATTTGATGAAACTCTTCATTTTGATCTATTAGATTTTGGTTATGCTTTCTATAACCTAAAACTTTGTCAATGCAAGCTTGAGAGCAAAGATGTTCAAATACCTGAGGTGGTATCTCTGCATTGTCTGCCATAAGTGCTTGGTTGGAGGCAGGAACATCTTCATATTGAAAACTCCAGTCAAAGTCTGAAGTTCCAACATTTGCACAGGCTGCAGTTTGTGCTGAAGGAGTTCCTTGCTGCTGCCTGGGCTGACCTTGGTAAGCTTGTCTTTGATGGCTTGCACCCTGATTGGCTTTAGGTGACTTGCATTCCCTAGCGAAATGACCCATTTGGTTACAGTTGTAACATCGGATCTTGCTTTTATCAAGCCCAACTCTGGTGTTTGAGTTGTTGCCTAGAACTGATCTCCCGGTTCTAGAATAGAACCTTTTTGCTCTGAGGGAGAGCATGGCATATGAGTGCTGAATATCCATTTCTTCAAGATCATCTGGATGAAAGCATTCCAGATCCTCCTTTATGAAGTACATGCTGCTTGAGTTGTCAGAGACAAAAGCAGTAGAGGTTGACTGTTGAGGAGGTGCCTTAAGAAGAAATGGTGATGGGTTGGATTGTGAAGCAGTTGGTGTTTGAGGATGAGTAACGATGGGAGGATAGTAGTTGCTTGCACTAGGACCAGAATGATCAGAGTGAAGCGCTGATGTGGTGGTGGAGGAGGTGGTAGCTGATTGATAACCGGTGCTCCTCTCTTTAGCTTGAATCATTTCTAATTCATAGGTTTTGAGCATGCCAAAGAGCTCAGTCATCTGAAGAGTCTTCAGATTTTCTGTTCTTCTGATGGACACTGTATATAATGTCCAACAACTGGGAAGAGATCTTATGAACTTCTTGAGAATGTCTTCATTCTCCAGCTTTACCTTGGAGCACTGCAGTTCTCCAACCAGGTACGTGTACCTGTTATATAAAACTGTTAGTGACTCACCTTCCTTCCAGACGAAGTTTTCATACTGTTGCTTGAGAATGTCACGTCTGTTCTCCTTGACCTCCTCAGATCCAGCAAACATTTTTTCCAAGGCTCCCCATAACTCCTTTGCAGTTTTGTGAGCCTTGAAGTTGTGAAAAACTTCATTTGGAAGGCACATTTGGATAGCTCCTAATGCCTTGAAGTCCACCTCCATTTTCTTGATGTCTTCTTCAGAATACTTGGAGGGTTCCTTCGGAACTAGTGGTCCTCCGGAGTCAGCAGAGGCCACCATGGGAACATAAGGTCCATCCCTTATGGATTTCCACATTCCGTATTCATGGTAGCAGAAGAAGCTTTCCATACGGTTCTTCCACATATCATAGTCCTCCCCAGACACCAACCTCGGTGGTCGGTTGATACTGCCGATGTCTTCAGATCCATGACTTTGTGCCATTTTGTTTGTGTGACTTGATCAAAGATAGAGTTTTGAATAGAACCAGAAAGTGATTAAACAAATGTTAGTTCGTTTAATCTTGAGCCAAAGCTCTGATACCACTTGTAGGATCGTAAGATTACAAGGTGATCCTATTCTAGTTGATATTGGCGGAAACAATAACAACCAACAGAGTAAACAAGTAAACAGCAAGGATACTGATAAATGCACTGTTGTATTAAACTTCTGAGATTACAAGTTTACAAGTAAAACACTATCAAGAAGCACTATTAGGTATAAGCACAAGCACACTTTGTTTGAAGTGTTTACAAGATATATATAGTAACTTAGAATCAAGACAGACCCTTGATTCTAAGGATCAGATCTAACACAAGCCGTTGATCTTGTTTATTAAACTAAATTACACGCAAAGGCTAATCTAGTTAACTTTATTGAAACGTCTTCTTTGGCATCATAGTTTGCATGCTTGGAGAAGCGCGTTATTGTCCTTTATTGGCTGCACCACTGAGGTTCCTTCTGCTTGGAGTGTGGCAGTTGCTTTTGCAGAAAGGTGTCAGAGGCGCTTCACATGGGTAGTCAGCTGCAACGTTTGGTCTTCAGTGAATAAAGCTATCAGCAGCAGAGATGAGAATAATGCTGCTGATAAGACTATCAGCAGCAACAAGTGTTGGATGCTGCTGATAAGCCTATCAGCAGCAACTTGTGTTGAATGCTGCTGATAAGCCTATCAGCCGCAACAAGTGTTGAATGCTGCTGATAAGACTATCAGCAGCAACAAGAGTTGAATGCTGCTGATAAGCATATCAGCAGCCATATGTGATGAATGCTGCTGATAAGCCTATCAGCAGCATTTGTACTTAGAATAATTTGGTAGCAATCAGTCTTTGGTTCTACATGGTTTAATCCGTGCCTAGACATGACCGTGAGACGGGATTAGGTAGAGCTGTAACTTCTAAGTGCGAGTCACATAGATTGATTGATAGTTGTATAATATGAATTAGAACACTGTACGTGGGCTAGAAAGTTGGTGTTGGGTTTGATCGGACAGAAATACTGATTATTGCTTTTTAACGCGTGAGTATATTTTGCTAATTGGGGATTGATGTTTGTTAAGTTAGATCTGAGTTATGATTCCATTTGCAGCTTTTTCGAGGACGAAAAAAGGTTAAGTGTGGGGATGTTTGATTATGTAGTGCAAAGCACACATCTTTATTCCATTGTTTAGTGCGTTTTTACCTAGTTTTGTGTTCGTTTTGAGTCATTTTTGTATGCTATTTTTTTAGTCTTTGTCTTGTTTGCAGGTGATCGTATGAATTACAAGTGAATACGTGAAGAAACCAAGCAAGAGAACGAAGCCGAAAGAAATTCCAGGGATAAAAAGTGAAAAATGAAGAAAATGGGTCCTTCGCGGTACGCGAAGAGTGCAGACCAAAGTTCTCGCGGTACGCGAGGGAAGCCAAATCCGGTCGCGACTATTTTGTTCCTCGCGGTACGCGAGGAACCCAACTCAAATGTCTCGCGGTACGCGAGAGAGCTAATTTCCGCAAAACCCTAATTTTCCAATTTAAATAGAATTTTAATCCCATTATGCAAATAGTTTGATTTTTATCCGTCCAGAGAAGGTTTGAGAGGCGATTTTGGGTGATTGGAGGTCAAGTGGAGTTAAAGTTTGAAGCTTTTGAATTAAGATTTGTGATTGTGGTTGTCTACCAGTTTGATTAGCGTATCTTCGTCATAGATCTTAGGATTTGTGATTAGGGTGGTTTGCTAGACGTAGTAGCCATAGGAGTTGTGATTAATTGCTGATTGGAGTTAAATGAGTATCCTTGTTCAATACCCGAGAGGTGAGAATTAGTCGTTTAGTCTTCGTCATTAGGAAAGTGTGAGCTGTCTGAGAGGAAGCCCGTATTAGGTGTCTAGTGATTGTTGCTATTCGTGTCATAGTTGTTATCTTGAGATTACCTCGTGCATTCTTTGAGTGTATTGGTGGACGGAGAGACTGAGAGGTAATCTGTCTATTTGGGTACTTTATCATAGTTGGAAATACCTGAGAAGTGATCCAACAATCTGGTGAGTTATTACATCTATAGGTTCCTTAGTTTGTGACACCCTGAGAGTGATTAGGGATCCACTATGTTGTCTAGAGATGTTTCATTAGAAACCCAGATCCATTATAATTTCCATAACCGATAGAAGTTGTGATTTGCAAGTAGGATTCCGACCTAAGTGATATTCTTCCATACTCTTGATTTCACCTTAATTCTTGTTTTGATAGTTGAGTCGACCTTAGTTTATTGCATTCTTAGCTAAATAGTCGGTAGTAACCCCTCCCCCCCCCCAAACCAAATCAATATTTAGTCTGTGTCAGAGTCTAGTATTAGTATTCGGTGTCTCGAGGGTTCGATAACTCGGTTTACCGTTAAGTTGTGCTACACTCGATAGATACACTTGCCTGTCAGTGCGGTTTAGTTGAACGTACTCCTTTTATTACTTAGGAGTCTAGTTAGGTTTTTATAGTTATTTTTATAGACCGTCTGGGCGACATCAAGTTTTTGGCGTCATTGCCAGGGACACTTGGAAAACTCTAATTCAAGGACATTTTTTGAAAAAAAAAAATTTAGTTGCAAAATTCTAGTTCAAGCATAGTCCAGCTCTACCTCTCATCTTCCATTTAGTTGCAAAACTCTAATTCAAGGACATTTTTTGAAAAAAAAATTTTTTTGTATTTTTGTGTATTTTTGTGTATTTTTCAAAGTAAAATAACCTAAACAAACTAAGATATACGTAGTCTCCCATCCTCACACTTGAAATACACATTGTCCCCAATGTGAACCGAGAAACAACGGAAAAGAAAAGAAAAGAAAATAAAATAAATATACAAAAATAAACTGGAAAAGACTTAGATGGTTATGTAACAGCGATCTTGGCAGCTTTGCTCTTCCACGTCACACTCGTGTAATCGTATAGCATTTCATTCGCTGTTGCACACACACTCACTCTGTAGGGTGCCTTGTACATGATTATAATATCTGAATCATCCCTACCCGAATGGAGATTGAGTACGGGCTAGGGGTGTTAATTATTCGAATCCCATTCGAATAACCCGAAATTCGATTCGAACCAAATTCGAATAAAAATTTCGATTTCGAATTTTAACTTATTCGATTCGAATAAATAAGTCGAATTCGAATTCTAAATCCCAATTCGATTTGATTCGAATTCTAAAATCCCAATTCGATTTGATTCGAATAACCCGAATTTATATATAATATAATTTATATTTTTTTAATATATAATATCCTCTTATAAAAATAGGTTTGGTTTGGTCTTCTAACTTCAAATTACCTGTGAGCTTTTTTTAAAGGCTTTTTATGGGCTTTAAAGTTCATTTGAGATCGTTTTGGACATTTGGGACTATTCTTATGTTGTTAAAGGCTGCGTTTTTTAGTATGATTGACTCGACTTGATATTTGTAATGTTGTTGGGGTTGTTTTGAACCCTCTTGACTACTATTATGGTATGGTTGACATGACTAAATATTTGTGATTTTTTAATTTTTTTTTTTAAAAAAATAATAATAATAATTCGGTTTATTCGAATTCGATTCGATTCGAATAAGCTTATTCGAATCGGTTTAAGCGATTCTTATTCGAATTCGAATCGAATTTGAATAAAAAAAAAGATTCCAAATTCGATTCGAATAAACCGAAGAACCTGATTCGATTCGTTTGAACATCCCTAGTACGGGCGGAGCGATCTATACCTGCAAAATTTAGCTCAAGCAAACCTAAAAAACATCAAACAGACTCAAAGTACAAACTCGATAAAAACCAAAATACTCAATTGACTCGACATGACTCAAAATTAAGTGTTTACATACTTTACACTCGGGTTCTAACCCGAGAACCATACCAATCTAATCAGGAGGCTTCTCCTTTATTCCGCCCCCGTCCGACCCGTTCAATGTAATTGGTCTACCACCGACTTGACAAACTCCGATGGTAGACTTTATAATTAATTTGAAAAATTCAAACGGGTCGGACCACCAATACTTAAACTTACCTGGACCAAACCCGATATGTGGCATGTAATGTAGGAATCTATCGCCTCTACAAGAAATGTGCATCCTATCCATATTCCAGTTCAGAAGCCTCCACCTCCTCTTTCGTGACTTTGTTGATTTGGGTGGCGATCCACCATCTATTAACTGCACGGGACACTCATCCTTCTTCACTTCAGTCAACCTTACTTTCTTCGTAGGTCGGCTATCCTCAGGTTGATCCTTCTCGATCCCCACATTTGGCTCGTTATGCAATAGATTCTCAAGAAGCTTTAACTCGCCAAGTGGGTCTAACTCTCCTTCTTCCTCCAGAGTTGGCAAATTCATCAACTCATCACCAAATTCGTCCTCCCAGGATGGATCATGCTCATCTTCTACCATCTCAAACAAGCCTGCTAAACCATCTCAAACAAACCTGCTAAAACACTCGTCCTCATACTGCTCATCTTCACTTTCTAGATCATGCATCACATTATTCTCAAAGAACAAGCGTAAAGTATCAAGTACATTCGAAGACTCTCGTCACCTGGAAATTTAGATGATTCAAGACTATTACAATTATACTCAATTAAACCAAGCTCCGAATACTTACCTGCAATATCACCTACAGTGTCATCCGAGAACTCTTCTACCTTTGTCTCATTATCACTGAAAAAATCATCCTCGATGGGTTCTGGTCCGCAACTCTGTGGTGTATGAACCGAAGGTGGGTCTTGTGCGGAGCTTTGTAAATTTGTGCTTTGCACCTCTTCCGTTAAGGTTTCCGGTTCTTAAGCGGCTTTGTCTCATGCTATCTTTAAACTCGTGATTTCATCTGTAAGCCTCCCATGTTCATCCAGGAAGTGAAGTTGCTTAGCCTTACTTAAAAGTTGCCACCGAGTGTTCATGATATCCTGCACTTTTCGTTGCTCCTCCTTGATTGCTTCTTCAACCTGTATTTCCTACACCGAATCACTCTCACAAGAAAAGTGAAAAGAATCACATGGAACTGCGTGATCTTGCATGGAATCTGTATAAAATTCGTCACTATTGAAATTTAGGTCAGAATACTTACCTAGAGGTGGGACTTGTGCTGCATCTTCTGTCACTGTTACTTGCACTTCGTCCATTATCGTCTCCAGTTCTGGGGTTTCCAGGATCACTTCACCCGATACAATTTCACTTCTAATTAGATTCCCTTCAAAATCGTAAACCAAATGCTCTCGATTTTTCAGACATTGTGATTCTATGTAGTCCTTTACAGCCAGGATTTCTCCATCATACGTCCATGAATTTCCAAATCGGCTATTCTGCTGTCTATACATTCTTCTCAAAGCAGCAGGTGTGATAAAACAAAATAAAACTAATAATAAACTACGAAAAGAAAACTAAACACAAAAGAAAAAATAATAGACTCAACACTAAGACTCTACACCTAAGACCCGACCTAGACTCACCAATAAACACATGAAAAGGCAAACAAAACACACGGACTGATTAGATTCACTACGACTCAAAACACAATTAAGACTAATTAATCAGTTAAGTTCAATCAAAGCTAGATACGCTATCGCCTAAGTGTCCCCGGCAACGGCGCCAAAAACTTGATGTGCTCGGTATGGTCTATAAAATATACATAATTTAACCTAACCTAAACACTCTAGTTAAACTCTAGACTCTCCTAAATACTAGACCACAATGACAGACAAGTGTACCTATCGAGTGCAGTAAAGCCTAATGGAAGTCCGGATATCGAACCCACGAGACACTAGTGACAACTAACTAGACTCTTACTCAACTAACTAACCGATTTGAATGGGGGGTTTTGTGTTGTGATTCTAAACCTAACAAACTAAATAGAACTAACTAATGACAGCCAACTATCAAGCAAAGTATTTAGGCGGACTCAAGAATGAGGAAAGCACTACCCAAGTTAAGAATCCTACTCGTGAAACTTGGATTTCTCTCGGTTAAGGAAACTATTCTGGAACCAGGATCTATGAATACTACACCCTAAGACTACCTACAGGATCCTTGATCATTCGTAAGGTGTGACCTAAAAAGAAAACCTAAGGGGTGCGTGACGCTCACTGGTTGGTTGGATCACCTTTCAATCTCTCCAAAAATACTAAAATACCCAGAAGAACAGATCATCTTTCAGTCTCACTGTCTCAATGCATTCAAAGAATGCAAGGGGTAACTTGAAAACTCTCAATAAGACACGGGAATGCAAAGGATACTAGGACACCTAGGGGAAACCTCCTTTCAGAGTCTTTACACCTAAACACCTAACACCAAAGACAAACCGACTACTTCTCACCTTTCAACTATCGAAGTAGGTAGAGCATCTATATCCTCTAAACTCTCAACTATAGTTCCTATGGATGATGATATCAAAAACCCCTAAACAAATCACAAACACACGGTATATGACCTAATCATGCATCTATAACTGAAAGAAATTCAACAAGATTCATGTGGAACAATGAGTGATCATAAATCAGACATAAACATGCATATACATCATACCAATTGCAATCAAGTTTGCTACTTTAGCATTAAACCATCAATAAGTAACCAAAAACCGATAAAATATCCAAATTCACAACGTATTCATCAAAACCTAGGTAGCTATAGAATTTGGCCAATAATCATGTTTAAAAACATCAAAACAGAAGAGTCAAACATAGACATCATGGTTTCAATGTTGGAAAGTAAACAAAGATAGAAAACGTAAACCGGAAGATGTAATCGACCCGATCTATTATCTCCCACTTCAATCCACGCTTCTCACTGATCCTAGATGCTTTCTCATACTTGAAATTTCCCAAAAGACTCTACCTTGACTGCTGGAACTCGACAATTAACCCTAGAATGGGTTCTAATCTTTTAAACCATGAAATTAGGCTAAAAAGCCCGTATTTGGGGTTTTTCGCGTACCGCGAAGCCCAATTGGACAGCCCCTCGCATACCGCTAAAGACAAAACAGTCGTGAAACTTTTCCTGGAAGCACGGTCCTCGCGTACCTCGCCATACGGGCCCACATCTCTCTCGTACCTCGAGGAAGCTATCTTGACAGAAAGTTTTGCCGCTTTTCTTGTTTTTTCTCGTTTGCTCGTGCCTTCACTGTTCTTGATCGTTTAAGCTCAAACACTCATGAACACCTACAAAACATGACACAACTAAGTACCAACTATAAATGACTCAAAACGACTCTAAAACCATACGAAAACGCTACAAAATACAAAGGAAATCGAGGTGTGTTTTGCAACACATCACCCTCCTTAATCATTAGCACTGGACCAGACTTAGCAGGAGCTAGTATGTTCATCTCAGCAGTTTTTAACATCATATGTAACTTTGAGATGGTCTTGTCCCAAGCATTTATATTATAATTCAGAGTGAATTGATCATATGATTTTGGCAGTGAGTTGAGGATAATATCACGGCCAATTCATTACTTAAAGGGGAGTCAAGGCGTGCTAGATGATCAATGTATCCCTTCATCTTCAACGCGTGAGTTCTGACTGAAGAACCTTCTTGCATACGACAACTTATTTGTGATCTTATCACCTCAAAGCGTTCATGACGAGCCTGCTGTTGGAACATTTCCTGCAGTTGCCTAATCATGTCGTATGCCGGCATTTCCACCAGATTCTTTTGAAGTTCTGGTATCATGGACGTTAGCATCAAGCAAGAGACCTTGATAGAGTCATCAACATGCTTATCCCAGGTCTTACGGGCTTGGCCCGTAGCAGCAGCTGGTTCTTCGGGGATTGGTTCCTCGAGAACATACAATTTGTTTTCAGCCTTGATAACAATTGTCAAGTTTCGGTACCAGTCCATGAAGTTGGAGTTGTCAAGCTTATCCTTCTCAAGGATAGATTTCAGGGAGAATGAGGAATTTGTATTAGATTCGTTAGACATCTACAAAATTCAAAATAAAGGTTTTTAGTATTTTCATGTATAATATCCTAATTAAAGTTTTATGACCCAATTGCAAAATAATATACTTAGAAATGAGATCCCGGTTTCCCATGTCTCAGTGAATGGCTGAGCACTCTTCACTTGCATAGCTAGACAGGTAAGTAACGATTACCAATTGTATCAACTATACAACTCTCGGTTTGAGGGGCATGACGAGCAATGTCAAGCTTTGGATACGTTTCCCTCAACTACGTCCACTTAAACGACTTAAGTGATTTTTGTCCTTCAATTGTAACTGTAGACCCGACCTAAGTGACTAAGGAATCGCGGTTCTACCTTCAACTAAAATCGTAGGGCCGGATGCAGTGTAATTCACTAACACCAGGGGTTCGGATAGATTAGTTTAAGTGTCATAATTAAGGGTGGCGTAGAAAAATCGATTTTATATATTGGGATTTCTTTAATGTTTTTAAATATTACCGTTTCGGGTCTAAAACATTTTGGTCGACGAGTAACATGATACAAGTCACGCGATTTTAGTAAACCGATTTTACTAATTACTAGTTCGTGAAACACTTTCAACACTCGACACAATCCAATTTCAAATACAATATTTAATCTAAATTGGTTATTCGTCGCGAGCAGTTTTTAAACTAATAAACTCTTTAATTAATTTAAAATTGTTTTAAACAAACTATTAAATTTAAAACTTGTTTTTACTTCTAAATAAACACATTTTTTATTTAATTACCTTTCCAAGAAAAATAAACAATTTAATTATCTCATCGTTTTTAAATTGTGTCAAAAGTTTTATAAAAAATTTTGCGATTTAATTAGTATCCTAAATAATTTATATCACAACCACAAAATAAATAAAACATAGAATCGGGCAACTAGGAAAAAATGTCCGGTTTCGTTCGAGCCATCAAACGAAAAACCGGACTGGTCTAAGGTATAACAAAATTAACAAATCTGTAATCTCCCATTTAGTCCAAGATCTTCATCTTTAGTCCTGTCATTGTCCGCCTTGGTCTTCTAGTCTTCATTTTGTTTAGGATTACAATATTTATTTACAAATACACTAAAAATAAATCAATAAAAATAAACCTAAGGTTTACATCGGGGTTCCAAATAACCCATAAAAATACAAAGATCAACAAACAATACAACCACAGGTCTCTAGTGCTCGATTCAATCAACACAATCACAACAAACGAAAAAGGCTCGATCTTTTGTCAAACAATAGTTTTGACAAATAAAACAATAGATCGATAAAAAAAAATATGTCTAAACGCGCGTAAAGGTGGCTCTGATACCACTGTTGGGAATCATGGTACCACTTTTAACTTTTAAAACAATAATTATTTAAACCTACAACAAAACAGATCAGATCTGGATTTCTTTCAGTGATCCGATTACACGCGTATAAACAATATTAAATAAACCAACCATAGGGTGTTCAGATATTATACCTTTGACGATAACCAGATCTGAAACACCTCAGGACAACGAACGTCACGCTAGTTGACACGTACACGAAACCCGCAGCAAAACGTCACACGAGATGCGCAAGGGGAGGCCGATCACGACGGTGGTCAACGATAGTGGTGGCCGGTTACAGCGGTGCACGACGGCAGGTGGTGGTGGTTCGGCGTCGGACTCGCAAAGGGAAAGGGGGGCGCCGATTTTGGGGTTGGGAGGATTAGGGTTTAGGTTTGATTATAATGTTATATTTATAAGCATTATAATTACACACTGGTCCCCTATTGTATTAACAGTTAATACCCTATTATAATTAATTATTTAATTATCAACCTTTCTATTTTACTATCTACTAATAATCAGTAAAATGTAATCTATAAATATTTAACAGATTAAACATTTATGCCCCATAAATAATTAATTAATCAGATAATTAAGTATCTCAATCTCTAATAAATATTTCTCTAAATATTTATTCACCGTCTAATAAAATCCGTCTTTCGTGAACTACAATATTTAACAATAAATATTATATAATTGTTCGTTGCCTAAGGTGTAACTCTTTGGATCGTACCTCGTTAGTAACGTTGACTTAATTGACGATCGGATATCATATATCCAACATTAAGATCATCCTTTACAATCCTAAGTTGCCTTCTTGTTTCCACAACATGTGTTTTAATCAGTTCTTTGGCCTCATGCTTGCTTCCAAAAAGTTAACTAATGTAGAAATTGCTACTGTTTTCATTTGCATTCCTTGAATACATAAGCATATTTTTCCTAACAGTAGACTCACTCACATCAGAATCAGACTCATTATCCAATATTTCATTATTCAACACCTCTTGGTCTATTTCCCCATCAACCTCATTGGATTGGTTGTTAATGTTCTCAACATCTAGGTCAATGTTCATCCTGAAATCCCTCATGTCAACCTCAACATCATTTATACAATTGTCATCACCTTTAAAATCACTGTCATCTTCTTTATTCACATCCTCATTATCTTCATGGACGTCATCATTATATTCATGGACTTTCTCATTCTCACCCAATCCCTCATTGACATTTTCATTCTCACCCAGTCTCACATTGACATTTTCATTCTCACCCAATCACTCATTGACATTTTCATTCTCACCCATAATATCATCTTGAATGTTTGCATTCTTACCTAAGTTATCATCAACCCCAAAGAAAATCTCAAATCTGTCATCATCCAATAAATCCATGAAAGTTAGGTCTTCATGTGTCTCACCAATGATATCATGTTCAATGCTTGCATTCTTAATGACTGCTTCTTCTTGATGACAATTCCCACTAGACTCTGCTATATCGTTAACTGTCTCATGGTATCCCAACAGTAACTTACTTGAACTCGTCTTGTTAACCACATTGTTCTCTACCACATCATCACTTACTTCTTCAATCCTCCATTTGGAAGGGGAGCAGAAATATGTATGCACAGTTGTCGTATCAAACTCAGTGTATACATTAATTAGCTTATGATCAGTAGTGTATTTTGAAAAGGCCAAGACATCTGAATCACTGCCTAAAGCTTGAAGTCCAAAATCTAAATCTGTGTTAGGTACTAGATAGTGGTAATACCTTACTATTTTCATTGGATAACCTAACATCGTCATCACAAAATCCAACTCATGCACAGAGAACCTTTCAATATCAAGCAAATCAAGATAATCTACCTTGCCTTCCACATACATACTGTCTGGAAATCTAGTAACCATACCCCCATGATGCAACTTAATGGAAAATAGATGAGGATGTTCATGAATGCAAAATCCTTTTGCATTTTAAGAAGATTACAGATCATTCCAAATTTGTATGTTTTAATCACATAAAAATCATCAATGAACCGAAACAAATGTGAAGATATATTACCGTAAAATGAATCCACTTCAGCTTGATCAAGATGTTGTCGAATGAAGAACCCACCTGCCATCGTCTTCTCCAGAGGTGAATTAGGGTTTTTTTTCTTAGAATCGTGAGTAAGTGATCGACGATTGAGTATTTGAGAGGGAAATGTGGTCTGACATAAAGCAGGGGTTAAAAAGACGAAAATGCCTCGCATGTGAGGGGCACATACCAAGACTTAACAGATAAATTGGATGGGGGGTTAATCAAAAGGACGTAAAGTGCGCAAAGGTTTCAAAAAAAGGACATAGAGTATAATTAATGAAGCCAAAGAAAAATATTTGCAATTTGCCTTATAGATAAAGGACACAATTTATAATTTACTCTTAAAAATATCATAGAACCTTTGGTATACTTAAATCTTTTAATACACAAGATTTTAACCTAATACACTAAGGTAGCGTTTGGTATGCAGGAATGAGATGTGTAATGGAATGGACGATTACGAGAGAATGAAAAAAATAGTGTTTGGTTGGACGATGGAATGGAATCACCCATTCCACAAAGAATGTCATTCCCTCTAAATCCCTCAAATTCATTCCATCCACCCCTCTTATTTTTTTTTTTTTTCATTCCATCCACTCTTTCACCCTTTATCACCACCACACCCTCCTCCTACCACCACCACCACCACCAACCACCACCCACCACAACCAATCACCACCACCTCCATCACCCACCACCGCCGCCGCCACCGCCTCCACCACCTACCGCCATCTCTCGCCGCCACCACCACCGCCACCCACCCCCACCTCCCACCTCCCACCGTCGTCGCCGCCACCGTCACCACCACCACCACCACCCACCGACACCTTCCACCACCGCCACCTTCCACCACCGCCACCGTCACTGCCGCCTCCTCCACCACCCACCACACCACCTCCTACCATCGCCACAACCACCCACAACCACCCACCACCGCCGCCATCACCACTTCCACCCACCACCACTCACCACCGATTTTATTCCTTCGTCTTTTCTAGCCTACCAAACAACATAAAGTAATGATTTATTCCATTTCTTCATGGTAACCAAACAAGACAATATTTCTTTGTCCATTCCATTATCTCGTTCATTCCATTCTCTTATCCATTCCATTATCTCATACCAAACATACCTAAAAGAATTTACGAAACTCTGGCACTTCAAGGCCCAAAGTCAGTTCTCAGTCAAAACATCGAAATCTAAATCATTGTTATCGTTGTTCGTTACGGTTTCATCTCTGTGTAAGAACTGAGAAGCAATGAAGCTCGCATGGCTCAGGTCTCTAGAAACTTCTCATCAGGACTGCGTGTGGGCTTGTACGTGGGTCCCTGCGACCGATAGAAGCCCCGGCCTCCTCCTCACCGGATCCCTCGACGAGACGGTCAAGCTATGGAATACCGATGACCTCTCCCTTGTCCGTACAAACACCGGTCACTGCCTCGGCGTCATCTCCGTCGCCGCTCATCCTTCTGGAAAAATCGCTGCCTCCGCCTCCATGGATAGCTTCATCCGTGTGTTTGATGTTGAATCTAACAACACTATTGCTACTCTCGAGGCTCCTCCTTCTGAAGTGTGGCATATGCAATTCGATCCTAGGGTAAAACAGTTATCTCCTCATTTTTATTGATAAATTCTGTTGATAACGATCTGTCTATCTAAATAACAAAATATTTAGGGTTTAACTGATTTCTTGGTGATTTTGTTGTCAGAACTCCTTTTGGCTAATATTTTGATTCCAAGTTAACCTTTCATGCTTGCTAATTATCTGAAAAACTTTCATAGGCTTCTGTTTTTCTTTTAGTAATTGATAATACATTTAAGTGAGTTACAATATATCTAAATGCAAGCTGAGATTACCAAATTGTTTGGAAAATTCATTTCAATCTAGGGTTGTGCACAAAGAAACCGAAAATCAAACTGTATCCATAACTGGAAAAAATGAACTGAATTGTGAATTCGATTTACTCGGTTTAACCGATTTAACTAAATAACTATATCTGTTAGTTCAACCGAATAACCATATCCGGATTGTGAATTCAGTTACCGGATATACCGATTTTTTTAAATCGGTTGAATTCTGTTCGGTTTGGTTTTCGGATAGGCCTAAAAGAATTCAAAACCGAATAAACCAACACCCGTATTTCAATCTTTTGTGACATGGCAGAGCACTGGATTCCTGTTTAGTATCTGATTCCTTGTAGACAAATTAATGAACTTCAATTCCTACTCAAATCTTGAGTTTCATGCTCCCAAAAGCTTGATAAATCAGTATAGATTTATCTCGATAATTACATACTTAAATCAAATAATTGTGTCTGACAGGGTACCACTCTTGCTGTTGCTGGAGGCAGCAGTGCATCAGTCAAACTATGGGATACTGCTGAATGGAAACTAGTATCAACTTTATCAATTCCTCGGCCCGAAGGCTCAAAGCCTTCTGACAAAGGCAACAACAAGAAATTTGTTCTTTCTGTCGCGTGGAGCCCAAGTGGAAGACAACTGGCATGTGGGTCCATGGACGGTTCAATTTCTTTATTTGATGTACATCGAGCGAAATTCTTGCATCACCTTGAAGGCCACACAATGCCTGTTCGTTCTCTTGCATATTCACCACTAGACCCGAGGGTTCTTGTTTCAGGCTCAGATGATGAATGCATCCACATGTATGATGCAGAAGGGAAAACACTGTTTTCATCGATGTCTGGCCATTCTAGTTGGGTTTTGAGTGTTGACGTGAGCCCAGATGGTGCAGCGATTGCATCAGGTTCAAGTGATAGAACCGTGAGGTTGTGGGACCCTAAAATGAGGGCAGCGGTTCAGACCATGACTAACCATACTGACCAGGTTTGGGGGGTGAAGTTTGAAGCTGTGGGTGGTGGAGTTAGGGGGAGTCTGCTTGCAAGTGTATCAGATGATAAAAGCATCTCATTGTACAATTATTCTTAACCGTTGATTATCAAGATGATAGTGTTCCTAAATTTCGCCCTTGTTTTTCGTTTGGTTTTTTTCCTATTTCTTTTTTCTTTTCTATTGTAACCTGGAAACTGTTATCTCAAACCCTCTAATTACAGTTGTTTTCTATAAATTTGATTATCTGATTCCATTGACTGTTTCCATTTCACAGGTGGTTCTTGAGGTTTGTAATCTTCGCTGTCTTTTTTGGGTTTTGAATGTTGTATTTGATGTTAAAATGTAAAAAGGTAACAGTTTTTTTTGCAGATATGAAGGGGCCAGCATGTTACCATTAACTTTTGAAAAACGTGCCTCGGGGTCTTTAGGCCTCGCTTCATGTACACGTGGCTCAAAATTAGGGTTTGGAAGAGGCTATATGTAAAAATGACCAAAAGAATGAGGAGATTATGAATGATTTTCTTAATGAAAGGTGATATGTAAAAAAGATTAGAGAGATGCAGCTTTTGGTCGTACATAAAGGTTATTTGGTTGTACATGGAGCAAAGCCTCACGTACGTGAAGCTCTAGCCTCGTGTCTCGTTTTTCGGTACCAAAATCTGTTCTTATTTTGTGTTGATGGTCAGTTTCAATCGCTTTATATGGGTTCCACATGTTTAATTGTGTTAAATACTTCAGTTTATGATCGTTTTTATAGATACCAAACCAAACGTAACCAGTATAATCCCACTCATATCATAGCTATTGGTAGGGTCTGAGAAGAGTGTGATGGTGGCAAACCTTACCTCTACTCCGGGTGATAGATACGTATGATCGTTTCTATAGATACGTACAAAAACCTATGATCGTTTCTATAGATACGTACATGATTTCATTTCCTCTGTAGAAACATATAAAAGGACGTGAAGTATTCTTGCGTTTTTTAATTTGATGGCCACAGGTCTGTTAGGGTTATTTGTAAATCCCCAGTGGTCTAAATAGGATTAATCGACCTTAGAAATTTGAAGGAGTCTTGTTCGGTTCCTGGTTCCTGTATGTTGTATTTTATGATTTCTATGGTCATTTTGTTGTTCGATCCACCATCTAAGTCCTCTTTTCTCTCTATTTTTCTGGTGTGCTATCAAATTCATGTCTCCCAACAATAATTCAAAAACAAGGCGCACACATATGAAACGAATGTTAAATTCCCTTCGTACGCGAAACTACCCTTGCGCTGCATATCATCCGTAAAACATACATTGAATATAATGCATATGAAAATCTGCTTGTGTATTCCTCGTATTATTCGCGTATCTGGCACTATTTAATGCATGGACGTTAGACAAATATGAAAACCAATTTCTTAACTCATCTGAACACAACTAGAGATCAATGTGAATCAGTTATATTTTTATTGATAATAGTGATCCAAACATATCAGAACCCTATACAATCATGCAAGTGGTGTTGTACAACAGTATCAAAAGGTCAAACCACGACCGGTGCCACTTTATATCCACAAGTTTTCATGACACCCCATAGAAAATAGTAGGGCGTTCGTCAAGTTTGATGCTCATTTAAAAATGGTTCAAATGTTAAAGCATGATTAATGCCACTTCATATCCACAAGTTTTCATGACACATAATAGAAAATGGTGAGGCCTGCGTCAAGTTTGTTGCTCATTTAAAGAATGGAGTCTTTTTGTTCTTTTTAATGAATTTAAATATGCGTGTCCGAGGTATACATCATCCTTTTACTAGTGCATTGTATAAGGATAACATATCAGCAGAGAATGGTAGCTAGACTTTGTCTTATGATGTTGATAGTATCTTACCTTCTCGACTTTTCTTAAATATTATTTTTATTTTCATCTTGTTAATCTAGCTGCCGCTGTTAACAAAAATAACGAAACATTTGTTATCTATTTTACTATATTTGTCCTGAAACAGAGATGTGTTCTGAAAAAGACTGGAAATAATCACTTTAGTAGGTTTTTATATATTGTTATAATAGACTAGTATAGAGACCTTACTAAAATGCTTACTTTGGGTCTCTTTCTACCAACACATCTTTCATTCGATGCAAGATTTAGTAAAACTTGTAATACACTTAAGCCCCATGTCGTGCTACCAATGTTGCATTATTTTTATTAAAACTGGTCACTAAAAGATTAGACGTTGTATATTTACTATATCACCCTTATTCAATACAATGGTTAAACAAGTGAAGTGAAATGAGGATAATACAAAGTTGAATGAAAACCATGATACAGTGTTTAAAGATACGAGAACTACAACACATAACTATGGTACAATGTTAAAGTATGAGAAACTGTGATATAATGTTGAATTATGTGAACTACAAATACAATTATGATACAATGTTGAAGTAGGAGAATTACAATACATAACCGTGATACAATGTATGGATATAAAAACTGTCAGACATTACATAACATATTATTTCCACAATAAGTTATGTAATTACACTTCTAGTTTTGATTGATGCTTTCTAAATAAGCAACATGGACATTTTACTTGACATGTTTTTGAAGTCCAAACATCTTAGCAAACGGCGAGAAAGGTACGAGAATCGTTGATAACATAAAAATATTAAGAATGCATAAACAACGGTTAATGTTTGTTACAATGAGCTGTAAGCCAATTTAAGCGTATGTCTGGCCATCATTCTTAAGCTAATATGCCATCTCCATTTAATGTAGTAGTAAAGGCATGAAAACTTAGGAGACGTAACATTAACTTCTGTAAAAGGGATAAGAAGACTCGACCTTCTTTTAAACATGCAACAATCTGAATGCATGCTCTATCATTTTCCGCTAGGTGTAATCAAAACCTGCTATTTGTAGTGACATCAGTTGCGCTATAACATTTTGATAGGTTGATAGCTTGCACAACACTACTCGCCTCATTGACCTTACGAACCATTTTTTTTGAACGGCAAATTTTATTATTATTATTATTATTTTTAATTTTGTCTTGGACAAGGTTTGAACCCATAACCTTTTTGGTTGTGGGACTCCCCTTTTACCATTAGACCCCAACCCCCCACTCCCTTACGAACCACTTAGAAACGTCAAATGATATCGTTATTGTAAAGAGTTTTGATATGGTTTGATCACCGCAGTCGAAAAACACCATGATTCATAGTGATCTATTTGTATTTATTTTCAGATGCGTTTATAAATTTCTTTTATAGATGTGTCTAAACTTTTTATAGATGTGTCTAAACTTCATGTTTCATATGATACGTGAATTAATGGTAATATGCGATCTTTGTGTCACATGACACTTGACTATAATAAAGATTACTTTTTGACATAACTATAAGGTTATATCGCACCTCAAAAAACGACTAGTTTCATGATTTTTTCAACTACACGTTTCATGTATTTATGTTTTTACATTGTTAGAAAATGAAAAGACTTTTTTTTCTCTCCTCATTAAATATAATAGAATTCAAAATATTTTATAAAACATATAAAACACAAATCATCTAATTTTAGTTTTGTATTGAAAATATGAAAGGACTCAATAACTGATATATTATACCAATTATGAAACATTTATTTTGAATTAAAAATCTACATCTGAAAATACAGTTACATTCATAATGTTAACATATTAAAAAGTTCAAAATTCAAAATCTTGATCCTAGGGTAAAAAAAACAAGAAGAGGGCAAACTCGTAAATAAAAGGAAACACAGACCCCAAGCTCTAAACCAATCCTAAAATGGCTGCTTGATGTCTGATTTTGAGTCTTGAGCCGCTGGAACTTGACCTGAAGACATAAAAAATCTAGAGAGAGAAAGTTGTAGAGCGAGAGTGCAAGAAAGCCCACACCCACAGCACATATTGCTTTGCTGTGTGTATAATATACAAATACACACACATAGACATACACATAGACATACAAATTCTTACGTCATTTCTGAGATTGAAAGAAATATTCCAAAAAGTTCTCTGCTTTGCATCATCATCTTCATAAGTTCATAATCTTTGTTAAATAATCTTGGGCTTCTTGTTTATCATCATCTTATCATTATTATTACCGATCTGAGTCACCGACTGGTTCTCCGTTTTCTTGATGAGAAGAAGATTGATCGGGGTTTTGTAGTCATCGTTAATGGTATGCTAATTTTTTTTTTTGTGGATTAGGTCAATGATTATTGGTCCAATTTGCTTGATTGTTTGTTGTTGAAGTCAAATCTGCTCAACGGAGTTTCCAAATGATTGAATCTTATTTTCTTTGTTGTCAATTGATTATATGTGTTGATGGTTTTAGGTTTATGCTAAATTTAAGTTGGAAGATGATGTTTTTCTGTGATAATTAGGCAATTAAATTTAGGGAGCAAAATTAGTTTAAATTTATTGATGATTTTGCTTGAAATTGTAGTTGATGTTTTTAGAGGTTAAATTGAGGGGCTAGTTGAACAGAATATGCAAGTAGCAAACTTGTTACAGCTTACATATGTTGTGAAGGAATCTAGGGTTTTGTTTCTCATGAAATGTTATGTACTATCTTCAACATTTTATTGTATGTGATTTGTGAAGGATTAATCTTGATTTCCAACAATTTGTTGATTATTTCAAACCCTAAGTCCAATTCTCCCAAAGCTTACCTTAGATTTATTGATGAATTTTCGTTATGGAGCACGATTACTGGACATAGATTGGTGATTCCTATGTTCAAGAAGCTTAATTTGGGTATTCTTGGATAACAAGTCATCATTGTTTGGCTTGCAACTTGGGCTTTGAGTAATGGTTTCACTAGAAAGTGAAAAAGCCCCGCCACGTCACTGCCATGTGAGCGGGAGTGAAACAACCACTAACCAAAACCACTAAAGTGTGTAATGGTTTCCTTGGTTTTAAATTGCGCGCATATTGCATGCATAATGCGTATTGTGCCGTAGCGCTGGAGTTGGCGCATCGCTGCACCTGATGCGTAGCGATTACATGATGTGTGGATATTGCGCCGTTGCTCGCATTATGCGGTGTTCGCATGTAGCGCTCTGATGCACGCAACTATGATTTTTTGGGGTTTTTTTTTTGAATGGCAGATTTTTTGGGTTTTTGAATTTGGGTCTGTGTATAAACCGAAAATGGGCCTGGGCCTGGAGACCTGGAGAAATATTTTAGCATGCCTCATTTAGTCATTTGGACAAAAAAAATGCAATTCTATCTTTTTATTGTATGATTTCTTTTTTGTTTAAGTATGTTTTTACAACTTGTTATGTATAAATAATATTTTAGTATTTTTTAATAAAGAGCGCATCGCATACGTGATGCGCTCGCATCGCGCATCGGATTTTGGGACCAAACGCATCGGAGCGCATCGCGCAATTTAAAACCAAGATGGTTTCACTATCCAACATTAATTATTTTTTTTTAAATTTAAATTGCATTGATTGGTTGTCTGCAAGCTGAGGGAGTGCCCGACGCCGTGAATTGCCCCACGGCTTTGCTCTTCATGCCCCTTTAATGCCTAAGGAGGGCGGTGTTCCACGCCTCACCCCTTTGCCACATCACTCACGCCCATTACACATAGCCTTACTGTTCCCCATTAGAGATGAAAAGAAAAATCATGCAGTCATGATGAGTACAAATTTCGTCAGGAAATTGTATGTACAACTAAGTTTGTTATTTGTTAAGCGAGGTTAAATATTTACCATTACTTAAATTATATATTAATACTATTCACCATCAATTCTATTATTTTGTAGTCAATTAAGTTGCTTTTTGACTCGAAATTCGGATCGCATGAACATTTTATAACAAATTTAACTGTTATAAGGGTTGTAACTAAGTACCTTGTCATTAAAAGGTAGTACACGTCATTATTTCTAGGGTTCAGTTACTAGTTTGCAACATTGAATTTCTAGGATTTGCATTTTATATCCTTTATTTGTGTAACAAAATAAAATACTTGCAGGCGGCACCGGTTAATATTATTGTGGGGTCACATGTTTGGGTTGAAGATCCTGCTTTAGCATGGATTGATGGGGAAGTGATCCGAATTAATGCGCAAGAGCTTCATGTACATACCACAAAGGGAAAGACTGTAAGTTTCATATGTTAATTGCTAATGTGGCGCTGGTTGACGACGTGCCCCTGTCACGTATGCAAAAATGCTTATGTGAAACAAAATTGGAAAAATACATTCACATGTTTGAAAATGATCCTTGTTTGAAATCTGTATATTCAAATAATTATTAGATGTCAAATCAGATGCTCCATGGCATATACATATGCATATACACTAAAATGACTAATACTAGATTACTATCTCACATCATCGTTTTTTAGAAAAATCAGCAAAAACGACCAAGAGATCATTCGTCGCTACAACTGGTAATAAAATGTAACCTGGTTGCTAAAACCAGTAGTAAAGTATAAGTTGGTTTCTTTTTTGCTCCTAATTCAAAATTGGTTTCTAAAAGCTGGAAAACAAATTCATGTCACCAGTTTTTGAAAACTCAGCAAAAAATGACCAAGAGATTATACGTTGCTACAACCGCTAGTAAAGTTGTTTCTATTTTGCTCCTGATTCAAAGTTGGTTTCTAAAAGCGGGAAAAAAGGTCACGTCATCAACTTTTGAATAATCAACAAAAAATAACCAAAAGGTCATTCGTTGCTACAATCGGTAGTAAAGTTTAATTCGGTTTATACTTTGCTTCTAATTAAAATTTGGCGAATAAAAGCGGGAAAAAAAATGTAAATTTAGTTTCTATTTTGTGTAGTTTGCTCTTACTTCTATCAATGTATCAAGTTATCATTCTATCTTGCAGCAACTAGTAGCTTTACTCCTTTTGGAATTTGGTTTGATTTAATTTGACTACATTCAGATTGTTACAAATGTCTCAAAAGTGTTCCCTAAAGATACTGAAGCTCCTCCAGGAGGTGTAGATGACATGACACGTCTTTCATATTTACACGAACCAGGAGTGTTGCAAAATTTGGCAACCAGATATGAACTTAATGAGATTTATGTGAGATGTCACTGCATTTTTCTTAAAAATAAAAAACGTTCTCGTGAAGAACAGAATTAATGACTGCTTCTGTGTTTTTTGTAGACATATACCGGAAATATTTTAATTGCTATAAATCCATTTCAAAGATTGCCTCATTTGTATGATACCCACATGATGGAACAATATAAGGGAGCAGGATTTGGAGAACTTAGTCCCCATGTTTTTGCTGTAGCAGATGTTGCATATCGGTATATTAATTTAATAATATTCTACTTTGTAATTTAGTTTACTCAATGTTCCTTTAACTTTAGGCTGAGCTAATTATTTTAATTTCTACTTTTTTTAAATTTAGGGCGATGATTAATGAAGGAAAAAGTAATTCAATCTTGGTCAGTGGAGAAAGTGGTGCTGGTAAAACTGAAACAACAAAGATGCTCATGAGATATCTTGCACATTTAGGTGGTCGATCCGGTGTGGAAGGACGCACAGTTGAACAACAAGTTCTGGAAGTAAGATTGAATTTACTTTATTGCCCATGACATCTCGAGTCTAGTTCTTGAAATGTTATGAACAAATGTGTATTCATTTGCAGTCAAATCCAGTACTTGAAGCATTTGGGAATGCAAAAACTGTCAGGAACAACAACTCAAGGTATATGATTACTCTAAAACTTTTATATTCTGATTTTTCAGTAATGTGTTAATAGTTGGAGTTTTTTTCTATGTAATTAACTTTTTTTTACCATGTTGGTTTTGGCATGGTCAAAATAGTCGTTTTGGTAAATTCGTTGAGATACAGTTTGATAAAAGTGGGAGGATATCGGGGGCGGCTATTAGAACTTATCTGCTTGAGAGATCCCGTGTTTGCCAGATATCAGATCCTGAAAGGAACTACCACTGTTTTTATCTTCTTTGTGCTGCACCACCTGAGGTATTTATGAGTAAATTACAAAAAAATGGTCCTTGTGGTTTGGCAGAACTTATGAATACGGTCCCTGTAATTCATTTATTAAAAAATGGTCACTGTGCTATTCACTTACGAATACGGTCCCTGTCCCGGTAAAATGATTAGGAGATGTATATATGTGGAGGCCACCCAAGTGTTCAACTTTTTTCATTAAGGTCACGTCACCCGAAACGACTTTATATGCCACGCAAGTATATGTATCTGATATTTTGGTTTTGATTATACTAATTTTGGTTGAAAACATGTCAAATGACAATTTACAGAAACACCCTTAAGAAGAAAACATGCCTTTGATAAGGCGTCAATGTGTTATAGGTTAAAGCGGTTATCTTTTCAAAACAATTACGAGCATTTTTGTCATTCGGCATGCTTTTGACCGAAATGTTATAAATGAAGCCATATACATATGTTGAAGTAGTTTTAATATATGGGTGGCCTGGCCTCCACATACATAATCCGATGACTAAACTACCCTCATCTTCTTCGTCTATGAGTTTCCTCTTTGATTTTTATTTATTTTTAAACTCAAATTCATAAATTCAAGGACTTGATACTCACGAGCAATTTTTTTCTCAATTTGCAGGATAGAGAAAAGTTTAAATTGGAGAGTCCACAGTCATACCATTACTTAAATCAGTCAAAATCGTATGAGCTTGAGGGTGTAAGTGATGCTCATGAATATCTTGCTACCAGAAGGGCAATGGAAATTGTTGGAATCGGTGAAGAAGAACAAGTTAAATCTCTCTTTTTTTCCTCTAAATTTCATATATCTCTTATTATTATTATTATCTCTTTTTTGGTTTCTTACATTTCAAATATCTTTCAGGATGCAATTTTTAGGGTTGTAGCTGCAATTCTTCATCTTGGTAATATCGAGTTTGCAAAAGGAGAGGAGATCGACTCTTCGGTGCTTAAAAATGAGAAATCTAGGTTTCATCTGAATGTGACAGCTGAATTGCTGATGTAGGTTTAATTTTTTTAATTAATATTCTAAGTGATGAATTCTTGGTCAGTTTCAATTTCGATTAACCACACAATCTATCAACAGGTGTGATGCTAAAAGTCTAGAGGATGCATTGATTAAACGTGTAATGGTGACACCAGAAGAAGTTATTACAAGAACTCTTGATCCTGAAGCTGCACTCGGTAGTAGGGATGCTTTAGCTAAAACAATCTACTCTCGTTTGTTTGACTGGTAAAAACGGGTGAAATATTTAATTACATGTAATTATTTTTCTAAGAATCTAATATTTAGCTCTTTTGCTCTAAATCTTGTAGGATTGTGGAGAAAATAAACAATTCGATTGGGCAGGATCCGAATTCAAAATCACTAATTGGTGTTCTTGATATATACGGGTTTGAAAGTTTTAAGTATAACAGGTACTTTATTAGAATTCATTCTATCTTAAGGAATTAACTTGAGTGATATGATTCTGATAGTAGGTGTTTTGAAATAGTTTTGAGCAGTTCTGTATCAACTTCACAAATGAAAAACTGCAACAACATTTCAACCAGGTTAGGTTTTATCGAACACCCCAGTGTTTACATATATTAAGTTTATCTGCTGATTTTTTTTTTCTTGTAAAATTTTTCATTGCAGCATGTGTTTAAAATGGAACAAGAAGAGTATACAAAGGAAGCGATAAATTGGAGCTATATAGAGTTTGTTGACAACCAAGATGTTTTGGATCTTATTGAGAAGGTTTTGTACATCCTGCATGTTTGTATGTACTTGCTATTCATACATCAATTCTTGTAATGAAAACTTATGAAATTTATTACAGAAACCTGGAGGAATAATCGCACTTCTGGACGAAGCCTGGTGTTAACCCTATATTCATATATCAAATTTCCTATTATCATATATTTATATTTTAAAACATAGTTTATATTACATAAATGATTTATGTTCTTGAAATGCTTATGCAGCATGTTCCCAAAGTCTACTCATGAAACCTTTGCTCAGAAGCTGTATCAAACATTTCCAAAAAATAAACGGTTCATCAAACCCAAGCTTTCTCGCACTAGTTTTACGATATCTCATTATGCAGGGGAGGTAAGTTGGTGTTTATGCGATTAATTATTATGTATCATAATGTAGGGGAGGTAAAGATGTTACTAAGGGTATCTTTGGTGGTAAGAGAATAAAAGAATGGGAATGATAGTGAAAGAGTGTTTGATTTGAGGATATGGGTTTTGAACATAGATTTCATACTCATAAATATGGGCATTTGTTAAACCCATCATATAGCTTGGGATTAGAAAATCCATTCCCAATCACTCTCCTCTCTTTATCCAAAATAAAAATTTCAAGTAATCCTTATGTTTAAAAGCAAATTTTTATTTATTAAACAACAGTTTTCAAGTAATCCTACTCATTCCCATTCCACCACACTATCAAACCTATACCCATAGTGATTTCTGACTGCAAACCGAACTCCACCTAATATGCAAGCTTTCGCTGGTGTACTGCAGGTGACTTATTTAGCTGATCTGTTTCTAGACAAAAACAAGGATTATGTGGTGGCTGAGCATCAAGATTTATTAACTGCCTCAAAATGCCCCTTTGTTGTTAGTTTATTTCCTCCGCTTCCTGTAGAATCATCCAAATCTTCCAAATTTTCCTCTATTGGTTCGCGATTTAAGGTATATATACGTTCTTTCCCACTTGTCTTTATGTAAATTTAACACCTGCATAAAAACATCTGATAAAAAATGAATTTGCCTACTAATTGCAGCTGCAACTTCAGTCTTTAATGGAAACCTTGAGCACAACAGAACCGCATTACATTAGATGCGTGAAGCCAAACAATGTTCTCAAGCCTGCTATTTTTGAAAACCTAAATATTATCCAACAATTACGCTGTGGTGTAAGTATTTTTCATGTTTCTTTTTTTATTCAATCTTCAATACTTTCATACATTGAGGGTGGGGGGTTGGGGCCTAGTGGTAAGAGGGGAGTCCCACAACCAAGAGGTTGTAGGTTCAAACCTTGTCTAGGGCAAAAAAAAAATCTCTGTTAAAAAAAATACTTTCATACATTGGTTTAAATTAACCTTTTAATGCAGGGTGTTCTCGAGGCAATCAGGATCAGCTGTGCTGGTTATCCCACCAGGCGAACATTTGATGAGTTTCTTCTTCGTTTTGGTGTTCTTTATCCTGATGTTCTTGATGGAAAGTATGGGTTTAGAACCTTTTTGTTTCTGATATTTCTGTTTTTTTTCTTAAGTTTAATTTTCTAATAATGGTTTTATCATGTAGGTATGATGAGAAGGTTGCATGCCAGATGCTGTTGGATAAAATGGGGTTAAAAGGCTACCAGGTAACAGCGACCTTTGACATATATTAACATCTTTAAAAATCCCACTATTCTGTTGCAAACATAGTATTTCTGAGGTCTAGAAATCAAGATTCCTAATTTTAACTATCTTTGCAGATCGGCAAAACAAAGGTGTTTTTACGTGCTGGTCAAATGGCTGAGCTTGATGCCAGGAGGGCTGAGGTTCTTGGAAATGCAGCTAAAATCATTCAAAGGCAAATGCGAACTTATATTGCACGCAAGGAGTACATTTTAATACGCAAAGCTGCTATTCAGTTGCAGGCTTGCTGGCGAGGTATCTCTTTATTCACAGTTAGGATTATACACCTATATAGCATGCAAGGAGTATATTTTAACAGGCTGTTTCACTAATTAAACAAAACAAATAGGAAAGCAACACTAATACGTGAACCGTTTAATGGTTCTCATTTGAACTTATCCCATGTTATACACATATACATATATGTGTGTGAAATTTTGAAATTTTTGGAGGATATATATGAAATTAGCCCTTGATTTTTTTATTACTATCCTCAAGTTGTAATGGAGTTGTGATTCATGTTTTTATTATTTGATCACAGCTTTATCGGCTTGCAAGCAATTTGAAATATTGAGAAGAGAAGCGGCAGCAGTGAAGATTCAAAAGTACTTGAGGTGTTTTGTTGCTAGCAAATCCTATCAAACACTTAGGGCATCTGCCATTACATTACAAACAGGATTAAGAGCAATGACTGCTAGAGATGAGTTCAGACACCGAAAGCAAACTAAAGCTGCAATTTTTATACAGGTTCTATAAAGGAAATAAATTATAAATTAATTTTAATAAATGGATGCATAATAAATTGTTTTTATGGTGGAATGTAGGCTCACTACCGTTGCTACAAAGCGCAATCTTACTACAAGAGTCTTCAGAAGTCTGCATTATATACTCAGTGTTGTTGGAGGCGTAGAGTTGCTAGAAAAGAGCTTCGGGCGCTTAAAATGGTGTTTATATCCTTAACTCAAAAATTGAAAATCTTATGTTTTTTGGTAACTAAAATATGTTTTAGTGTTGGTGATTAATTATTTGTAAATTTCAGGCTGCAAGGGAGACTGGGGCCCTCAAAGAGGCGAAAGACAAATTAGAAAAGCGTGTGGAAGAACTTACATGGCGTTTGCAGTTGGAGAAGCGACTAAGGGTAAATTTAGTAGTTTTACTCGATCATTCTTGCCCCTTGGCTTTATAATTTACGAGTTTTTTTAAAAATTAAAATTGTTATGCAACTCTTTACAGACTGAATTAGAAGAGACAAAAGCACAAGAAACTGCAAAGTTGCAGGATGTTTTACGTATGATGCAAATCCAAATAGATGAAGCAAATGCTAAAGTAATTAAAGAGCGTGAGGCAGCACGAAAGGCTATTGAAGAAGCACCACCAGTTGTTAAGGAGACACCTGTCATAATTCAAGACACTGAAAAAATTGACGCCTTGACTGCTGAGGTTGGAAGCTTAAAGGTAGCCACTTTAACTAATTTCATACCTTTCTAGATGGTGATAAATTGTGACTAAAATAAATGATAATTGAATCGGTGGTGGCTTACTCACTTCTGTAACTTTTGAAGGCATTGCTGTTAAGTCAAAAACAAGAGGTAGAAGAGGCTAGAAAGTCTTTGATTGAAGCTGATGCAAAGAATGCTGATTTAATGAAAAAATTTGAAGATGCTGAGAAAAGAGCAGAACAACTTCAAGAATCTAACCAAAGGTTTGTGGTCATAATATTAAAATAATTCGACATCCATAGTGGTTTTTTTATGTTAACACCTTTCATGTAAAAAGATAAAGGTTTAAGTTTTTTAATTTATATCCATATAGTATGCCATTGATGCACTTGATTGTTTGGGATGAGAGTTTTTTTTATATCTTTATTATTATTTTATAGACTTGAAGAAAAGCTCTCGAATATGGAATCTGAGAATCAAGTACTTCGCCAGCAAGCACTGACCATGTCACCAACTGGAAAATCCATATCTGCAAGACCAAGAACAATGATTATTCAGGTACCATACAAAGTGAATTTGGAGTATAGTTATTATTGTTGCTTAGTTTACAGGCATTGTTAATTTTTCTTTTGATGGATCTACAGAGAACTCCAGAGAATGGAAATGTTCAAAATGGAGAAACAAGAGTGGCTACACCTGTAAGAATACTTGATATATTTGAAATAGACTCCATAAACATATTAAAATGAAAAAAATGAATTTTTCTTTTTATATTTTGTCATGTTTTTCAGGAGACAACACATGCTCTGCAAAATTCAAGAGAGCCTGAGTCTGAGGAGAAACCACAAAAGTCCCTTAATGAAAAACAACAAGTAAGTGACTATTAGTATTAATTATGCTAATTTGTATTCTTAAAAGCCAATTGATACTCTTTTAATATTATGATATTTTTCTGATTTCTTGATTGCTTAATGTTCGTCTTTAGGAGAATCAAGATCTACTTATCAAGTGTATCACACAAGATCTTGGTTTTTCAAGTGGCAAACCAGTTGCTGCTCTTTTGATATACAAAAGTCTTCTTCATTGGAGGTCATTTGAAGTTGAAAGAACTACAGTGTTTGACCGTATAATCCAGACCATTGCTTCTGCTATAGAGGTGACTACTTTAGATAATTACACTTTTTTTCCGATTTTAGCAACCAACTTTAGATTAGGCGCAAAATAGAAACCGACTTACATTTTATTACCGATTTTAGTTACCTAGTTAAATTTCGTTATTAGATGTAGCAAGGAATGACATGTTCGACCACTAGCAAGTTAGTTTTTGGTAGATTTTTCGAAAATAGATGATGTGACATGGCATCTTAATATGCCATTTTAGTGTATATGTATACGCCACACGACATTTGATGTGACACTTAATTATTATTTATCAATATAATTTTTTAGAAAAGATAATTTTTTCAAACCTGTAACCAAAGTTATTTTATTGTTTTTTCCAATGTTTTTTTTGCTTATGTGGCATCTGATGTGGCGGCCGACATGGTATCAACCAGTGCCACATCAGAAATTTACTGGTAAAATCAGTTGAGGTTGGTTACTTAAATTGGAAAAACATGTTAAGTTTGTTTCTATTTCGTGTAGTTTGCCTTTTTCTATTGTAGCAAATTTGATTTGCCTTTTAT
Source organism: Smallanthus sonchifolius (assembly GCA_023525975.1). NCBI lineage: Eukaryota > Viridiplantae > Streptophyta > Magnoliopsida > Asterales > Asteraceae > Smallanthus > Smallanthus sonchifolius. The sequence continues at coordinate 24,503,928 of CM042018.1, read as the reverse complement.
GGTTTATTTTGACCAATTTAAAAAAGTCAACTGAGTTTGAATCTTGTGTGCTGAAGGTCCAGGATAGTAATGATGTGTTAGGCTATTGGTTATGTAACACGTCAACATTACTGACACTACTTCAACACACACTTAAAGCAACTGGGGCCGCTCATATGACCCCACATAGGCGGCGATCATCATCAGCCTCACTTTTTGGAAGGATGTCACAGGTATGACCATCATAAATATATAGTACCAAGTTTAATATGTTTAATAATATTTATTTCCTAATAAAGTTAAAAACTTTAATAAACTTTAGGGGTTACGGGCATCTCCTCAGAGTGCTGGTCTTTCATTTCTTAGTGGTCGAGTGCTTGGTAGACTTGATGATCTACGGCAGGTGGAAGCCAAATATCCAGCTTTGTTGTTTAAACAACAACTTACTGCATTTCTTGAGAAAATATATGGAATGATACGTGATAATTTGAAGAAAGAAATCTCTCCACTGCTTGGATTATGTATCCAGGTAAACTCTTCATTTTTGTATGGTTTTATTTGATGCTCATCAGAAAAGTATTAATAAATAAAAGCTTGAAATTCACAGTAGTTGAATTGATGGTTAGCTTCAGTTATATTAATGAAGTTTTTTCATCTTTTTTGTAATTAAACTTAAATGCAGAACAATAAAGTAGAAGTGGCAAAATGTGTGGGTTGGGTAATGGGTCAATATGGGTTCGAGTCAAATTGGTGATATTTTGGACCTTTGGTATGGGTCGAGTCGTGTTTGGTTGACCTTCATTTTGTTCAAGTTTCATATTCTTTTTTTAATGAATAATAAAATGTCAAATATGATTGCAAATCATTTTATTTCTATGAGTTTTCCAACTAAAATGATTTATGAGGTTCATTCATTAGAGATGGTAAAATACATTTTGAGTAACTTTCGACCTGTTTACCCATTTTCTTTTGAACTATTTGTATTTTTACCCATTTGACGTTAAGATACAAACATAACCCGGATGGGTGCAAAACAATGCGAATGGTGGTAGAGATGGTATAATTGGCCAGTTTGGTAACGGGTGGGAGTCAAACTGTAAATTTTTTTGGTGCAGGCCAGGTTGGGTTTGACCGACCCAAAACACTTTTTGCCCAAAAGTCAGATTTCTTTAATAAGCTTAACGTGCCTAATGTGTGATTACAGAAATTATTTCATTTCTGTATGATTTTTCCAATTAAATGATTTAGTAGGTTTTATGGCTGAAAATATACTTTGGACTACTTGCAACCTGCCTGATCCTATTTCTTTTAAGCTATTTTTATTTTACCCATATGACATGTTAACGATAAAAGTTTAACTCCCATTCATAAGTAAAAATATCTTTAAAAAAGCAATTACAAGAATGAAATTAATAAAATTTACTGAATGCGCAGGCTCCCAGGACATCTCGTGCAAGTTTAGTTAAAGGGCGTTCACAAGCTAATGCCGTTGCTCAACAAGCACTTATTGCTCATTGGCAGAGTATTGTCAAAAGCCTTGATAATTACTTGAAGACAATGAAAGCAAATTTTGTAAGTTTTAAACCCTAAAAAGTAAAAACTTCCTATCAAATTTCTGGCTTTTTATGCTTAAAAATATTTCCATCTTGTGTTTTCTGCATTTACAGGTGCCTCCGTTTTTGGTGCGCAAAGTATTCACACAGATATTCTCGTTTATCAATGTCCAGCTATTTAACAGGTAAATGAAGTATAACTATGTATGATTTTATCAGTAATTAAATGCTATATTGTTTCTGACAATTTTATTTTTTATAATGAAGTCTTCTATTGAGACGTGAGTGCTGCTCGTTCACTAATGGCGAATATGTAAAATCAGGGTTGGCTGAACTTGAACAATGGTGTTGTTATGCAACTGAAGAAGTAAGAATTAGCCTGAGTGGTTTACATTACCAACTCTTATTAAAGAGTAAATCACATGCATCTCTGACATTTTTTTTATTTTTTATTATTTTTTTCTAATTTTATTTATAATTTACGCTTTTAACCCCTATTTTATTTATATATTACGCTTTTAACCCGTTTAATTATTTATTAATTTAATTTTTCTATAATAACTTTCGTTTGTTAACTTTTTTAAAAAAATGGAATTCGCTATTGTTTTTATATTTTTTTTCAACGTTTCGATTTAAATTTTTTTTAAATGGAGTTGTATTCAAAATCAAGTGTTTTTTTTATCATAGCCCATTGTGAGTGTTGTTATATTACCATTACGACCCAAACCTATTATTTATTATTATTAACTAAATTTAAAAAGTAACTCATGTGAATAGTATTTTATTATTTTTTTATTGTTTTTAACCCTCATACTATATATAATATACGCTTTTAACCTGTCAACTATTCTAATAACTTCGTTTCTCGGTTATAACTTTCGTTCTTTACTTTCTCATTTAAAACGGAAAGCGCAACTTTCTTTAGTTTTAACGTTCCGATATAAATTTTTTTAAAAACGGAGTTTTATTCAAAAGCGGGTATTTTTTTCGTACGCTATAGCGACTGTACGTAACTTTTAGCCTCGCAAACGAGCCGAACCAAATTACAATGTCCCCACCGTGTTGCAAGGGAATCATTTTAGCCCCTCATAGTATATATAATATACGCTTTTAACCCGTTTAGTTTTCTATTAATTTCGTTTTCCTGTGCTAACTTTCGTTCGTTTATTTTTTTTTTAAACGGAATGCACGGTTTTCTTTTTGCCAACGTTCAGGTATAACTTTTTTTAAAAACGGAGTTATGTTAAAATTCGAGGTTTTTGTTCGTGCGTTATAGCGAGTCTGCATTTCGACATGACCAGACTCCCGCAGCGAAGCGCGGGTGAAAAAAAAATCTAGTTCATATTAACTTAAAACTTTTATGTTTTTTTTTACTAAATATATTTTATTTTCAGTATGCCGGCACTGCTTGGGATGAGTTGAAGCACATTAGACAAGCTGTTGGATTTTTGGTTATTCATCAAAAGCCCAAGAAAACTTTGAATGAAATAACCAATGAACTTTGTCCTGTAAGATTATTTTTTAAAAAGATATGAGATATAATATAATCAATGAATAGTTTTTTATTTTTATTTTTTTTGTTATGTTCAATACTTGTGTTTGTGTGCAGGTGCTTAGCATACAACAACTATACAGAATTAGCACAATGTACTGGGATGATAAATACGGTACACACAGCGTTTCTTCAGAAGTAAGTTGCCTTACACCAAAAGTTTTTTTTTTTTAATTTTTGTGTGGGAAGTTTATTATCATTCTAAGGGGATTTTTGTAATTAGGTCATTTCAAGTATGAGAGTTATGATGACAGAGGACTCGAACAACGCTGTTAGCAGTTCGTTTTTGTTAGATGACGACTCCAGGTAATTTCTCAAGAGTGAAATCTATGGTGTTTTTTTACACCTGTCCTGGCAATCAATCAAAGATTGAAGTCAGCTTTCATGGTAACAATACTCACATAAATAATTATTATATATAGTTACTAATATTCGGGTTATTATTGCAGCATACCGTTCTCTGTGGATGATATCTCCAAATCTATGCCACAAGTTGAAATAGGCGATATTGAACCTCCACCGTTGATTCGTGAAAACTCGGGCTTCGTGTTTTTACATCAACGAACCGAATGATAGGTCCCTTTTGATGTCATCATGTCTGCATACCTGTGAATACAGAATCTTTTTGGTTTTATTTATTTTGGTGTGCAATACTTTTTTTATTTTTTATTTTTTATTTTTGTTGTTTTCCCAGACAGTTTGTGTTTTTATTAGTGTCTGGGGTTCAATTTATTTTGTGCTCCTTTTGAGCCTTTGGGTTGGGTTGGAAAGGGGTGATTTATTATTATTCATTAGATATGGCAGTTAGCCAAAAGTGTGTTATTGGTTTTAAATATTTTAGTTGCAAATTGTTAGGATACAATTTGTGGTAGTGTCAAGAAAACTGTATAGCTTCATTTTGTATACTGTATATGACACCTTCCCTTATAGATCTACTTTTGTGTTAAATTTTATTTTCATGTCGTCTGTAAATTACAGTTTTTTATGTTTGTATGGAAATTTGCAACATGCTTTCTAACTTGGTTGATATATAACAACTAAAATTCTGCCCGCGCGCGCTGCGGCGTGTTATATCACGGAAGAAATTAATCAAGTCCCGAATCGGTATAAGCACGGACGTAATTTGCTAACTCTCAAACGTTTAGTGATACTAAGAAATCTCACTCTAAAACTTGATAACAATATTAAACCCTGACTCGGTTTATAAATAGGCTAATGTAGACTCGTTAGACTCCAATACAAATTGCTAAACAATATTAAAATATAAACAATCTAATACTTGAATAGAAAGCTTAATTTTAGAATATAGGATATAACCAACTTGTTATAATCCAACTTAAACACCTTAACTCTACCGCCTTGTGGGTTAAGATGCTAACAATTAACATCCTCGAAAGCTTATAAAAATAAAGACAGAAAAACTAAATCGTTAAAAAAGTTACCGTTTACGAAATAAATAAAAGTATTCGTAAATTATACTTGTATGGTAATTTGCAACATGCTTTGTAACTTGGTTAATATATAGAAATTTGGGGGAGTTTCTAATTATTTATTAAAATATTTTACTTGTTTATCGTGTTTTGACATAATATATTGTTAGAAACATAAAACCAAATTGAAGTAGAGAACCGTATCAACTCAAATAGAGAGCAATGAGAACCGTATCAACCTAAGTATGAGAAACTACATCTTTGTTACCCGTGGTATGACAATGAGTAACATAATAGGTTTCCAGATTAGATGACCGTCTATTTTCTCTGTTAATTGCATAAAATAAAATAAGTTACTAGTTGTGGGACCGACATATTCGCCTTGTTGGTTAATAAACCCTAAAACTACCATTTCAAGTTAATTGTGTTGGTTTGGACCTTAACCATTGATAAACGTAAATAGTATAGGATTTAAAAAATAATAATAAAATCATGTGAAATAAACAAAAGGAACTCAACAACCTGTTTGCATAGTCAAAAGCAAAACAGATTATGAGAAAAAGTACCGTATCTTTTATTTAAAATTCTAAAATGCATGGTTGTTGGTGTCGGCAATGGAAGTGTTTAAAGGTCGTCGTCCTAAAAGAACTAAACAAATTAAAAACTCATGATGAATTTCTGGGAAATAAGTTTAGATGCGATTGAATTTCGAGGTTTGAAAGTGACAAGTAACAAGTTACAAATGAAATTGATGGAGGCAAGTGCAAATTGGAGGGTGGAGGTTGAGTCTAATGACAAAGCCCCGTCATAGACGGATTAGAGTATAAAGAGAGAATTCTGACGGGAGAGGTTGGATGGCAACCCCAAAGGAATGTACTGTAGATTCATAAAAATCAATTCTATTTTAAAAAGAATGTTTGAACTTGGAAATATGAAAACTAATCGGTGTTGGATGGCCTTGCATGTGAGTTTCGAGAGTGGAGAATGATTACCGCGACAAAAACGATCCTAACGGTGGTGAGTTTCGTGTACACGAACCATTTTCACCACCCGGAAGGTATAAACATTTTCCACAAGCTTTTGATTATAGGTATCTTAATAGATTGTGCGAGTCATTTGGTTGGGATAACATCTCGAGTATAATTAGCATTTGAATATAAACAGTTTGTGGGCTTCCTGTTTAAGGGCTATTCATCACTCCAACTTTGAGTCTATTGACAAAGGACCATTGGGCTGCCATTGTTTCGGCTTCAAAAGATATGGGGCTGCTGGGATCGGAACTAAATAATCAAATCAGGAAGATGATTGGAAACGGCTGCAGTTCATCATTTTGGAGGCTAAGTTTCGGGTCTTTTAAATCTCACTTCCCAAATTTATACAAGAATGAAAAAAGGAAAGCTTGTAAAATCGCTGACAGAGTTTTAAGGATGGAGGACCGTTCGGTGGATTTTAAGTGGGAATGGCTGAGCAAAAAGGAAGCAAACAAGCGGGTCGATGAGATTACAAATTTAGAAGAAATGATCAGATCCTACCAATTCAAGGATGGGGCAGACACCTGGGTGTGGAAAGCGAACTCGACTAGGTCCTTCTCTACCGGATCGTTTAGAAACTGGATTGATAATAAAACTGTTACGTGCACGAAACTAGGCATCCGTTGGATCAAATGTGTCTCGTTAAATGTTAGATGTTTTAACAAGTAAGCACCCTGTGTTCTTCCCCCCTATCGAACCCGAATCAAATCCAGTCCAAAATTCAACGATTTCAACACTGAATTACAACAAAAGTTTAGGGCTTTTGTTCATCATTGAATTCCGAAGCTGAGGGTGTATTTAATTGTAAAAACCATCGTTTTTGGGTCGTTAATTACTGATTAAAAGGGCCGAAAACTCTAGGTTTGAACAAGAAATCGAATTGGAGAAATCTGATAATGTTAGGGGCTGGATTCATGGGGCTTTCGTTGATTGAATGATTTCGAATCTAACCATGACAATTAATTGATTAAGGTTGAGTTTAGATCAGAGTTCGATCAACCCACACACGCGATGAACCCTAGATCTTGTTCTTAACCAATTCGATGATATAAGCCCTGGGTTTGTTAGAGCTTTCAATGAGTGACTGATGGCGAAGCTGATCATATGATTTAATTGAATTGAAATCGTGTTTAAGTTAGAGTTCGACCAAACCGTATTCGGATGAACCCTAGAAATCAGTTTGAGTTTCGATGTTATAAGGCCGAATTAACATGGGGCTTTCGTTCACGAGGTTAAAACGAAACGAAGGGTATGAACAAATTACCTGATTGAATACGAATTGCTAGTAGTCAACTAGAACTCAGCTCCGACTCCGATGGGTTGACCTTCGGCAACTTCTTGTGCTTCTTCGACCGAATTGGATGGTGAAATAAGTTCAGAAGGATGCGACTTAGGTGATTAGAGGATTTGATTTCAAGATCATAATGCCTAATGATCGAATTCGTTGGATTCTTCATGCGTAGTCGACGATTTCGACTTTAATGGGATTAATTTGAGTTAATAACAATGTTAACTGCCATAATGATGATCGTTATTTGTCATAATCATGAAAAAAGGTCGCGGATTTGATGAGCCAATGGTGTTACGGTTCCAATTTGGCTCAAACAAGCTGATTTTGTCTTTTGAAAGTCAAGAAATCGGGTTTTAGATGTTGACAGAATTAGTCCCTCTGATTTCATGTGTGCAAGTTTGAGATTTTGACAAAACTGGTCCTTGGAGTTACTATTTGGGTTAACGAGGTTAACCCAAAATAGCCGGGTGTCACAATCCCATTTTGATGTGTTACTGTGGCGGATTTGGTACATAGACCACGCAACCAAATAGATTTAGGTGGGACAAACTTTGTTCTTTTTTGGATACTAGTTGTAGTTGGGAGTATTCGTGATCAACGGTTGGTTTTAGTTTGATCAGTGCAATAGCTTGCACGATGGCACGCCCTTATGTAGAAGATGATAGTTCAATACTCATCCAGGAGCGGTTTAGCAATTATTGCAATCGCTTAATTTAAAGATTTAGATAAACCTTTTTGTATGGAAATGAGCTACTATATACATTTTTCTCAATACACATACAATGGTGTCATTAAAAGCTTGGGATGTGAGTTCTCTTGTATTATCCATCTTGATATTGTAATTTCGATGTTTCAGGAAATTAACTGTTAATGATTTGGGTAATTTTTGGGGAAATGTTACATTTTAGGTAGCTAAAAGACTCACATATGATCATATAAAGATACATGTCTAAGACTATAAAATATTAAAATGGTGCGGATTAAGATTAATAGGCCCGTATGCGTCCTCTTAGACTCTTTGAAGTAATAAGGGGATTCTCGTAGGGGTTTGTTTTCGGATGGTCTATTGATCAACTTGTTGATAGAGCATGCTTCACATGGCATGTATTTTGGTAGCGCGACTCTTAGATTATTGAGAAAGTTCCTGTTGGCACTTTGGAATATTCAACTCATCATGATGCTACATGGGTGACATATTTGGTCATGTCGTAATTTTTGGTTACTCCACATATATGATTTTATGAGATTTATTGTACAATATATTTCAGTTGGTAAATCCTTTAGTTTTCTAATATGGTGTTCTCGCCATATTTGTCATATGTAGTTGAGTGACACCGAGTATCATTTTCGGTAATGGTTTCAATGTGATAAGCATCTAGTCAAATATAGTTGAAACTTAGTAAGTTTCTTCATGATTTACTAGAATATGAGACATTATTTATAATAACTTTGATAATCGTAGGTAATATTACACACGCTCTTCCGTAGTATAAATAAGTCTCTACTAGAGACAATTGATAAATATACTTTTTATGTTTTTAGGATAGTGTTATTCGTACTGTTATCGACCGGGCATTCATCGCTGATAGCTAAAATATGTAGTAACCAAATGATGGTTTATTTCAACCTATTTTCCATTTTCTTTCGTTGATTTTTGATAGAGCTCAACTAGGTGATATGATTAGTCATTCCGCATTTTCAACGAATGCTTTCTTTGATGGACACCCCATGCTATGTTGGCTTGAACGACTAATGTCATGTTTTTGATCATGAACCTCCATCCTCTATGAGATGTTTCGTCCGTTAATTGATTCAACAAAATAAATATGACATTGTGAATTTAGTAATTTAACTAAAATAAATCATAAACAAAACGAGCATCTGTTAATTGATTCAACAACGTATGGTCAAAAGTAAAGCAACAGATTATGAGAAAAGGCAGGAGAGTAATATGGGTGACTATTCTTTTTCTTTTTAATGTTTAAAGTAATATATATGGCGTTGTTGAGGTGTTTTGTTGCAAATGGCTTTTACACACCCAAAGCAGTCTAAAGCTGCAATTTTTATACATGTATTATAAATTTAATAAATAACTGGATGCATGTATAATAATAATAAATATAATTAAGTTGATTATTTTATGCATGCATGCAGGCTAACTACCCTTGCCACAAAGCATATTCTTACTACAAGACTCTTCACAAGGCTGCATTATATATATTGAAGTTTTATTTTCATTAATTAAGGCATAATTAATAATAAGCATATATATATATATTGAAGTTTTATTTTCATTAATTATTTCTCTTTCACTTTATAAGCAGATCATCAATAAAACCGATTGAAAATGCAAAGGCGTAAAGCATATACTGATTGTGATTGCAATTTCAGTCCCGATGAAAAGCATTAATCGTGATTGAATCGTCAATCTCAGAAGAGATTTAGACAATGGTTGTAGACCGATTCAGACTAGAACTATATATCTTTGTTATGATAATAATGTAACCAAGAGAACGTCCTATATTTGCACCCAATCAACTAAAGAATTGAACACCTGAAATGAGTATTTTGATGATGATAGCACGATAAGTACAATTGAGTAGTTTAGAATTATTAGATTAAAAGTAGCATTTGTCGTTAAAAAAAAGTACAATATTAATTAACTTAATGTTACACCTTGTTAGTCGTCAGGGGCGGCTCAACATTTTGGAGGCCTAAAGCGAACATAAAATCTGAGGCCCCCTCTAAAGATAATGTTATAAACCCTCCTCTTTTATTCGGGTTTGGGACCGACAATAATAAACTTACAAGTTTAAACTTACAAGTTTATAGCTGTCGGAGTTAATTTTTAATTATTTTTTTGTAATTTTAAAAACTTTTTGTATGTGTGTAACTATGTTTAGATTAAATTTATTTTTCTAGATCCTAACTCTTTAATAAAACTTTCATAATCAATTTATTTTAACAAATCTTTTTCAATTGACAAAATAGCTAATCCATTTAATCTTTCTATCTTAAATAATTCTTTAACAACTTTAATTTTGAAAAATTTCTTTTTACGAATGCAACAGTCACAGGAATAGTTAACATAATTCTATTGGCAATATAATTACTTTCATTATCATGATATTGGTATTGAGTGTCCATGGAGAGATATATCTAATTGAGTATAACGATGGTGATGATAATGACTATAATGATAGTGATTATAATGAATATGTGAAAAAGAACAAATGAATGTCTCTTCTACGTTTTTTTAACATACGAAGAACTATTTTATTTAATATAAATTTAATAAAAACATTTCCATTTTTTTTCACTTCAAAATTTTGTGATAATAAATATTTTGTCTTCAAGTTGAAAAATGCATAATCTTATTGCAACATCCAAAGTTTTTAGAATCCAAAATAGTACACGAGAAGAAGTAGAAATAAAGAGAAGGGACAGGCCTTGGGCTTGGGGTGTATGAGCCAAAAAGGGTAAGGAATTGGGCCCTTATAAGCCTCTAGACCAGCCCCAAACCCTCATTTCCATCACCATTTTCGTTTTCTAGAGAGAGAAAGTGAGAGAGAGTCTAGAGAGAGAAAGTCTCGGTTTTCAGATTCAAGCTTCAAGGATCGTTAGCAAGAGTCTATAGAGTGTTTAGCAACAAAAGAGAAGCGATTTAAGGTAACCATTCGTTCCAGATCTGAGTTTTTTTGTAAAAGTTGGGTTTTGAAGTAAAAATGAGTAAATGTTAGGTTTTTACGTATGAAAGTGGAAACAAAGCTTAGATCTAGACTCCTGGCTGAAAAACGAACGTTTTGAACGTAAAAAGTTCGAGTCTTGATCTGATCCAGACTTAGCCGCCATATTCATGCAAACTTAGAGTTTTTAGTGGGGAAGAAGAGCCCGCAGGCGAACTTGTTAAGTTCGTTGGGCAAGGAACAAGCGAATTTGTCAAGTTCGCTTAATAAGTTCGTTGAATGGTGTCTAGCGAGTTTAACAAGTTTGTTTGGTAAGTTCGCTAGGTATAACTTAGCGAACTTAGTATGTTCGTCTTGTAAGTTCGCTGAGCCCCTTAGAGGCGAACTTGCCTTATGTTCGCCTGGTCAGAATAGTGAAACCGTTCAGTGTCGGGTTAAGTTTGATACGTGTCGAAATGTTATGATTGTTTAGATTGTGTGAGATCCAGTAGACCATTCTAGCTACGATACCAGGTGAGTTCTAATCCCCTTTTTACCTGCTTTAGGGGTGGTGTGCATACTTAGTGTAAAGTGTTTATTATATTTTATATATTAATAAATAAAGTGAAAGCTATGTTTTAGTGTAAAGTTTAAAAGAGGCAAAAGTGCATTTTGAGTAAAGTGTAACTATATTACTGGCAATCGCTTATTATATTTTCATATACATAAACAAAGACATAATATAAGTGCTAGTATATTTTCAGTAAAGCAAGATATATCTTATGGCAAGCGTTTACTATATTTTTATATACATAAACAAATACATGATATATGTGATAAGCTATGTTTAGTAAAGTAAAGATATTTTATAGCAAGCGTTTATTATATTTTCATATACATAAACAAAGACATATTATATGTTAAGTTTTTGATCAAGTAAAGGAAAGCTATGTAAAGAAAGTGTGACACCTCAAAAAAAATTTTCTAATTTTCGGGACGAAAATTTTTTCAACTATAGGATGATGTGACAATTCGACTTTTTAGGCTAACTTCGTTAACAATTCCGTTAAAAATCCTGTTAAGTCGTAACCCAGTTAACTGAATATTAAATCCGAGGGACTGATTCTGTCACAGATTAAACTCAAATTGCAGGGACTAAAGCTGTAATTAGTCTAAAGTCAAATTTGTTGACTCCCAAAGTCAAAATAGGGAGTTTTGTATTCTGTTGACTTTTAGAAGTCAAACCCCTCTCATCCTTGATCCAAATTCGTGATCCATAACCGAAATCTATCCGAATTCAAGTTGTAACGGATGGCATTAACCATTTCGACCATCATTGAATCAATTAACATCACCATTACGCGCGATTAATCTCATTATTGGATGTTAATGCCATAACCGTCGACATTCATCATGCATCCATCAAATTCGACCATTTGGTGTATTACTCTCGCAAACAATCTCACCAAAAACCTTAGTCGCATCCCTCAGAGCCTATTGCATCATCCAATTCGAGCGGAATTGAAGCCGTTATAGCCGGAAACCAAGATCACGCAAGTCGAAATACCGTTTGGTCGAGCACCTGCAATTCATACTCTATTCCGGTAATTGATTACACTCTTAGATTCGTTTTTGCACCTGTAATGAAAGCTCTATCGTAATTTAAGTTTTCATTATCAGATTTAACACGACCCAATACCTAGGGTTCATACAATTTCGAGTTAATCGAACCCTAATCTAGACACGATTATAATTCAATTAATATGTACGGTTAGAATCGAAATTATTCACTTGTTAAAAACCCTATGAATTCAACTCGTAATATTATCGAATTTAACCAATTTGATTCTTGGAAAAACCTAGGGTTCGTCGGATTCTAAAACGGCCAACAAACGATCTTAAACCTGATGTTTTTGAAATCAAACCCACATTCAGACTCGTCACACACCGATTAGCAAAAACCCTAGGTCTTTGTACTCAATAGCGATCAGAATCAATGGGATTTGGGGTGGGTTCAATCGGGTTCGCGAATGGGGATGCACACAGTGGTCAGGAACATTAAAACACTTTAATCCGGGTTCTGTATGTGATTGCCTTAGTAGGCGGATTGGTTAGATCAATATACTGTTGGGGGAGAGACCCGGGTTCGAGTCTCTCCGCCCATTTTTCTTTCTAAATCATTTTTAAACTATTATTTTTAATATAAAACCTATCCCAATATTATTAGATTTATATATTAATATGTTTTAGCACCGGAAAACACCCGTAGGCTCGGGTTTGATTTTATAACTCATTTGAATATCATTGCCCACTTTTATAATAATATATTTATATTATTTTCAAACCTCGACTCCGTATAAAATAGTATGTTTATATTATTTTCAACCCGTATTCAATGTTAATAAAATAATATATAAATTATATTATTTTCAACTCATTAAATTTCCTTGTGTGACATTTGTTTTAAAAACTATAAATAATATATACGATATTATATTATTTACCTACGTTATTTACCCCGATTAAAAATAATATATTTATTATTTTTTCACTCCAAGGATTATTTAGTAAATCCTTCGTACTTAAAAATAATATATAAATTATATTATTTTCATAACCTTTGTAAACGACTCAAACGCATTAAAATAATTATTTAATTATTATCCGTTATCAACATTCGACGCGTAACGCGAATTTCCTAAAATCATTACAATAAGATATGTACATATTTATATATATATATATATATATATATATATATATATATATATATATATATATATATATATATATATATATATATAAAACTCCGTCGACACGTTTGTTTATTCTTAAATCCTTAGAATGCGTTAGGGCATTCTAGTCTTCCGTGTCGTCGTCACAATTTCAAACTTGTCCCTAATTTATGTGTTTATAATTCTAGGGCATACGTAAGCCGTGCAGGCTAACAATTGAGATTCCAAATCTCTTACTTGTATGATACTACCTACAACGCAACGCAGGTGAGTTTCACGGCCCCTTTTTACCTGTTTTACTATTGGGGGAGAAACATGCTTACACACAAACGTATTTTACTTGTTTTCCTGTTGAGGAAGAAACAAACATGAAACACCAATTATCATACTTTTACTTGTTTTCCCCGTGGAGGAGAAACATGTACACAAGCAAATATTATTTTTTCCGCAAGGGGAGAAAACATGACGCTACTATTTGATTATGGTACTTTATATGATATCACTGTTGAGACTAAGCGTAACATGCTATCACAGAAAGTCCTCATCTTATTTCGAACCGTTAATATGGATCTTAGCGAGGTAATGTTTAGTAGTACTACTGGGTTTGACAAATCCCACCCGCGTTAGTCGCGCTAACTCGATTGGATATCGAACGGGTGAAATGTTAGCCTACTCACATGTGGCAGAGTTGATAGACCTGGCAGGAGTCATACAAACACAGTCAGCTTCGGTTGCGAGCGCTTTAGTAAAACATGAACATAGGTTAGCTACCTATAGATATGCATATTGAAAGTACATAATCTGGCAAACACACTCTTATTGTAAACTTGAAACCTGTGAACTCACCAACCTCGTGTTGACACTTTTTCTTACATGTTTCTCAGGTTGCTTTGGCACAGGTTGCGCACTTAGGACATGCATGGAGTCCTACTGTCATATCATTCATTTCAAATACTTTAAACAGTTTATTTAATTACATTAATCGACGCTTGTTGCGTGTAATTACTTTTGATTTCATATTAACGTTTACGCTTCCGCATTAACTCTGAACTTTTATGTTTAGACATTTCAAGTCCCATATAGTGTCGTTTGATGTAACTAATGACTGAGATCCTGGTGTGTCACCTTCCAAACGGTAAAACTCCGTTAGTTGAAATTGGGGGTGTGACAGAAAGTAAAGATATTTCCTACGGGAATGTGTACCAGATTGTAAATGAGGTCTCCCGGGTATGGGGCCTTACACTTATCGGTGAAGTTTTTATTTTTTATGTACTAAAAATAAGATGAAAATAATTAATTTTTTTTAAAGCGATATTTTCTATTAGTATGTTAGGGTGGAGGGGGTTATGTCATTTTTACTTTAAACTACCCCTTCACACAGGGGTGGGGGGTGGGGGGGGGGGGTTTGTGAAACCCATGAATACGTGAACCGAAGCCGAGTAGGATTAAACGCGTGAACTGAGGGCTGAAGCTTAAAACACACGGGTTCGTGAACCCGTCAAATGAACCTGTGAGCATGGAACCCGTGAATCCGTCTATGTTGTGGCGGTGTTACCGAGATGCCGTGCGAGCTCGAAGCCGAGCTCCACCCATCCACCCTTACGTAGATATTTTCATACTTTCTCAAATATACTTTGACATTTAAACTCAATTAGGTTTTTAAACCCATGCATTGCAGCAGAATGGTTAAATTTGTAATGCTCCGTTTTTACGACTCTTGCAATGTTTGTGACTTAGCGGAAAAATTAACGTTCAAACATTACAAAAATAAAACGAAAGTAAAAAAAAGCATTATTATTTATTAAGTTAAATATGTTATCATGTAAATAATCAGAAAATCAATAGCAAAAAAGGCAAAAGAAAGTGCTAATTTAAAAAAAAGGACAGAAAGAGCTCTCTCGAGACTAAAACCCGAGTCCCTCATGTTAGAACTTTGCACGCTTAACCACCTCACCCCACCCCTTTTCCAATTTTATTTTAGTTTCCATTTCCATAGACGACAACTACGACTCCAAATAAAATAAAATAAATAACTTGTATTCGCTTTGTAATTCCTAAAATTATGGTTGTTTTGTAATGGATTTATATTTTCATGTTTCTAAAACTCTAAAAATTAATAGAAGTTTGAATTTTACGTTTTTAATTAACTTTCTTGTTACTTTATGTATTTAAAAATATTATAAAAATATCTTTTTTATAAAAACCGGTTTTCCTATCAGGCAGGATTCTACCATCACCCGATCCGGGTTCGGTCAAAACCCGATTCGCTTTCGTAGACACAACCCGAACGAGGTTAGATTTCGACTCGATTTGTGCACACATGTTAATATAATATAACTAGGTTAGAATCCCGTGTATTACACGAGATTGTATATTAAAAAAAGATAAAACTTATAAATTTATAAATACGTCATAATTTGTCAGAATATTATGATAGTCTCGAGATATATCAAGTGGAAATGTGTGTGTATATAACAAATTAGTATTTTTCTTTAATTAGTTATATTTTGAATTCTTATTATATATTATTATTTAATATAATTATTATTCTTCTTTAATAATATATTTATAATATCATTATTATTTAATAAGATATTGGTGCATTTATTAGGAGAGAGAGGTGGGAAAACCAATATGAGGAGGTATGAGGGAGTGACATGTGATACCTCAAAACTTTTATTTATTAGTATGTATAGATTTTATTATTTTGACAAAAAAATAAGAAAAAAACATTAAAATTTTGTTATAATTTCCTCCGTGAAAACCCAATGGAAGGTGGCCGTGGCGGTGGCGGTGGCATTGCGTACAACCCTCGCACCGTCGTAGAAGTGTTTAGAGATTACAAAGGTCGTCGTATTGGCATGATCAAAGCCCTCACAACCGGTAATTAATCGTCTAATTAAACGATTTCAAGTATTTAGGGTTTCTGTTTTACGTTCGATTTGCATTCTCTTTGTAGATGTTGAAGACTTCTTCCAGCAGTGCGATCCTGGTTCGTATCCCTTATATTCTCTTTCGCTCACTTTCTGTATAGTATGCCCTAGATACAGAATTTTATATGTGTTTAATTTTCTGGATTTTAGGTGCAATCCTATAAGAGATTTAATTTTCTGGATTGAAACCTTACATTTATAAATGATTGCAACCACCAAACTGAGAGGGGATTTAACCTTACATTTAGATTCATGTTGTTACTTATACAAGATTTTGCATGTTTTCATTCAATATTTTGTGCTACTTGCCCCTTGACATGAGTCTTTCTATCTTCACAGTTTCATATACATATATGTAACATGCCCTGTAAAAATCACTAGGCACTAATCGGTAGCCCAATTAATCGGATTGGAATTTTTATATAATTTTCAAAATTAGATGTATATATATATACATATTTTTACATGTAATTTTTAAAATTATATATATATATTTATACATATACACATTTTTATATGTGATATAAACTCGCCGGAATTTACAGGAGTTGGCCGGAATTTACAGGGTTTGGATGGAAAACTGGGATGCCACCGAGTAGGGCTGCCTAGGACCGCCTTTGACTACCATTGACTGATTAGCGATTTTTGGGCCGATTACGTGAAAATTACTCGGCAACCCACCGATTAGTGATAAATCACCGATTAATCGCGATTTTTGCAACCATGCCTGGAATTCTCTATACATGTATTTGCCTAATTCTTTGTTAACATTAAGTCACTTCTTTTTTTTACTTAATGTTGCTTTAACATGTTATATATGTTTATTTATTGCTTTTCAGATAAAGAAAATCTCTGCTTATATGGATTCCCTAGTGAACAATGGGAGGTTAACTTACCTGCAGAGGAGGTCCCACCAGAGCTCCCTGAGCCTGCACTAGGAATCAACTTTGCCAGAGATGGAATGCAAGAAATTGATTGGTTGTCTCTGGTTGCTGTCCACAGTGATGCATGGCTCCTTTCTGTGGCATTTTATTTTGGTGCCAGATTTGGTTTTGATAGAACAGACAGGTTTTTTTTGTTGATTTAGTTAGTACTTATCTTTTGATAGAGCAGACAGGTTTTTCTATGTCGTGTTCTTATATATGCTTTTGATACTGGATATTTGCTGTCTATTGCATGCATGTTTTGTATGTTTTCCGAATCGGGGGTATCTCTGGGTACAACCTCTCTATTCCATGGGATAGAGGTAAGGTTTGCCCTCATCCCACCCTCCCCAGACCCTACTCTTTGAGTGGGATTTTTGCTAGGTATGTTTGTTTGTTAGTTAGTAGTTATCTGATTTTATTAGGCCAGTTCATATCACTCTTACTATAAAAGTTGTTTGTTTAACATATACTACATTGTGATGCAGGAAGCGTCTCTTTAATATGATAAATGAACTCCCAACAATCTTTGAGGTTGTGAGTGGAAATGCCAAGAAACAGACGAAGGAAAAGTTGTCGGTAACAAATCACAGCAACAACAAATCCAAGTCAAATACCAAAGGGGTAAGAGATTACTTTAACCCTAAATCTTTCTAATAATCTATTGGAGTACTTCGTCGAGAATCGCTCAGTAGTTTGCTTATTGGACTGTTTACAATCCACAATTATATTCTGTATCCTTCATGCAAATTCACAGATGCAGTTTCCATCTCTATTTGGTGTGTTTCTCTTTTTTGGTTATGTTGGTACCTTATTCTTCTGAGACCATGACTTTATAGCGAGTAATAAATGCTATGTGATCCTTGCTGTAGATAATAAGTTGTTTATTAACACTTGGCCTTGTATGTTTTTTGTAAATATAGAAAAAGTGAGTAATGTATGTGGAGGCCATCCAATTATTGAACTGTTTTCATTAAGGTCACAGAAATAATAAAACTACTTTATAGGTGACCCAGTTATGTATCTTGTTTAATCTATACCAATTTTGACCATAGACCTATCAGATTGTGAAAATGCATTTCAATTTTTAGAAAAAAAAAAGCAAATTTAACCTCTTAACATGTTGACATGGTATCAAATAAACTTTTGTCTATTAAGGGTGTTTCGTCATCCGGCATATTTTTGGCCAAAATTGGTATATAGATGAAACCAGACGCATACTTGGGCTGCAAATTAGTTTCAATATATGTGTGGCTTTAGTAAAAAATAGAATTAAAATACTTTTATGGCCTCCACATATAAAAAAGTGCATTAACGCCTCTTCCCTTCAATCTCACAGACTCACACCTTGAACAAGCATATAACATGATTAGATTTTGTTTCTGATCTGAAATATGTTTTGGTTACATCAATTGTGATTTTGTTTTGTAGATTTCATCGTTACAGTTTGTTTATGTTTTTATTTTCTTTTAATAACAGCGAGGGTCTGAATCCCATGGTAGAATTGATGATGAAGAGCATGTTGATACATTATGTGGGGCCTGTGGAGAGAACTATGCTTCAGATGAATTCTGGATCTGCTGTGATATGTGTGAAAGATGGTTTCATGGAACATGTGTAAAGATCACTCCTGCAAAAGCCGAACATATCAAACATTACAAATGCCCTACTTGTAGCTCCAAAAGACCACGGCCTTGATCGTTGATTTACTCATCTTGGAGTTGGAAGTCGTTTTGGTATGACGTTTTTACTTTGATAACTTGTGTTTATTGCTACAATTCAGCATGTTTTGGGTATGATTTTCGACTACATGTGTAGAGTTTGTTACTTGGTGTAGGAAAGATTCTTTCTTTATCATGGTTTTTAATATTTGGACCTTAATGTAGAGTTTTCTCTACATTAAAAAAATAAAAACAAGATTAATCATAACCGTGATGATGTTAACAGTGATGATGATGATGATAGTGGTGGTTCAGGTCACGACGGTGATAGTGATGGATGATGGTAGTGATGAAGATAATGGGATTAATTGTGACACGTTATTGACATTTAAAGAGATTAAGCAAACCGAAATATGAACATGTTTTTTTTATATAATCAGTTTTGTTTTTATTAATGAATTCACATTTATGTCTTTTATAGTTAACCAATCACGCAACCTATACAAAGCGATGTAGATATATTCGTTTTCTAACATATACTATAATCACGCAACCTATAAACAAAAAATCACGAGATGTTCACATATTCGTTTTCTAACATATTATATAATCACACAAATAATTTTAAAAAAATAATCACGCAATCATATACAACTTTTTATAATACAAACACGTCAAAAACTACCTTTCCGCCCCAATATGAAAAAAGTGTTGCTATTAAATTACTGAGCCGTACACTTCGCCCAGCTTTTAGACTTCGTATTTGATCCGGCCTCTCTCAATATATATTACAGTTTTCAATAGAGATTGTAGTATGGTAATCTGAAAGAAATCACAAAATAAATATATCAAATAACAATTAAAGTTTGAACCACAAACATAGGAAATTCATCTACAAATCTATAAATTACAAGACAAAAAAAAGTAATTTACAAGAAAATCACATCACAACCTACAATTAGATTCCAATGATCTTCAATGTCTTGTATTCCCAATTTCCCACTCTTTACAGTTTCAACCATAGTTACCGAATTCGCTCACTAACCCGCGATCCCCGAATTGGATCGCGATGTACCAAATCGAAATTCGATTCGTACCAAATCGCTCCGGTACGGCGTTCCATTTACTTCAAATTCGTTGTACCAAATATGATTTCCGATCGTTCCAACGCAGACTAATTTGCGAATTTGGTCAACGAATTCGCTAGAGGGTTAACTGCTTTCGGACAGAGGAACGATCTTCAGCACCAACACTCTGTTAAGCGATGGGATAAGAGGCTTCGTCATTGCTGATCTGATCTTCTCTCTTTTTCTCTCTCTAGATCGACGGGATTTAAGAAAGAGATCGAAGGAATGTGGCTGGATTTAAGAAAATCTGAACCTTTTCTCTTTCTAGGTGTTTTTAGAGTTTTCTCTGGAGGATTTAAGAGGGCATCACAGCCCCGGCCCACTCTCTTTTTACATTATTATTAAGCTCAATAAAAATAACCTTTTTCACATTAGTATTAAATGGTATTTGAAGTTAGTATTAAATGGTATTTGAAGTTCTATTTTGATTTAAAATTTGGCAAATATTATATTGTATTTGAACTTATGTTTAATTCGGGTACATTGAACCGAACTACATGGTACACCGTACCGGTTCGTACCGAAATGAACCTACCCCCTCCGTACCGAATACGTTAACTCTAGCGAATTGCGTACCCGAACCGCGTACCCGTACCGGAGCGAACCACGTATTAGGTAACTATGGTTTCAACCAGCTGGGTTGGGTTTGGTTTTAAACATTGGTTAAAAGTAACCAAGAAACACTACCTCACACTGATAACAATTGCTTTTTAATGCCAAACACTGTATAAAACACATCTTATTATTGTCCAACTAACACAACCCATTGAACATCCAAAAACCTCATGCAGGGTTTTCAATCTTCATCTCACTTTATACAAAACCTGCTCCACTAAGTAACTTAACCGTTTCATTAGGGATGATAACATTAGGGTTCCTTACAGGTGGCTCCACCTTCATTGACCCCTTCCCCTTTGATGATATGCTCCACAAACTACCACCAGATTTATCAGAACCACCAACTTTTGATTTCATAAGTGGATGTTTTGCATTCTTCTTTCCCATTCCATTTGCAACCAACCATCGTGATCCCGCCTGTTGCTGTTTCGCGTTTGAACCCCAAATCGGCTTCTTATTTGGCTTGGGTTCAGTTTTCACACCTGCTACATGAACCTCTGTGATCTTGAACTGAGGAACCAAATCACTTTCTTCAACACAAACTTTCTTTTCTTCAACTTTAACTTCATGAACCTCATCTTTTTCTTCAGGTTTATCAAATAATGAATAAATAGAGCTGTAAAATTTTGGTTTTGGTGGAACGTAAACCCGTTCGACTTGAACAAGAGCAAGCATTGGAGTGCCAACAGGCTCAAAGTTTCTTAGCGGGTCACGGAGCTGAACCATTAACGCCACAGTGAAATTATTCCCTAAAAGACCGCCTTTTTTTGAACCTTTGCCTCTTCTTGCACGCATTAAATCACTAGCATGATGAGCAGCAAGAATTCTTGAAGTTCTTTCGCTGATTTCATCCCCGTCGTCCATTTCACCAGAATCCAATCTCATCCATTCATCAAGAGTAACAGATAAACCCATTATTCCATCAATATCATCACCATTACCATCACTGCTGTTCTTAACATCCAATAACTGCAATCCCCCGGTTCCTTCCAAACCCAAAGACCCATCAAAATTTACTCTTTTGCCCTCAAGAGCCGAGATTTCACCAATGGATTGCGGGCTTATATTTGAAGGTGCATCCTTATCTGACATGCCAGACTGTATTCTTAACCCCTCAATTGATAATGCTTCGATCTTGTCCATTGCCAATGGAGCAAGATCCTCCAGAGATACATATTCTTGATCCGCCCCACCCACTTCATATTTTTTTGACCCGTAACCCTTTGAAACTTGTCCAACCACCGAGTCCTGCTGCAATGGATGTTGCCTGCACAACATATGGTTTATGAAAAGTATGTGTAATGAACCGAATTAAAAGTAGTTTTATATGAAAATCCAGAAAGAATTGTTGCAAGAAAATACATACCCGTGTGGTGCCTCCAAAGATGGTGTAGATTCCCAATTTATTTGTTGCATGGTTTTTCCAGATATATCTTCTAAAGGCATGAGTTTATTTGCTTGCATTGAAAGCTTTTCAATACCAACTGAAGCCAAACATTGTAACACATCCATTATACCAGAACCCATTTCTGCAGGTACAACAACCGGACTAGAAACCTGCATAATCAAGTTCCCACCACTTTTAGCATTCTTGAAAATCTCAGGGTTCATGGACCTCAAGAACCCTCCATTACTGGTCTGGACAAATGGGCCTAACCCTTCTCCAAGAGGAGGAAGGTCAAATGACTCTTCCAAAGATGGTTCCACCGGACCACCTGACCCACCTGGTGTACTTGATGGTGAACCCTGAAAAACGTTCTTGTTTAGACCCCACTCACGCATCAAAGCCTCTGTCTCCATGTCTTCCAAGATTGATGCTTTTATTTTGTTCTGTGGTTCTTCAGGTGTGAGCCTCAATATATCAACATCAGCGTCATCATTATCATTATCATCATCAATATTGAAGTTAAATAAAGAAGAACCGTTAGCCATGGATTCCTTCTCGAATTGTCTTAGCAACTGCTCACGTGGAGAGTTTGACTCGCTTTCAGAAGTCAAACCGAAGGGACTGTGCTCTATCCCAAGAATGTCTAGGAAATCATCAGCAACAGCCTCGGTAGCATAATCCAACTTGAGTGATTTCCCTTTCTCTTTATAACCAATTTTAAGCTGCAAATTTCTACTTTCTTGTTCATATGGAAAATCTGATTCTTTTATATTTTCATTTTCTTCTTGAGAATCAGATTCTTCTTTCAAGTCCACGACATTATTTAAGGCCAACTCCAATTCTTGCAAAAGTAATTCTTTGTCACCAAACTCTGCTTCTTTGGTATGGATTTCAGTTACAACACACTCTTCATTTTGACTTTCGGATTCTTTGACCAGCAAAGATTCAACATCCAGATCCCGCTCAAAGGTTGAACTTTCTTGTTTTACATTTTCTTTTGTGGGAAATTCAATTCCCTGCTCCATGACAGAAAACACACTGTTAATATCACCATAATCACAATCAGAAGAGATTGAATCTTGATTTGAGGGTTCGGGTGGTACAATCTGAACATCCTGTTGTGTTTCATAGTCAACAGAGATGATTGACTTTTCTTCTTCTTCTTCAAGTTTCTTATACAACATACTAACCGATTCAGAAAGTTCCGACTTTGATACTGGTAAAATCTCATGAAGATCCTTTATATCTTCTACAGAATGAGAATTAACAGGAAGACTTTCACCTCGCTTGATTTGACTTTGACCAGATGTCTTTACAGGAGATTTGTCACCATTGCCAACCACTGAATACCCAAAACTAACATTCATACTTGCACCTTTTGCCTTTCCTGACAACCTGTAAGTAGTAGTCCACTTTCCCGAGCTCTTTTCGCTGTCTAGCTCCTCCAACGTAAGAGGGAGTAATCTAGTGAGGTCAACCCTATGTTTTCCTAAGTCAAGCTCAGGGTCACCAACCATGGATGCATACAACAGAAAGTGTTTTGCTTCATACTTAGCAGAGTGATGTGGCCCACTTCTGCTACCATAAATCGAGCACGTGTTGGTCAAAAGGTCCTCAAATTGAGCCACACCTTGCACGACCTTAGCGGGTCGAGTGGTCAACTCACCATCGCGTCTCTTCCACTTGACACAGAGTTTAAGATTATCAAAACTTGGAGGGAGTCCTTCAATTGAATGGACTTGAAGAGAAAAACAACAGTTGAACCTCTTGTTGCGAATATGTGTAAACGATTTAAAAGTGTTCCAACCCCAAATCGACTTCTTGTCCTTGAGAAACCGATCTTCATAGCTATTAAGTTTGGATTTTGACTTTGTTTCGGGCAGTTTTGATCGACTAGCGGTTGAATTAACGATTCTAGGTTTTGTTTTATCTACATGTAAGGCTTTACTCAAGACATCGATATCGTTGAGTAATGCATCATTTCTAGAACTACCCTCATCACTTCTCTTCTTGACCTCGTTTTTAGACATCCTCTTCACAACCTAAACAGTTTATTGAAAGTCAAAATTAGGTAAACCCTCTGGAATTCATAGTCCTAGACAATTGGATTCATGAAACACGATTAAAATTCAATTTAGAGTTGAAATATAAGGCAACCTAGATTCTATGAAATTGTTGATTCAAATCGATTAACAATTAAAGTTTCCTCTATGGAAATACTTAAATTACGAATCGAAATAGAAGAGTGGAAGTTAAAACACTTGCCTTGATGAATTGGTGGAGAAAAAGAACATGGAAACCCTAGATTAAGTCCTTGAAGATGGACAAATGGAACAGAGATCTCTTTATCTCTCTCTCTCTCTCTAGACTTGGAGTCTTAAGTTGAAACAGAAGAAACATGTCTGAAACGCGATTGTTATTCGGTGCCCCTTATCATTTCTTATAGTACA
The DNA here is from genome assembly GCA_023525975.1 of Smallanthus sonchifolius. Classification (NCBI taxonomy): domain Eukaryota; kingdom Viridiplantae; phylum Streptophyta; class Magnoliopsida; order Asterales; family Asteraceae; genus Smallanthus; species Smallanthus sonchifolius. The sequence continues at coordinate 24,479,593 of CM042018.1, read as the reverse complement.
ACTTGCCCCTTGTACTTTTACAAAACCATTATAAGATTTACAATGGTTTTGTTAGAGGACGAGGGCCTGCCCGGCTCCTGCCTCAAGGATGGCTTCTCTTCTCCATAGACGCCCATCTGTGCCCGCTGACCGCACCTGCTCTCTCCTCACCACGTCTGCCCATCTGTGCTCTCTCCTCACCACGTCTGCCCATCTGTGCTCGCTGATCGCACATTCTCTCTCTCCTCACCACGTATGTACCCTCTCTCTCTTTCATGTCTGTCTTAATTGTTACGTTTCATTTATTAATAATGTGTTTATTAAGTCAAATAATTAACTTACCTTTTTTATTTATATATTATATGAAAAAAAATATATATTGTATACAACATATTCTTAATTTATTATCATCAAGTAATAAGTAATTATCTGCAAAATCATGATTTGGTACACATTCACATCATCAATAAAACTTGCTATAAATAGTTGGATATTAAATTGTAAAAAATATGCACAAATAAAGCAATGAACCTAAGATACAAATTAGTATTGATACATAATGAATTATAAAAATCTTTAGAGGTCTATGTTACCCAAAAAAAAATCTTTGGAAGTATATATTAGCATGAGTCCTTGAATACATAACCAATTTCAAGTATAGTATTATGGTATTAACTGTAATGTATAATTCAATTATGCGACCGCGTAATTGTCTTTTTCACTACATCAGATCAATTAGGCGGCCAGATTCCGGCGAACATTCCGGCGAAAACCTGAAATTTCCGGCGAAAACCTGAACTTTCCAGCCAAATTCCGGCGAAAACCTTTGGTGTGGTTTAAAAATGAACATTTTTATAAAAATTACATATAAAAATGTGTGTATATATATAAAAAACTGAAAATTACATATAAAAATTATAATCCGATTAATCCCGCCTAGGCCCCGATTAATCCCGCCTAGGCGGCCTAGGCCCTACCCCACCGCCCGACTAGCGCATAGCGATTTTTACAACACTGTGTGGTGATGTAAATTTTACAGCTCTTTTATATTAAAAATGTCCCTTCCATATATTCCTAAGCAAACAAAAAATTGCGGTTTGGTCTTAGGAAAGGTTTAATTCAAATTTGATACCGATCATGACTTGGCAATTATGAAACCGTCTACAGATGTTAAGAAAAATATGTAACCAATTGTAACATGAAAAAAAGATGTTACTAAAATATTCAAATTTGGAGGTCAAAAAAACAATTTTGGTTGGAAATATGACCCACTTTGCAAAATATATTGAAATTCGGCGGAGCACCCAATGCAATAAATGTCAAAAACAAACCCACTGCCTTGTTCATAGACCGCTTTCAGTTCCAGAAGCATGTAAAAACAAAATGTGACTGAATTTCTACTTATAGATCATAATATTTGTAATTCTACAAAAAAAACTACTTAAATGTTAATGAATTAGGACCCTGTTAGGTAAAGGAGCACAAAAATCCCATATATATTCTCATGTGCGCATCATCTGGTTCTGTTAAGCAACGACATTTCGTGACCATCACAAGGAGCTTTTGAGCACTGCAAATGTCAAGAAAGAAGACACATACCCGTCTTTATGTCACGCACTCACTGGATTCGGAATCTGAACAGTTAAAAAACCGAATTCTAATTGCTTGTCATATTAAAAGATCATTATTTGTAATAATGCAAGTTCAAATATTACCATGTTTATAGAATATCTAAGGATGTGTTTAGCTGCAGGAAAAACTTCCAGAATACCCAACATTGTTTTCCAAATTCTTGCTTTATAAATTTAGTCCGTGTAGGCCGAACTTTTACAGCCCGCTGCCACCCTTAACTGTGGTGTGTGTGTGTGTCTATATATATTTTTCTGAATTTCTCTTTTGAACATGTTTTCTATTTTTTCAGTATTTTTATAGCGATAAAATAAAGTTTTCTGGAAAAACAGAGAATTGTTTTGCAGCTAAACACACCCTCAATTAACAAAATTACAAAAAGTTAATATACCCTATGAAAACTGTAACTTTTAACATGACATTGAGTCATAGACTATTATTAGCGAAGAGATCATTTTCAATTTGAAATCTCTAGAAGAGATATACTCAAAAAAAGAACTGTTACAACTATTTCTAGCAAAACATATGAAGATCAATCAAAGACATACCATTTCCTTTGTGCTGAGATTCGTCGCCTTTTTCCAAGACATTCTGTTGTATAAATGTCCTAACGGTTTTCCAGTAATGATCACCACCAGCCAGCCACGTGTCCATATGCATGCCAGTTGGAAAATCCACAAAAGTGCATTTTTTGTTATGTGAAGCTTTTGCATATAACATCTCCATGTGAAATGGAGGAACCATTTCATCTCTTAATCCAGAAAGGAAAAGAATTGGCTGTTTAACCTATGCATAAAGGGAAACTGATTAAATTTCATAATTTGGTCAAACTCAACACATCACACATGTCCATCAGTTAGGCCTTTAATTGGAATCTGATGAAGTATTTCTTTAAACAAATTGCATCATTAATCTCATCATAAAGAGCAACCCATATTCTTACAGATAAATAAACAAACAAACAAACATACCCAGTAAAGTCCCACTCATACAGCAGGGTATGGGAAGGGGTGAGATGAGGACAAGCCTTACCTCTATCCCATAGGATAAAAAGGTTGCTTCCAAAAAGACCCCCGGCTCAGAGCAAAAAAAAAGCAGAAACGTATGGCGAAAACATAAAACATACTAAGAGAAACAAGTGTCATACCAGAGTATCATAAACGGGCACACCTAAAGACAATAAAGCAACCCTACAACTAAAGGCACACCTAGGCACTAAAGGCACCCCTATGTCAAAGGCGAGCCTAAGGCTAAGTAGCTAACACCGACGAGTAAAAGTAACCTAAGTGAAGTGGAAACCAGTCTGCGACGCCCACTATACGCTCCCCTAGGAATCCCTAACATTTATCCGACGCCTCCAAAAACTCCTGTCATTGATCATATCCTCAGAGAGGTGCAAGTCTACCAAATCTATTTTTCAATTTAATTTCAATACGCACCCCTTATATTATCAACTAATTATCATTTACATCTATTCAAAATTCAAAAAATTTAGAAACAATTTATTTTATTTATTATCCTTATTGCATTACTATTATGTTAGGTCATGGATAGGCTAGTTAAACAATAAAGAAGCATTAAGCATAATTAAGAATTATGTGCAATCACAAAGTGGCCCCAAATTACTAGTAACTGTACCTGTCCAATTTCATCAATGGTGCTCCACGGAGAACGAACAATAAAATTAAGAATTTTAGGGCCTTTAGAAGTGCTTCCTCCAATAAACCACTTCAAAAACGGTAATAAAACTCCAGCCATGTCTAGAATTGAAGTAAAAGTGTTCTCCAATATTAATGCAGCCACCTGCAATGGTTGACACATATGATAGAAAATGTTGAAACATAAAAATATATATCCAATAAACAAGGATTGATAAAAAAAATGTTCTTAAATGGTAATCGATTTACCTTATCTGGATTATTTTTGGCAACAACAGTACCAACAGCCCCACCAAGAGACCTTCCAAATACTACTATCTGAGAAGTGTCTATATCAGTTCTCTGACTGAGATGGTCTAGTGCAGCCTAGGTAGATGCATCCCCAAAGAGTTCAAATAAACAAAAAAGTCAAAAAAAGGACACGAAATGAAATAATAATAATATTGTCTAAAAAGAAACCTGTGCGTCCCTAGTGATCCCTTGTTGAGAAGGATAACCATCACTAGCACCGTAACTATTCATTGTCAAAACACACAATGTTAGTTAGGGGAACATAACAACATGCTGATATTATCATGACAAAAAGAAATAAATAGTATAAATGCTGTTTCATAATTGTATGCAACAAGAACATACCCTCTGTAAGAAAGCATGAAGACATTGCAATGCAACTTTTGTAACATAATGCGCACCATCTCAAGACGATGAGCAATATCTATAAATCATCAGTCAAGGCCTCCAATAATCAATTTAAAACAAGAAAAAAAAGTTAAGTGATTATGTAAACGAAAATGGGTAAGACATATTATTTGCAACCAACAGCAAGAAGGATACTCCCGGCATTTTCTTGAAAGAAAAGAATAGTTGGGCCTGCAAATCAAACATAGAAACTTTTAAACCCATATTTGAGGATGGGAAAAGCTTAATTAAATGATCATCAACAAATTGGCAAAGAAAGGCACATGCATTTTAAGATCTATTTTAGTAGAGAGCATGACGGCTCTGTGCAAAAGAAACTACTTAACGTCGCCTAATTATTCTGATAAACTGCAGAAGAAAAGTTTCTTTAACATGCTTCTTCACCTAACATACCTCTAGCTAGTGAAATGCAAAAATAATACCGAAACACAACTTGTAAAGCTAAATTCTCAATATATAATACCAGTAGAAAATAACACAACCTCAATACAATAAAGATTCTTCCTATGAAGGTTAATGAAAGAAAACAGACTAGTTGAGTATGTGTCAACTCTTATTAGATCATTCGGATCTACAATTCTGGCCCACAATGGATACAGGATCAAGATAAGTTTTTAAACTTTAACCATATAAATTTGATTTTAGTCTGTTGACTATGAGCCATAGCCAGTGTTGTAAAAATCGCGCCTAGGCGGCGCCTAGGCGCCGATTAATCGCTAGGCGCTCGGCTATGGAGGAATTTTGGGCCTAGGCGGTCCTAGGCGGACCTAGGCGGGCCTAGGCGGCCAGATTCCGGTGAACATTCCGGCGAAAACCTGAACTTTCCGGCCAAATTCCGGCAAAAACCTTTGGTGTGGTTTAAAAATGAACATTTTTATAAAAATTACATATAAAAATGTGTGTATATATATAAAAAACTGAAAATTACATATAAAAATTATAATCCTATTAATCCCACCTAGGCCCCGATTAATCCCGCCTAGGCCTAGGCCCTACCCCACCGCCCGACTAGCGCCTAGCGATTTTTACAACACTGGCCATAGCCCACCCTCCTTTCAATAGAACTCAAGTTAAAAGAGAAGAAAAAACATACTCAAACTAAGTGGTACCTAGAACCACTTGCAAACTCACACATATGTATAGACACTAGACAGTACTGTATAAAACCCATAAATTAACTCTTATGGCCAATTCTTTAGTTTGAAACTCAACATAACAATCATACTATGTCAATCAAAATTATTCTACCATTCAGCTACAGAAATCAACCAAGGTAAAAACACAAATAAACAGTTAAACACAGCATTGTCATCAAAGAATACTTTCTGGCAAGTGAACAGTTAAAAACTAAATCATGAAAATCGAACACATATGCTTTTGGGTGTGAGACCTAGAACTTCAGCCCTTGCAAACAAAGTTCTCTCATAACCCTAATCTTGCACTCAGCTTCTGGAGATGAAGTATATAGGGCAGGGTTTGCTCAATTAACTAGCTACAACTCTTTAAATCTTCTCTGACGTGGTCATTTTGGGGAAATTAAACATAAACATTTTGAATAATTTGTGAGATCAAACTCTCCTCTTAGAATCTAAGAGAACATCAAGTCAATCAAATGTAATCAGTACCATCACTACAAGCTCATCATCAACAAAAGCCGATGAAAACACAAATAAACCCTAATTCTGCAGCATACCTAAATTACACATAACTGAAACAGATTACGGTGAGTGAATTTATACATGCATGTAGATACAGAGAGAGAGAAACCTCTGCAATCAGGAGAGAATTTGATTAGCCATGAGTGAAGGCGAACACCGTCGTAAGAAGTAAGCCATACGTCTTCGAAAATGAGGCGGAGACGAGCGGGTGTGATTGGATAGGACTTGGTGAGACCAGGCAAAACGGGGACGTAGACTAATTTTTCCTGAAAGGCGACCAGCAACGCCATTCCGGCAACCACTATCCCGCCGACGCCATAGATCAACAAGCTCATGTACGACACCATCGCTACCTTTCTCCTTGTCTCTCTCACACACACAAACAAACACATAGCGGATGCCTTTTCATATGAGAGTTAGGACCACGTCACTTGATGTCACCTAATTAATTACTGAGCAAGGGGTGTTTGAGATTGAGTTTGAAAATAATTTATTTACTTATTAGTTTTTTTAAAAATTAATAAGTTAAAAAAATGTTTGGCATTGATAAAAGTTCTTTTTATTTTGGCTTTTTGATAAGTCTTAAAAAATTGTTTTCCAAAAGTCATAAATCATAACTTTTTAAAACTTCTTATAACTTTTTGAACATAAAATTACCAATCTATCCATTATTTACCCTAAATATATAAAACTCCTTTGTTGAAGTATCACAAGTAATCAGGCCTGTTGGCCAACACACAGCCGTCGAAGTTGACCAACACTTTTTCGTCCCTGTTTTGCTTCTTTTTCGAAGAAAGGTACACTTTTGTTCCATTAGAAAATTGAATTTTTTTTGAAGAAAGGTAAGCTTTCGATTTCCGGATGGTTTATAATTTTTTTTATAATACTATTTATATTTATTTTATTCTTTTGAAATTGCCCCCACTACCTTTTTTGTTTCAGTTTTGCATTGTACCTGTTTTTCATTAATCAATTTTTTTGTATTATACTTGTTTTGCGTTAATTAATTTTTTTATTGTAAAATTGTTGTATGTAATAATTTGGTTTTAATTCATCATCTAGTTCAATTCATATAACTTATAAATTTGGCCAAACCAAGTAGAATTTATCATCTGGACACCACGAGTTGTTAAAGATATAATTTATCATGAGATTTATAGAATTTATCAATTTAACTCAAATTTGTATTCTCAATCATACTGATTTTTTATTGTGGTACTACGTAATTATCAGATAATGAATGAAAACCACCCTAATGTTGTTGATTGTGAAACATCAAATAAAAAGAATAAACCAAAATTTGTGTGGGATAATGCTACATTCATTGAGTTTATCAATGCTTGCTTGACTGAACTTAAAAATGGGAATATACCTGATACTCACTTCAATAAGGTTGGGTGGACGAATTTAGAAAAAATCATAAAAGAAAAAACAGGCAAAATCTTTGATAAAAGACAACTTAAAAACAAATGGGACCACATGAAAAAAGAATGAAAGCTTTATGACCGCTTAATGAGGCTTGAAACTGGAATCGGTGGAAAGAGAAGCTTAATTGATGCATCGCCTGAGTGGTGGGAGGAGAAAATAAAGGTAAGTTCTACTATTATTTTTAATCATTTGTAGTTTATGACTGCATCGTGAAATCCATGAATTCATCCGTTTATCTTGTAGGTAGATAAAGAGTTTGCCAAATTTAGGGACACAAATTTGGACATATACGAGACGCATTATGCTCCTTTGTTTCGGTATTGCGTTGCCGTTGGAGATCAGACTATGACTCTATTACAATTTCAAAATGTTCGACGTGAAGGAAATATAAAGGGCATAGTAGATAGTGATTAACTCAATTTAGGTGATGATGAGCCTTTATTTCATAGTCCCGTTGAAAGTAGTTCGAGTAAAAGGAAGAAGTCTAAGGATGTTGCCAACAACCGTTCAACCAAGAGTAAAACTTCATCTTTTGAGTAAAAACTAGATGTTGTATTGAATGCCTTATCAACAAACAAACACACAAACTTTTCCACCAAATACTCCCTCTCCAACAATATTAGATTGCATGAACATTGTCACCACTTTTCCCGGTTTCAACGAAGGTTTCAAAAATTATTCACAAGCATTGCGTGTCTTCATCAAAAAGAAAAATCGTGAAGCTTTTATGTTTCCAACGACTAACGAAGCAAAGATGGAGTTCCTTAAGTTACTTATGGAAGAATGATTTGTCGTTTCACATTATATCTTATCGTTTGACCTTATGTGTTATGTTTCCAACCCCTGACGAAGCAAAGATGGAGTTCCTTAAGTTACTTTTGACGAAAGTTTCATTTTGGATTAGACTTTTAAGTCTAAGAGTATGTTTCAAGTAATCCGTGTAGTTTCAAGTAGTTTCATGCAGTCCCTTGAAGTTGTTGTTCATGTATTTGCACCACGTAGACAGAAATAGATAGATGTAGATAGGTATAGGTAAGTGGATGTGATTCATGTAAGAATAGATGTAAGTATGTGTGTAGAATAAGAATGGAATGGAGTTCCTAATAAAGGACACAAGTTAAACTCATGTTTTGGACTCCTAGGTTATAGTCTAGGTCATGTGTAACTAATAACCTAATTCCCTATAACCATGGCTCTGATACCAATCTATCACACCCCGGCCGACGGGGGATTATACGTCAGGGCTGACGCGGTTGTTAATAAGCACATGATCATCTATTAAATGTGTTTCAATAATTATTCATCATATTAAATATTCGTTACAAGGAAAATAAAAACATATTGTTCATAACACAAATCAGAATTTAAATTTATTAATGCTAGGTCCATAGTCCTAAATGATCAAGCATGGTCCTCAAACAGGTGCATCTGAAACATGTAAGTAAATGTCAACTACAAGTAGTTGGTGAGTAACATAGGTTTTGACACCAAACAAAGTTGAATATTTTTTACAATTCAATATGTTCAAATCAAGTCTAAGGCATAAATGTGAGAACATACGAGGTTCCAAAGTGTACAATCAAACCGTGTAATATGTATGCACAATCCCCTGATTGCGTGTTGTAATGTACCAAAATGTATACACAAATTCGCCAAGATTTGTGTTATGTAATGAATCGGATTCCCATATAAATGATCATGTTAGGTACTACCTTAGGCCTGCCACGTAAGTTAATGATTGTACTAAACATGAACACATGTATCACCAAGTAGTTTAAGACATGAAGCACATGAACTTTGCATAAGAACATTGAATTTGAATTGTGTATGTAAAGTAATGTAGACATGTTTCACCCCGAGTATTTGTAAACAAAGTAAAGTAAAAGGGGCTATGAAACTCATTTGTGATGAAGCTAACAAGTTGTATGAATTGTTAATGATGGATATGCTTCGTGAGAATTTCTCACAATCAATCTATATGGATAATTGTTTTCTAAACTCAAAGTATGTCTAATGAAAGTAAGAAATTTTAAGATTTTAGGGTTTCATAGGATTTGAGATGGGATTTGTACAAGTTTTGTAGGAAAATGTATGTTTATCACAAGTATTGGATTAATAAAAATAGTTTATAAAATTAATTAGAATAACTTGAAATCTCTAATTAATTTATATAGTGTTTATAATAATAATACGTTTGGATTTATTTATATAATTATTCTATAAATAATTAATAAATTGTGAGAATGGAAAAGGTTTAAATAATGATTTTATTTAAATAAAATAATTAATTAAACTATTTAAATAATCTCTTTTACTTAAATGATTTATAAAAGAGATATTAATTAAATATAAGTGTTAAATGAAATTAATTGAATTTTGTATAATTATTTATCTAAAATAATTATTCAAGTATTTCTATAGATTTAAAATGTTTTAAATAATTATTCTTTACCCAAAAAATAATTATATATTTAAAATTGAGTTAACAATGTTTAAATAAGTATTTAAAATTTATTTTATAAACATTGTTATTTTATAAACAAAACAACATACTTAGATTTATTTAAATAAACCATTTATATTGTTTATTTAGGAATTCATAATATTTATAATGTGTTTGTAATAAATTAAAAATAAATAAAATATTATTTGATATTTTCTATGTTTATAAAATTTACTACAAGTATTTATTGGATTTACAAAATAAAATTAGAATTTTAAAACATTAATTTACGCATTTAAAATATCAAAAAGAAATTAAACCCCAAAAACCGGCCACACAGGCCTCGAACCCGCGCCAAGGCCGGGTTGACCTGTATGCGTGCTTCAGACCATCAGAACAGGGCTTATGCCTTGGTCATAAGCTGATGCGTTTAATTTAAAAAGGAAAATCTCAAAGCCATCTTCTTCTCCAATTGAACCCGTAACCCTAGCCCTCCAAGTGACCCGTCTCTGCAATACGATCGGCCCTAAATCCATAGGGCATTCATTCTCTGGATTGAGATGAGTCTATTGGTGCAAGAATTACCTGATATGAATACGTAGGGAAGGAGAATGACTCGATGAACAGATTCGTTTTCTTCGGCCAAAGTGGGTGCTCTAGGGATGATTTCAGACGCGATTGAGGGTATGAGGAGTTTTCAATGAGTCTCGTTAATGATTGTGAGTGCATATATATATATATATATATATATATATATATATATATATATATATATATACACAATTTGTGCGGGAATGGATCGATCGATTAAATGGGTTTCAATGGGTTTTCGGTTACGAGTTTAACCATTGAATTGTTCATAAAAATCCGATTAAACACGAAGGACGGATCGTTTGAGTGCCCTGAACGTTTAGCCGGTTTCGATTTCGCGTGAAAATATCTCAAAGACGAGTTCAAGATTAATGGTCTGAAAACCGGTCTCTGCGGGACTCAAACCCATGGCAGAAATGGGGGAAAAGGGTTTCCGGAATTTGCAATTCAGTCCCTGGAGTTTCAAGCTTTTATTATTTTATGTATAAACTTTAGTTTTTAGTTTAATTAAAGTTTCAGAAATTACTAAATGAACCCTGAACTTTATAAGAATATAAAACCATTAAATTTTATAAGTTTTTATAAAATCTAATAAGTCTTAATATTATATTTAATGATATAAACATTAAAATATAATTTGCACAATAGAAATAATTTTTATTCATATAAAAATCATTTTTTTTGAAAATAATTTATAAACCCTATTTAATTTATAGGATTTATAATTTAGTTTTTATAAGTTATATATATATATATATATATATATATATATATATGGGCTTAGTAATAACCTAACATATATATATGTATTTATTCCTTTGAACTTTAAACAATTATTTATATAGTGGCTTATATAAATATTTATTATTTTTGAAATGAAACAATTACACACAAATTATTTTTGTAAGTATATGTTCAAGTAACGAGATGGATAATTATGATGGCTTCCATTGAAATAGAGAAGTACAAACCATAGAATAATGAAAATACAAGTGTCGGGATAGTTAAAAATAAAGGCCGAAAAATCCTGGAGGCTACAGTCTCCCCTACTTTAGGAAATTTAATCACGAAATTGATTAGGAGGAGGGTCCAGGAAAAAGATGTGGGTATTTAGCCTTCATTTGATCCTCACGTTCCCAAGTAAATTCTGGGCCACGTTTGGATTCCCACCGAACCTTAACAATTGGGATACAACTTCGTTTGAGTTGCTTAACTTCCCGATCCATAATCTCCATGGGTTTTTCCACGAAGTGCATTATCTCATCAATGTGAACTTCGTCAAGCGGTATGTGAAGATTCTCGTCGGCCAAACATTTCTTCAGGTTCGAGACATGAAATGTTGGATGTACGTTGTTAAGTCATTCAGGTAAATCCAATTTGTAGGCTACCTTCCCAATCAATTCAAGGACTTTAAAAGGACCTACAAACCTTGGTGCAAGTTTTCCCTTCTTTCCAAAACGAACCACGCCCTTCCAAGGGGATACTTTGAAAAGAACCAGATCGCCGACTTGAAATTCCAAGGGTTTTCGACGTTTGTCGGCATAGCTCTTTTTCCGACTCCTTGCTACTTGAAGGTTGTTACGGATTAACATGATTTTGTCGGAAGTTTCCTGAATAAGTTTGAGACCAGTGATTTGTGCTTCACCAATCTCAGACCAACAGATAGGAGATCGACACTTCCGACCATAAAGTGCTTCGAAAGGAGCCATGTCAATGCTCGTATGATAGCTGTTGTTATACGAAAACTCGACTAAAGGTATATGTAAATCCCAATTTCCTTTAAAGTCAATGACACAAGCTCTAAGCATATCCACAAGAGTTTGAATCGTTCGTTCGGATTGACCATCAGTTTGCGGATGGTACTAAGATTCAGTTGAGTTCCCAAAGCTGATTACAAAGATTTCCAGAAAAGGGAAGTGAATCGTCCATCACGATCAGAAATAATGTTGAGAGGTACACCATGACGACTAACTATTTCATCAATATAGATTCGAGTCAATTTCTCGACTCGATAGTCTTCACGAATGGGTAGGAAGTGAGTAGATTTAGTCAAACGATCAATGATTACCCAAATACTATCATGACCACGAGACGTATGCGGGAGTTTGGTTATAAAGACCACATCAATACACTCCCATTTCCACATGGGAATCTCGGGTTGTTCAAGTAAACCAGACGGACGCTGGTGCTCGGCCTTAACTTTCAAACAAGTAAGGCACTTGGACATATATAGAGCAATGTTCTTTTTCATATCAGGCCACCAATATTGAGTACGAAGGTCCTTATACATTTTATCTGCACCGGGATGTATAGAATAACGAGTCTTGTGAGCCTCGTTCATGATAAAAGTATGAAGATTGTCACGGCCTGGAATCCAGATACGATTTAGGAAATAAAGTAAACCATTAGGTTTGGTTTCAAGCTGGAGTTCCGCACCACATGCCATCTCATTGTACATGTTTCCTTCGGTGACTGAAAGATGTTGTGCCTCAAAGATGCGAGTTTGAATGTCATTTTGGATTCGGATGCTATGGATTTTAATAGATTCTTTACGACTAAGAGCATCGGCTACGACATTCGCGTTACAAGGATGGTAACGAATATCGCAGTTGTAGTCGTTTAAAAGTTCAACCCAACGCCTTTGCCTCATGTTGAGTTCTTTTTTATTGAAGATGTGTTGGAGACTCTTATGGTCGGTGTAAACCACATACTTAGTGCCATATAAGTAGTGTCTCCAAATTTTAAGAGCAAACACGACCGCACCCAACTCAAGGTCGTGTGTCGTATAATTCTTCTCATGGATTTTGAGTTGTCGAGACGCATAAGCAATCACTTTACCTCGTTGCATGAGAACACAACCCAGGCCTAAGTTAAAAGCGTCACAGTAGACGACAAAGTCATTGTTTCCATTAGGAAGAGTCAAGATAGGAGCTGCACATAATTTCTGGTTGAGAGTTTGAAACGCTTCTTCTTGTTTTGGTCCCCACTCGTACGGTTTGCCTTTATGTGTTAAGACTGTGAGTGGCACTGCGATCCTTGAAAAGTTCGATATGAAGCGTCGATAATAGCCCGCTAAGCCAAGAAACGAGCGGACCTCCGTAGGGGTTTTTGGAGCTTGCCAGTTCTTCACTGCTTCAATTTTTACGGGATCCACGTGAATACCCTTCTCGTTGACTATATGGCCCAAGAATTGGAATTCCTTTAGCCAGAATTCACACTTGGAGAACTTGGCGTATAATTGTTCCTTCTTCAAGAGATCCAAAACCAATCGCAAGTGTTCTTCGTGTTCCACTTTTGATTTTCAATAAATAAGAATGTCGTCAATGAAGACGATTACGAACTTGTCCAGGTATGGTTTACACACGCGGTTCATAAGATCCATGAATACCGCAGGAGTATTAGTTAGACCAAAGGGCTTAACCATGAACTCACAATGACCATACCTTGTATGAAAAGCTGTTTTTTGAATATCGGATTCAAGGACTCGTAACTAGTGGTAACCAGAATGAAGATCGATTTTTGAGAAATAGGTCGAGCCTTGAAGTTGATCAAACAAATCATCAATTCTCGGAAGTGGATAACGGTTCTTCACAGTAAGCTTGTTGAGTTCCCGATAGTCGATACACATGCGGAAAGAACCATCCTTCTTCTTGACAAATAAGACGGGTGCTCCCCAAGGAGAAATACTAGGTTGAATAAATCCTTTGTCAAAAAGTTCTCGAAGTTGGCTTAAAAGTTCTTGCATTTCAGAGGGTGCAAGACGATAGGGTGGCTTAGCCGTAGGGTTTGCTCCTAGCACTAGGTCGATACGGAATTCAAGTTGACGTGCGGGAGGAAGACCGGGTAGGTCTTCGGGAAATACTTTCGAAAAGTCTTTGATCACAGGAATGTCTTGGAGGCTTTTGCCCTTGTCTTTCTGCTCCACATTATGTGCCAAGAACGCCACACATTTCTTCAGTAAGTACTTTTGCGTGGTAGTACAAGACATAAGCTTGAGTCCTTTAGACGGCTTCTCACCATAGACGTTCAAGATGTCGCCCGAGTCGAGAGGGATACGAATTTACTTGTCAAAGCAAACGACTTCAGCATGATGCTTGTTTAGCCAATCCATGCCTACTATGACATTGAAACCTCTGAGAGCCATAGGAATAAGATCAATTGAGAAGTTATGGTCATTCAAGTTTAGGGTACAATCTCTAATGATGGTGTCACATGTAACAGAATATCCATCCGCTACTAATAATTCGAAGGATTTTTCTAACTTAGCTCGACTCATAGCAAGTTATGGTTCAATTTCAAAGCACAAGAAACTCCTATCGGAACCAGTATCAAATAGGATAGAAGCATATTGATGATTAATTGGATATGTACCGTTCACCACATCATTGTTGGCTTGAGCCTCGTTGACATTAACGTTGAAGGCACGTCCACGAGCCACGGGGTTTGCATTCCCCTAGATCACATTCCCTTGGTTCATATTCCCCTGATTCATGTTTCCTTGGTTCATGTTGGCTTGATTCACAATGACCAACTGTGACACCTGCAAAAATCCCATAATCTAAAACCTAATTGTTAGGCTAAGCCCAACTAGGCCCGATAGAAATCCAAGCCCAGTTGAGGCCCAATAAGGATTCAAGTCCAGTTAAGGCACAATTACATAACTCTAATATCAAACTAGTCACTCGATTCCGTTTAACAACTTGTTACGAAATTCTAAGAACTTACGAAACGATAGAAGAACATAAGCGATTACGTAAATTTTAAACGTTTAACGCGTCAGATATCGGTTTAATACCGGATACTCGGTGAGACGATTAGATAAGATAATGAAATATTAATATTAAGTATTAATATTCATTGGGAAGACTGTTCTGGTAAAGGCCCGCGTAGTACGTGTATATGAACATTAAACTGCGTCAGATGCTCGAAAAATTAACGATAGCAGTACGGTTCTTACTACTTCGTATTGTGACACAACAAACATGATAAAAAAAAATTATTTTAATATTGTTAGTGAAATAATAATAGTTATACCGGAGTGCAAAACGTTTAATCGGATGAACACGTAAGCAAGCGGTACGGGCGCGTACCGGACTGGGCGAGCGTCCGAGCGAGATTCTCGTAAATTAAATGTTTAAATAATATTAATTACTGATAATTATTAATATTATACGAGGTAAACGTTATTTAACGTGAATATTACGAAGCGTGACGTTTTAAGTTACGGGCCTGGACACGCGGTATCCACCTACACTTCCATAACCACTCTAAAACCCTAGACATATATACACCTACACTTTCCCTCAATTCATTTCCTTACAACACAAACACACACATATGTGTGCTAGAGAGAGAGAAGGCAGATTTGGGAGGAGGCCGGCCACCTCCGGCGGCTCCTCCCGGCAACCACCCCAAACTGTCGGCAAGGCGGATTTAGCAGCAGAGGAGGGTGACGACGGGAAAAAGGGGTTTCGTGACAGTGGACGGCGACGGAAGACGAGGACGGGGGGGGGGGGGGGGGGCGGATGGTGGCGTTCGGCGGCCCCATTTACGGCGGAATAGGAGGACGACGGCAGCAGTGGCCGATTCAGGTGAAGGCGCGATGGTGATGACCTGATTTAAGGCCTCATGTGATGGATTCACAAACTCAGACGAACCAGGGGGCGGCGACCGCTTTTCCGGCCATCCTCGTTATTCCGACGAGTAAAGCAGTGAAGGAGGAGGACGGCTGCGGTGTGGATCTGACCTCAAACAGTGGTTACAAGCCTAGAGCTGAGCGGATTCGGCCAAATGGGAGTGGTTTACGGCTATACTCGTTTTTCCGGCCGTATCCGACGAGACCCGGCTTTCCGACGAGATCTGTTGACTATGCAAGGGTTAAGGTGAGTCATGTTCATGTTTTCTCATTGTTTAAGGCTAGATCTACACACGTATAGAAATAAATTATCTGTTTTCATGTCCCGGTGAATATCCGGCGAGTTCCAAACGAACGGATCTTGGAGTATACGTCGTCTGTTGACCCGATCTATGAATTATAAGGTTAGTTTTGTGGTTTAAGCATGATTTTCGGCAACCGGTTAATTACCTGTTTAGATCTAGTAGTTTTGGTTGGTCGGGTTTCATTCCCGGGTGTTAAAAAGGGTATTTTGGACAGGAAATGACGTCACGGGTTTTGGTCAACAAAAGTCAACGCTGGTCAAACCCAGTCAAACTCGGGTCAACAACGGTCAAACATGATCGAATACGTAATCTGTGAGATTTAGAACGCGTCGGTTGTGAGCGGAACACACGGAAGGTAAAAATGCACGCTAAACGTTTTACGTTAAAAATTTTGAAAGTTAAACGCGCGTGCGGTCGAATTTCATTGAGCCTAAACGATTGGTTAACGATGAAAACAAATACTAACTTAAAAATTGCAAGTAACGGACCGCAAACACACCTATTCGATCTAGGGAGTCCGTCCCGACTAAAATATATAAATGTTATTAAATTAAAATTTTAAACGCGGTCAACGAACGAGACATACAATTAAATATTATTGCGTGAACGTAAAAATAATTATATTATAGTTGCAATATAAAACAGTTTATACAACTTAGGCACGATTGGAATGACGACAACGTTAAGGATTTTGTACAAACGTGTGTTTATATATATATATATATTTATATCTATTTGACACTTCGCTTGAATAGTTAGTAAATGTATAACTTGAAGCACTAAACTATGTTTTGGCAATTAACAAACGTCGATACAACTATATTTTGCATAAATATAGCGTACAAGAGATATATACACCTATATATATATAAATACATATACAAATATAAATATTCGCGTTTTGTATTAAATTACATGGTTATTTTGAAACACGTATATATTCTTAAACATATACATGTATATCCGTATAATGTAAAGTGAATAAACGTACCATTGCGAAGTTTTGGGTAAATGACACGAACGGATTGGGGAAACGTGATGAATACGTTTCGAATAAATATGAAAACATAGACATTATAAAACTCCTAAATAGTTTTAGTAAAACATAGAATTGCACACATTCTATTAGAAGTCACACGAGCGAGCATTGTAATTATTAGTTATAAGAACATATGGACATGCACAACCATGTACTTAACAGACTAACACTTATAAACGATACTAGTGGAACATGAACAATATCGAGTAATCAGGATCTAAGCGTCCGCCATTATTAACATATACCAAGTCAGTATTGTAACATAGGGAATCAACATGGCTCAACTGCACACGCGATAACTTAACCCTAGCATCAGAAGTTGATAATATATTTGTAATTAGGGTTATGATGATGATTACCTGTGCACCCATGGGCTACTAGCAACACTGGTACCTTTATGTCTATTAAGCAGTCAAAGGTGAGTTTCACTGCCCCTTTTTAACTTTTAACGTTTTAGAAACATCGGGGGAGAAACATACTTACACATTTGAAAACATGAGACATCATTGTTTAATACATTTGGAAACATCATTGCCTGATACTTTCAAGAAAACATCAAACATACTTACGAACATTTTCATATGGTATCAAGAAAACAAGACCCGACCTTTATGTTTGCATGAGTTAACACATATAGAGCGTTGGAAGTCCCCTGATCATCATATTTATAACCATTAGCTATAGATTAGCCTGGATTTTATGGATAGTACTATTGGGATTGACACCCCCGGTCATGGTTAGTCGCGCTAACCATGGGTCCCTCCGGCCAAATGACTGCATAGTGTTCAAACATTTGCTCGTGAGGTACGAGTGAGGGGCGAAACACCTGTGTCATGGTTTGGTTATGCCTCATGTATGTACATATTATTCGTATTCTTAGCTAGTTTACGGATGGGTCAAACATTACTTGTTTTTTATCATATACATTGAATCATTATCGTGCAGATGGATCTGCCAATCGTTTTCGTGCAAATTGGTTTTGCCAATCGTGTACATATAAATGGCTTTTGCCATTCGTCCATGTGCAAATGTTTTAGTCAATGTTTTCAAGGAAAACGGTTTCATATTATGGCCGTGTACGCCTTCTAAATGCTTTCGAGGAAAACCGTTTCATATTATGGCCACGTATACATTATCATTGTTTTTAAGGAAAACTGTTTTACATCGAGACAACTAAACCTGTGAACTCACCAACCTTTGTGTTGACATTTTTAAGTATGTTTTCTGGTAACACATAGCTATGGAACGGTTGGAATAGGTTAACCCTTCGGATCAAAACCCTAGAAGCCGAAGAAGCATGATTCACGAACCTCAAGTCGGTTTTGACCTATATGGTTCTAGGTCAATGTACTAGTTTAATTTAGTATTTGTAATGGTGTTCAATATTTTAAAAGTCTTCATTTAGCTTCCGCTATTGTGTAATGTTACCAATCGTTGTAACCTTAATTTATTTATTAAGTGAATAAATTTGGGGGTTGTGACAGATTGGTATCAGAGCCAATGGTTTTAGCGAATTAGGTTTCCTTAGGGACACCTGGGCTCTAAACAGACTTATTTAGGGACCAAGATTTCTAAGACTTGCATCACTTTAAGACTACCCAAGACCTGAGTATATAAATTCCAACCGTTGCCGAACAACTTGCGTAGACCATTAGTGTAAGTAGTTACACTAGGGTATCATTAGCTACACTAATACTTAATACAATTACATGGTGCACAAAACGAACACCTAAAATGTACAACAATGTGGAAACAATAAACACCTACAACACGACCCAACCAAGTATCACTGTTCGGATTACGAATCAAGGATGACAGACACTAAGCACACGGTGACCCTAGAAGATTAAGTTACGAGTCAAGCTAGGGTGACAACGGTAGGAATCGCCAGCTACCGATCTTGGTATCACTATAGGCTGAAACCGTATCTGAATTTGTACCTGTACATGCACCACACCTACAACTACTCCAGCTATGGAGCCAATTTTCCTCTCTGTCATATGTTGCCTCCAGTTGGTTCAATATACATGCTCTCTCTCATGATTGGCTGAGTTGGATGACAAAAACCTTTGCTATGAGGTATGACATACATAACTCCCTGATCTGATGGGAAACTGAGGTGGAGAAGCAGGACTAAAGGGAGAGAACTTTACGGGTCTGGAGACTCAAACACTCATCAGGATCATGTGGATCCACACGTACACACAAACTTGGAGCATGAGTTGCTCGATACTAATTTGAGGATCTCTGACCTAAACATAGTGCCTGTCTTCCACCATACACATCCTGTTATTAGAAGACACAGGTGGTGTCGCTCTACCATTAACTCCATCCAACAATAGCCTTAGTCAGCTAATTCATGAGTCTTGGTACACATGACTAAGAGTAACCCAATAGAACATATACACACTCTTTCGCAAGAGTGCAACACGATGACACGATCTAATGAAAATTTTAACTCCTTTTTTTTTGCTGAAAGCTCGAGATAGGGAAAACACTAGAGGGATCATGCGAAGTAAATTATCGTTACGGGTGCACACGTAATTATAATTTGCAGCGCATGAGAAGTCTGGTGAGTCTTACTATCCGAGTTAATGTTCATGATTAATCTGTATTCCTAATCTCAACTCCCTGTCACTCGATTAATGATCGAAATTGCCATAATCAAAGGGATGAGCCAAAAGGCATCAGATGATGCGATGGGCTATCACTAGTGACATGGAAATGTACATCATCTCCTTCATCTTCGAATCCTAATGGATCTAAAACTCTTACTGAGACCTTATTGATACAACAACTTTGACCGAAACTTTGAAGAGATCTATTCTCGGTGATTTGACCTCGGTATATGGACCGAATTTAGGAATTCTTTGTAAAATACTACTTCAACTTTTGATATTCCGAAAAAGGTAATCTCCTTTCGATCTCGTTACTTATCTACCGATGCTTATGGCTGATCTTCGGTCTAGCATGAATCAGACCTAAACATTTCGGACACCTCAATTAGATATTCATGTAACATTCTCACAGTTCTGAAGGAACATGAGAATTTCAAATTGGATCTAACCAGCCCTAGTGCATCTTGAACAACGAAGATTTTCCTTAATCCATTTGTAATTTCTAAAGCACATCCCTTGACACTTTGCTTGCCACGTAAACTCCATGTTAATCTTTGCAACGATCTACACTCGAAGTAATTGTACGACAATTAGCGGAAATCATAGCATAATCTCGGACTATACCTTATAAACCAGCACCAAACTTACTTAAAATTTACATCGCAAGTGCTCTGCACAAATTTTTATAATGGGTTGGAAATTTATTCTGATCCTCTTACACATGACACCTATGCGGTATTGTGGAAACCCGAACTGAGTCAAGTAGGTAATCTACTTTTCAGAATAGTTATCAAACGGGGTTGTCCTCACAACCTTTGACATTCAGCACATCATCAATTCTGAAAATTCTTTCGATGATAAATAAGTCATGTTTTATGCTCAAGCAAATTCTAAGAAAGCCTAAGTGTGAACTTCGGCTGTTGTCAGACAAGCATGGGGCTGACATACAAACTCTTAAATGTGCTGAGGGAAAATACAAATCCCTGACACTTAACACTCATTACCTCAATTTTGTGGCTTAAACCCTTATGCTATGGACAAAATATGGCTGACCTTACTCTTTTGGAGGTCTACACACCTACATTCCTTTTCACTTCTCAACTTTCCTTCAAATTTTATATTCACTCCTTTCCAAGATATTTTGGGATACCTATGCATTATCCTTAAGGAACATAAAGGGCATGATGTCCTTGCGTTTAGCAATTGTCTATAACTTTGGCTTATTCTCGTTTATTTTTTTTTTTTTCTGGTTTATTTTTTTTCTGGCATCTAATCAAGGAAAAGTCAAGCCGTTGACTAAATTGAGAATGACATTACATCACAACCTATCAATTTAATGGGCTAACACGTTCTGAACCAGTTTCGGTAGAAACACTCTCCACGATGTGACTGTTTACTTTCTCATCTAGACGGACTGCGGTCTAGAAGTCCTTATGACTTATCTATCTCGTGGGCATGATATCCAAGTCATGAGTTCGCAAATCATCACATTATAACCTAAATGCCAGACTGCAGTAGAAGTGCAGTGCAAATAATGGACTAATGAGGTATTAAACTCAATCTTCGCCAGTGAAAGCATATGAGAAATCTTGAAACCTTTAATCCATTGCGACCAATGTTAATGGAAAGATCTCATATGGCACAGAACCTAATGTGAGAGTATAATTTTAATGTTTCTAGAAAATGCTTTTGAGAAATATAAAGGAACTACCACAACGTTTCATTTCTGTATTCTGTCATTGCTATCTGATTATAAGAAGGTGATAGATATGCAGTTAGAAAACGAATATAAGAGAAACTGTGTCACTAACACTTAGTGACTGGATTGAGAGCCATTCTCACTCCTTCATCTAGATTCACCCTCATATTTAGATGAATCATAGAAATCTGGATGATTCAACGTTACTACGATATTTTACCGTCTCAAGGTTTGTTGTTCGACATATTTCGTTAATATTTTTCTAAACCATTCCAGCTCCCTTGTGAGGTATTTATACGATGATATTACTTCCTAGAACTCAATCGAATATGTTCAACCTACATACTGATTAGACTGAAGAAATGTCAGTTAAAATCTTTGTTCTAAAAAGATAAAATCATTAAGGCATTGACTCGTTGCGACGAACGACCAATTACCTTAGTATGAACTAACATGTGGACATTTCATCAAAACCACTTGACATATCTTTATGGAACTTGAGACAAGTTTTCTGTTAGATTCTATCATGGTTTGTTTTTATGAGAGAAAACCCATATATGAATAAAGAGTATGCGCTCATACACTTTCGGAAAACCGCATGCATGAATGCATTCTCGTTATTCACTGCCAATATTGATGGTCATACAGTTCCACTCGGATAGGAATGACCACATAACGAAATGCCGTCACATCTAGTCCTTGATTATTTACCTCGATGTATGAGTTGATCACTTAATTTGTGAATACTCGCTATTTTAAATCCACACCGACTAGAAATTCTTTTAATGGCTTACTCATTACCTGAATATGACCTCGCTGGTTGCAACCCCATTTGTGCTATGGGACACTAGTGATGACTTTATTACTTCGGGGTATGGACAACATCGTCCACTTAACGACATGTTCGAAGAATCTTTCTAAATCAACTTAGTTGAATAATATCCGCTCGACAGTAACGTTACACTGTTACACGATACTTTGACACCACAAATCTTTACACATCTAATATCAATAGTTGATGAAATATCTACTTTACTTGCGTATACCGACTAGTGTCAGAATGACTTGAAGGTTCTCCCTAAAGAATCCAAAATGGGGTTAGGATACGAAATCCTAATCCAAATAAGTATAACAAATTTCGAGGACGAAATTTCTTTAAGGATGGGAGAATGTGACACCTGCAAAAATCCCATAATCTAAAACCTAATTATTAGGCTAAGCCCAACTAGGCTCAATAGAAATCCAAGCCCAGTTGAGGCCCAATAAGGATTCAAGTCCAGTTAAGGCACAATTACATAACTCTAATATCAAACTAGTCACTCGATTCCATTTAACAACTTGTTACGAAATTCTAAGAACTTACGAAACGATAGAAGAACATAAGCGATTCCGTAAATTTTAAACGTTTAACGCGTCAGATATCAGTTTAATACCGGATACTCGGTGAGACGATTAGATAAGATAATGAAATATTAATATTAAGTATTAATATTCATTGGGAAGACTGTTCTGGTAAAGGCCCGCGTAGTACGTGTTTATGAACATTAAACTGCTTCAGATGCTCGAAAAATTAACGATAGCAGTACGGTTCTTAGTACTACGTATTGTGACACAACAAACATGATAAAAAAACTTATTTTAATATTGTTAGTGAAATAATAATAGTTATACCGGAGTGCAAAACGTTTAATCGGATGAACACGTAAACAAGCGGTACGGGCGCGTACCGGACTGGGCGAGCGTCCGAGCGAGATTCTCGTAAATTAAATGTTTAAATAATATTAATTACTGATAATTATTAATATTATACGAGGTAAACGTTATTTAACGTGAATATTACGAAGCGTGACGTTTTAAGTTACGGGCCTGGACACGCGGTATCCACCTACAATTCCATAACCACTCTAAAACCCTAGACATATATACACCTACACTTTCCCTCAATTCATTTCCTTACAACACAAACACACACATATGTGTGCTATAGAGAGAGAAGGCAGATTTGGGAGGAGGCCGGCCACCTCCGGCGGCTCCTCCCGGCAACCACCCCAAACTACGTCGGCAAGGCGGCTTTAGCAGCAGAGGAGGGTGACGACGGGAAAAAGGGGTTTCATGACAGTGGACGGCGGCGGAAGACGAGGACGGGGGGGGGGGGATGGTGGCGTTCGGCGGCCCCATTTTCGGCGGAATAGGAGGACGACGGCAGCAGTGGCCGATTCAGGTGAAGGCGCGATGGTGATGACCCGATTTAAGGCCTCATGTGATGGATTCATAAACTCAGATGAACCAGGGGGCGGAGACCGCTTTTCCGGCCATCCTCGTTATTCCGACGAGTAAAGCAGCGAAGGAGGAGGACGGCTGCGGTGTGGATCCGACCTCAAACAGTGGTTACAAGCCTAGAGCTGAGCGGATCCGGCCAAATGGGAGTGGTTTACGGCTATTCTTGTTTTTCCGGCCGTATCCGACGAGACCCGGCTTTTCGATGAGATCTGTTGACTATGTAAGGGTTCAGGTGAGTCATGTTCATGTTTTCTCATTGTTTAAGGCTAGATCTACACACGTATAGAAATAAATTATCTGTTTTCATGTCCCGGTGAAGCTCCGGCGAGTTCCAAACGAACGGATCTTGGAGTATACGTCGTCTGTTGACCCGATCTATGGATTATAAGGTTAGTTTTGTGGTTTAAGCATGATTTTCGGCAACCGGTTAATTACCTGTTTAGATCTAGTAGTTTTGGTTGGCCGGGTTTCATTCCCGGGTGTTAAAAAGGGTATTTTGGACAGGAAATGACGTCACTGGTTTCGGTCAACAAACGTCAACGCTGGTCAAACCCAGTCAAACTCGGGTCAACAACGGTCAAACATGATCGAATACGTAATCTGTGAGATTTAGAACGCGTCGGTTGAGAGCGGAACACACGGAAGGTAAAAATGCACGCTAAACGTTTTACGTTAAAAATTTTGAAAGTTAAACGCGCGTGCGGTCGAATTTCATTGAGCCTAAACGATTGGTTAACGATGAAAACAAATACTAACTTAAAAATTGCAAGTAACGGACCGCAAACACACCTATTCGATCTAGGGAGTCCGTCCCGACTAAAATATATAAATGTTATTAAATTAGAATTTTAAACGCGGTCAACGAACGAGACATACAATTAAATATTATTGCGTGAACGTAAAAATAATTATATTATAGTTGTAATATAAAACAGTTTATACAACTTAGGCACGATTGGAATGACGACAACGTTAAGGATTTTGTACAAACGTGTGTTTATATATATATATATATATTTATATCTATTTGACACTTCGCTTGAATAGTTAGTAAATGTATAACTTGAAGCACTAAACTATGTTTTGGCAATTAACAAACGTCGATACAACTATATTTTGCATAAATATAGCGTACAAGAGATATATACACCTATATATATATAAATACATATACAAATATAAATATTCGCGTTTTGTATTAAATTACATGGTTATTTTGAAACACGTATATATTCTTAAACATATACATGTATATCCGTATAATGTAAAGTGAATAAACGTACCATTGCGAAGTTTTGGGTAAATGACACGAACGGATTGGGGAAACGTGATGAATACGTTTCGAATAAATATGAAAACATAGACATTATAAAACTCCTAAATAGTTTTAGTAAAACATAGA
The DNA here is from genome assembly GCA_023525975.1 of Smallanthus sonchifolius. NCBI lineage: Eukaryota > Viridiplantae > Streptophyta > Magnoliopsida > Asterales > Asteraceae > Smallanthus > Smallanthus sonchifolius. The sequence continues at coordinate 24,454,530 of CM042018.1, read as the reverse complement.
ATTGCACACATTCTATTAGAAGTCACACGAGCGAGCATTGTAATTATTAGTTATAAGAACATATGGACATGCACAACCATGTACTTAACAGACTAACACTTATAAACGATACTGGTGGAACATGAACAATATCGAGTAATCAGGATCTAAGCGTCCGCCATTATTAACATATACCAAGTCAGTATTGTAACATAGGGAATCAACATGGCTCAACTGCACACGCGATAACTTAACCCTAGCATCAGAAGTTGATAATATATTTGTAATTAGGGTTATGATGATGATTACCTGTGCACCCATGGGCTACTAGCAACACTGGTACCTTTATGTCTATTAAGCAGTCAAAGGTGAGTTTCACTGCCCCCTTTTAACTTTTAACGTTTTAGAAACATCGGGGGAGAAACATACTTACACATTTGAAAACATGAGACATCATTGTTTAATACATTTGGAAACATCATTGCCTGATACTTTCAAGAAAACATCAAACATACTTACGAACATTTTCATATGGTATCAAGAAAACAAGACCCGACCTTTATGTTTACATGAGTTAACACATATAGAGCGTTGGAAGTCCCCTGATCATCATATTTATAACCATTAGCTATAGATTAGCCTGGATTTTATGGATAGTACTATTGGGATTGACACCCCCGGTCATGGTTAGTCGCGCTAACCATGGGTCCCTCTGGCCAAATGACCGCATAGTGTTCAAACATTTGCTCGTGAGGTACGAGTGAGGGGCGAAACACCTGTGTCATGGTTTGGTTATGCCTCATGTATGTACATATTATTCGTATTCTTAGCTAGTTTACGGATGGGTCAAACATTACTTGTTTTTTTATCATATACATTGAATCATTATCGTGCAGATGGATCTGCCAATCATTTTCGTGCAAATTGGTTTTGCCATTCGTGTACATATAAATGGTTTTTGCCATTCGTCCATGTGCAAATGTTTTAGTCAATGTTTTCAAGGAAAACGGTTTCATATTATGGCCGTGTACGCCTTCTAAATGCTTTCGAGGAAAACCGTTTCATATTATGGCCACGTATACATTATCATTGTTTTCAAGGAAAACTGTTTTACATCGAGACAACTAAACCTGTGAACTCACCAACCTTTGTGTTGACATTTTTAAGTATGTTTTCAGGTAACACATAGCTATGGCACGGTTGGAATAGGTTAACCCTTCGGATCAAAACCCTAGAAGCCGAAGAAGCATGATTCACGAACCTCAAGTCGGTTTTGACCTATATGGTTCTAGGTCAATGTACTAGTTTAATTTAGTATTTGTAATGGTGTTCAATATTTTAAAATTCTTCATTTAGCTTCCGTTATTGTGTAATGTTACCAATCGTTGCAACCTTAATTTATTTATTAAGTGAATAAATTTGGGGGTTGTGAAACCAACCTAGGCTAACGGTTCCTGAAATGATTAGGGTCACCGCACTCATAACAAGCACGACCCTGGGTGATAGCAGCAGGAGCAATAGGTTGGTGGATTTGGTTAACTTGTGCAACGCTACGACAGATGTTAGCCACAAGCCCATAACGTCCACAATTGGTACATTGACGACATGGCACGTTAGTTGTATGATGGCGCTTGCATGTGTTGCACAAAGGTAGAGTTCCTACATACGGCTTCTTGTTGGGGTTGTAAGCATTTGGGGCTACTTGGGCTAAAGGTGCAGCATGGGTGATAATAGCAAAGTTCTTGCCCTTCCGCTTCTTACCATTGAAGGAAAACTCAGCTTTGACTTCTTTGGTGGGTTCAGTAGCAGTCTTCTCAGCGGTTTTCTTGGCACCCTTGTTAGACAAGGTCCTGCCTTAACATGGTTATCCGTCAATGTAGCAGCAAGACGGATTGCTTCCTCAAGTGTGGCTGGATTGTTACCTAAGACGGTATCTTGGATTTGCATAAGTAGACCATTTATGTACTTTTCAATGGACCTTGAAAGAGGAGTAACCATATGAGGTACAAGAAGGCTAAGTTCATGAAAACACGTGGTATATGTAAGGCTTTCACCACTTTCCTGCTTGAGATCCCAGAACTCAGATTCTAGTTTCTTAATCTCGTCGCGAGGACAAAACTCATCAGTCATGAGTGTCTTAACCTCAGCCTAAGGTAGAGCCAGTGTAACTTCCAAACCACGGTTACGCTTTTCCCCGTTCCACCAGGTCAGTGCCCTCTTCTGAAAGACACTAGTAGCAAAACGAACTTTCAGGTTCTCGAGACTGTCAACATTGATAAAAGTACTCTCAATGCTTTCGAACCATTGGAGAAGTCCAGTGGCTCCTTCATTCCCGTAGTACTTGTTGGGGTTGCATGAGTTAAAATGTTTGAATGTGCATGTGGGATTTCTTGGAGTTGTATTCTGGTTCAGTTGGTTGACCATGGTTGGTAGAATTACAGCCATTTGCTGGACGATCCTGTCAGTGAGGTTGTTCCTACGTTCACGACGAGGAGGCATTCTACAATAGTAAACACAAGAAGGGATGAACATGAAATTCATATGATATGAGTCATGTATAAGAGTTTGTAATAAAATCATGTGATATTTAATAAAATATTGGATGGCACCCATTCAGTTTGCATCACCAAATGGAAATGTTGACTTATCAAAAGTATTCTAAGTTCATCTAATGTCCGAAAAGTCATGCTTTAGCCTATAAGTGGACACTCATTCCAAGAATTCCCGGGAAAGCACAACTGGTCCATCGGTTGATTTGGATTTATACGAGATGTTTTCCTAGACAGAATTTCTCAGAATATAGTCATCCACCTATCCAGATTGCACAAGTTCTCATTCATTATTTAGAACTTACATACTTTTGACGAGAGTTTCATTTGGGATTAGACTTTTAAGTCTAAGAGTATGTTTCAAGTAATCCATGTAGTTTCAAGTAGTTTCATGCAGTCCCTTGAAGTTGTTGTTCATGTATTTGCACCACGTAGACAGAAATAGATAGATGTAGATAGGTAAAGGTAAGTGGATGTGATTCATGTAAGAATAGGTGTAAGTATGAGTGTAGAATAAGAATAGAGTGGAGTTCCCAATAAAGGACACGGGTTAAACTCATGTTTTGGACTCCTAGGTTATAGTCTAGGTCATGTGTAACTAATAACCTAATTCCCTATAACCATGACTCTGATACCAATCTGTCACACCCCGGCCGATGGCGGATTATACACCGGGGCTGACACGGTTGTTCATAATCACATGTCATCTATTAAATGCGTTTCAATAATTATTCATCATATTAAATATTTGTTACAAGGAAAATAAAAACATATTGTTCATAACACAAATCCGAATTTAAATTTATTAATGCTAGGTCCATAGCCCTAAATGATCAAGCATGATCCTCAAACACGTGCACTTGAAACATGTAAGTAAATGTCAACTACAAGTAATTGGTGAGTAACATAGGTTTTGACACCAAACAAAGTTGAATATGTTTTACAATTCAATATGTTCAAATCAAGTCTAAGACATAAATGTGAAAACATACGAGTTTCCAAAGTGTACAATCAAACCGTGTAATATGTATGCATAATCCCCTGATTGCGTGTTGTATTGTACCAAAATGTATACACAAATCCGCCAAGATTTGTGTTATGTAATGAATCGGATTCCCATATAAATGATCATGTTAGGTGCTACCTTATGCCTGTCACGCAAGTTAATGATTGTACTAAACATGAACACATGTATCACCAAGTAGTTTAAGACATGAAGCACATGAACTTTGCATAAGAACATTGAATTTGAATTGTGTATGTAAAGTAATGTAGACATGTTTCACCCCGAATATTTGTAAACAAAGTAAAGTAAAAGTGGCTATGAAACTCACTTGTGATGAAGCTAACAAGTTGTATGAATTGTTAATGATGGATATGCTTCGTGAGAATTTCTCACAATCAATCTATATGGATAATTGTTTTCTAAACTCAAAGTATGTCTAATGAAAGTAAGAAATTTTAAGATTTTAGGGTTTCATAGGATTTGGGATGGGATTTGTACAAGTTTTGTAGGAAAATGTATGTTTATCACAAGTATTGGATTAATAAAAATAGTTTATAAAATTAATTAGAATAACTTGAAATCTCTAATTAATTTATATAGTGTTTATAATAATAATACGTTTGGATTTATTTATATAATTATTCTATAAATAATTAATAAATTGTGGAATGGAAAAGGTTTAAATAATGATTTTATGTAAATAAAATAATTAATTAAACTATTTAAATAATCTGTTTTACTTAAATGATTTATAAAAGAGATATTAATTAAATATAAGTGTTAAATCAAATTAATTGAATTTTGTATAATTATTTATCTAAAATAATTATTCAAGTATTTCTATAGATTTAAAATGTTTTAAATAATTATTCTTTGCCCAAAAAATAATTATATGTTTAAAATTGATTTAATAATGTTTAAATAAGTATTTAAAATTTGTATTATAACCATTGTTATTTTTTAAACAAAACAACATACTTATATTTATTTAAATAAACCATTTATATTGTTTATTTAGGATTTCATAATATTTATAATGTGTTTGTAATAAATTAAAAATAAGTAAAACATTATTTGATATTTTCTTTGTTTATAAAATTTACTACAAGTATTTATTGGATTTATAAAAATTAAATTAGAATTTTATAACATTAATTTATGCATTTAATATATCAAAAAGAAATTAAATCCCAAAAACCGGCCACAAGCCTCGAACCCGCGCCAAGGCCGGGTTGACTTGTATGCGTGCTTCAGACCATCAGACCATGGCTTATGCCTTGGTCATAAGCTGATGCGTTTAATTTAAAAAGGACAACCCTAAAGCCATTTTCTTCCCCAATTGAACCCGTAATCCTAGCCCTCCAATTGACCCGTCTCTACAATACGATCGGCCCGAAATCCATATGGCTTTCAATCCCTGGATTGAGACGAGTCTATTGGTGCAAGAATTACCTAAAATGAATACGTAGGGAAGGAGAACAACTCGATGAACAGATTCGTTTTCTTCGACCAAAGTGGGTGTTCCAGGGATGATTTCAGACGCGATTAAGGGTATGAGGAGTTTTCAATGAGTCTCTTTAATGATTGTGAGTGCATATATATACACAATTTGTGCGGGAATGGATCGATCGATTAAATGGGTTTCAATGGGGTTTAGGTTACGAGTTTAACCATTGAATTGTTCATAAAAATCCGATTAAACATGAAGGACGGATCGTTTGAGTGCCCTGAACGTTTAGCCAGTTTTGATTTCACGTGAAAATATCTCAAAGACGAGTTCAAGATTAATGGTCCGAAAACCGGTCCCTACGGGACTCGAACCCATGGCTGAAATAGGGGAAAAGGGTTTCCGGAATTTGCGATTCAGTCCCTGGAGTTTCAAGCTTTTATTATTTTATGTATAAACTTTAGTTTTTAGTTTAATTAAAGTGTCAGAAATTACTAAATGAACCCTGAACTTTATAAGAATATAAAACCATTAAATTTTATAAGTTTTTATAAAATCTAATAAGTCTTAATATTATATTTAATGATATAAACATAAAAATATAATTTGCGCAATAGAAATAATTTTTATTCCTATAAAAATCATTTTTTTGAAAATAATTTATAAACCCTATTTAATTTATAGGATTTATAATTTAGTTTTTATAAGTTGTATATATGTATGGGCTTAGTAATAACCTAACATATATATGTATTTATTCATTTGAACTTTAAACAATTATTTATATAGCCCCTTATATAAATATTTGTTATTTTTGAAATGAAACAATTGCACACAAAGTATTTATGTAAGTAAATGTTCAAGTAATGAGATAGATAATTATGATGGCTTCCATTGAAATAGAGAAGTACAAATTATAGAATAATGAAAATACAAATGTCGGGATAGTTAAAAATAAAGGCCGAAAAATCCTGGAGGTTACATGAATGTACTATGACATCATTTTTTTGTATTTTTTATGAATTATTTTCAATTTTTATGAACGTAATATTATTATGGTCTAATCAAGAAATTATAAAATTTGTAAAAGAAATTTATATTATATATTTTGTATTTTTTTTAAATTATAATTTTTGTCCAAAAAAAATGTTATGTATATAATATAGTATATGTAAATAAGCAATCCCAAACACCCTTAAAGTATAATATGGTTTTAAATATAAAAGAATGTCATTTTTGATAATTTTACATGAATAAGTTAAGCCAAACAATTTTTAAAAAAACAACTTATTGGCTTTTCCCACAACAAAAGTTAATCCAAACACTTTTTTAAAAACTATTTTTGAAAAAGTAATACGTCAATAAGCACATTTGACAAAAATCACTTTTGAAGTTAAATAAGCAATCCCAAACACCCTCTAAGTAAACATCTTTTAAAACAATTTAATACTTAAAAAAAACTCTTTGTGATCTATTGGTCACTAATTACCCTACCCCACGGCTAACTAATTACCAAGGGTGTTAGGGGCACCCTTTGGGTAAGGTCACGGGTACCACGGGTACACCGCCCCCCATCATTTCGGGTAAGGTCACGGGTAAGAGGGTGCGGGTCTACCCGTGAATGAAAGTTTGGTTTTAGCGGATGAGTCGATAACCCCAAGATACACGCACCTACTGTGTGATTACACGTGAATGGAACGCTTTCACCGAATTCACTATGTCGCCGATGGCCAACGGTTCTAAGGTTGCCAGCGACGGTTGTTTATGCGAAGACGACGGCTTTAGACAGAAAACTTGTTCGCAATGCGAGAAAAAATCAAAGAATGTTTGCCGGCGACGCTTTTCTTATATTCATTTCATTTCTGGTAGAAGATTACGATAAGCGGTGGAGGATTTAATAAAGAATTAATTCAAAAAAAGAAAAAAATTATTTAGGGTATTAGGGTTGTGCCACCAACACTTTAGGGTATTAGGGTTGGATTTAGATAAAATGAGGTGGCACTCCCTCATTGGGTATTTTCTTAGGGTACCTTTTTGGGTGAGGGTTGTGCCCCCAATACCCTAAGTAACATGGATAACCTACTTGAGTCTGGGGTTCAAGACTCACTAACCAAAAGTCAACTTTAATCATGAACTAGTGGGTGTTAGTGCTCACGTTGCAGCGGGTCACGCGTTAAGTCGACTCGGTTTCGAATATAAAAACTATAGAGCATTATACGGGGAGCTGTACTACAAGAGACATAACACAAAAATAAGTCGATTGTAGCAATTCCCGGATTGAGAATTTTAGACCGGGAGATATAGCCCCTCAGCGCATACATACAGAGATCCTGTGATTTAATCTGTAATAGAGACGGGAAGAACTAGAGGAAGACTCCATAGCAGATAGAAGCAAGGACAAGGTCTTGACTCTAGAGAAAGTAAAAGTGATCTGCACTATAGCATCACCCATTCATTCTTTATGCTTTTAGTGCTTAGATAAGTTTGTTTTGTAGCACAGAGGGATATAAAGTGCATTTTCCATCAGGTAAGGAGAGATTCTTTCACTTTACTAGAGCCGAGACTGTACTAGTAGAGAGACTTAAGTCAACTCAAGTGGAAATAACCAGACTGCTTCCATATCTTATTTCATGTTATCCTTTAGTGCAGGTATGAGGCACTATCCTCGAAGTAAGGGAGAGGGGGATACTTGTTTTCTAACTCTGATAGAAGTCAAGTACTAGCTCCAACCGCTTGTAGGAAGAGCAGAGAGTTTTCTATTTAGTCGACTTAAGGGGGCACTGTTAGGAATAGAATATCATCACCATTAAGATAAAATCTCAAGTGATTGTCTCTTTGCTAGAGCAAAGCCACTCGGAGGGAAGTGAGGAAGTATACTGCTCCCTTTCATTAAAGACGAGTAAGTGCCTATACTACACTTTACTTAGCCGAGTCAGTCCCATTCATTAAAGAAGAGAAGCTTGTATTGGAGTGCGCTGGTTCAATGACTAGAGGAGCAGTAAGAGCATCCAGTGATTTCTTTCAATTGTAGGAACAAAACCACATTACAGGCATAAGAAAGAGAATAAGTATACTAGAGAGCAGGAAAGAAGCTTGCTATAAGAAATCACTTTTTTCGTGGAAAGGCAGCAAAGAAGTCGACTTAAGAGAGTATGGGCAGATCAAGTGAGGAAGATAGAAGCCCAGGGATCAGTCTACAACTTTAGGGAGAGATCCTTTGAGTAGGGCATCTAACTCTACAATCATGAATAAGAAGAGAGTAGAATGTAGTTACAATCCAACTATTACTTGAGGAGCGCATACAGAGCAGAGCGAAAGTGATTGTCTCAATAGAACCGAAGGAAAGAAAAGCCCACCCATAACTAAGAACAATAGTAAAGAATAAGAGAGCATCGAGTTCAAAAGAAGAAGACTGCATTGCCTTAATAACCTAAGCAGATGTCTATAGCTTATCCCTTTCCTAAAAGAAGGTTTATTTAAGTGCTACTGCAGGTATGGGGCACTTCGCTAGTTGTTATTCGTTTAGCAGTCTTATTAGCTTGAAAGCACACACAATTGGAGAGTTCGAGTGTGAAAGCAGTGTACTCATGCCCATGAGATAAGGAATGCTTTAGTGCATTCTCTAATTAGTTGAGTTGCTTAGGTGGAAGCAGTAGTTTATGCCTACATTGCGGACTCTTCCATTGATTAGTGAAGTGGATTGTGGAAAGGCAGGCAAGGGAATACTCCATGGATAATCGAAAGGGAGTGCTACGTTCCGGATTGACTGTTAGGTTCCAGGGAGGCATTGCTTGTTTCGTACCCTCTTCGCCTGATGTAGGTTGCCTGGAAATGTAGTTCCGCTCTTCACCGAAGGGAGAAATGAGAACTTTCATGAGTCGGGAATCTAATTCACTGGTAGCAGGCAATCAATTGTTGTATGTAATGTTGATGAAAGAGGAAAGAGGTACGACGGGGTATTCCTTTCGAAAATAAACGTTGAACGGCTGATCAAGGCAATCCTCCACCAAACAACTCCTTTACTATATAAGTTGTTAATAGGGTTTGATAGACAACCCCATCTATTATGTATAAACTGCGGCTCTGTGCCTTTTCCCCTAAGGCTTAAAGTGAATCAGTCATAGCTTATTGCCTACGACTCACGGCTTCTGAAAAAAAGGTTTGAGGTTCCCTGAATGAACACTGGAAAGAAAGGCACGGTCTTAGGGAAAACATTCCATAGGATTTTCATGCGATAAGACCTGCGTAGCTCAGGAGAGGATGAAGTTTGCCCAACCTGATCCATCTCAGATGCATTTTTAGCGCATAGTGTAAACCGGAGTGGCAGGCCGGATAGAAGGTGATGCCTCCATTTTCTAGGATTAGAAGGAACCGTTATAATGACCACTACGTGCGTTTCAAATGAAAAAAAACAAAAAAAAAATCGTTTAACGAAAAGATAAAACAGTGTAAAATCGTCACAAACAAAAAACTATAAAAATAAAAACTTATGCATAAAAGTTATGAAGAAAAAGAGAAATAGAATTAAAAAAAATGTGACGTTTCGGATTTTTCGTTCTCGCACTTGTATTATAATTATCGTGTAATCATTCTCTATTTTAATAAAGCGTAAGAGTTTTATTTGGTTTTATACAAATAGGTATTTTATTTTACGGATTTAAACTAATTAGAATTTTATAAATTTTAAAATTAATATAAAGTTTTATATAAAAATCTAAAGTTAAAAAGTTGTATATTTAATAAAATAACCTATTTAAATAAGATAAATAACTTTTATAAAAATTATTTATAATAATAAAGAATAAAATAAGTTATAAAAACATTTTTAAATTAATTTGATGTAAAAGAAATTAAATTAATTTATTTAAATAAAAGTTCAGGGGTTGTTTTATAATTAATCAAACTAGAAGGTTTTAAAACTGAAATCGGTTGAGGGGCTGTTTCTGGACAATTTAAACTACAAGGACCCATCCGTATTTATTTCAAGGGCTAATTTAAGTCAAACCAAACTCCATGGACTAAAACTGCCAATTCCCAAATCGTTTATCCGGTCACCCCCTTCGTTGGTCCGGCGGGTAAAGCCATTTTCCGGCGAACCCCCGACAGGGCTGTCCCCTGCACCTCGACAGCCGCTACAGGCATCCCTGAGCTCGTCTTCTCCACGCGAACAAAAGGCCCCGACCAATTGGTCTCCCCAACATAAGGATCGTCTGATCCTGTTGGTGGCCGAGAAACCCACTTTCGAATTTGCGCCCGACAGACCACCTCCACGCATGTTGAATGTCTGGGTAGTTTCGTCTCGTCCAGACTAGTGTCGGAACGTGCCCAATTGCACGTTTTAACAAAGAAATCAAGCTCGGCTATAAATAGCCATAGTCGGACCTGCTCGAGCTCGCGACCCCTTTTTCACCCACTCTCACTTCAAATTGAAGACGGCATTGTGTTCGTCGCCTCTGAGTGAAGCTGTGACCAGAGTCTTAGAGCCCAATTCCATCCCGAAGCTTGAATTCCCATTCTTGATATTCTCGGATTAAAAGCTCTGCCGTTCGACCCTTTGCGACCATGTAAGAATCCTCAACTTCGTTTCTTTACTTTCTGTTATCATTAGGCAAACCGAACCAATTGAAGTTACGACTCCAAAACCATCAATTACCGGACAAACTAATGTTCTAAAAGAATTACTGTTTTAATTGCTAAAGTCTGGGCCATCGAAACTACTTAGTTTCGATTGAGTAAATGGTCAATCGAAACTAATAGTTTCGATAGATGGTAGTTTCGACAGCCTGTGTATCACTTATAAATGATCAATCGAAACTAGTAGTTTCGATAAAAGGTAGTTTCGACAGCCTGAATATCACTTATAAATGATCAATCGAAACTAGTAGTTTCGATAGATGGTAGTTTCGACAGCCTGTGTATCACTTATAAATGGTCAATCGAAACTAGTAGTTTCGACTGAACATAGTTTCGATACCTGTCACAACTATAAAGCAGTTTCGATCAAATCAGTAATTTCAAGTAAATCTGGACCAACTTTTATGCAAATAACACTGAGAAATGCTATTATAAACCTATACACAACTAAATACTAATACGCACATGTAAACATACAATGATACCCATTTATCTACATAGGGTATCAACGTGCTTAGGCTTCCACATACTTATCACCTACACGCATGGAAAAATACCCGCTTGCAAGGTGAGTTACATAGCCCCTATTTTACATTTTTATACGTTTTGGGGTGAAACATTATACATGCTACTCACATTGTTTGTACGTGTTATACATGAGACTATATGCTTATTCTTTGGATGTACATACATTTAAAACACAAGACAACCAACTGTAATATTGATAGATCTATTGTGCCTGACTAGCCCACCCGGTTAGGGTGTTTATTACTGCATACTCGGATATAACCGCGTGTTATATTCAAACATATCGGATATAGTGGGTAACTATATTCAAACATACCGGACTTAGCTGTTGTGCTCTGTTTAAGCGCGTCAAACTCGGTTTGAATTGTGATTAAATAAATGATACATCATACATACTATGTTTAACAAGATAAACAATGAGTTGCAAAAGGATTTACAACTACTATTTATCGGATTTACTAAACCTATGTACTCACCAACTTTTTAGTTGACACTTGATTTAAATAATGTTTCAGGTTTGGATATGTGACTACTTGCCGAAGATTTCTCCACTTAAGAACTATGGACCTAGTTAAATAAATCAATGTTTTGAACTAGACTAGGTTATTTGGAATGTATTGTATTTGGATCTTGTTGTTTTTAAATTTAATTAATGAATTATGCAACCTTTTAGCTATCATGTGCTTTTGAACAATCATTCCATTGTCCGCCTCGATGATTCCGCCATCGGTCGGGGTGTGACAGATTGGTATCAGAGCCATGGTTATAGGGAATTAGGTTATTAGACACGATGACCTAGACTATAACCCTAGGACTCCCTTTTGTGTGTTATGTGCTAAATGATTAATTGCTACGTGAATTATTTGTAGTTAGGTATTATTTGAATTTTTCTAAGTTTGGTACACGAGACTTATACACATACATACAAGGCTTAAATACATGATACATACTTTACATACACATTTGACAAACAAAATTATCCAAACAAATACACTACTCATACTCTTTCCTAATCCATATTAATTGCAACATTCCTACACATTTTATACTTATAGACTCTCAAGTCTATTAAAATCTTGAAAATCCCGTTAACGACTTAATTTCTTGAAACCAGTAAAGGACACGTACAATCTGGAAGGGTGACACCTGTACATTGGGTTTTCTGTCTAGGAAAGCATTTCGTATAAATCCAAATAAACAGACCCGTATGCTTTCCTGGGAATTCCTGAAGTGAGTGTTTACCTATAGGCTAAAGCATGTCTCTTTGAAAGTTTTGAGAAATTATGTAACGTTGATAAGTCAATGTATTCGCAAGGATACGATCCGAACTTAAACTCAAAATTTGGGGACATTATAGCAAGATAGGAAGAACTAGACGAACATGCAAAGCAAATCATTATTACGGGTGCACACGTAATAACGATTTGTAGTGCATGCAAGTCCCGGCAATTCCTATTACGCAAATAATGATCTATAACATCATGTTCTATCCGGAATAGATGGCTTAGCTCCCCCCCATCAACTTTGAATAAATACACATGCACTGACACGTGTCATGATGAATCCCGTTTTTCTGCTTACATTATTTCCCGCTATAACTCATATATATCCATCTTATCTAAATTATCATTGTCTTTTCTTATGGTGCTAGAATGCCTCCTCGACGTGCAAACTCTAGCACTTCCAACCCGGATCTTGCTACTCTTCTTGCCCAGCTGGTAGGGCAAATGACCCAAGCAAATAACAACAGTGACGGGTCTCACAACATTCAAGGGAACGGTGGTACCAACCCGCCTCACTGCACGTTTAAGCACTTTAACTCGTGCAATCCTACAAAATTCTTCGGGACTGAAGGTGCTACCGGCCTACTTCAATGGTTTGAAAGCATGGAAAGCACATTCCTAAACAACGACTGTCCCGATAATCTTCGGGTTCGTTATGCCACAAGTGTACTCCAAAAGAGAGCCCTCACCTGGTGGAACGGTGAGAAACGCACTCGTGGTGCTGAGGTTTCTACATCCTTATCATGGGATGATCTGAAGAAGGCCATGACGGATGAATTCTGTCCTCGGAATGAAATGAGGAAGCTCGAGGCTGAGTTTTAGGATCTTGCCCAAGACAGCGGGGATAATTTGGCGTACACCACCCGGTTTCAAGAGCTAAGTCTGCTGGTGCCTCATATGATCACCCCCTTTCTCGGGGGATTGAAAAATACATAGGCGGCCTGCCTATGCAAATTCAAGATGCTGTGCTAGGAAGCAATCCTCCTACACTTGAAGCTGCTATCCGTCTATCTGCTACACTATCCGACAACCATGTCAAAGCCGGAACCTTAACAAGAAAGGGTTCCAAGAAGGTTGTTTCTACTCTTACGGCCGTCAAAGAGGTAAAACCCGAGTCTTCTAACCGCAACAAGAAACGAAAGGGTCGAAACTTCGCAGCCGTAACTCCCGCTGTGCCTGCTATTCAAGCGGCCCTTTTGGGTCAAAACCCGAAAACTTATCAGGACCCGAATCCCCAATGCCAGACCTGCAAGTACCATCATCCTGCCAACCTACCATGCCGATTGTGTTCAAGTTGCGGACGATATGGACACGTGGTCACTACTTGCCGTGCTCGTCCTCCCGTCCATCAAGCTGCTCCAGCCAACCGTCCCATCTATCCGGCACCTCTCAATGGTCGGGTATGTTACGAATGTGGAGATCCAAACCATTTCCGTGACCGATGCCCAAAACTTCATCACCAAGGTGGTCCTCAAGGACGAGCGTTTAACATAAACGCTAATGAGGCTCAAGCAAACAACGACGTGATAAACGGTACGTTTCTCGTAAACAATCATTATGCATCCGTTTTATTTGATACTGGTGCCGATAGGAGTTTTGTATCTCTTACCTATGAATCTCGACTTGCTAAACAAAGAACGGAACTTGACAATTCTTATTCCGTGGAGATAGCAAACGGAGAATCTATTACTATAAATTATGTTATCCGTGACTGCAATCTCGAGCTTAATAATCACAATTTCTCTGTTGATCTCCTTCCAATGCAATTGGGAAGCTTCGATATTATAATTGGCATGGACTGGTTATCCAAGCACCATGCCGAGGTTATTTGCTACGAAAAGTGTATTCGTATACCTCTCTCTTCGGGCGACAGGTTAGTTATGTTCGGTGAAAAACCATGTCGTGGTCTTCAAATCATGTCTTGCACATTAGCACAAAAGTACTTGCGGAAAAAGTACGTTGCCTTCTTGGCCCACATAGTTGACACGAAAGACAAGGGTAAGAAATTGCAAGACATTCCAATCATCCGAGATTTCCCCGAGGTATTCCCCGAGGATTTACCTGGTCTTCCTCCCCCTAGACAAGTAGAGTTTCGTATCGACCTTGTGCCCGGGGCAACTCTCATGGCAAAAGCCCCCTATCGTCTTGCACCTTCCGAGATGCAAGAGCTTGCAAGTCAATTACAAGAACTCTCATCCAAAGGATTCATCCATTCACCTTGGGGCGCTCCCGTGCTATTCGTAAAGAAAAAGGATGGATCGTTTCGAATGTCCATCGATTATCGTGAACTCAACAAGCTTACAATTAAGAACCGTTATCCTTTACCCCGTATCGACGATCTTTTCGATCAGCTTCAAGGTTCAACATGCTTCTCCAAGATTGACCTTCGTTCCGGGTACCAACAACTTCGTGTTCTCGATGAAGACATTCCAAAGACTGCCTTTCGAACTAGATATGGCCACTACGAGTTCATGGTCATGCCATTTGGCTTGACTAATGCACCTGCGGTTTTCATGGATCTCATGAACCGTGTATGCAAACCTTATTTGGACAAGTTCGTGATCGTTTTCATTGACGACATTCTCATCTATTCTAAAACAAAAGCGGAGCATGAACAACATCTTCGTTTGATCTTAGAACTCTTAAAGAAAGAACAACTATACGCCAAGCTCTCCAAGTGTGAATTCTGGCTAAAAGAGGTTCAATTTTTGGGACACATAGTCAACGATAAGGGAATTCATGTGGACCCGGCAAAGATCGAGGCGGTAAAGAATTGGAGTACTCCTAAGAATCCTACCGAGATTCGTTCATTCCTTGGACTAGCAGGTTACTATCGTCGCTTCATCTCAAATTTCTCCAAGATTGCGGTTCCACTCACTGCCCTGACTCACAAAGGTAAACCTTACGAGTGGGGACCCAAACAAGAAGAAGCTTTTCAAACTCTCAAACTCAAGCTCTGCAATGCTCCTATTCTAACTCTTCCTAGTGGTAATGACGACTTTGTCGTTTATTGTGATGCATCCAACCAAGGTCTTGGTTGTGTTCTAATGCAACGTGCCCAAGTAATTGCATACGCATCACGTCAGCTCAAAATCCATGAGAAGAACTATACGACCCATGATCTCGAGCTTGGTGCTGTCGTTTTCGCCTTGAAAATTTGGAGACACTACCTTTATGGCACCAAATGCGTGGTTTTCACCGACCACAAAAGTCTCCAGCATATTTTCAATCAAAAAGAGCTTAATATGAGGCAACGGCGATGGGTTGAACTTCTTAACGACTACGACTGCGAGATTCGCTACCACCCCGGCAAAGCAAACGTTGTAGCCGACGCCTTGAGTCGTAAAGAACGTATCATGCTTCATAGTGTTCATATTCATAACGATATCTAAGCCCGTATTCTCAAAGCACAACACACCTCGGTTACCGAGGGAAACATGTATCAAGAGATGGCATGTGGCGTAGAACTCTTGCTAGAAACCAAAGCCAACGGTCTATTGTATTACTTGGACCGTATCTGGGTTCCCTATCGCGACGACCTTCGTATATTTTTGATGAACGAGTCCCACAAAACTCGATATTCGGTACATCCCGGAGCTGATAAGATGTACATGGGTCTTCGTCAGCAATATTGGTGGTCCGGCATGAAAAAGGATATTGCCCTCTTTGTGGCAAAATGCTTAACTTGTTCTAAAGTAAAGGCCGAACACCAGAAGCCTTCCGGACTCCTCGAACAACCGGAAATTCCCGTGTGGAAGTGGGAGAACCTTGCTATGGACTTCATCACCAAACTCCCACGCACTTCTAATGGGCACGATAGTATCTGGGTTATTATCGACCGACTTACAAAGTCTGCTCATTTCTTGCCTATTCGTGAGGACTATCGAGTCGAGAAATTGGCTCGGATCTACATTGATGAAATTGTGAGTCGTCACGGAATCCCTTTGAACATCATCTCCGATCGAGATTCGCGTTTTACTTCCCGATTTTGGCAATCATTACAATCTGCGCTTGGTACTCGCTTGGATCTAAGTACGGCTTACCATCCTCAAACCGATGGACAAACCGAGCGAACAATCCAAACTCTCGAGGATATGCTTAGAGCTTGTGTCATTGACTTTGGTGGCAATTGAAATTCTCACCTACCACTGATCGAATTTTCCTACAACAACAGCTACCACACAAGTATCAACATGGCACCGTTTGAAGCTCTTTATGGACGAAAATGTCGTTCACCGATTTGTTGGAACGAAATTGGTGAAGCACAAATCACCGGTCCCGAGCTTATCCAAGAGACCACCGATAAAATCTTTCTTATTCGTGACAACATTCGAGTAGCAAGGAGTCGGCAAAAGAGCTATGCCGATGAACGACGAAAACCCTTGGAATTTCAAGTTGGGGATATGGTTCTCCTAAAGGTATCACCTTGGAAGGGCGTAGTCCGATTTGAAAAGAAAGGAAAACTCGCACCTCGATATGTGGGTCCAATCAAGATACTCGAAAGGGTAGGAAAAGTGGCCTACAAACTCGATCTTCCTTCAGAACTCATCAATGTTCATCCGACTTTTCATTTATCTAATTTGAAAAAGTGTCTAGCCGACGAGAATCTCCACATCCCTCTTGATGAAGTGCACATTGACGAGAAAATGCACTTTGTTGAGAAACCCGTGGAAATCATGGACCGAGAAGTTAAGAAACTCAAGCGTATCCGCATCCCCATTGTCAAGGTCCGTTGGAAATCTAAACGTGGACCCGAGTTCACTTGGGAACGTGAAGACCAAATGAAGACCAAGTATCCGCATCTCTTTTCATAGCCTCCACTAGTTGAATTTCGGGGCGAAATTCCTCTAACATGGGGAGACTGTGACGTTTCGGATTTTTCGTTCTCGAACTTGTATTATAATTATCGTGTAATCATTCTCTATTTTAATAAAGCGTAAGAGTTTTATTTGGTTTTATACAAATATGTATTTTATTTTACGGATTTAAACTAATTAGAATTTTATAAATTTTAAAATTAATATAAAGTTTTATATAAAAATCTAAAGTTAAAAAGTTGTATATTTAATAAAATAACCTATTTAAATAAGATAAATAACTTTTATAAAAATTATTTATAATAATAAAGAATAAAATAAGTTATAAAAACATTTTTAAATTAATTTGATTTAAAAGAAATTAAATTAATTTATTTAAATAAAAGTTCAGGGGTTGTTTTGTAATTAATCAAACTAGAAGGTTTTAAAACTGAAATCGGTTGAGGGGCTGTTTCTGGATAATTTAAACTACAAGGACCCATCCGTATTTATTTCAAGGGCTAATTTAAGTCAAACCAAACTCCAGGGACTAAAACTGCCAATTCCCAAATCGTTTATCCGGTCACCCCCTTCGTTGGTCCGGCGGGTAAAGCCATTTTCCGGCGAACCCCCGACAGGGCTGTCCCCTGCACCTCGACAGCCGCTACAGGCATCCCTGAGCTCGTCTTCTCCACGCGAACAAAAGGCCCCGACCAATTGGTCTCCCCAACATAAGGATCGTCTGATCCTGTTGGTGGCCGAGAAACCCACTTTCGAATTTGCGCCCGACAGACCACCTCCACGCATGTTGAATGTCTGGGTAGTTTCGTCTCGTCCAGACTAGTGTCGGAACGTGCCCAATTGCACGTTTTAACAAAGAAATCAAGCTCGGCTATAAATAGCCATAGTCGGACCTGCTCGAGCTCGCGACCCCTTTTTCACCCACTCTCACTTCAAATTGAAGACGGCATTGTGTTCGTCGCCTCTGAGTGAAGCTGTGACCAGAGTCTTAGAGCCCAATTCCATCCCGAAGCTTGAATTCCCATTCTTGATATTCTCGGATTAAAAGCTCTGCCGTTCGACCCTTTGCGACCACGTAAGAATCCTCAACTTCGTTTCTTTACTTTCTGTTATCATTAGGCAAACCGAACCAATCGAAGTTACGACTCCAAAACCATCAATTACCGGACAAACTAATGTTCTAAAAGAATTACTGTTTTAATTGCTAAAGTCTGGGCCATCGAAACTACTTAGTTTCGATTGAGTAAATGGTCAATCGAAACTAATAGTTTCGATAGATGGTAGTTTCGACAGCCTGTGTATCACTTATAAATGATCAATCGAAACTAGTAGTTTCGATAAAAGGTAGTTTCGACAGCCTGAATATCACTTATAAATGATCAATCGAAACTAGTAGTTTCGATAGATGGTAGTTTCGACAGCCTGTGTATCACTTATAAATGGTCAATCGAAACTAGTAGTTTCGACTGAACATAGTTTCGATACCTGTCACAACTATAAAGCAGTTTCGATCAAATCAGTAATTTCAAGTAAATCTGGACCAACTTTTATGCAAATAACACTGAGAAATGCTATTATAAACCTATACACAACTAAATACTAATACGCACATGTAAACATACAATGATACCCATTTATCTACATAGGGTATCAACGTGCTTAGGCTTCCACATACTTATCACCTACACGCGTGGAAAAATACCCGCTTGCAAGGTGAGTTACATAGCCCCTATTTTACATTTTTATACGTTTTGGGGTGAAACATTATACATGCTACTCACATTGTTTGTACGTGTTATACATGAGACTATATGCTTATTCTTTGGATGTACATACATTTAAAACTTAAGACAACCAACTGTAATATTGATAGATCTATTGTGCCTTACCAGCCCACCCGGTTAGGGTGTTTATTACTGCATACTCGGATATAACCGCGTGTTATATTCAAACATATCGGATATAGTGGGTAACTATATTCAAACATACCGGACTTAGCTGTTGTGCTCTGTTCAAGCGCGTCAAACTCGGTTTGAATTGTGATTAAATAAATGATACATCATACATACTATGTTTAACAAGATAAACAATGAGTTGCAAAACGATCGGATTTACTAAACCTATGTACTCACCAACTTTTTAGTTGACACTTGATTTAAATAATGTTTCAGGTTTGGATATGTGACTACTTGCCGAAGATTTCTCCACTTAAGAACTATGGACCTAGTTAAATAAATCAATGTTTTGAACTAGACTAGGTTATTTGAAATGTATTGTATTTGGATCTTGTTGTTTTTAAATTTAATTAATGAATTATGCAACCTTTTAGCTATCATGTGCTTTTGAACAACCATTCCATTGTCCGCCTCGATGATTCCGCCATCGGTCGGGGTGTGACAAAAAATGACATGTGTTTTACATCAATCGAAAACAATAACAAAATAGCAACGTGGGCTCCAATAATACCGATAACTGTACCGATGCTATACGTTAACTATCGTTTCGGTTTGTGAATGTACCGGGATTCGGTATAGTTTACGATAGAAAAAAGGTTTATTTGCGATGCTTTTATCACACAAATGTTATACGATCTAACCCAAAAGTAAAGTCGTGTTTTACATCTACCGAAACCATAGAAATGAACACCGATACCGGTTCTAATTATACCAATATCAGAAATGATATTGTTTAGTCATTATCGGTTCAGTTAGTAACAATACTGGAACTATAACTGTACTCGCTATAGCTTACGATACAAATATATATATATATATATATATGTATATATATATGTATATATATATATGTATATATGTATATATATATAAGAATGTTGAGGGAAAAAAACAAAGATAGTTGTGTATTCCGGTTTTTCTTAAGTTAACGAACGAAAATTATTACAGAAAAATGAAATAAGTAGAAAGCTAAACAGGCTAAAATCGTATATTATAAATAGTATAAATGGCTAAAATAAAAAATTTTAAAAATATATATTTACCGTTCATCAACGTTCTCTAATTATATAGTATATATAATTAATGACTTTTATCTAATATAACTTAATTAAATAAAATACTTTCAAAACATATACATTATGAAGTTATTAAGCGTACACCAACTCCTCACATCATATGACATGTATAGTCTTATACGTGTCGTATAGCCCATATCATATGGGTCATATAGCCTTATATGGGTCGTATAGCCCAAAAGTCAAAGCCGACGGTTTCTGAACATGTCATATCAGCCACATTCAAACATAATACGGGTCGTATTGTGTTACTATAGCCCAATACGACCATACCGTGTCCCGTATATCCTAATACAGCCTGTATTGTGTCCCGCATGAGGGTGGTATAACCTGTATAGGGTTATACGACTCATATAGGTGTCAGTAATGTACGGTTAGTTGCATGTGATAATTCACTTACAGATTTTTTAGTAACTCAAACCAAGAGTGTGATGTATATGTATATATGGGTCATAGACTAATCATCAGGGCCGGCCCTCGGGAGGTACGGGTTGGGTGACCGCATAGGGCCCTGTTTCACGAGGGGCCCAAATTTAGGTTCGATTCCGCTGGTTATTTGGTTATTCCTTGGCATCCAGTGTAGGTAGAACAAAGAAGAAGGACAAAAGGTGACATAATTAGATATTTTTTTCTTCGGCTAACAGGGGCGACGACAACTGGTTTTTAGGGTTTGCAGAGGAAAGAAGGGAGAAGAAGAAAAAAGAAAAAATAAGAATAAATTTTCTTTAGTTAAAATCATTTTAAAAAGTAACTCCTATATGATCCTGACTAACCTATCTTTTTTTAATATATTTATGTGGACAGTTTTCCTTTTCAATTCATATGTAATCCAATATCATTTTATTTATTTTTAATTTAGTAGTTCAACTAATTCAGAATAATATAATATTTAAATTTTTATCTAACTTTATTACTTTTCAATAACTAATAATCTTACTGGTAGTTTCTTTTTTATCATTTTCTAATTAAAAAATAAGTAAAAAATATTTTTTATCATGTAAAACTATCTATTTGTAAAGATACTTTGATAAAATATACTCACATAATAATTTAATTTAATATAAGTTCTATTATCTCTAATTTTCTAATATTTTTAAAATTAGATGGATAACTTTTTAATATAGTATTTCTCTAATTTGATTTACTACACAGTACACCATAGTTCAAATTTTAATATTAAACATCCCGTCGTAACACGTGGGGAATCAATGTACTTACTTTCGTTAACGTTCAAAGTTAATTTTATTTACGGTTCAACGGTGCAGCCGCAACGCGCGAATCTTAATACTAGTTGATGTATAATTGCGAATTTAAAAAAAAATCTATTGTGACCCTCTATCTAAAAATTTCTAGTTCCGTCATTTTTTAAAATATATCATTTTGCTATAATAGTATTGTTTTGTATATTGTTATCTAAGTTTAATTTTTTGGGGCCCATTTCTTTAACTCGCACAGGGCCCCCGAGTTCTCAAGGCCGACCCTGCTAATCATAGATTATGTTAACAGTGTGCATGAAATCATATTCAAACCGAGTAATACGCTAAACATCACTTACTCTACATCCACTTGGGTCCAAGTTCATGCGATGAGAAGTTTATCATGATTCTAGTTTAGTTTAAGACCAACTATTTCGATATTCAAGGCACTAAGTCCAGGGTCATCCGTAGTGGTTTTACGCCCCCCCTCTTTCACGTCCTGTCACGTCACTGCATGCCACATCATCACATGGGCAATCACTGCCCATAATCACTAAGGTGCGTAGTGGTTTCACGCTCCGCATTAATTAGTGAATTTTTTTATTTTATTTTGTTAATTTTTATAAATAATTGATATTTATTTTTTTAAAACAATTATTTATTAGTTGAAATGTCGATCCAAACACGTTAAAAAACCTTTTACGTGACGAAAAATAGTTTTTTTTAAAACACTCCGTTTGCGTTAAAATTTATAACCGGATGTTTAGAAAAATAAAATAAACAAGCCCGTGTAATTCGTTTTTTAAATAATTACCGAGAATTAGTTATTTGAGAAAAACCAAATTAAATCCTAAACTAAATATTTAATTAAAAAAAGAAAAATAAATAATGAGGTGTAAACATTTGATTGAAAGAGTAAAGTTGTGAGTTTGCCCTTCCATCGCGAATGCCCCAACGCCCCCCTCATTCACGCCTCTTTCACCCATAGGGGGGCGGTGTTCCTGGGCATGAAAGTATGAGGTGGATCACCCCCATTTCACGATTCCACTATGAATGGTCTAAGTGTCCAAAATACACTAATGACTCCAACCAATGAATAACAACCAACTTATTTTTTTCAAATCCATCCCAAAGTACCATATAAATTGTACGGGTACAACCCTAAGTACACCCTAAATATATATTTTTTATTTTTTAAATTAAAACTAATTATATGTTTAAAACTAATTTCATTAATTCAAAACAATAAAAAAGAGAACATAACAATATCTAAAAATAAAAAAAGTTAAATAAAAACAATAATTTTCATTAAAAAAATACATAAATATTTAATTAAACTACTCTTCGTCCAACTCCGAGGTGTTTAGACTTGTAATATATTCCACAAGATCATATCGAAGTTTGAAATGTAAACTTTCATCGTGCAACTCCGAAAGGACATTCAATAATTGGATCAGTTGGATGATCTCTTGTAGACCGGTGATATTGCATTTTCATCATTTTTAAAATCATATTGTGCAATAATATGCACGCATACACCACGTTCCTAATCTTCTTCAACTTATAAGCCTGGGCGAGTCGTCTAAGTATACCTCATTTAGCTTTTAAAACATCGAAAGCTCGCTCGACATTTTTTATTACCGACTCTTGCACCTTCTAGCTTGAACTTCTTTTCCTTTGGATCGGTGTACCCGTAATAGCCAAGCTACCCCCTTGCACCCTTTTAAAACATATAAACAAATAAGATAATATGTTTCCATGTAACTTATTACAGTAGCATGTATTTATTACCTTTTTCGTGCTTTCCGAATATATTGTCACAACATACTTTTTATATCTACGTTTCGATTTTTAAAAACAACCCACCGCTATCCACAGACTATATTCATTAGTTCTATTATATTAATTGAATGATAATTTGAATACTTTTTTTCAATTTGTAAATTTTTTTATATATATTAATGCCATTTTGCATATATTTATATACAGAACAAAACTGCAAAACAAAAAAAATCATTTTTTTAAAATTATACAAGAATTTAGCGACAGATTTGTGACGGAAATCCGTCTAAATTTTTATAAAAAATTATGAAATCCGTCGGTAGTATGTGTTGAAAAATCCATCACGGTGATCCATTATAACTAGTTTTATACCCGTCCCAGTTCGGTTTTCCAGATTAATTAAATTAAAACGTTACCATAATCTTCACAAACATACTATCTAACTGGAAATTAATAAATGTAACCGCCGGTGTTAAAAGGAGCATTTACAGGGCTGGAATTCCCCATGTTTTTTTCTGCATAATCTTCAATAGTTCGATCGCTGCTAAATCTTGCAGAGCCAGCAGTACAAAGTATGCTCATTTCGTTCCATTTCTTCTTATCGACATATGCTCTATCTGCAGCAACCTGCAGTTGCACAAATTTACTCAATTTCATGCTTACTTGCTACCTTGACTGTTCTTGAAATTTAGGGACAAAATCAAGAAACCACTAAACTTGACATTTCAGGTGGTAATTAATTAGTTTACCTGGCTTCTAGATAGCTAGCAAAATCAGACCCCAAGAGATAGAAATCTTTGCCATTTTCAACAGTGTCTCACAACGACTTGAAGTAGTCTTTGAATTCAAAATACCCATCCCTCACCATCCTTGAAAAAGTTTAGAAACTTTTTATTATCAGACATCATAATATCTAATTTATATTGTTTTTAATTAAAGCATATTTTAGACATTTGACTAATAGTTACTAGTGAAGAAGGTAAATTCATTCTACCTTCACAAACTGAAGGGGTGTTTTAATGGTGGAACTTCATTGATCTTTGCCACCAAATATGAACTAAATATAAAATAATTGACACAATGTGGATTGAAGGAAAAATTATTTTCACTTCAGATGAAACTTAAAGATATGAAGTTTACACAATATGATACCTTTATGCATGAATCACACCTAATATATTCAACAGTTGTCTTTTATATTCGGGTATTCTTTTTATCTGCACATCGAACATTGCATCCAAACTAACCTGCAATTGCAGTTTAAACTTTCCAAGTAAGAAAACAATAATAACTAATAATACAAATAAAACGACAAATTGCAATTAAGAGCGACCTACTTTCACTTCAGTTCTAAGCTTTTCATTGAACTTTAAAGATTATTACCAGAATAATCCAACTTTCTACTTTTGTCATTTAGAGGTTTATAGTCAAATTACCCAAAATAATAAAATTTGAAAAGTACAGTGATTTAGTAACGAACTTTAAAGTATCGTGGCCAAATTGTAAATGAAGTGACAGCACATTGATATTTATTGCAACTTTCCCCAAAGGAAATAAGTTATATAAAGGGGACTACTAACAAGACACCAGAATTACTAACAAGACCGGGTCTATAAGCATCGTATAGGTCAATACGATGCGTATTGCCCTTCACAATTTCCCAAGGCCGACAACCTCGAACAACCCTGTCATTCCAACCACTATACGCATCGTATAGGGCCATACGATGGGGTTTAGGGTACGAGGTGCCATCTGTAACTAGTCAACCATCACATCACTATACGCCGCGTATAGCACTATACGCATGCGTATAGGGTTTCGGCGTGTGCAAATAGCAATATTACGTGTCTGAATAGAATCTCCCAAAAAACAATTGCTATACGTGGCGTATAGCACAATACGTCACGTATAGCTTCCTTATACTCCAAAATCTGCCAAGTTTTGAGACAAAAATATAACCCGGACCCAATACGCACCGTATAGCGCAATACACCACGTATGGGACCAGCTGCCAGACAGGGAATGACACGTGACATTATTTTGTAAGAGACTAAACCCTATACGCTGCGTATTGGCCTATACGCATGCATATAGGGTTTCGGTGTGTGCAAATAACAATATTCCGTGTCTGAATAGAATCTCCCTATATAAAACCTTCCCTCCACTCATTGTCTCAATGTATTCAGCATGCCTCATTTTATTGATCTTCTTAACCTAAACATCAAACAAATATGTTTAACCAAACATTGCACAAAAGAACACAGTAAATACAAGAGGTAGCATTTCGACCTATTTACTTATAAATACGAGTTATGTTTAATCTCTAACAGCAAAAAGGAAGTGGGTGAATGGGTCAAACAGTTGAAAACCGCCAAAGTGTACAGTTGAATGTAACAAAAACCTAATATTTAAATCATCTCACCTTTAGTGTTTTGTTATTTTTTGTCTTTGTGTACAGTTGAATCTCAATTGCATAAACATCCAATAATCGAGTTCCTTTCTTTTCATCTGCTCGTTGACAAGATTCGTGAAGCTCCTTCAAGATCTATTATATAAAGTATGTTATGTTAAATGACAGAACTGAGAAATCAAGTATTGATGAGTTTTTTTTTAATATTCAGCTTCATACCTTATTCATTCTACCATATTCACCTATGTCGAACCAGAAGGTTTGCCATGTTTTAACTAATAAACATGTACAGACAAAGATGGAGGCTCAATATTATTCAAGTAAAGATTATGTTACAAATGAAGAGAAAACAAACATTAAATCGGTAGGCTAAGCCTTACAAGCTAAATGGGCTAAAGCCCATAACAGACTTATTATGCTAACATCCCCCTCAAACTCACAATGCAACAGAAATAAACATTGAAAGTTTGTCACACAAAAAACGAAACTGAGATGCCGATTGAGCCTTGGTAAAAACATCTGCAATCTGCAAGGCTGATGGAACAAAAGGAATCGAGATGGTCCGGAGCTGAAGATGATGATGAGTAAAATGACAATCTATCTCAATATGTTTTGTCCATTCATGAAAGACAGAGTTCTTGGCGGTTTGCATAGTACTTTGATTATCACAATGTAATGGGGTAGGCGAGTAAACGACAATCCCCATGTCTGCCAGAAGCCATCGTAACAAAACAATTTCACATGTAGTCACGGCCATAGCACGATATTCAGCCTCAGTGGAGGACCTAGAAACAACATCTTGTTTCTTGCTTTTCCATGAGATTAAGGAATCACCAAGGAGAATACAGAAACCAGTAGTGGATTTAAGATCATTAGGATCACTATCCCAATCAACATCACTATAGGCACGCAATTCCAGAGAAAATGTAGAAGGGAACAAAAGACTTTGAAACTGAGTGTCACGAAGATATCTCAAAATACGAAGAACAGCTCCCTAGTGAACAGAAGTAGGAGCGGTAACAAACTGGCTAACCGCATGAACAACATGAGCGATATCAGGGCGGGTAACTGTAAGATAAACCAAACTGACTACAATGGTACGATACAGGCTTGGATCAGATAGAGGAACACCATCAGTGGGAGAGTAACGTACGTTGGTTTCAAGAGGAATGTCTGCAATTATGTTATCAGAGAGTCTCGCATGTTGAAACAGATAAGAAATATACTTCGTCTGAGAGAGAAGATACCCCTTTTTAGATTGAGCTATCTCAATCCCCAAAAAATACCGTAATAATCCCAAATCTTTCATAGCAAAACGGTGAGCCAAGTCACGTTTCAAAGACTCAATGTCATCATAATCATCGCTTGTAATAATCATATCATCCACATATAAAGACAAGAGAATGCGTCCAACATTCGTACATCGAACAAATAATGTTGAATCATGATTGCTAGGAAGAAAACCAAGGGAAGTGATTACTATAGAGAATTTTTCAAACCAGGCACGAGGAGCCTGTTTGAGCCCATATAGAGCTTTTCGAAGCCGACAGACTTCACCGGGCTGATGAGCTATTCCCGGAGGTGGAGTCATGTAAACCTCCTCATGAAGATCACCATTCAGAAAGGCATTTTTGACATCCATTTGACAGATCTTCCACTGACGAACGGACGTAACAACTATTAAAGTACGAACTGTCGTCATTTTTTCCACTGGGGCAAAGGTCTCCTCATAATCCATACCATACGTATGCGAATTTCCTTTTGCCACAAGTCTGGCCTTGTATCGTTCAACAGAGCCATCAGACTTCGTTTTAATCTTATACACCCAATGACAACCAACCTTATGTTTACCTGGTGGTAGGGGAACCAAATCCCATGTGTGAGTCAGATGAAGAGCTGTGAGCTCTTCAGCCATAGCATTCTGCCATAGAGGGTTAGAGACAGCCTCTCTATATGATTTTGGTTCAGACAGATGATGAATTCTCGCGATAAATGAACTAAATGAAGCAGAGTAGGCAGAGTATGCAAAGTCTAGTTGTTAAGTAGACTTACATTCACGAGTAGACTTTCTCGAAGGTGGAGGGTTTCTAGTTTCAACTGGCAGATGATCAGCAGTAGTACCGGATGACGTGGATGGTTCATGAGCTGGCGCATCATGTGCAACAGACGTATCTGGAGCAGGCATATTAGGATCAACAGACGAATTTGGAACATTAAAGCTTGAGACATCAATGTTGCTAGTAAAAGGATCAATGTTCTGAAGATCTGACTTTGTTACATCATGTGACTTAGCTGGAATAGAATAGAAGGGAATATGTTCAAGAAATGTAACATGTCTTGATACATATAACTTTTGATTTACAGGATCAAAATAACGATATCCTTTTTGTCCCATGCCATATCTTTAGAAAACACATAAGGCTGACTTATTTGTCAATTTGTCTCGTTCAACATGAGGACGGAGAGCAAAGCAAGTATATCCAAAAACCCGTAACTCACCATAATCTGGGCGTTCATCGAAAAGACTTTCAAATGGAGACATCCCATCACTGTGAGAAGTAGGGATCCTATTAATCACATGTTAGGCGGTCAGGAGTGCTTCTCCCCAAAAGACACTAGGTACCTCAGCGGATAAAAGGAATGAGCGAGCGTTTTCCATAAGATGGCGATGTTTCCTTTCAGCAACACCATTATGTTGAGGGGTGTCAGTACAAGACGATTGATGTATGGTACCATCTGATGCAAGAAACTGAGTAAAATCATTAGATGTGTATTCACTCCCTAAGTCAGACCTGAAGCACTTTATCACAGTCGAATGATGTGTTTGAATATAAGCCCTAAATGTTTTGTAAATGTCAAAGAACTCAGATCTACTTTTCATAAGGTACACCCGGTTATAACGAGTGTAATCAACGATAAAGGAAACATAATAACGTGAACCACCCTTAGTGGATACTGGTGATGGTCCCCACACATCATAATGAACAATATCAAAGGGTGCAACAGAATGAGAAATAATTTTATCAAAAGGTAAAGCAGAAAATTTAGCAAGTTTGCAACCACTACAACCAAAAATATCACAAGTGTGCAACTGACCCAAAACACCTATGGAAACTAAAATTTTTAAAGTAAATGCGGACACATGTCCCGAACGAGAATGCCAAATATAAAATTCAGACGACAAAGGACTTAAACGAAAATAAGATAAATCAACACTGGAGGCAGCAACACCAGGTGCAGACACTTTGAGTTCTGCTAAGACATATAAATCTCCCACCCTACGGCCGATCCCAATCACCCTATGAGTGTGTTGATCCTGCACAACACAAACAGAGTCACAAAAGAAAACCTAAATTCCAGACTTACACAACTGACTGATTGAAGCAAGATTTAAAGCAAGCTTCGGAATATAATATACATCATTGAGAGACACATAAGAGGTAGACACAGAGCCAACACACTCTACCGACATAGATGTAGCACTAGCAGACATTACATAAATGGGAGAAACATGAGACAAAGAAAGAAAAGAAGACAGATAGGGAGACATATGATGTGAGCCACCAGAATCCAAAATCCATAATGATGACGAAATACCTGAGGTACCAGATGAAAACAGTCCCGCAGCATACATGGCGGTAGGTTTGGTGGCAAGAAACTGTCTAAACTGTTCAAAGACAAGCGGATCCAGAGCAGATGGTGGTTTAGAAGTTTCTACAGATGGTGGTTAGCAACAGCAGTAAACTGAGGTGGTTTAAATGTCTATGAAGATGGACCAGATGAACCAGCAGAAGTAGACGAGCGAGACGGAAATTGTCCACCTGATCTGTTCTATTGTGGGGGCTTCTGTAAGTTAGGATTCCTTCTACTAAGTAATAACGGACATTAAGACTTCCAATGATTTTTCCCTTTGCAGAATGCACATTCATCAAAAGAAACTTTAGCACCTTGTCTAGACTGATTAGGGGGAACGACAAACACAACTGGAGTAGTAGTTACTTTAGGACCCTTATCAACCTGAGTTTCCTCTACAATCAACTCGTGAACAACTGAATCAACTGTTGGAAGATGGGTCAGATGAAGAATCGTTCCACGTAGTCCTTCAAAATCGAAACATAATGCCATCAAGAATTGTACCAAACATTGTTCCTCCCTTCGATCAATATAAGGTTTAAACACCTTCAGTGCTGCAGATTCCGTAAGTGCCAATTGATCCCATAAATCCGACGTAGCTCCATAGAAGTCTTGAATGCTCATCTCATTCTGTTGAAGAGCACGGATATCAAACTCCAACTGATACTGCTTGGCAAAATTAGATTGAGTATACAGCCTTTCCAAATGATCCCAGACTTCCTTAGTTGTATCATACTTAGCCAACTGAATACCAATGGACCGACTTACAGAGTTGTTGATCCAAGTGATAACTTTAGAGTTATTCGTTTCCCATGTATCGAGAGCTAAGGCATATTCAGCAGGCTTAGACTTATCAGTAGGCTTTCCCTTAGTACCTGTGAAATAACCCCACATATTTTTTCCCTCGAAAGAAAGTTTTTCATCATGTAACTCCAGTAGGCGTAGTTTTTACCATCCAGGCGAGTACTAATAGACTGAAGAGAGTCATCTTTCCCAGCCATATTATCAAAACAGAACAACAGCAGAATAAAGCAGAAGAGTAGTTTCGGGTAGCTAGTTTCAGGCAGCTAGTTTCTACAACAGATAAAATTAGGGTTACCTAGTTTCGATGACGGTGGCGCAGATTCAGTAACCAGACAAAAGTGAAGGTGACAAACATGAAGACAACAAATCAATAAGCTAGCAAGAGCAGCAACAACGAGACAACAACAAATAACCCTTCAACAGTGAACAAACCAAACAACGAACGAATAAACAACGGAGCGGAAGCGACAACAAAAGAATCTTCAATCAAGCATGAATCGAGTTAGCTCTGATACCATGTTAACTAATAAACATGTATAGAGAAAGATGGAGGCTCAATATTATTCAAGTAAAGATTATGTTACAAATGAAGAGAAAACAAACATTAAATAGGTAGGCTAAGCCTTACAAGCTAAATGGGCTAAAGCCCATAACAGGCTTATTATGCTAACACCATGAACCATAATCTCTACGAAAAAGTACAAAATGGAATATTTCATTTTAATTGGTGATGTGTGCTGAACGGTCTATAAAAACTAATATAAAAACCTAACCTAGACACTCTAGCTTAAAATTTATAGATCTAGACTCAACCTAATACTAGACCACACAACCGGCAAGTGTACTGATCAATATAGTAAAGTTTAATGAAAGTCCGGATATCGAACCCACGAGACAATAGTGATAACTCTATCTAGACTCTGAATCAACTAACTAAACTGAATTATATTGGGGGGATTTGTGTTGTAACCTAATGGAACTCTCTAACTAACGACACCAAATAGAAAGCAAAAAACTTTAGACAACTCACAAATAGGGAAAGCATTACCTAGACCTTGAATCCTATGCATGTACCTTGGAAATCTCTCGAATACGGAAACTATGATGGAACCGGGCTCTTAAAATACGACACACTTAAACAACCTAGTGGATCCTAGATCATTCTCCGGGTGTGACCTAAAAGGAAACCTAATGGACGTGTGAAACTCACCAGTTAGTTGCATCACCTCTCAGCTATCTCCAACAACACTAAAGTACTCGCTAGACAGATTACCTCTCAGTCTCACTATTTCAATACACCTTTCAGTGCAAGGAGTAACTTGAATTCACTTGACTAGACACGGAATAACAATGACGCTAAAACAACCTAGGAAACCCTCCTTTCAGAGTAGTTAACCTAAAACCCTAACACCAAAGATTACTCGACAACTTCACACATTTCAGCTATTGAAGCAGGCAGAATACCTAAACGTAACAAAATCTCAATCGATGTTCCTATGGATACAATCAGTAAACCATAAACCAATTACATGCACACAACTAGCGACCTAATATGCAACCATACATGAAAAACATTCACAAAGCAGCATATGGAACAATCAATAGATCATAAATCAAGATTAAATACGCAATTACATCTAATCAAACAAAACTAAGTTCTTTACTTTAATATTAATCCATCAAAAAGAAACCGAAATCCGAAATACGACCAATTAACGACGCATAATCATAAAAATCTAGGTAGCTAATGAAAGTCTAGCCAATCATCACGTCTAATAATATCAAAACAGAAGAATCAAACACATAAATCATGGTATCAATTCAGGAAAAGTAGAACAAAGAAAGAAAACAAGATCCGGATGATAAAATCGACCCTCTCTGTAATCTCCAACTTCAATACAAGTCTCCGATTGATCCTAGAAGCCTTCTCCCATTTAGAATCACCAAAAAGCTCGTTTCTTTACGTCTGGAATCGAATTATTAAACCATAGGAATGATCCCAACCTTTTATACCATGAAAATAGGCCAAAATCTGCGTATCTAGGGTCTCTCGCGTACCATGAGTGAATCTGGAAAGTCTCTCGCGTACCGCGAGAGACAAACTAGTCACGCAGGTTTTCCGGTCCCTCGCGTACCGTGAGGAAATGGACCCAAGCTCTCGCATACCATGAGGGAATACTAAAATTTTGAATTCCTATTCTCGAGCTATCCCAAATCCATATATTATGGGCCCCGTAACGAATTTTCTAGCCCGAGGTATGCCTCTTCTAAGGTTGGACTCTTTTCCGACTTTTTCCGTTTTCATCTCGTGTTCTCGTGTGCCCGTTTCTTCACACGTCTTGATCGTTTAAGCTCCAATTCTTCCCGAATACCTACCATATACATAGCATAACTAAGTACAAGCTATAAATGACTCAAAACAACCATAAAATTATACTGAAACGCTACGAAGTACAAGGGAAATGCATGTGTGCTTTGCAACACATCAAACATCCCCACACTTAACTTTTTTTCGTCCTCGAAAAAGTCTGCAATGGAATCAGAACTGAAAACTAACTTAACAACTCATCAATTACCAATTAGCAAAACATACTCACTCGTTAAAAAGCAATAATTACTATTTCTGTCCGATTAAACCCAACCACCAACTTTCAAGCCCTCGTAATGTGTTCTAATTCCAATTTATGCAGATATCAATCAATCTATGTGACTCACACTTAAAAGTTACAGCTCCACCTAATCCCGTCTCACGGTCATGTTTAGGCATGGATCAAACCATATAGATTTACCCTACCACGTTAAACTAAAATTTACAGATTTTTAGAAATAATGATGATAAATGAATGATTGGATGAAATATGAGCATTATTAAGCAAATTAACTTTCGTCTAGAGGTGTTTCAACCAATTCACTATCCCGAGAAGGTAACACATAGACTAAGTCATATCAGTAAAGCACATAAGAATCACTTAGGGGTGTTTTCTACAAGTGGTCATCCCGAAGGGTAACACATAAGCAAAACTCAGTATTCTAATCAATAAGCTCATGAATTATGGGATATGGATGCGGGCGCCACCAACACTCGGATTTATTCTCATAAAAAGAGAGTGGTGTGCAATAAAATTTCAAAAACCTCTAAATTTTAACTTAACGTGGTACCTATCACCCTATGTTGACAGTTTCAGTATTACCGACACCTTAAGATGAATACCCACAAGATATCATGATTTTAAATCCAATTAATTCCTAAACAACACAAACAGGATATTTAAGCTTTACTAGCTAGCTGGGTCTACCAAAACATCACTAATTAAACACGTTTTCTATTATTTAAACATTTAAACCCAAACAAGATCCAGTTGTGCTATCATTTTCCAAGTATATGCAGTTATTTCCAAGGACATTTTTTCAAAATTTTTATTTTTTTTGGATTTTTGAATTTTTATAAACAAGACAAACTAGCTAAACTACACACTCACATCCTCACACTTGAAAGAC
Source organism: Smallanthus sonchifolius (assembly GCA_023525975.1). Taxonomy (NCBI): domain Eukaryota; kingdom Viridiplantae; phylum Streptophyta; class Magnoliopsida; order Asterales; family Asteraceae; genus Smallanthus; species Smallanthus sonchifolius. The sequence goes on along the minus strand of CM042018.1, from coordinate 24,420,933 downwards.
ACATTGTCCTCAATGTGAAGCAAGACACAACTAAAAATAAAAATGCAAAAATAAAAGGAATCGACTTAACTGGTAATGTAGCATGAATGGTCCAGCATTACTCTTCCACGTGTGCACCGTATAGCATTTCGGTCGCGGTTGCACAAACGACTGTCGGGTTGCCTTTACAAGATAGATAAGAGAGAATCAACTCCGGCCGAATGGAGATTGAGTACGGACGGAACGATCAAAACCTGCACAATAAAACTCAAACAAACCCACATCATTAAACTGACACAAGTTACAGACTCAAAGTAAAAATTAAAGACTCGACTGACTCACTAAGACTCACTAAGAACTTAAAGACTCAAGATAGATAGCATGCAGAGAAATATACTCAATGTGTGGCAAACACATAGACATGAAAGCCACAGCAAGGTCGGTCATCGGTCACGAACGGTTTCAAGTTCTCCCATGGTCGTGGTGTGAATGGATGATGAACGAAAATGAATGAGAGTGAATGATGGTGTCAATAATGAATGACAATGAATGATGGATAAAGGATGATATATGATATGATGACGGTGGTGATAATGGATGGTGGATAAAGGATAGAGGTGTGAATGATAGTGGTGGTCGATGCGGGTGAACGGTGAACGAAACCATGGGAAAACAGGGAAGAAGGGTGAAACCAGCATTGCCCCGCGTATCGCGAGAGAACCGGAAGCACTCCTCGCGTATCGCGAGGAGGCAGAAAATAAGTCGGCTACTTGGTTTGGCCTTTACGTACCGCGCGAGGACTTCCCAAATGCTTCGCATACCTCGGGGACTTGTTGGTAACAGAAAGTTTTGAAATTTTTCCAACTTTTATACATAGAAAATTTTTGATCATTTAAAATTTTGTTTCACCTAAATTCCTTAAAATCCTATTCCAAGCATAAAAACACATGTAAAAAATATCTGGAACTTCATTCTTGACGATTTTCCTCACCAAATCAAGCGCGAATCCCTACAAGACACAAACAAAACAAAACACGTAAACCGAAAAGCACAAAAATAGCACGAAATTAACCGAAAAGACTCGTACAAACTCTACACTCGGGCACTTGCCCGAGAACCAAACCTAATCAGGAGGCTTCTTCTTTATATCGCCCCCGTCCGGCCCGTTTAATGTAATTGGTCCACCACCGATTTAATAAACTCTCATGGCAGACCTTAAATGGGTTTTGAAAAATCTAAACGGGTTGGTCCACCAATATTTAAACTTACCTGGACCAAACCTGATACGTGGTATATAAAGAGGTGATTGGTCATCTCTAGTATACTGCATCTTATGGTCCTTATGTGACCATCCCTAGACCCTTAAAACATGTCGGTCCATACGTCTCTATGCCTTGTCCCGTGGTCGTGCTGATTTGGGTGGCGATCCACCATTTACTACCTCCACGGGTCTTTTCTTCTCTCTCTTTCTCTTTGGTGCAATGTGATGGGTCCGACACCAACTCCCTCACCTGCACCTCTTCTTTCATCCCCACACTTGGCTCTTGATACAACAAATCTTCAAGTAATTTCAGATTGCCAAGTAGGTCGAACTCTTCTTCCATATGAGTCGGCAGGTCCCCCAACTCGTCTCCAAATTCACTTTCCCACGATGGGACCTACTCATCTTCTAACTCCTCCTCTTGCTCAACCAACTCTGGTAGACCCTCTTCGATGCACTCGTTTTCGATCTTTAGTTCCTGCATCACATCATTCTCAACAAACAAGCGTAAAGTATCAAGTTTGTTTAAAGACTCAAGCTCGTCACCCGAAAAATTAAATGACTCAGGGATGTCATAATTATGCTCAATAAAGACGGGTTTCGAAAACTTACCTGGACTATCACCCACAGTGTCATCTGAGGACTCTTCTATTTCTATCTCATCGTCACTGAAGCTCTAGTCCGTAATTCTGGGGTGTAGGAACCGGAGGTGGGTCTGGCACAAAGTGTTGTACACTTTTGACTTGCGCTTTTTCGGTTAAAATATCCGTTTCTCTAGCTAGATTTAGACTTGCTAGCTCGTCCGTAAGCTTACCATTTTCTTCTAGGAAGTATAGCTGCTCGGCCTTACTTAAACGAGTCCATTGAGTGCTCATTATCTCATGCACTTTCCTTTGCTTGTCCTGGAGTGTTTCTTTTACCTGTATTTCCTTCACTGACTCAATCTCACAAGACAAGTGTAAAGAGTTATAATGAAACATGTGATCTCGTATAGGATCTGGTGAACAAAGGTCGTCACAATCGACAGTAGAGTCAGAAAACTTACCTAGATGTGGGACTTGTGTGGAACTACGTGGAGTAGCAAAAAAACATCATTGTCTTCATCCCTGGTCAGCTTCGTGTTGTAAGACGAACTCTCCCCTCGATATTTAGCACACATCTCTTGATATTCAGCTTCACGTACCTCTATTCTACGGAGTTTCTCCTCCTGTTCCCTACGCTCCTTCTTCAATCCTTCTTTGTTCATCCTTTATTCTCCTTTCCTCCACTAATTGAGCAAGCATGTCTTTTGATTGTTGAAGCAACTCTTCCCAGAGTGGGGTCTTTCCAGCTTGAGCTCTCTTTCTCTCTTCATTCTCCTCCATCCATTGATTAAAAGTCTCACATGGGGCGTTGTGGCTTTCAATCAAGGACGGGCTTACCTCTCGGTTAGAACCCTCATGTGACTGTGGATGTGGATGAGAATTACTATAGTAATATGTGGAATGACCCGATGAATATGGACAACTCTAGGTCTAATGGGGCCCTCCACAGAACTCGCGCCACACATTCATGTGTTGATCCTTTTGAGCATAATAATGTCCTTGGTAGCTGTTCTCGTAATAACGCTCCATAGTAATTAACTACAATGGACACTCAAACAAAAAGGATCACGGGCACCAGATATATAATAAACAAATAAAAAAATAAAAAAATAAAAAATTATTTACGACGACACACTAAAAATAAAGAAAGACGCGGACAACTAGACGCTCTACGACTCAAAACACAAATAAGACCAAATAATAAGTTAAGTTCAATCAAAGTTAGATACGCTATCGCCTAAGTGTCCCCGGCAACGGCACCAAAAACTTGATGTGTGTTGGACGGTCTATAAAAACTAATATAAAAACCTAACCTAGACACTCTAGCTTTAAATTTATAAATCTAGACTCAACCTAATACTAGACCACACAACCGACAAGTGTACCGATCAATGTAGTAAAGTCTAATGAAAGTCCGGATATCGAACCCACGAGACACTAGTGACAACTCTATCTAGACTCTGACTCAACTAACTAAACTGAATTATATTGGGGGGATTTGTGTTGTAACCTAATGAAACTTTCTAACTAACGACACCAAACAGAAAGCAAGAAACTTTAGACAACTCACAAATGGGGAAAGCACTACCTAGACCTTGAATTCTATGCATGTACCTTGGAAATATCTCGGATACGGAAACTATGATGGAACCGAGCTCTTAGAATACGACACACTTAAACAACCTAGTGGATCCCACATTATTCTCTCGGTGTGACCTAAAAGGAAACCTAATGGACGTGTGAAACTCACCAGTTAGTTGCATCACCTTTCAGCTATCTCCAACAACACTAAAGTACTCGCTAGACAGATTACCTCTCAGTCTCACTATCTCAATACACCTTTCAGTTCAAGGAGTAACTTGAATTCACTTGACTAGACACGGAATAACAATGACGCTAAGACAACCTAGGAAACCCTCCTTTCAGAGCAGTTAACCTAAAACCCTAACACAAAAGATTACCCGACAACTTCACACATTTCAGCTATTGAAGTAGGCAGAATACCTAAACCTAACAAACTCTCAATCGATGTTCCTATGGATACAATCATTAAACCATAAACCAATCGCATGCACACAGCTAGCGACCTAATATGCAACCATACATGAAAGACATTCACAAAGCAGCATGTGGAACAATCAATAGACCATAAATCAAGATTAAATACACAATTACATCCAATCAAACAAAACCAAGTTCTTTACTTTAATATTAATCCATCAAAAAGAAACTGAAATCCGAAATCAAACCAATTAACGACGCATAATCATCAAAATCTAGGTAGCTAATGAAAGTCTAGCCAATCATCACGTCTAATAACATCAAAACAGAAGAATCAAACACATAAATCATGGTATCAATTCAGGAAAAGTAGAACAAAGAAAGAAAACAAGAACCGGATGATGAAATCGACCCGCTCTATAATCTCCAACTTTAATCCAAGTCTCCAATTGATCCTAGAAGCCTTCTCCCACTTAGAATCACCAAAAAGCTTGTTTCTTTACGTATGGAATCGAATTATTAAACCCTAGGATTGATCCCAACCTTTTATACCATGAAAATAGGCCAAAATCTGCGTATCTAGGGTCTCTCGCATACTGCGAGGGAATCTGGCAAGTCTAGTCGCGTAGGTTTTTCGGTCCCTAGCGTACCGCGAGGAAATGGACCCAAGCTCTCGTGTACCGCGAGGGAATACTGAATTTTTGAATTCCTCTTCTCGAGCTACCCCAAATCCATATATTTTGGGCCCTGTAACTAATTTTCTAGCCCGAGATATGCCTTTTCTAAGGTTGGACTTTTTTCCGACTTTTTTCGTTTTCATCCGGGTTCTCGTGTGCTCGTTTCTTCACACGTCTTGATCGTTTAAGATCCAATTCTTCCCGAATACCTACCATATACATATCATAACTAAGTACAAGCTATAAATGACTCAAAACAACTATAAAACTATACGAAAACGCTACGAAATACAAGAGAAATGCATGTGTGCTTTGCAACAAATCAATTGGATAGGCCAAAATATAGGATTTGTCTAGTTCTTTGCCGTAATATAGACAAAATCATATTTATTGGTAAGGCGATTAGATGCTTTCATTACTTCCACTACTGCATGAAAGACATTGATAACAAACAATTAATTACATTAAAAAGCAAAGAAACAAAATACCCATTAACATCATTCTATCCAATGAACTGCCAAATCGAAGGGGCCAAAGTTCAAAACATGATCATTCAATCAAAATTGCCGGATAAGAAAATAAATCAAAATGTCTGGTTAATTATACATTTATACCTAATAAGCATGAAAATAAGGATACCTCTCAACAGCAGCCGAAGTGCTTTGATCTCTGCTTGTGATTCGCTCAATTCTTGAACACAAAATTGTGGAAAATTTGAGAGAAGTACCTGAGATAGGGGAAACTTGGGACAACTGCTGCATATCTCGTGACTTCTTACCTGTTTGCAAATCAAATCAACACACATTCAAACGCTTCAACAACACAACAATTAACAGTTTCTAAACAGAAATTCAAATCGAAATTATTCACCAGAGAGTAAGGTGAACCTGCTAAAAAAGCGATTATTTGGGGAAAAATAATGTAAATGATCTCTTTGACCTCTCCACCGCGTATTATTGCAACCAAAACCACGTATTTCTACACAAATCTTTTAGAAAGAACAATGATTCATTAAATTTACATACCTTCATTAAACCTAATCAGACATGCTTTGATGAATTCATGAACGGAATGAGTTTGAACCTTCACGAAGATCTATCTCAGATGAAAATTGTAAGCTTGTTCCGAAATTAATTTTATTGTTGCATCTTCTATTTAGGGTTTCCGATGAACGACTTTCTGATCGCAGTTTGAAGTTATCAGTATCACTGCTTTGCGAGGGAAGGGGAAAAGAAAAACGGGGATGAACAACTGATTCTTGAGGAGACCGTAGTTTTATGTGTACGGGGTTAACGTGGGAATGAACGTGGGAGGGGGGGGGAGTGCAAAAGCTTTTCATAAACTGCCAGTGACAATCCGTGTGAAATGAAACTCGATCCACATGAAAATGAGGTCTAAAAACTTAACCGTTGTTTTTTTGGACTTAACACGGCTGAGATCATCTTAAAAAACGGTTAGCGACGGTTTTGAGGACTTTCAAGGGACAAGATTAAGTTTCAGGAAACACAGACCATGTGGTCTATTATTTATAGAATATCTTTCTAATAGAGTTTGCTAACAAATTACCGAGAATCAATACCTTTACCACTAGTTTTTTTCCGTTTTACTACATCTCTTGTTGTTGTCTAGTGTGAATTAATTATTGTATTTACAAATTATTCATAGGTGTAGAAATTAGCAAATTGTTTATTGATATATCTAAATTAAGTTGATATAAAATAAACGGAAGCATCTTTTCATATAAGGCCCTACGCACGCCAACCTTTCAACAACATGCATTGTTTTTATAAACTTCTCCCGAAAACCAACAATTTCCATACATATTTAATTCAATACAAAATAACAAACAAAAAATAAATAAACAATTACGTAGAGGAGCTGCTGCCTCTATCTAACAATCCATCCCGTGAATGCTCCGACAAAGCCGACTCCGTATGCCGGTGTTGTGGCGGCGGCGGAGGCTCCACCACCGGAGCACGGCACAAGGGGCAGTCAAAGTGTGAGTACAACCACATATCTATACATGAAGCATGGAATGAGTGGTTACATCTAGGCAACTTTCTCACTTCTTCGCCGTCTTCAAAAACCGATAAGCAAACGGAACACTCTATGTCATAATCCAATTGATCAGTTTTATTAGCATCTTCGGTTCCCTTTTTGTATCTGAAACTCGATGTCAAACCTATGGTGGAACCGCCGCGGGAGAGGGTAGGCGGTGGCTGTGACGACATGATGTTGTTTCGGGTGGTACGCCGGTGGTGGGAGAGCTGGTTAGCTTCATGTGAAAGTTGATATTGAGTGGCGCACCACCTTACAATTATGAGGTTGTAGATGGCAAGAACGATGACGGCGGTGGCTACCACGACTAGACCGTAGTATAAGATGGGCATATTTGATCGGTATGGTGGCGGAGGGGGCGGTGGTGATGAGATAATAATTGAGTTGAAGGTTTTGGAAGGTTTAGGTGGTCTCCCATTTAAATTTAATATATGTAGTCGTATTTTTGTGGTGGAAAGTGGGGTTATAAAAATAGAGTGTGAGCTTATTTTTATACAATAGAAAAATGTTTAAATTCAAAGGCTTGTTATCGTACGAAGGAATACGGATAATTGATATAAGAAATCAAAAGTTAAAATTAAGAGCGTGCCTGGTCAGCTTGCACTACAAAGAATTGGGCCAATAGTGGCGACAAATGTCGCCGCTAATGCCCCCAAATGTCGCCGCTAATACTAATAGCGGCGACAGTCGCTGTTAATACGCCGCCGCTAATACTTCGCTGCTAATACTCCGCATGTCGCCGCTATTACCTGTAGTCGCCGCTAATGGTTGTCTAGTAGCGGCGACAGCTGTCGTCGCTAATACCTGTCGTCGCCGCTAATGGTTGTCTATTAGCGGCGACGGTTGTCGCCGCTAATACTCCTGTCCGCTTTTGCAGTTTTTTCTGCATTTTCATTATTTCCAGTTTTTCTAAAACATATATTATTACAAAACCTGCATTTTTTTGCCGAATATAACAGAAATATAACCATAAAATTACTAATATATAAAGTTAAAACATAATGTAAAGATTTTTGACCCATTTAAGTTATTCCGAATGTTAATACAACATAAAAACTAAACAATCAATCTTCATCCATATTGTCGTCGCCCTCGTCGTCGCCCTCGTCGTTACTTTGTCCCATTTATGAAAGATTAAACTTGTTAAGTTTATCTCTAAAAGTCGGGTCGTCGAACAACATGTTAGTTAGTTCCTACAATTACATACAAATTTAGTTATTACATATATATGTCTACATAAAAGTTTCAAGTCAAAACAATTCATTTTACATATATATATACATGCATACAAGTTTTCCGGTCAAAACGGGTCAAATGATTCATTTTACATATATATGTCTACATACATAGAACTTTCAAGTCTAAACGGGTCAAATGATTCCTTTTACATATATATGTCTACATACATAGGACTTTAAAGGCTAAACGGGTCAAATGATTCATTTTACATATAAATGTCTACATACATACAAGTTTCGAGTCTAAACGGGTCAAATGATTCATTTTACATATATATGTCTACATACATAGAACTTTCAAGTCTAAACGGGTCAAATGATTCCTTTTACATATATATGTCTACATACATAGAACTTTCAAGTCTAAACGAGTCAAATGATTCCTTTTACATATATATGTCTACATACATAGGACTTTAAAGGCTAAACGGGTCAAATGATTCATTTTACATATAAATGTCTACATACATACAAGTTTCGAGTCTAAACGGGTCAAATGATTCATTTTACATATATATGTCTACATACATAGAACTTTCAAGTCTAAACGGGTCAAATGATTCCTTTTACATATATATGTCTACATACATAGGACTTTAAAGGCTAAACGGGTCAAATGATTCATTTTACATATAAATGTCTACATACATACAAGTTTAGAGTCTAAACGGGTCAAATGGTTCATTTTACATATATATGTCTACATACATAGAACTTTCAAGTCTAAACGGGTCAAATGATTCCTTTTACATATATATGTCTACATGCATAGGACTTTAAAGGCTAAACGGGTCAAATGATTCATTTTACATATAAATGTCTACATACATACAAGTTTCGAGTCTAAATGGGTCAAATGATTCATTTTACATATATATGTCTACATACATAGAACTTTCAAGTCTAAACGGGTCAAATGATTCCTTTTACATATATATATGTCTACATACATAGGACTTTAAAGGCTAAACGGGTCAAATGATTCATTTTACATATAAATGTCTACATACATACAAGTTTCGAGTCTAAACGGGTCAAATGATTCATTTTACCTGTGTGTAGGGGAGTGTAGGTTGCACCTGCGACTGCTCAAAAGAATCTGGCGCTTGAGATGATGAAGGTTTAAACCCAATCCCTTTAATCCATCTGTGCCGAGTACCTAGGACCTTTTCAAATGCATCGACTTCGTTCAGTCCAGATGAAGAAGTCCCTTGATTTGTTTGAGTTTGGGACTCTATCTCCATCTTTAATTGGGACTGTTTTTAATTTCACAAAGATGATCTAATACACATACAAATACATATTGAAAATTATACTTTAAATAAATACTTACAATTAATTGCTCTGCTCGCTGTCAACCGTCCCATCTTTACGTGTATGAGCAGCGCGGTACGTATCTAGTCGACTCTGAGCCTGTTTAACATTAAATATTAATTATTTCATAACAATAACTACTATATATAATACAAATAATACATGTATATAGATATATATACATAGATATATATATATATATATATATATATATATAATATAGCATTACTTTTTTATAACAAGAACTACTATATGTCGACGTTCTTCCACGGTTTACGCATACTTGCTGTTTACGATTGGCTTGGTTAACTTTTGAACATTTTTTATGTTTATCCGAACAAAAATGTTCAATAGCTCTCTGCCAATTATCCGGGTGCATCCCCTTTGGGACGTTGACCAACGCTCTCGGGACATCATCAAACCCTCCAACCTTTTTTAAATTGATTTGATGCATCGGATTTGCGATCTCTGTATCGCTTTTGATAGATTGAATGAATGCCCAACTTTAACTTTGTACAGTCGGTGCTTTCATGAATCCGATTAAGATCGAATGATTTCTATAAATTAAACAAGAGAAGTTAGTCAAGTAAAATAATAAAATAAAATATAAAAGAACTTAAATAAATCATTTACCGAAAGATGTTGGTACATCGCATTCTTCTCGGCGTCTGAAACTTCATTCCAAGAAAATCGATCAAACGCGATGTTCCGCCACATATACAACCCCACTTCACGAGTGAATAAATCATTATCAATACCAACTGGGGTAAATGTAGCTTGCGTATCAAAGGTCATAGATAAACCATTGTTCTTTTCTACTTCGGCGCGAGGGCGAAGATTTTTGGTCATCCCTCGAGTATTCCGTCGTGGGGCCGCTGCCGCTGCAATTATAATTAAAAAATATTAGTCACGATTTTTATAATAAATGAATGAATTTAGTAAATAAATAAGTTATAATAATACTTACCGTCCTCCTCATAATGGCCATGCCCGGCACCAAAGCCGCCGGGAGACGGTGGATCCTGGCCAGCGCCATCTCCTCCATGGCCCATCACATCGGCCATGACGTACAGTAGCAAATACCAAACAAAAATTAAGCTGAAATTTTATAAGATATATAATACAAAAATACATAATGAATAAAGTTTTCTATTACAACATGAAAATACAAATACAAATTACAACAACTTTTCTTTTAATCAAACTCCTAAGTTGGCCCCTACCCCTCAGACAGATCTGCCTCAGATACTTCAGTATCACTGTCAGACCCCTCAGTGTAATACTCTGATTCGTCCTCAGAAACTTCATCGGGCTCGACCTGAGTAGCTTCATCAGTATCATTCTCAGAAACTTCATCGGGCTCGACCTGATTAGCAGAATTGTTTGGAAAGAATTGCCTAAAGTCAACAAACAATTTTATACCCGATGAAGAGTTGTTGTGAACGACGTCAAGATCTTCGGTTAAATCATTTTAACATTTTGATCATCCGGGTCAACATCTTGTACATTCTTGACGCGCCCATCGTGTAATGGTAGATCCCAAATTCTTCGATGATTAACATGCTCGACGACCCAGCGATGGTTATTGTTTTGGTTTCCTCGAGAAGGTTCTTTGATGTAGAACACTTGTTTTGCTTGCGAAGCAAATATGAGTTGGTCTTCTTTGTCCCATTCTTGTTCTGTGTTGATACTGGTGATATTATTTTCATATCTAACACCCCTTCGAGTATCAAACCACTTATACCGAAATAGGACAGCTGAATACCCATTTGGATAATGCATCTCAATAATCTCTTCTAATTGGCCGTAATATTTCTCACCGTTCTGTCCATCCACTGAAACCCCAGAGTTTTGTGTCGTGCGCCGTGCGTCACGGTTAACTACCATAAACCTAACACCGTTGACTATACAACTAGTGTAAGTAGAGGCGTTTATATCCGCACCCATTGAAAGAGCATACAACTCTGAGTGAAGTTCTGGAGAATTCTGTTTTTTCATCGAATAGACCTAACAAATATAGAAATGTGTGTTATATGTGTATTACCTAACAAATATCTAGTAATATGTGTAATATGTGTATTACCTTCTTGAGAAACCACCTCGGAAATTTGGTTTTAACATCATTTTGGGGTGTTCAATTTTGAATTCACTAAATTGATGACAAAAATATAAAAGATGTAAGGAAGGGAAAAATACTTAACATAAAAAAGAAAACTTAAAGATAGGAACACTTACTTCATGTAGTTCCTGACTTCTTCACAGTTATCAAAGACAAACCATTCTATGTTGAGTTTTTCGCTTACAGAAAGATGTTTGATCTTCGTTGCGGTAGACGGGCGACATTTAGACTCAAACACCCATAACTTTCTTTTTTCGACCCACCGACTCTCATTACAAACAGGACAATTCTGCAATGAGTGGTGTTCTTTCCAGAAGAGAGCACAATCATTTTTGCACACGTGTATCGACTCATATCCCAAACCAATCTTCTTTAGTGTCTTTTTGGCTACGTAATGCGAAGCGGGAATCTTATTGCCTTCTGGATGTGAAGATCGCAACAACTCGAGTAGCTCATCAAATGAACTATTAGTCCATTTATTCTTCACCTTGATATGCATAAGCTTTGCTAAAAAGTCAAGGGAAGAAAATTTAGTACAGCCGGGATATAATTCTGATTGGACTTCCTTTAACAGGTCTTCAAAATCATCACAGACACCGCTACTCTCTGTACCCGAGTTCCCTTCGTCGAGGTTGGTATCCTCCTCCATAATATCTTCAATAACGCCGGCCATATCGTTTCCTGGCACAACGTCATCTACAACTACAACTTGAGGAATTAAACTTTCACCGTGATATATCCAATCTGTGTACGTCCGACAGAAACCCCATGCATACAAATGAAACTTCACTTTTACCCAGGATAGCATGACCGAATTCTGACATTTGGTACGCGGACAAAACATAAAGCCTCTTTTGTCGACATGATCTTTGCACATCTCGATAAAAGACTTGAGTCCTTTTTCATACTCCTCTGAGCTACGGTTTAGATTTTTAAGCCAACTTTTATCGACAACCATGATAAAGCTGAAACATAATTTAAGGTAATCAAAATGGTAGGATAATGGTAGGCTGCTAAACCCACTTTTTGAATACCTTATCTCATATATGAATGTGTATTAAAACTTAAACAACTAATATATATTGCTCAACGTTTCTAACTTAAATAAATAAATACATATATTAACTTAAATACATACTTACATATATACATATATTAACATACATACATACATTCATACATATAGACGTGCGTACAAGTAAATCTTATGAATAAATAACTAATAAGACAATATGCAAGTAAATCTTATGACAAAATCAGACAATGAAACATAGTCCAGACAATGACACATAAATTGTGTAAGATCTCTATTATACTTTGATAGAGTAACAACACATCAGACACATAAATGATGACTTTGCATAAGTTAAGGTTTTATAGAAAAAGTTGACTTTGCATAAGTAACAACACATCAGACACCGACGGTTGCTTAGGAAACCTTTTTTAGTCTTACTTTTAATTATATATTTACTAAAAAGTTGACTTTGCATAAGTTAAGGTTTTACAGAAAAAAAAGACTAAAATACCACTCTTAAAAAAATAGACCGTCCGATTAACTTCATTGTAACCGTTAGATGGTGGAGACACGGATCAAGATGCCAAACAAATAACTCAAACATCAAGTACACTAAACATCAAGCTAGCTATTGATAAGAACTCGGGTTAGGTTAGCTGATCAGCAAAGGGAGCTGGACATGGGGCAGTTACATGGGGGGAAATGCACATTAAAAAAGAGCGCCAAGTCCAGCAGTTTTAGGAGTAGTGGGCGACAGTTTTTAGGAGTCAGTTTTCTAAATGTTTAATAGTATTAAATAGGAGTTTAGGCCTTAGAAGTTTCTGTCGAGTATTTTATCTATTAATATCTTTGTTTTGGAGTTCTTCCTTACTCGAAAGGGTTGTCTATCTGTAATTTCAGTTTCTATCAATCAAGCCTACTACTTAGTTTCTATCATAATCTCTACACATTAAGGAACTAGATTGCACATCAATTTTTTCAATTTCATTTCTTACACAAAGATCCTAAAACAAATTATAGGGTTCATATACACAGATCCAAAACTTACATTTGACAGTTTTGTAGAATTGAAAATGTACCTTATAGGCTCACGGTGGTGGTCTCAGCGGTGTGGTCACACGGCAGTCTTCTCGGTGGTGCTTCACGATTGCAGTACTTTCACAGCAATGGTTTGACGGTGCTACAAAAACACAAGTACATAAACGATTGGTGGTGGGAGTTGGATGTGAAATTAAGAAAAAACGTACCTTTTACGATTTATGAAACAAACTGAGCTTTGATTCTCTTGTGCGTCGTTCAGCCCTGTGGTAGCTTAAAACGAGAGTTAAAGGTTATAATCAACCCTTAAGAAACAGAAATCAGCCATAGATCTTTAAGAAAAAAACATACGTACCAAACATGGAGGAGAGGGGTTCGGATTTGGGTGGTCGGAGTAGGGAGGGGTGGTCGGAGTAGGGAGAGGTCGTCAAAAATCGGGAAACGATGTTGTGTTCGTCTTGGGGAGGTAAAAGTGAGAGATAGGGTGAGAATGGAGGGAAAGCAGGGAAAGACCAATGTATTCCCGCTATAGAGCAATAGCGGCGACGGTCGCCGCTAATGGTGAAATAAAAGTGGTCGTCCGATTAACTTCTTGGTAACCGTCAGATCTTAGAGACACGGATCACCATCAATAGCGGCGACATTTCTGGGTGTCGCCGCTATTGCCACGTTTTCTTGTAGTGTTGTTTTTAAACATGAAAAAAGTCTAGAGGGGTAAAATTGAAATACTCTACATTTGTTGACTTTTTTAAGTTTTTCTAAATTTTTGCCACATATTTATTATAATTAATAGAATATTGACTTATGAGAAAAGATTAAAATAAGATCAAAGTAAACGTGTCACGAATCAGATAAGGAAATGTATATACACACATATAGAAAGTTCTTGTAAGGAATTGGATGAGGAAATATAATAATTGTGCACAGTATATATGCACATAAAAATGTAACCTATATACATAATTATATGTAACATTATATATATAATCACGCAACTTATATATATATATATATATATATATATATATATAGAAAAGTGAATATGGTGATTTAAGACATCTAACTTATATACGAAACTCATCAAAACTACTTTCTTTTGACTAAAAGTATTTTTTTTTTAATTTTAAGAAACCACTCCATTCGAATATCAGTCTCCACACATCGATCACCACTAATTCAAATTCATTTGAGTTTTCCCCCATTTCAATGCTCCATTTCTGATTGCATATCTAACATATCATAAAATTTAAATCCACAAATAAATAATATCCTTGGATGTCGATTTATAACCTGATTAATATGTACTTTTACGATTTTGGTTCAACCCACAAAAAAATATTCACAAATAAACAAAACCTTTATCAATGTTTTTTTAATCATATCGATAGGGTTTACTAAAGAAAAACCCAAATTAAGGGAAAACAGTGTTTTCAAACAAATGGGCTATTGCAAAAAAACATGTTAATAATAATAGAGAGACTAATTTCAATGGAGTTTTATCAAAATTTGAAAAAGCCAACATACATATGAACTCAATTATTAATTTTATATATATGTGAAAAACATTGCTGCAAAACAAATTCTCCATCATCGTTAGAGAATACTACCAAAAAAATGAAAATAAATGAAAAAGGGTTTAGGTTGGGACAGCACACTATAAGAGTATAACACTATAGCGACGATTTTTTTACCCTATAGGGACGACATGTCGTCGGTATAGGAGTCGTTGGGATTGCTTCGTACAATAGCCCAAGCTTGTCGTCGGTATAGGTGTCGTCGGTATATGTAACCCTATACCGACGACATGTCGTCGGTATAGAGTCTAATTAAATAAATCAAAAAGAAATTCTATACCGACGACATGTCGTCGGTATAAGGTTTTTTGATTTTTTTTAATAATTTTTGAAAAAGGCTTATCCCGATGACATGTCGTCGGTATAGGGTTTTTTGATTTTTTTTAAATAATTTTTGAAAAAGGCCTATACCGACGACATGTCGTCGGTATAGGGTTTTTTTAATAACTTTTGAAAAAGACCTATACCGACGACGTAGTCGGTACAGGTCTTTTCTGTTTTTTTATATTTTTTAACTTTTAATATTTTACCAGAAATATTAAATTTCTAAAAACAAAAACCTGCAAATCATTAAATATAAACCATTCAAACATTCAAACCCGATAAAAACTAATATCCGAAACATAAACCAAACATTCAAATTGTTCGACACACAAACTTGTTCGACAAATCAAACATTCAAAACATAAACTTGTTCGACACACAAATATGCAAATTGTTCAAGACAAACACCAACAACAAAGGCAAAGGCGCAATAATTCCAAGCTAATTATCATCGCTGCTAGTTCGGCGTTCCCACATTCATTTCATCCATTTGTCGTTGGATTTCAAGCATTTGTTGATTATGCACACGACGTTCTTCCTCTTGTTGTTGATTATGCACACGACGTTCTTCCTCTCGTTGGGCTTCGCGTTGTTGTTGTTGTTATTGGAATTGTTGTTGAAGAGTAGTCACATGCTCATCCACTTCTTGCCAATGTGGTTGTGGAAGGGGGGAGGGTACTGAACACATCCGGGGTGGGATTACTCACCACACGATCAACACCTCGGATATGGCCACGCCGATGACCCAATGCACGCTCCATGCATGCAAACTCATCGACAGCAGATGAGTCACCACCAGACTCAGCAGAGGATCTTGTATACTCCTCTTGGATTCAGTCCTACATTAAACAATGTCATAAACAATCATTTGAGTATTTTACTAAAATTTGACAGCATAACTGCTGTAAAATGGATAACCAACCTGTTAAACTATAAGTCGTAAACGACCCAAATTCACAAATTCCAATCAACCAACGCTAATAACAACAAATACTAATAATACTAGCAAACATATTCAACAATTGGGCTCGAGTTGGATGTTCTAAGTCTATTAAAGTGTGTTTGGGTTATTTTGACCCGTTTAAAGTTACAGTTGGATGTTCTAAGTCTATTAAAGTGTGTTTGGGTCATTTTGACTCGTTTAAAGTTAAAGTTGGATATTCTAAGTATATTAAAGTGTGTTTGGGTCATTTTGACCCGTTTAAAGTCAAACTTGGATGTTCTAACAACAAAATCATTTTACTTATATAATCTGTTGATGTAGTCTCATTGGCTCAGCCTGTCCCTTCTTTATAATGGGTCGATCTGAACACGTCAATAGGGCCGGTCCCATGTGAAAAACAAAAATAATATCACTAAGAATTAATAAGCATGTTTGTATAATACTAACAATTGTATTTCATACCTCCATGTGTCAGCGTTGAGCGTATGATTTGCTGCCATGGTAACTTGGGAAGCGTTGTTGTACTCGGTTTTGTTTGTTCTTCTCTGAGCGGTTTCTATAGGTCGCATCTAAAAACAGCTCATTAATCAAAATATCCCAAGTTCCTTGATCAACATCTTGTGGTGGATTATTCCTCGTCGCCTCCACATCATCGTATCCCCCATGCTCATCAAAATGAATTTTCAACTCTCTCTTGTGGTCTTTATAAGCCCTCTGACACTCGGCGGTGATTCCGAGTTCAACGCCTCGCCACCTGTCAGTGTTTCTCCAGGCGTCCAGATCAAAATAATCTTACAAATGGAAAGTAATTAGAAAAAATCTAATAGTTATGAAATTGTAAGTAATTATAAAACACCCTAAATGAAATAAAAAATTAACTACACAAACACAAATATAAAAAGGTAAAAAAGTCGGGATACGTACCTTAAATAAGTTCAATGAAACAAAAATATATTGTTATTCCCACCTCGTCAACCGCAACGAGTTCCGAACTTGTAACAAAATTAAATAAAGTTACATATACATACAAATATATATACATACAAATATATATACATACATACACACTTACATATTACATACACAATTATATAGATACAAATCATACAAATACATACATACATACACATATAAACATAAACAAACATACATAAAAATACATAAACATACATAAATAAATAGAAATATACATATAAAACATACATACATCCGTTGAACATAATTTACATAAACTAAATTATATAAACTAATCACACACACTAATCATCATAAACACACATAAACTAATCATACATTTAAACCAAATTACAAAAACTACTAATTCCATCATACATACAAACATACATACTCATACATAGAAACATACACATACATAAACATACATACATCTGTTGAACATAATTTACATAAACTAAATTATATAAACTAATCACACACACTAATAATCATAAACACACATAAACTAAATTACCAGGGCCGGCCCTGGGGTAGGCCGAGCCGGGCCGCCGGCCAGGGCCCGTTTTTTTCGCGGGCCTAAAATTTTTACGGGGCAGTATATATATATATATATATATTATAAAGTTTTAAATACCGGTTTTATATATTGGGTCATTTTTATAAAACTTAAAAATATATTAGGCCTTTTTTTATAATGGTTGGGTCTTTTTAATCTTTATAATGGTTGGGCACTTTTGTTTATTCCATGACCATTGAGTCATTTAAAAAAAATTCTATGTTTATTGGTTGGGCCCTCTTTAAACTTATAATAGACTCTTTATTGTTTTTTTTTATTGAATACTACATTTTTTCTATGTTTATTTCTATAACGTTAATCGTCGTTTAAAAAAAGTAGTTTATATATTTTGTTCGTAGGGGCCTTTTTTTCCGGGCACTTAAATCCTTAGTACCGGCACTGTAAATTACACACATACATACAAACTAATCATACAAACTAATCATCATAAACACAAATTACACACATACATACACATACATACAGAGTAATCATCATAAACACAAATTACACACATACATACAAACTAAGCATCATACACATAAATTACACACATACATACAAACACTAATTTACATAAACTAAATTATATAAACTAATCACACATCTAAACCAAATACATAAACTAATCATAAATTAATAATTCCATCATACATACAAACATACATACTCATACATACAAACATACATACATACACATACATAAACATACATACAAAATCATAAAAATCTTAGATCTAAACCAAATTTCATCATAAATTAGTAATTAAAACGAGTATTTACCTTCACAAAGCTAGAAATCCAAGAAATGGTAAAATTTCTCAAAAACCTAACCAAAATAAACAAACAAAACTTCAGGGGGGGGGGGGGGGTTGTCTTCTGTTTTCCCTATTTGTTCGCGCTGAACCTTATACCGACGACATGTCGTCGGCATAGGCATGCGTGTCGTCGGCATAGGCAGCCTGTACCGACGACATGTCGTCGGTATAGGCTTCGTAGGGTTTTGACCAGTCAATAAAGTAAAAAACCCTATGCTGATTATAGGGTTTTCCAGATTTTTTTATTAAAAAAAAATTGTCTGACAGAAATTTATTAAATAAAAAAAAAGCAAAAAGAAAATTAAAATTAACCTATACCCACGGTACAGGTTTTCCCCAATAATTCATTGGGGGCCAGCTTTCCCTCCAATCTGCCTCAACCATATATCGACGACATGTCGTCGGTATAGGGTCTCCCATTCAAAATTTTGATTTTGACTTATACCGACGACATGTCGTCGGTATAGGGTGACCTATCCCGATGACATATGTCGTCGGTATAGGCGGCGTAGGGACAAGGTGATTTCCTTGTAGTGGCAGGTGGAAAGATGAGATAAAATGGGAATAGTTTTGTAGAAATTAATATTTAATTCGTTTTAATCAAAACAACGTAGTTTTGATGGTTTCATATATAAGTTGGATGTTTAACGGCCTCATATTCATTTTCCCCGTATGTGTATATATATATAATTAAAAGCATGCATGCAACCTTTTCGTAAAACACAACAATCTTTTTAATTAAAAAAAGTTTATCTAAAAAGAAAAAAAATATATCAATACTATACTTCAATTAAATAATATATATATATGTGTGTATCAACGGGATCAAATACGAATTTGAAAAATGGTGTGAAGTGTACACAGTTAAATCAACGATAAATCAACGGCTAAGATAGAAGCGGTAGCAATTTCTTAATTAACCTGAAAAAGAGGACAAAAAAGAAAAAAAATCCATAATTAACTAACTCATCTTACATCCATTTCTTAGTATTTACCAAAAGTTTATCTTTACTTGTAATGTCTCTTTAATAAGGTAGAGATTATCTTAACAAATTCTCATTAATAAGGTAATGATCACCTCTTCTCTTCTCACTAATAAATAAAGTGATTAGCTTAGCTCTTCTCATGATCACCACTTTTATCTTTTCATTAATAATGGTAGCGATCAACACTCTATCGTTTCACTTATAACAATGGCAGTGATAACCAATATTTCGTTTCACTTATAACAATGGCAGTGATAACCAATATTTCTAAATGAACATAAGTGTTTGTATATAGATATTACAATAAGCCTGCCTCATAATTAAACCACTACAAGGATATCACCCTACGCCGTTGACGCCTATCCAGACGACATGTCGTCGGTATAGATTTTAATTTAGAATTATTTAAATTAACCATATCCCGACGACACCTATACCGACGACACCCTTGACCTATTGGTACGAAGCAATACCGACGAAACCTGTACCGACGACTTGTCGTCGGTATAGGTCAAAACAGCCTATCCTGACGACTTGTAGTCGGATAGGGTGAGTTTTTTCATCGGTATAGTGTGTTACTATTGTAGTGAACACCTTTTATCTTACTAATCTTGGATCTCTCTTTTAGTGTGAAATGCATTTTTATATAGTACTAGATCACTTAGAATATAACTTAGAGATAAGAAGTCCAAGTATGTAAGAGGTGTTCACTACCAAGATCTCATTGTTGATGCATGGTCCGACCAGGTATCCAATATATATTGTGCTTTGTATCCTTCATTTTTCCATCGTTTTTTTGGTCTTTTAAGTATTTACCCAAACATGCATATTGACTAGAGAATTGACATTGATCTAAAAGCACCAAGATTGACTACCTTTTTGAAAGATTTTAAAAACAGTTTGGTATGGTTTCGAATGAGAAATCGTGGTCATTTACTTAACTTATGGATTTAATGTGTTAAACGGATATTGATTTGATTAAATAGACCAGAGCCTTTATGTTGATCGAAGGTCTATCCGTAGCGCCAATCGTGGTTTTTCTACTTTGATCTTATTTATTTGTAGCATACTTGACACAGTCGATGCATGATCTGATTGGACCTTCATAAACAAAAGTCACTTTTATACTGCGTGTGTATATATATAATGTATAGGGAACTTTGTATACCAAATGATTCCAAACATGTATTAATTAATTAATTAGTCCAGCAAATGCAAATATGTAATTAAGCATGGTGAGATGCATGCATTTAATAGGCATTAATTACGTCTAGAGATACAATTATATACCACCAAACTTAGAGGGTCTACGGTACGTGTGTAGGTTAGCTAGGTTCTAACATAGATAATGTAAAACCGGATTTGAGCAAAAAGTATGAATGGGATGAAGTATGTTACCAAACACATTCGATCTTCTAATATTTAAATAACCAACATATATAATATACTAGCTTAGAAACCGTGTAATACACACGGGTGAAAAATTTCAATACATAAATTTTTTAAATTTTTATGTATGTATTTAACAGATATAAAAATGTATTACATATACTAAGAATATATAAAACAAAATTCAAAATATGTAAAAGTTAATATATAATTGGGTTTCAAAAATATGTTAATTAATATTTAATGTATTTGACTTTAATTTACTATTTGATTAAAAATAAAAGTTACATAATTAGATTTCAAAGTTTCTTATAATAAGTGATAATTTAAAATAAATGTGTTTTATTTATATAATTAGTATTTTTTTTTATAAAAGATAGAGATGTATTTAATAAGAGAGAGATGCGAAAAAAAAATGATGAGAATGAATATGAAGGCGACACGTGGCATGAAAAAACTTTTATTTATTAGATAGTATAGATATAGATATTAGGTTTTTTTTACATATTTCCCCTATTAAACTTCTAAATTACATATATCCTCAACCCCTAACTTTAATTATAAATTTCTCCAATTAACTTAAAATTACCCAATTGCCCCTCACAAATATTTAGGAAGGGATATATGTAAATAGTACTTTAATTGGTTCATTAAGGGTAAAATGGTAATAATATAAGTTAATTTAAATGAATTGAATAAATATGTAATATATATGTTTTAGGAAGGGCAAATATGTAATTAAATTTTAGGGTTGGGTGAATATGTAATAAAGAAACTTAGGAAGAGAATATATGTAAATACCCTATATATTATATATAGATCGAATTAAAGGTAGGTAGGGGGATGAAAACGTACGTATAACAAATGGAACGTCTACTAATGTTGGGTTTGCTCTTCCACGCTGCCCACTGTCTTGTCTCTTAGCTTTGAGATCAGAGATATATATATAGGGGGATGTTCAAATAAGAAGTGGTTTTTCCCTATGAAATGACAAAAACCTTAAGAAACGATATCAAACGAACTCCGATTGAGCTTATTTCAGCGGCGTTGGAATCATCTCGTCGAACTCTACCATCTTAGCTTTTATGATTTAGCTTTTAAGGTTTAGATTTTAGGGTTGAATTTTAGGGTTTTAGCCATAGGGTTTAGGTTTTTTTTTGAGTGGGTTTAGGTGGGTGGGGGTGGGTTTAGGTTTTTTTTTTTTTTTGGGGGAGGGGTAGGGGGCTTAGGTTTTTGGGGGTGGGGTTGGAGGGGGGTTTAGGTTTTTGGGGGCGGGTTAGGGTTTGATGAGACGGTTCCAACGCCACTGTAATGAGCTCAATCGGAGTTCGTTTGACCCATTTCTTAACGTTTCTTAGCGAAAACCCACTTTTTAGTGAAAACTTCTCATATATACACCAAAATTCATACGGCCCACGACGCTTTATAAATTAAAAAAAATTCCAAACCTTTTTATAAATTAGACTCACTCTTATGGGCTTTAGGGTTTCATGACTACATATAAATATACGATGCATGTGATAACCCTAATTTCACCCAAATCAAAGATTACTAAAATCACAAATAACAACGTACAAACTGTGATGTCGAAGTTTTGATTCTTGATGTTTCCTGCAAAAGAGTAGAAGATCGTTCTTGTTGGATTGGATAATGGTGGGTGAAGTTGTAACTACTCATGTTGGAGAAGCTTGTTTACAAAATCATTCGTTTCGAGGTATTTTGACTCCTAATTTTGCAAATAATCTATGTTTAATCGTAGGCTTTTATTCTATACAAGTTATTATAAAGGAACAAATTGGTTTCAAGCATCTTTATTGATCCTAGAAATTTGCTCACTTTGACTTGTAGTTTAGGTTTAATTAAATGCTCAATTGTATTTGATTTTCTGTCAGATAGGTTCTTTTGCTATAGTTTACGTGGGGCACTTTAGTTAGCTTTAGTAAGGTAGAAGGGAGATGAGCGGACGCTCTCGAAGACCCCAGGAGAAGGTGTGGCAGGAGGTCCGGCGAAAGAAAAAAGGGCTGCTAAACAGGGACTGGAGATCGATGGAGGAACTCAGGGGGGAGGTCAGAAACTACGTTCTTCATTTCTAACCTGCCGAAGGGAACCAATTCCAATGACCTATATATCGCTTTCAAGGAGTATGGGGAGATTGTTGATGCCTATGCCGCAGTAAAAAGAGATTAGGCCGGAAACCATTTTGGTTTCGTCAGGTTTACAGGGGAGTCAGATAAGATAGAGTTAGAGAGGCGCCGCTCGGTTAACCTGGGGAAGGCTCGTCTTTCCGTTAACCTAGCTAAATTTGACAGGGAAGGTAAACCTAACAGAAGACCTACATCGGGAAAGCCAAAGACAATTCAAGCTCATCAGCCGTATGCTGTGGGGGGGGAGGTTTTTACTACCCAAATGGGGCAAAATCTTTTATTAATGTCGTTCTCAACAAACCGGCAAACGTAGCTTCGGATATATGTGTCTTAGTACCAGATCACGCTGATGCGGGGCTTAGGCAATGGTATGGGGCCTCTTTGGTTGGAGAGACTCTGGACTTTGATATACTTTGTAACTTACAGTTGCCTGTATCTATGGCTGGAATATGAGTATTAGGTATTTGGGTGGTCTCCATGTTCTATTAACATTCGGGGAAGAAGCTGCTGCACAGGCTATGATGGCGAACAGAGAGGCATGGGAGAAATGGTTCTCAAAACTGGAAATATTGTCCGACCAATCAATAGCATATGAACGTGTGGCCTGGACTCGTATTCTCGGGGTTTCGGCTCACCTCTGGTCTGGACATGCTTTGACACAATTGCCTCTAAACTTGGTAAGGTCATCGCCCCAACACAGGCTACCTTCAATGATGGATCATTGGTTTTCGACACTGTAGGCATCTTGGTTGGTGAGGGGTGGAATATCCCTCAGGAGGTAATCTTAAACTGGCAAAATAAATCCTTCCAAGTTGACAATGACGAGTGGTCTCCGGAATGGATCGTCAAACCGGGGAAAAATTGTGTGTCTCCGGTTACTGGTAGGTTGGAGCCCAGAAATGTGCTATCCTACAGGGGGGATGAAGCGTCACAGTACAATTTGGAAGGGCAAACGACATTCATGGGGAAGGAGGGGAAAGGCGGGAACTTTAACACAGATGGTCCCAATGTGGACATTAATTGTTTTAAATTTGAGGATAAACAAAAGTTGGTGTCAAAAGTCCATATGGAGATAATAAGCCCAAAGTCAGACTTGCTAGCCCAAAGACTGAACCTGCCTTTTGGGCCTGTGTCTAGGAAAAGGCTGAGGATTAACCCGGTGGATGATGATCCTTTTGACCTGGATGAGATAATTGGTCGCTTTAAAACCTCCCCAATCGTTCCCGAAACTTTCCCTTCCGCCTCAATTATCACGGACTTTAACGCCTCAACTGGGGGAAATTCTCGTGATCAAACCGGTAGTAGGAGGGGTGAAAGTATAAATTCGGTGATCAACGAGACTGTGATTGAAGAATTGGATAAGAGGGATGAAGAGCAAATGGCGAATGAGATCGATGATACTATCCGTATGGGTAAAATACTTAGAATTGAATTGGGAGACAAAGTTCAGCTTGTTAGATCGACAATTGAGGGCGAAATGGTGAAAGAAGTGTTTCAATGAATTGCTTATCTCTAAATTATAGGGGAATCGGAGGCCTAGAGAAGGCGTCCTGGATTAGGGATTTGAAAGCAAAACATGGTGTTCAGTTTATTAGCATACAAGAAACTCAACTTGAAAACGTGGAATCAATACCATTTGAAAGATTGTGGGGCGATAAGAATTTCGGTGCTTACGGCGTAAAATCTTCTGGTAGATCTGACGGTTTGGGATGTTATTGGAACCGTTCCCTGTTCAATATTAGCAAGGTACAATCCTCTTCTAATTTTATTATTTTAACGGATAGATGGAAAGGCATTGAAGAGGTGGTTAACATTGCAAATATATATATGGCCCCCATGAGTCGTCTAATAAAAGGGAATTGTGGGAATTGCTTCAAAAGATTATGAACGATTCGTGTGGGTTATGATGGGGGACTTTAACGCCATAAGAGATAGAAGGGAGAGATCCTCTTTACCTCCTTTGGATGTTGGTATGATCGACTTCAACAATTTCATTGACTCAGCTGGTCTTTGGGAATACAATATGGGGGGGGGGGGTAAATACACTTGGTTACGAGATGATGGTTCGGTTTCTAGCAAACTGGATAGATTCCTGGTGTGTGGAACTTTTTTCAATACTTGGCCTTCGGCCTCCGTCCTCGCCTTGGACAGGAAATGGTCTGATCACAGACCGATAGTGTTACTGTGCAAAAACTTAGATTACGGGCCATGCCCATTCAGATTCTATAACTCTTGGCTCAATTACCAAGAGTTGCCTATGGTCGTGTATAACTCGTGGTTCTCCATTAATATCCGGGGTCGGCCAGATTATATTTTGGCAAAGAAACTTTCGAACCTCAAAATTGCACTTAGGTTGTGGTGTAACAATGTTAAGATGTCTAGGGAAAAAGAGGGATTGGATCTTGGGGATAAGATTAAGGAATTGGAAGCAAAGGCGGATACAACTAGTCTCTCGGTGGAAGAACTAAAAACAAGGTTGGATGCTAAGAAAAAACTGTTAGATTGGGAATCAAGAAAATAGTTGGACCTGAGACAGAAAGCTAGGTTGAAATGGTTAGTTGAAGGCGATGAAAACTCGAGCTTTTTCCAAAGGGTCATAAATGGGAACAAGAACCGTAATCGTTTGCACGGGTTGTGGGTTGAAGGAAATTGGGTTGAGGACCCTGGTAAGGTAAAGAGGGTTGTATTTTCTTTTTTCAAAGAAAAGTTCGCTAATCTAACTCCAGATCGTCCAAAACTTGTAAACTCGAATTTCAGACGTCTGTCAGAGTTGGAATCAGCTGAACTTGATGCTGACTTCGAGGTAGGTGAAATCAAGGCTGCAGTGTGGCAATGTGCGAGTGGTAAAGCACCCGGCCCGGATGGCCTCACTTTTGATTTAATAAGGAGATTTTGGTCTATTATGCAGAAAGAGTTCGAGTGTTTTTTTAAACATTTTGAGAATAAGAAGTCCATCTCCAAGGGTTGTAACGCTTCATTCATCTCTTTGGCACCTAAGGTCAGCGATCAGCCCTCTTTAAACGACTTTAGACCGATCTCTTTAATCGGGTGTATGCCAAAAGCATTGGGTAAATTTCTAGCCTTCAGGATGCAGAAGGTGATTTCGTCTATCATTGGCCCTGAACAAACGGCTTTCATAAAAGGCCGGCACATTTTAGATGGGCATATTCTTGTTAACGGTATCCAGGCTTGGGCTAAATGCTCTTCGACTAAACTTATGCTTTTTAAGGTGGATTTTGCCAAGGTGTTCGATTCCTTAAATTGGAACTTTCTAGACTTGGTCATGGATCATATGGGTTTCAGTGACAAATGGAGGGCTTGGATTAAAGGTTACCTTAGGTCGGGTCGCGCTTCAGTTCTCGTTAACGGGTCTCCTACGGATGAGTTCCCTATGGAACAGGGGGTTAGTCAGGGTGACTGTCACACCCCAACCGATGGCGGATTATACGTCGGGGCGGACGCGGTTGTTCAATAGCACAAGGTTGACTATTAAAGTTTCAATATTTCATTAATAATAGATTCAAAGGTTCAATACACGGAAACATAACAAGAATACAACGTTTAATTGATAAGTAGTCTAGGTCCAAAGCATCCTATGTGATCACAAATAAGTCTCATGATGTAGAACCTGAAACATGTGAAAGAATCTGTCAACTACAAAATAGTTGGTGAGATACAAAGATTTTGACACAGTTTAATAAGTATTTGAGAAGAATTACAATTCATTATGATATATGCATTCTATAATGTAAGTATGAGAACAAGTATTTTAAACATTGTGCATATCAACCTTCCAACTAAGTTTAGGCATAGCCCGCAGGTTACCCTTATAAGTCTCAAGTTTAAAAGTTTAATTCAGTAACAATCACCAAGGGCTCCCCCCGAAGGGTCAATCAATCAAGGTGGATTGGTCAAATGCAATAGATCTATCATTGTTACCATAGGCTTGATCAAAGTTAATGAATATGCTAGTTTTAAGTTTAATCTAAGCATACAAGTCTCAAGTTTAACATTAGAATAAACATCTACTCATAGTTGTACAAGAATTGTATAAGTTTAAAGTTTTTGAACATGTTTCACCCCAAAAGTATAGAAAGAAAAAAAGGGGCTAAGTATACTCACTTGGATTGATGAAGGGTATCCGACAAGAGTAGGTGTCTGCAAGACTTGGAGAGGGAGAATATCCTCACAATAAGCCTAAGAATATAAGTCTAAAGTTTCAAGTATGATTTTATAAATCTAGGACAAGAATTCTAAGATTTTCAGGATTTTGACTAAGGTTCCAATGGGAGACGGGATTGATTGTGTTTATGAAGTTTAAATCAAGTTTATAATAAAAGTTTTGAAGGAATGATACAAGACTTGTATGTCAAAGTTTAATAGATTTATAGATTAAAATAATTATTAATTAAAATAATTATTTAAAAGTTTCACAATTATAATCAAAATAGTTTTCTAAGTATTTAGAAATAATTGATTTACAAGAATAATTACTTATTTAATCAACATAAATCATTTGAGATTTGGTTAGTTTCTAAGTATTAAGTATTTATAATACAAATTAATTCGTAATATAAATACGTTTAACTAAATAATAACCCTTGTAAGTTTATAAGATATTAAATAGAATATGGTTATATCTTAATTATAAGTTTATAAATATTTTTAAAGTCTAAAAGAAAACCATAAGTTTAATAGGTTTTAAATAGAGTTTCTATTAATTTATAAGTTTATAAGTGTTTAAATAAAGTTTTACAAGTTCATAAATGTTTAAAGTTTTCATTTAGTTTTTATAAAGTTTATAACTTTATAATTATTTAGGAAATAAATAAAGTATAATTTTTTTCTCCTTTTATATAAACAAATAGACTTATGTTTATATAAATTTTATAAAGTGTATAAATTTATAAATTTATAAATTTCTGATTTTTAAATAAATCTATAAACTTTTTTGATTTTCTTTAGATTTAAAACTATTATTTAATATTAATTCTTTATAAGGTTTAGCTAAGTTTAAATAAATTAAAATAAATCCAGAATTTAAAAGTGTAAATAAAATTGATTTTTGAGTTTATAAGAGTCTAAAATAATTTATAAAAATTATTAGAATTCTTAAAATTGAGTAAAAAGCATCAAAAGAATGAAAAAAAAACAAAAAGTGGGGGGGGGGGCGCCTGGATCGAACTCGGGTCTGTGACCGGGTCACCAATCACACACGCAATTAACCAGCCCGTCTACGGGTCTCGTTAGTGAAACATACCGAAAAGAATCACTTAAACACAAGTTCAATCAAGCCCCAATCCCTTATGAACCCTAGAAATTGCGAATCCAAAATTCAAGTCGGGAATCCCTCTATCATCGTAATTTGACAGAGGGCAATTGTTCATAGCACGATAACAATGAAGGAGGACGTTTGAATTACCTGATATGGTATCGAAATGAAGGAGAACTCGTCCGAGTTTGGTTCGGCTGTCCACGAGTGCTCAGTCGGCAATGCAGGTTCAAACCAGAGAAATTGAGGGTTTTGAGTGTTAAGGGATGATGTCTTTGAGGTGTGTGAGTCGATATTTATAATGGATTTCGTTAATTAATGCCCGAATGGTTGAGGGGTTTACGGTTGGGCATACGAATTCAATATCGAACTCACGCGGTGCTTTAAAGCTGACATTAGACGTTGGAATACCTCGGGCTAGGGTCGCACGCCGGAGGCGAAGCTCGAGGTGCATTCAATTTAGTCGTTTCACGCGTTTTTGATAATTTGAGTCCAAAATCGGTCACGGTGGGGATCGAACTTGGGACCAATTTCTGAATCTGGAAGTATGGCCAATTTGCACTTTGGTCCCTAAAGTTTGTCAGTTTTAACATTTTATGTAAAATCATGAGGTTAAGTTTAAAACGAGTTTCAAGAGTGGCAGTTTCAGTCCCTGGACTTTTATAAAAATAAATGTGTTTTATTTTTATAAAAACTAACTAAGTTTTATTATTTTATAACCCTATAAAATAATTTATAAAGTTTATCTTATAATTAACTAATAAGATTTCAAGTTTTAAGAAATTTATTGTATTATTTATACAATAAAAATCATATGTTTTCTTTTTTTTTTTGATTCATTCATTTTTTTTTTTGAAAAATGTATATATATATATATATATATATACTTTCAAATAAGTTGTATATATGAATATATATATATATATATATATATATATACATATTAAGTATAAGGTTCTAAGAATTTAAGTTTTAAACGACAAACCATACAAGGGTTTTGAAAAGATACGTTCGAAAAATCCTGGGTATTACAGTCTCCCATACTTTAGGAAATTTTGTCCCGAAATTACAGTAGAAGGTTCATGCTTTCAAGATTTAAGTTTATGATTCGTACAAGGATAATGAGAGGAATACTTTACGTTCCCAAGTAAACCCTGGGTTACGTTTGAGTTGTAAGGATAGGGATAAGATTACGCTCGAGTTTCTAAGTTTTCAATGCATATGGTTATCAAGAGTTTCCCTAAGAAACATATAGTTTTATTGGGATAGATGACGATTCGTTTTCAAAAGCATTGGAGTGGATGACTGATGAATTTCTATCCAAGATTTAAAGTGAAATGTATCACTCAGGATGGATTTGATGGTAGTTCAAGAATTTGAGTTTGTAGACTAATACGTCTAAGGATTGCTACGGTACCTAAGTTCCGTGGCTACCTTTTACGATAAGTCTTAGATCATAGCACACGACAGAGTTTACTATGCCTTCCCATACGTTGATTTTCATACTTACGTGTGCACCCGCAAGCATTCAAATCGTCGCCTGGTCTGCATAGGTCCTTCCGTTTGTGTGTGGATCAAGAAAGAGTACAAGAATTTGTTTAACACACGACTAAAGTTTCCACATAAGAGTGATCATTGATTACTGAGTCCCTTAGAGAGAAACGTCATTCAATGATTAAAGAGAAAGGAATGTGACAAGATTTAGAGTTTCAAAGTTTCCTCGTGTTTGAACAAGAATACTTCAAGCATCGAGTAGTTTAAAGTCTTTACATTTTCCTCGTGTTTGATCAAGAATACATCAAACCTTGAGTAGTTTAAAAGTCTCATACGTTCATCATGTTTGAACAAACATACGTCAAACATAGAGTAGTTTAAAGTCTTATACGTTCATCATGTTTGAACAAGAATACGTCAAACATAAAATAGTTCAAATTGTGTTTGAATAAGAATACGTCAAACATATAATAGTTTAAATTGTGTTTGAACAAGAATACGTCAAACATATAATTGTGTTTGAACAAGAATACGTCAAACATAGCATAGTTTAAATTGTGTTTGAACAAGAATACGTCAAACATAGAATAGTTTAAATTATGTTTGAACAAGAATACGTCAAACATAGAATAGCTTAAATTGTGTTTGAACAAGAATATGTCAAACATAGAATGGTTTAAATTATGTTTGAACAAGAATACGTCAAACATAGAATGGTTTAAATTGTGTTGAACAAGAATACGTCAAACATAGAATAGTTTAAATTGTGTTTGAATAAGAATACGTCAAACATAGAATGGTTTAAATTGTGTTTGAACAAGAATACGTCAAACATAGAATAGTTTAAATTGTGTTTGAACAAGAGTACGTCAAACATAGAATAGTTTAAATTGTGTTTGAACAAGAATAAGTCAAACATATAATAGTTTAAAGTCTTTTAGTTTAGCTTCAGTGTATAGAAGTATACGATTACGTTTTGAGTATAAAGCGGTTATCTAAATACTCTAGTATTTAAGAGAGGTGCGGGACAGCGTTTGGAACAGGATTAACCGTTATACGCTTTCTCACAAAAGATTCGAGTCGTTCAGAAGATTAGTGGATCCCGATGTTTGGTTTAGATAGGAGTCAGGGGATGTACTCTGCTAAAGAGAGTAATGTCCTCCTTCCTGCTAGTGTCTAGTATCAAGAGTGAAGTTTTCTCGTATATATGGAATGTACGTTTATCAAGTCTTATAGGGTTTGGTTAAGATGGACACACAAAGTTTTCAAGACTAAGAATCCAAGTATAAGTTTGAAAATAGAATAAGTCAGTTGAGTTTCAAGTTTCAGTATTAAGCTTCACATGATCCCTTATTGGACATGCTTTCTTTGGTAGTTTAGAAGGTGTTTAGTTTCAGGAATACGGGTTTGAGTATTTGTATAAGTTTTTACATGACTCAAAAAGTCTCTGACCTTATAGTTGTGTATACGAAGTTTGATGTTTTAGCAACGTGCATTTAAGCCTTTAGTTCCCGTTGTGACATATAGCAAATCTTTTACGTGGCAAGAGTTTGATGGGGAAAGTCTTCTAGTATAGGGTAACGGGAAAAGTTTTGATAAGGTTTATGATAGTGTGTTTACAGTTGATTTATCTTGTTTCATAATAGCAGACATAGTGTTCTTTTGTATAGAATGTAATTAAGATGTTCAAAAACGACGAGTTAGGCAATGATAAGTAGTATAAGTAGGACTCATAATAAGGTATGTATGATTGTCAAACGAAAAGTTGGTCAAGTTTAGAAGTGTGAAGTCTATATAAGGGGTAAGGATCATAGTTGATTACGGCAGTGGTTCGTAAGTCGTGTTGTTTTAAGAGAGTGCTTACGAATTAGAAGGTTTGTTCAAAGTTTATTCTTCAAGTATGCGTGTGTCACTTAGGATTTTTATAGTTTAATGCAACGTTGTTAATTATCTCAAGTACTAACGTGAGCTACTCTTGACGAAAGTGTTTGGGTAGAAGTGTTAAGTTTATAGTGCTAGAAGGAAAGTCAAGCTAGTAAGTGATAACAAGATAAATTTCAAAATAACTTTCGTTAAATGTTTCAAAATTGAGACTTCTAGCCCTTACATAATACAATTTAAACGGAAAATTAAAGTGTATAAGTAAGTTGATTTAATATGTTCAAAAGGTTTTTTTTATTCATAATACTGAGTTATCACAGTAATACTTTCAAAAATAGTTTTGATTGGATGCTGATGGGCTAACGAGGAGGATTCCCGAAAGAAGGGGTGGTCACAAGGACTCACTTAAGTACCCTATTTCTCTAGCCAGAACTTCCTCATAGGCCTACAACTTCTCTCAGTTGTTGTCACCGATGTTTGGGTTTATGGTACTATGTCGAGGTTCATTATGGGTTTAGAGTCTTAAACGTGGAGCTTGTTTATTCTATAGTAGGCTTCTTCCCTTGCGGGAAAACGATCAGGTTACTAATCCCTTTGTTAATGTACTTTAGGTTTAAAAGACGTTAAGTTTTGTTTACAAGAAACGGTGATGTGTAAGTTTTAAGGACGTATGAAGGTTTTGGGATTAAAAGTGTAACAAAGTTTTGAGTTAGTCATAAAATGAAGTTTGCTTGAGTGACGAAAAATGAAATGAGACACAAGGGTTTCCCCTTATGTGCCAAGTTTATAAAATAATGAAGTTTGTAAAAGGACTTGTAGGGCAATACATAGTTTTAATGGGCGGTTATTTCAAGGATCATGAAGTTTAAGGATGTATGAAAACTTTGAGATGTATAAAAGTGTAACAAAAGTTTTTGAGTTAGTTATCAAATGAAACTTGGTTAAGTGCTAAGGAGGTAAGGTAAAAATACAAGGGTTACCTCTTAGGTGTCATATTTATAAAATAATGAAGCTTTATAGAAAAATTTGTAGGGTAATACATAGTTTTAAGGGTTATATTACAATGACCACGAAGTTTATTGGGTAGTATCTATAAATATAAGTTTATGTATATAGTTTTTAAGTATAATCTCGTAAGAATTTCTCCTTGAAGGTAACTCCTTCAGGTCATGACGAGTAAGCAGGCTATCATGTGACCATTCTTGAAAAGACGGAACATAAGAATCATAGAGTAAAGGTTACAGAGGAAAGTTTTTGAATCATGAATTTATGAAGTGTATAGTATTTGAGATAGTACTCATTTAGTGCATATCACTAAGTAAGTACTTTGACATATCAAGAGAGGTCTAAGCTCACTAATGTTTAAGAGAAGTCATGCATTCTATAAGTGGATACTCATCCCAAGAATTCCCAGGAAAGCATTCGGGTCCAACGGTTGATTTGGATTTATACGAAATGCTTTCCTTGCCGAATTTCCCAGAATACAGGTATCCACCCTTCCGGTCCGCACAAGTTCTCACACATTATCTAGAACTTAAATATTCTTGACGAGAGTTTAGTGGTGGCTTAGACTTAAAGCCTAAGAACGTGTCCTCGATGTAGTAGCCTCTTGTAGTACGTAGGTAAGTAGAATCGTAGAATCTCCAAGCATTCACGTATAAGATTTAAGAATAGAATGAGGAGAAAGTTCCTAGTAAAGGACATGAGATAACTCATGTTTGGGTCTCCTAAGTTATAGTCTAGGTCATGTGTCTAATAACCTAATTCCCTATAACCAAGGCTCTGATACTAATCTGTCACACCCCAACCGACGGCGGATTATACGTCGGGGCGGACGCGGTTGTTCAATAGCACAAGGTTGACTATTAAAGTTTCAATATTTCATTAATAATAGATTCAAAGGTTCAATACAAGGAAACATAACAAGAATACAACGTTTAATTTATAAGTAGTCTAGGTCCAAAGCATCCTATGTGATCACAAATAAGTCTCATGATGTAGAACCTGAAACATGTGAAAGAATCTGTCAACTACAAAATAGTTGGTGAGATACAAAGATTTTGACACAGTTTAACAAGTATTTGAGAAGAATTACAATTCCCTATGATATATGCATTCTATAATGTAAGTATGAGAACAAGTATCTTAAACATTGTGCATATCAACCCTCCAACCAAGTTTAGGCATAGCTCGCAGGTTACCCTTATAAGTCTCAAGTTTAAAAGTTTAATTCAGTAACAATCCCCAAGGGCTCCCCCCGAAGGGTCAATCAATCAAGGTGGATTGGTCAAATGCAATAGATCTATCATTGTTACCATAGGCTTGATCAAAGTTAATGAATATGCTAGTTTTAAGTTTAATCTAAGCATACAAGTCTCAAGTTTAACATAAGAATAAGCATCTAGTCATAGTTGTACAAGAATTGTATAAGTTTAAAGTTTTTGAACATGTTTCACCCCAAAAGTATAGAAAAAAAAGGGGCTAAGTATACTCACTTAGATTGATGAACGGTATCCGACAAGAGTAGGTGTCTGCAAGACTTGGAGAGGGAGAATATCCTCACAATAAGCCTAAGAATATAAGTCTAAAGTTTCAAGTATGATCTTATAAGTCTAGGACATGAATTCTAAGATTTTCAGGATTTTGACTAGGGTTCCAATGGGAGACGGGATTGATTGTGTTTATGAAGTTTAAATCAAGTTTATAATAAAAGTTTTGAAGGAATGATACAAGACTTGTATGTCAAAGTTTAATAGATTTATAGATTAAAATAATTATTAATTAAAATAATTATTTAAAAGTTTCACAATTATAATCAAAATAGTTTTCTAAGTATTTAGAAATAATTGATTTACAAGAATAATTACTTATTTAATCAACATAAATCATTTGAGATTTGGCTAAGTTTCTAAGTATTAAGTATTTATAATACAAATTAATTCGTAATATAAATACGTTTAACTAAATAATAACCCTTGTAAGTTTATAAGATATTAAATAGAATATGGTTATATCTTAATTATAAGTTTATAAATATTTTTAAAGTCTAAAAGAAAACCATAAGTTTAATAGGTTTTAAATAGAGTTTCTATTAATTTATAAGTTTATAAGTGTTTAAATAAAGTTTTACAAGTTCATAAATGTTTAAAGTTTTCATTTAGTTTTTATAAAGTTTATAACTTTATAATTATTTAGGAAATAAATAAAGTATAATTTTTTTCTCCTTTTATATAAACAAATAGACTTATGTTTATATAAATTTTATAAAGTGTATAAATTTATAAATTTCTGATTTTTAAATAAATCTATAAACTTTTCTGATTTTCTTTATATTTAAAACTATTATTTAAAATTAATTCTTTATAAGGTTTAGCTAAGTTTAAATAAATTAAAATAACTCCAGAATTTAAAAGTGTAAATAAAATTGATTTTTGAGTTTATAAGAGTCTAAAATAATTTATAAAAATTATTAGAATTCTTAAAATTGAGTAAAAAGCATCAAAAGAATGAAAAAAAACAAAAAGTGGGGGGGCGCGCCTGGATCGAACTCGGGTCTGTGACCGGGTCACCAATCACACACGCAATTAACCAGCCCGTCTACGGGTCTCGTTAGTGAAACATACCGAAAAGAATCACTTAAACACAAGTTCAATCAAGCCCCAATCCCTTATGAACCCTAGAAATTGCGAATCCAAAATTCAAGTCGGGAATCCCTCTATCATCGTAATTTGACAGAGGGCAATTGTTCATAGCACGATAACAATGAAGGAGGACGTTTGAATTACCTGATATGGTATCGAAATGAAGGAGAACTCGTCCGAGTTTGGTTCGGCTGTCCACGAGTGCTCAGTCGGCAATGCAGGTTCAAACCAGAGAAATTGAGGGTTTTGAGTGTTAAGGGATGATGTCTTTGAGGTGTGTGAGTCGATATTTATAATGGATTTCGTTAATTAATGCCCGAATGGTTGAGGGGTTTACGGTTGGGCATACGAATTCAATATCGAACTCATGCGGTGCTTTAAAGCTGACATTGGACGTTGGAATACCTCGGGCTAGGGTCGCACGCCGGAGGCGAAGCTCGAGGTGCATTCAATTTAGTCGTTTCACGCGTTTTTGATAATTTGAGTCCAAAATCGGTCACGGTGGGGATCGAACTTGGGACCAATTTCGGAATCTGGAAGTATGGCCAATTTCCACTTTGGTCCCTAAAGTTTTTCAGTTTTAACATTTTATGTAAAATCATGAGGTTAAGTTTAAAACGAGTTTCAAGAGTGGCAGTTTCAGTCCCTGGACTTTTATAAAAATAAATGTGTTTTATTTTTATAAAAACTAACTAAGTTTTATTATTTTATAACCCTATAAAATAATTTATAAAGTTTATCTTATAATTCACTAATAAGATTTAAAGTTTTAAGAAATTTATTGTATTATTTATACAATAAAAATCATATGTTTTCTTTTTTTTTTTATTCATTCATTTTTTTTTGAAAAATGTATATATCTATATACTTTCAAATAAGTTGTATATATGAATATATATATATATATATATACACACATATCAAGTATAAGGTTCTAAGAATTTAAGTTTTAAACGACAAACCATACAAGGGTTTTGAAAAGATACGTTCGAAAAATCCTGGGTATTACAGTGACCCTATCTCACCTTTTCTCTTTATCATTGTCATGGAAGGCCTTTTGGCTATGATTAAAACTACCTCACAACTTGGGCTTTTCAAAGGTATTCAGCTTCCTCATGATGGTAGTCTTATCACTCATTCCATGTATGCGGACGACATTTTTTTTAGGTGCATGGGATAATGAGAATATTGGTAATCTAAAATTGATTCTCTGATGTTTCTATCTGGTCTCGGGACTCAAAATTAATTACCATAAAAGTAAGATTATTGGTGTTGGTATTTCGGATTAGGAATCTCAGGAGGGTGCTTACACGATGGACTGTCTATATGAGGCCCTGCCTACTGTACATTTGGGTATGCCGATTGGGGCTAACATGGGTCTTGCAAAGAACTGGGTATCAGTGTTACATAATTTTAAGGAAAGGTTGAATAATTGGAATGCAAGGACGCTTTCCTTCGGGGGTAGGCTGACCCTGGTAAAGTCAGTCTTGGGTAGCCTCCCTTTATATTTCTTCTCTATGTTTAAAGCTCCTTTGAAGGTCATAAACGAACTGGAAGCAATCATGCGAAAATTTTTAGGGGGGGGACAAAATCTCAAAAAAAAACATTGGGTGGCATGGGTGAAAATTATCAAACCTAGAAGGATGGGAGGTCTTGGCTTTGGAAGTCTCAGAATCATGAACCTAGCCTTGCTATCCAAATGGAGATGGAGAGCTTTCAATGAGGCAAATTCCCTTTGGGCTAAGTTTCTTCACGCAGTTCATATAGTCTCATTCAGATCACTGGAAGACATTAGGAAGCATCGAATCTCGGATATTTGGTCCCACATTTCCTCGTGTGATAAGGATGTGATGTCCTACGGGCTGAACTTGAATAAAGTGGTACGAAAAAAGGTGGGTAATGGCTAACACTGCATTTTGGAAAGTGGGCTGGTTTGGTCTCTTTCCATTTAAAGACCTATTTCCGCTACTGTTTGAATTAGAATCAAATAAAAACTTCATGATCTACGATAGGGTATCAAGATTGGGGGTGGTTTCCAATTTAATTGGAACTGGAAAAGTGGCAGGAGGGCAGCATCTATGGGGAATGAAATTAATGACCTTGAAGAAATGGTAAAATCTTACAGGTTCTCGGATGGGCCGGACAGTTGGGCATGGCTTGGGGACCCGTCGGGTATCTTCTCTACTGGTTCATGTAGAAAATGGATGGAAGATAACACGATCTCAAGTAATAGGCTGGAGATCCCTTGGGTGAGATGGATCCCGATAAAAGTTCGTTGTTTCATGTGGAGGCTGATCCAGTACAGAATTCCGGTTGCTGCTTCGTTAGTTATGTGTGGCGTCCCGCTGCCATCATCCTTATGCTCATTCTGCTTACTGGAAATTGAAGATGAAGACCACTTATTCATCCGGTGCCCGGTTGCTAAGGAAACGTGGAAAAGAATTTCGTTGTGGTTGGCTTTTGACCTCTCCCAGAAGTCCTCAGTTAAAGAATTGGCGGATTATGTTCATGATTCGGGTGGCCCAGTCCGGGGTAAAAAGGTTAGAATTCTAATCGCCTATTGTACGTTTTGGGTCATTTGGAATACTCGAAATAAATGGAAGTTCTCGTGCATCCGAAAATTGGTGGATAATATGGTGGAAGACATCAAAGTTACATCCTTCAATTGGGTGGAGAACAAGGGAAGATCGCCTTGTTTAAATTAGTCAACATGGTCACAATTCCCGTCTACTAGGTAGGTAATGTTGTAATTGAGTTTTCTCCTATTTTTGAACTTGCTGGTGGCGGCCTTCATGGCGTTGTTGTCTTTGTTTTCCTGGTGTTGTATTTGAGGTTTTTGCTAGTGCCCCGCTAGCTTTTATATGAGATTTTCTCATTGTTTTCGTTCAAAAAAAAAATTATCTTTCTGCATGGGCGTTAGGTTAGCCAATAAATGGGTAATTCTAGTGGTTACTTTGATGTGTAGTTGAATGGCTAATTAATGACTTATTTTGGGAATCTTGCTATTACTTATAG
Organism: Smallanthus sonchifolius; assembly: GCA_023525975.1. Classification (NCBI taxonomy): domain Eukaryota; kingdom Viridiplantae; phylum Streptophyta; class Magnoliopsida; order Asterales; family Asteraceae; genus Smallanthus; species Smallanthus sonchifolius. Next base: position 24,382,655 of record CM042018.1, on the reverse strand, counting down.
TCAAGAATTGATTGTGTTCCACGTTCATTCCATATAAGGTTTTAGATCAATCTCTCTAGCTCTATGAAGGTCTAAAAAGGGAACATCTCACCACGTATAAACTTCGATCTTTACCCGTGGATAAACCTCAAGGATAAATTTCACCACCAGTGGTTAATTGGTCCTCATCCCAAAATGCTTGCTTTGGTTTTCTCTTGCAAGATTTTATGATAGTTAATGAGTACATATTTATGTTTTTACACAATAAGTAAAAGTTGTTACCAGATTGTCTACATATATGTATATTCAAAATAACTAGGGCATTAGAGCTTTCACATCTACATGTTGTCTTCTTTAAACAACACACCAGAATATTCTTAAAATAACTAGGAACTCATTGATCCCTAATAGCAAACATAAATTCACTCATTAACAATTGTCTTCCATGTTCAAACATAGAGGGATTTATAAACATGTTCCAGAAATGTTTTTGTTAGATTAATAATATGCTTATATTCAAAATAGAATGCTATTTCATAAAATTTAAAACGAACGAAATATGAATGTTGTAACTTGGACGGAAATTTCTTCATAATGTCACATATGAAGTCGATGAGTATATTCATTTAGCACGCTAGATGTAGTTTACTTCATTTTCGCGTCTTGATGAGTTAGAACTAACGTAGTTTGCATACCATGAGCTAAAAAAAGTCACCATTAACCATTTGTATAAATCAACCGAATCTGGCACCAAAAGTTACACCTTTTCTATGATGATCAACATCCGTAAACGGAACAAAAATCATGTTATACTTATTAGATCATATTAAGATATAAAAAACAATTAAATGTATTAAAAAAATAATGTAAATTGATGTGTATGGTCTGTGGCATCAAATGCTAAAACGTAGCCAAAGATAGCATAATTGCATTTTGCAACATCATCGACCTAATATAATGACATTAGTTCTCCTTCAACAATGTTGGACTCAAAAGAGAAATTCAGTAAATGTTCTTTTATATAATTGACCACCATTTCTACATCTTTATCGCCATCTTATATCCCTGTTGAAATTTTTGTAGTCCGTCGATGTACCTCAAGCCATGTGTTGTCTGCCCTTTAATGATGATTTCAATTGGTATCCATACGGTGAATTTTAATATTACTGCAAGTTGATTCTTCATATCCACCAACCGGCATTAGATGTGTGCTAAGCTATGGGCCAGTCCAAAAAAGCCCGAAGGCTCGACCCATGAAAACCAAGACCAGCCCATGAAGATACTATACGGTGTGCTCCTCGGTCCCTGATTTAAAGGCCTAATCGGTTTCGGTTCCTGGTCGGTCGAAACCCGATGGGCTATAAAAGGACCGACAAACCCGACGTTTGTTTAAAAAAACCCAAATACGCGTACAAAAAACCTAAATACATGTTGCCATGTGATACCATACGAGTTACGAGATTACGAGCGGGGTGTGCAAGTGCCATGGGATACCATACGAGATTACGAACGACATCAGGTTCATCGTCATTGTTTTTTTTGCAATTCAAATGAGCCAAAATGCAGTTTCACCATTAGTGAGACTTTTGGGAGACTCTGATTTGAATGTTTGTGAAGCTTCTTTAGATGCACTGTTGACTTTAATTGAAGTTTAAACACTACCATATGCATCTAAAGTTCTTGTTGAAGCTAATGCTATACATCTGATTATAAAATTACTGAATTGTCCTTCTTCAACCTTGCACAAGAAAGTATTAAATGCATTGGAGAGATTATTTCGTTTGTTAGATTTCAAGTAAAAATATGGAAATTTGGCTCGGATGCCTTTAGTTGACTTGACTTAAAGAGGGAACAAGAAAACTAAATCTCTGGTAGCCCAGAAGATTCTGGTTCAGTTGGCAGCCCAACAACTTTTTTAATTAATCGGGTCTGCATGTTAAAACCCAAAGACCGACCCGTTAAGGCCCGAATAAGCGCGGATCAACACATGGTCCGTCCTTGGTCCCCATTTCACTCTATATACGGTCTCAGTCTCGTTCGGCCCGATTCGGGTTAGGCCAGGCTTAGCCTGATAATCACCTCTAACTTGCATGACTACATAAACCAAAATACACAAATGATCAATTACATATATATAAGAAACTGAAAACAAATAACCGTAAATTAATGTCATTATATTTGGTTGATGATGTTGCAAAGTGCAACTATACTATCTTTGGCGACGTTTTAACATTTGATGCCACAGACCATACCCATCAATAAGTGGTTTACATTATTTTTTAATACATTTAATTGTTTCTTATATCTTAATACTATCTATTAGGTACAACATGATTTTTGTTCCGGTATTGATCATCACAGAAAATTTGTAACTTTTGATGCCAGATTCTTTTGATTTTTACAAGTGGTTAATGGTGACTTTTTTTGAAGCTCGTGGTATGCAACTTATTTTAGTTCTACTTATCAAGACGCGACAATGAAGTAAATCGTATGTAGTGTGCTAAATGAATATATACTCATCGACTTCATATGTGACATATTATGAAGAAACCTCTGTCCAAGGTAGAACATTCATAATTCGTTTGTTTTAAATTTTATGAATTAGCATTATGTTTTGCATATAAGCATATTATTAATCTAACAAAAAAAAATGTATGTTTTACACATATGTAATATAACACTTTTTCAACCATTCTAACTTGTAATATTTGTAACATCCGAGATATTCTGACATATCCTTTGCATGTATTACTAAATTAAAACTCGATTTCGTGTTAAAACTATTACCTTAAAAAGACAAATATTAAATTAATATATATATATATTAATATATATATATATATGTGATAAATATATATGTATATATATAGATAGAATCTTAAAACTTTGTAAATTGATAAATAATATAAATTTATAAAAATAAATATAAACATATGAGACTTATTAGATTTTATAAAATAAATCTATCTTAATTATTTTATGAAAGTTCGAGGACTAAACTGTCTTTTCTGAAACTTAGTTTAACTCAAACCAAAGTTTTAACACTAAACGATAAAACTCCTAAACTTCGAGGACCTGTTCTGTAATAAACCCAAAGTCCCAAAGTCCCAAAACCGATTCGGTCCTAAGTTCGATCCCGGCCACACCCGATTTTTCGTCCCTTTTTCGCGAAAACGCAATCCCGTACAAATACGGTGCACCTCGAGCCTCGCCTCCAGCGTGCGACCGTAACCCAAGGTTTCCCGATCTCCAATTCCAGCTATTATGACCGCATGATTCGAATTCAAGTTCGTCCCGTTCAACCACCAACTCCCCAACCAATTCGACATTTAAACCTTAAGTTGGCTATAAATACCAATTGAGAATCCTTGTAACATCACACCCCAATCGCTCTCAATATTCAATTCAGTAGATTCGAACCTGCACTTTTCGATTTGGAGCTGCGACAGCCGACCTCGGCCCCAGTCTCGTTCTCCTTCGTTACGACACCATTTCAGGTAATTCTTGAGGCCAAACCTTCGTATCAACATGTAGAACAAAAGCCCTCTGTCGGATTACAACGACAGAGGGATGATCAATGCGTATTTGTCGGGTTTTGATCTAGGGTTCATAAGGGATTCGCGTTCAATTGGAGTTGTTGTTTAAATGGTTTCCGTTTCAGTGTATACACTAACGAGCCTGTAGTCGGGATGGTTAGTGTGTGTGTGCGGATTCGACCCGGTCAGTGACCCGAGTTCGAATCCGGGTAACCGGGTTTTGCTTCCTCTAATTTTTTTAGCCTTTTAATCAAGCTTTTGATTTTTATATTTATTTTTATAAATCTGTTAAATTTTTATAAACTTAAAAATAAATTTTAATCCTACTTTTATATGCTGAAACTATTTTTTTAACTAATTAAACTTAGTTAAAGTCTATAAAAAAAAGGATTAATTAATCCTTATTAATGGTTTTAATTCTTAAAAACTATAAAAATAACCCTAAAGTTTTATAAAATCTATACTTTCATCACAAATTATTTTATAAAGGAAATCAGAAAAGTTTATCAATTTAAATAACAAGAAACTGATAATTTATAAACTTTATAAAAACTTATATAAACATAAATCTATTTTGTGTCTATAAAACAGGAGGAATAACTATACCTTGTTTATTAATTTTCTAAATGTTTATACATTTATAAACTTTACAAAGTTAAATAAAAACATTTATAGATTTGTTAATTTAACAATCTTATTCAATACTTTTATAAACTTTCACTTTCATTTAAACCTTGTTAAACTTGCAAACTTATTTTACATACTTTAGAAAACTTTATTATAAACCTTTAAACTTTAAAGAATTATAATTTAATGTATAGACTTTATAAAAATTCTAGTTTTATATAAACTTATGAGAACTTGACAATTATTAAAACTTATAAACAGTATTTGGTTACAAATAAAATTATAAAACAAATACTTAACACTTAAATACATTAATAAATCTTAAATGATTTATATTAATAACCATCCTTTTAATAATTATTTATCCTTAATAATTATCCACTCTTCAACTAATTTCCATCAATCTTTTTATCCTTTAAATGTTAGTGTCAATCCTTAAAGACTATTTATTCTCTAAATACTTATTATTTATCCTTACAATAATCTTTAATAATTATTCATACCTTAAATAAATTATGAAACTTTTGTTTAGTCCTTCATTTAACAAAATGTACAAATCTATTTTTAATTATTATTACTTATTGTGTGTAATTAATAATTTTGAGGCTTTAAATAATTATCTTAATAAATCATTCTAAGCTATAAACTTATTAAGCTTTGATATACAAGTCTTGTATCATTCCTTCAAAACCTTTATTATAAACTTGATTTAAACTTCATAAACACAAACCATTCCCATCTCCCACTTGGAACCCTAGTCGATCTTGAAATACTAGATCCTTACCATAGACTTATAAGATCATACTTAAATCTTTAAACTTGCATACTTAGGCTTGTCGTGAGGATATTCTTCCTCCAAGTCTTGCAAATACTTATTCGTGTCGGATACTATTCATCATCCAAGTGAGTATACTTAGCCCGTTTTTCCTTTCTATACTTTTGAGGTGAAACATGTTCAAAACTTTAAACTTATACTATTCTTGTACAAACTATGACTATGTTCTTATTCTTATGTTAAACTTGAGACTTGTATGCTTAGATTAAACTTAAAACTAGCACATTCATTAACTTTGATCAAGCCTATAGTAACAATGATAGATCTATTGCATTTGACCAATCCACCTTGATTGATTGACCCCTTCGGGGGGAGCCCTTGGTGATTGTTACTGAATTAAACTTTAAACTTGAGACTTATAAGGGTAACCTGCGGGTTATGCCTAAACTTGGTTGGAGGGTTGAAATGCACAATGTTTAAGATAATTGTTTCTCATACTTACATTATAGAATGCATATATCATAGTGAATTGTAATTCTTCTCAAATACTTGTTAAACTGTGTCAAAACCTTTGTATCTCACCAACTATTTTGTAGTTGACAGATTCTTTCACATGTTTCAGGTTCTACATCATGAGACTTGTTTGTGATCACATAGGATGCTTTGGACCTAGACTACTTATCAATTAAACGTTGTATTCTTGTTATGTTTCCTTGTATTGAATCTTAAATTATTTATTAATGAAATATTGAAACTTTAATAGTCAACCTTGTGCTATTGAACAACCGCGTCCGCCCCGACGTATAATCCGCCGTCGGTTGGGGTGTGACAGATTGGTATCAGAGCCTTGGTTATAGGGAATTAGGTTATTAGACACATGACCTAGACTATAACTTAGGAGACCCAAACATACGAACTCGGTTTAATCTAAGCATACACACAACAAATTGGATCTCGATCAGAAGGAAGAAAAGAGGGTCAGACGCATACGAACTCGGTGGTTACAAGTTCTCCATATGCGATTTTCACAGAAACATTAAAATCCGGTTTCCAGGTTTGTCTATTCATTTATTTTCTTGTTACAGACCATAAATACAACAAAGATAAAACTATTTCAGGGTTCAATTTGGTGTTTGGATGGTGAATTAGTCCCTGTTCAAATAAATAGTTCGACTACTTGGTAGCCTGTAGTTAATTCAGATTCGGATTATAACCCTAATTCGAAGTTTGTAACAAGGACAACGAACGAACGTGGCCTGTGGTTCATTCCTGTTCGGTTTGTGATTCATTCGTATTAATTTAGATTTATGTTTGCCTGTGGTTCATTCAGATTCGGACAATAGCCTTAATTCGAATTTTGATGGTTTTTATTGATTGGTCAAACAAAAAAGAAAGTAAAAGATTCCGTTTTTTGTTTGGTTTTAGCGAAGACAGAAGTTTCTTTCAATAACCTAAGGGAGGATGACTGACTTCTTTCAATTTCTATATTAAATTTAGATTGTTGGGTTGACAAAGAAAAGGGAAACCATGAACTCTTTAGTTCTGGAAGAAACAAATTGAATCTACAAGCCCTTTTGAATTTTTTTTTGTTTAAATTTTCATATGCAAAATCTTGGTACTGCTCCAGACATTGCATCATTTAATATCCTTCTGAAATTATGCTCCCTTGCTGCTAAACTTGATTTGGCCCAGGAAATTTTTAAGGATATGGTAGAATGTGGCAAATAAGGACAAAATGCCAAAATGCTTGAAACTGGTGTTACTCCAATTATAGTTACATGTGCAAAATATGGTTTAGTGGATCAAGCATTTGTATTACTTGAAGAAATGCTTTTGGCTGGTGCATGCCAAATTCACAGTGTTGCAACGTCCTCTTCCATGCGCGTGTTAAGGCTTTACAGTATGATTGAGCCTTCCTGCTTATTTCAGAATTGGAAAACCAATTCGTTTCAGATCAACAATAGGAATTTGATTGTTGGGGGTTCACAAATTGCTATTAATGTTCCTTTTAAACCTATCGTTTAAACATATAATGTATCGAAAGGAAAAGGAAACGAAGGAACATCAATTTGGGTATTGAATTGCAAATTTCGGTTCTGTTTAAGAAATCAGGAAACGGAATCAGGAAGCAGAGAAACCAATCAGCTCTTGCTTTGTGAACTTACTTGGTGATTGCAAAACAAGAAGAAAGAATCACATGGTGGAATTGACATCATTCGAGCAAACATACTTACGAGTACGTTTACTTTTCATCCTCTGTATTGAAATGTCATGCATACAAGTTTGGATTTCATGGTATATGAATACAGTTAATATGTGGTGTAAATGCATGATTTCATATATGAAGACAAGAAAATTAAGAATTCTTAATTTGGTGGCAATAGTGGATAAAGATTATTGTATGCATGAATCTTTTGATTATTTGGTTTCTCCCATTGATATAAATGCATATTTTATTGCATTTGGAAATCGATGTTCACTAATCCAGATGATAAATATCAATCATGGAAAAGGGGGATTTTCTGGTTTATTTTCTGCATGATAAAATTACAGAAGCAAACAATATTGTTGCTGAATTGAATAAATATGTTTTGTCATGCTTATTGACGTGGCATGCTTATTGCTTTTGGATACTATCTTAGCATGAATAGAATGTGTAGATTGAATGTAAATCATAAATCTGTTTCTATTAATAATCATGTTTTATGACATCAAGTACATCTAAAGTTCACAATTCTATGCTTTGGCATGCTTGCTTAGGTCATGTCAATTTTAGGAATATGTTTGATATATTTAAGAATAGTTTGATTCTTACTTTTAACATAGTAAGTTGTGTGTCTTTCATTCTACACCTTCTATATGTACTTATTATTACATGCAAAAGAAGAAGCCTTAGATAATTTTATAATATTTAAGACTGAGGATGGTTAAGCTAAGAAATGGCTAAGTCCATGTTGTCCTAATTAGGTATAAGTGAAGGTTTTTTGGTTAAGGCTATGTTAATAACCTTCTATTTGCTAAATAGGGTTCCTAATAAAGGAACAAGCCTGTCCCTTATGAACTTTGGTATAAATGCCACTGCTGTAGTAGGATTATTGAACCTAACATGAGGAACATAGGTGAAAGAGGTATAGACTACTTATTATTGGGTATGTTGAGCATTCCTATGCTTATAGGTTCTATGCCATAGAACCATAGTTGTCAATAGCGAATAGCGGTAAATAGCGACAAGCCACCTATACGCTACATAGCGAATAGCGGTAAATAGCGGGCGTTATTTCACGTTTAGCGATACACTGCTAGAAATTTTTAGAAATATTTTATATTCAACTATTGTAGGATTTGTAGCAATTATAATCAATAATCATCTAAATCTTCATATATTAGGGTCATTAGCAACCCTGTTTATATTAATCAAGTAAAAAATTAAAAAATAATTAAAAAAAAAGAAAAAACGCTATTGGGTCTCTATTCACTCGAGAAATGGAGATATTGGTGACTAATCGATTCGTTATGTAGCGCGCTATAGCGCCCGCTACAAGCGCTATTGACAACTATGCATAGAACCAAATGATTGTGTTCGTTAACACTTGATTAAGTCAAGAAATATTGACTTTAATGAGAATAGATTCTCTTCTATAGGAGAAGTAGTAGAAGAAGAAAAGCTATGTCTTTTGGTTCTGATTTCCACCTTCATTTAGTTGAAGTGTCAAGGAATGAGATAGAATCTCATAATCAGTATTGATTTAATATTGAAGAGGATCTAAGGATGTATTGTGAAGCTATGGCATCTAGGGATGGTGCTATCTGGAAAGAAGCAATCCAAGATGAAATGGATTTTATTATGCTTAATAATACATGGAAATTGAGTGACTTGCCTCCTGGTTGTAAACCATCGGGTTGCAAATTTGGTGAGGTGATTTTATCTCATGAGTTTCTTCTAAACCAGACTGATAAGTGTGTGTACACTAGATTTGACTCCTCTGGTAAAGGAGTGATTATTTGTCATTATGTAGATGACATGTTGATCTTTAGTATTAACCAAGATCAGGTTGATAAGACAAAAGAATTATTGTCTTCTAATTTTGAAATGAAGGATATGGGGAAGGTGGGTGTGATTCTTGGAATAAGGATCACAAGGAGTAGTGATGGTATTACCATGACTCGGTCTAATTACGTTGAGAAAGTATTGAGGAAATTCAGTTATTTTTAATTGTTCTCCTGTTAGTACTTCCATAGATCCTAGTATAAGGCTCATGCCTAATTCGTGTAATCTAGTTTCACAATTAGATTGTACAAATGCCATTAGATGCTTAATGTATTGCTATGATTAGCACAAGACCTGACATAGCTTATGTTGTGGGTAAGCTGAGCGGATATACTAGTAACCCTAGTGCTCAACACTGGTAAGCAGTAAGCAGACTGTTTAAGTACCTGAAAGGAACCATGAATTATGGTTTGTGTTATACAGGTTTTCCTTCGGTAATAGAGGGGTAGTCTGATGCAAGTTGGATAACTAATATGGAAGATCATTCTTCTACAAGTGGGTGGGTATTCCTACTTGGCGGTGGGGCTATTGCCTGGGCTTCAAAGAAGCAAACTTGCATTACTAATTCGACTATGTAATATGAGTTTGTGGCTTTAGCTGCAGCTGGTAAAGAATCTGAATGGTTAAGGTATTTAATCTATGAGATTCTATTATGATCAAAACCGATATCACCTATTGCTATCAGGTATGATAGTGTAGCTACATTGGCTAATGCGCATAGTCATGTGTACAGTAGAAAGTCTAAACACTTAGGTGTTAGACATAGTATGATTAGAGAATTAATCATGAACGGTGTGGTATCTGTTGACTTCGTAAGATCTAAGTTTTATTTAGCTGATCATTTAACCAAAGGGTTAGGAAGAGATCTCGTGAACAAGTCAGCTAAAGGGATGAGTTTAAAGTCCATTTAAAATATCTTATGTCAAGACACCCAATTCCCATCTAATACAACGTTAGATGCTGAATTCAATGTGGAAAGCTTGTCATAAAGATATTGGTTGGAACACATTAACATAATCATCCCAAGGTATGTGTTCAGACTGTAAGATAAAGGAGGTTGGAATTTAATTCCTTAATAGTTCATTGATAAATTGCAGTGCAGGTGCAAGAGTAATGAACTACCTATAAGAATATGAAGTTTAGCCGCTTCAAGAAGCTTTGGACTTGAGCTTTGATATATTCTTTTAAGGATTAGGACACATGCTAGTAAAACATCGTGTCAAGTGGAATTTGGATTTATAAACTTATGTGTATATTATCTTCGAGTATTCATTATGAATAGAAAGAGTTCAATCCATAGAGACACCCTTATATTCGGATATTTGGAATGTGTAATATACTAATGTGAAATTCAACCGTCACGATATTTCATTTATGCGTAAGTTTGGGTTCTGTGAGGATGGTTAAGTTAATCATGGATATCACTAAAATAGGGGAGGAATGTTGATAATTTTAGTGTTATCGACGGATATTTTAGGATATTGGATTGACTTGTTGATCGAGAAAATAAAATTAGAGATTAAACGAGTTAGGTGACGCGGGAGTGCGGGCTCGATTTAGTTCTAAATGTTATTTGAGATTATTATATAAATAATCAACTTGGGCCTTAATTAAATAATTATGTGGGCTTATAATTAATTGTATGTAGAGTTATAATTAATTGTATGTGGGCTTTTAATAATTATTTGGGCTTGTTTTAATTTAAACGTGAATGTCATATATGACATAGTGTGGATCTCGATCAGAAGGAAGAAAAGAGGGTCAGACGCATACGAACAGAGGGATCTCGGTGGTTACAAGTTCTTCATATGCGATTTTCACAGAAACATCAAAATCCGGTTTCCAGGTTTGTCTATTTATTTATTTTCTTGTTACAGACCATAAGTACAACACATCGGCTATCTATGCCGATATGTTTTCTATGCTTCTAACTTTCAGAATATTCATAAAATTCCTTATCAATACTGTCCAAAGCAATGGAAAGAGATTCACTATCAAAGAAGGTTTTTAACATTGAGAACATATATGTGTAACTTATGATCTATACAATTGAAACTTCGGTTTTCAACAATTTTAACAAACTGGATTTTCTTCCTTCTAGGATCCAAATTTCAATTTTTAACAATTAACAAACCGTTTTTCAATATCCTCGTTACCCACCCTATATATATCTCGGTTCCTATTAGTTTCCACATCATAGTTTACACTAGCTTCAACAAACCAGCTTCAAGCCATTTCCAAACACTGGCGACACTCAATCCTCGTTCACATCGACACCATCACCTCAATTGGGTGATTCTGATTATCCATCGACTAGAAAGTAAAGGGGAAACACGTTGCGTCAACTTCTAAGCCAAAAATTCAAATTAAAAGATGGACCAAATCCGAGGAGAAACTTTTAGCCCGAGCTTATCTTCACATCTCTATTGATTTAGAAACTTGAAATAGCCAAAAAGGCAATGATTTCTAGGGACGTATCCACTGCCATTTCTGTAGTAAATCTGGTTCTTCATGATCCCCCGACAACTTGAGGTCACACAGGCACATGATATCAAAGCCAACACACAAGTTTAGCAAGGTTTTCAACCGCATCAAAGCCCAAAGGTGAAGTGGTTGGTGTGGCGATGAAATCATGGCTCTTGTTAGGCGAGAGTACGTTGAAGCCATCAAAACTAATTTTCAATACGAGCATGTGTAGCATGTCATAAAAGGACATCCACAATGGCACGAACCGGTCCCCTTCCAACAGAAGAGGACTAAGACATCAGCTTCGGGGGACTATAGCACATCAGCTTCGGACGCGCACACAACCGCGTCCGACCTCTATTGCCACATCTAAAGGGCAAAAAGAAGTCAAAGGTAAAGGCAAAAGCGAAGGAGACACGAGAAAAATCCAAACATATCGAGGAGATTGAGGAAACATTAAAAAAGAAAGCGGTTGTCCTAGATGAGTTCAAAGACCAAATGCAACAATTCGGGTTTAACCAAGACGTTATAAATATACTATTCATGGATCGAAGGCACGTGGAACCAGAGAGATTAGCGATGCACTTGGATTATATGAACAAATTAAGAAAAAACATAACTTCAAATACTTTTTTAATTTTAGTTTATGTAATTTTTAATTTTTATTTTATGTAACTTTTTATTTTAATATTTTTAATTTTTAATTATAATCTATTGTTTTAAATAATACCAAATATAAAAAATAGATTATTATAGAAAATAATTTGGTTTATAAAAAATAAATATAAAAGTAGGTGATAATGTAAAAATATAGGAGTTTTGTAAAAGGATGTAACGTTAGAAGAGAAATAAGTATTTTTAAAATATGAATGTAAATCTGATATAAACTTGTGAGTGGTTGAATGATTTAACATTAGAGATGGTGTTAAAAACTTATAGATTATGAAAACTTAATAATTTCAATTAATTAATAAAGCAAATTTTATACTTATAATAAAAAAAAGATATGTACTTATTTAAACAATTCTCATATAAGAGCGAATACACATAAACATGATTTTGACATAAAATAATGAGGGATAGATGTGTGGATAAGGCAATCCACCAATACCAAGTGGAAAACCTACCACGTCAGAATCACAGATATGGAGATCACAAACACACACCTCACAACCTTCCTTTAACATAGCCACCACCACCCCCTTCTTCTTTTCTCATCGACCACAAAACATCCAAACAAGCTCATCAATGGCTGCGGTTTCCATGGCTATGCCGGCTCTGACCCACAAGACCAGTCTCCCACCCACAACCACAAACTCCTTCTTCAACCCTTTGACACTTAAGGTTTCATCTTCAAAGACCGTGGTCAAGAGCTCTATGAAGGAGAACGCCGTGACAGCGTTGAGCGCCGCGGTTCTAACGGCGTCCATGGTGGTTCCGGAGGTGGCACAGGCGGCGTCTGGTGTGACTCCGTCGCTGAATAACTTCTTGCTCAGCATTGGGGCTGGTGGTATTGTGCTTGGAGGGATTTTGGGAGCCATCATTGGTGTTTCTAACTTTGATCCTGTTAAGCGTGGTTAAGTAATCCTTTTTTTTTTTTGTGTTTCAGGTGTGTATGATTTGTAATTTCTTTCTTTATATAATTAAAAACTTATTGTTGGTTTATTTGAATTATGATTTGCAAGCACATGCTAATTAAGGTAAAGACTTCATGTTGGTTCTTATTTTGTATAAAGTTGTTCTACTATTATCTCTCAAAACAATTGGATTTCAATAAATCTAAGTTTATAATATGTATGTATTCCTTACCTTCAGGTAAGGAAAGTTTTCACCTACACCCCTGTAATTTTTTTACACAAAGAAATGTATCAACATAAACATTTATTATTAATATCGTGAGGTTTAAATGTTTTTAGATTTAATACGGCTGTATTGTGCAACATAACATGTCTGGACGTTTTCCCCATAAACTACTGTAATCAATTGAAGAGACATCTTCAATTTGGGGCTTTTGAATAGCAATGTAAGATAAGTCATCTACCTTTAGAGCAAGTGTAGTGGGGGCGTTATAGGGCTTGACCACATGGCAACGTAGGCGCCATGTAGACAGTCACTCCAATCATCTACAAGTCACTTGAATATGTGTAACCATCACTTGGCAAATAGGCTTGACCACAATTAATTAATTAGCATGAAAGGTCATTTTAATTAATTAAACTTAAAACCGTTGGCCATTTGGTGTAATGATAGCCCCAAGACTTCCCATAGTGGAGGTTTTGGGTTCGAATCCTGACCACAACAAAAAAGGGTTTGTGGCCAGGTCAGGGTGTTTATTCAGTTGGGGGGTTCCTCCTGGGGTGGGCTGCCCTGGATGTTCTAGGTGTTGCATCGGGGAAACGCAATTATCCTACAATATCTAGATGTTGCCGTTAAAAAAAAAATATTAATTAAACTTAAATACATCAATTCAATTTAGCATGAAAAGTCATTTTAATTAATTAAACTTAAATTCCCAATGCTTCAAAAAAATTTTACTCACCGTGAAAACTTTGGTCAAGCCATTGTCACATAACTTGAGTAATGGTGCAAGGGCTTGATGGTGGTGTGACCAAGTGCTACCTAGGATGGTCACTTGGTGATCAAGCCCCATTACACATAGCCTAAGTGAAGACGGAAACTTCACACCGACAACAAAAAGCCGCACGGACGGCGTGTACACATATAAATTGCATCTTATCACAAGGATTAATGTATTTAAAATAACACATAAAAATTTAAAAAAATAGAGGTTAATAAAATATTAGGCACCCGACTTTAAATGAACAACTTTAGTACTTGTTTTTCTCATATTTATATTTACCAGGAAAGTTCTTAATATTTCATAGTGATTAATTAAAAAAACAATAGTTAAAAACTTGATAAATTTACTTGTTTTTTCTATTATGCACCCTACTTTAAACGAGCAACTTTAGCACTTGTTTTTCATTTATTTATATTTATACCATTTTTTGATTATTTTATAGTGATTAAGAAAACAATAGTTATATTAATTTTTTTGCAATTGTTTTACCTAGAAATTTGAAAATCTGAGATAGATTTAATTAATTTGATTTAACAAAGAAAGTGGTTGGTGAATAACAAACTAATTAAGGGTCTCTCTCCAATTAACTCTTCCCACATGCATGCATTGAAAACAAAAACCTGTTTCAAGTAAAATTTTCTACACATCTCACTTCCTATGTTTCATCAGGAGTCACACTGATCACTATTATAACATTAATTCATGCTATATTTTTATTATATATATGCATGTTTCAGCTAGTTAAAGAGTGAAGATGGGGAGAAGCCCAAAGATAGGGTTGAAAAGAGGTTCATGGACAGCTTTAGAAGACAAGATTCTCACTGACTACATTACCCTCCATGGTCAAGGCAAATGGAGACAGCTTCCCATCAAAGCAGATATACATATATTATATAACCAATGATTCTGAAGGAAACCACCATATTCATGCATGCTTCTTAGCGTGTTTTTGCAGGTTTAATGAGGTGTGGAAAGAGTTGCAGACTGCATTGGCTGGATTACTTGAAACCAGATATCAAAAAGGGGAATATTTCATGACAGAATCAATCAAGAACAAAACCTTAAAAAGAGGAAAGACATGACAGAATCTGTGGTTAGAACCAAGGCTGTGAGATGCTCAACAACACATTTTAGTCAGCAAGTAGAACCACCAAGATCCGTTGATTTCGATCATGAAGAAAACATGACTAGTTTGAATCTTGATGCGAGTATGGATGGTGTTTTTAATACAGATTTCACGGATTCGTTGTTCAAGTTAAACGATGATCAACGTCTAGTGAGCAGAGATGATATGATGTCAACTGTTGGTGATAGGGATTCAATATCCAAGGAAATTCTGGACTACTTCACTTCTGAAATAGGGGGAGAATGGTTGTCTTCATTATGACAAGTTTACACAGCATTTGATATATATATAAAATTAAAAGCATATCATATTTGGATTGATAATAAATAAATGTTATGATTTAATCATAATATTGTAACATCGATCCTTGTTATAATGTACGTACCTAGACCAAAAATTTGACTGAATTTATATATATTTTCAATTAATTTTATTTCTTATTTCACCCTTCAGCTTTCTTCTCCGGAGCTTATATGCTTCTTAAAATCATAACTGTTTATTTGCATATACAAATGAGAGTTCAATACAAAACCAATTTTCAAATAAAAAACTGTCATAAACACTTGTATCTAGGATAACAATTTTACTTGACAATTTCCAAGGAATTTTTTTTTTTACAGTTTAAATTTCTTTTTTATAAATAACAGCAATGTGATTTTCAAACTATAATTAATACATGTTATTTTATGTAATTATCCCTTAAAATTTAACTTGAAGAATCATGGTTGAAATTACTATTTTTAAAAAGATCAATTTAACTTGGAGACTGACTCAAGGACTATAAATATTAATGGGAAGGGAGACAGGGATGGCATATACGTAATGCATTGTTCCCCAGTCTAGTCTTTAGCAATCAATGGATGGTTAGTCGTTTATCGGTTGAACTGCTTGGTCAAAAATGTTCCAAATTATTAGATTATAACTGAACGAGTTTACAAAAATAAAAACTAACAAATCTGTCTTCAGAAAAGTAAAATCTAATCCCTTCTAGTTTCTTTGAGCAGTAGCAATCATCTGAAGCATAATTGTGGCATACTGAACAGCTGTGTGTTGCAATGTGTACTGCCCAGAGAGCCCAAACTCCCCAAAGTTCGGTTCCATGTGTACAAAATGACCCGGCAATGGTCTTTTGGACAAAGCTTCTTGCCATATGTCGAAAAACTCACCCATGATTTTGTGAGACTTTTCCCATGAAGAAATGGGCTTGTATTCCATCTGCGTTGTGAAAAACACATTCATTTTATAATTATTACCCTCTTTTTTTTTATATAAAAAGAGTTAAAAAAAAACAAAACTTCAAATACCTCCATAACAATGCCCCTTAGGCTTTCAGATTGAATTGAAACAACTTTACCAACCCTCAACTGGAAATCACCAAGCTGATATTGAAATCCCTAACATTACAAGAAAAATATATATAAAATGTGACATAAATGGTAGTGAACTTCAACACTTGTGTCCTTTGGTTCAATAGGAGCTGAAAAACTCTGTTTGAGTGAATCTAATATAAACAAGCTTAACAGTATGTAAAAACTGAAATTGCTGACCTCAAAATTAAGTGCCACTCTGGTTTTGTAAGACTGAAGTTTTTCCATTATAGTTTGGATTGTGGAATCTGCTTCAACAACTAATCGTTGTCCTCTTAAAACAAAGTAATACTTATTGGGCTGCTCTGGTAGTGATATTCCCAAAAAATCACGTGGGAATTCTGCTGGATTTGCTTGCTCTAAAAACAATTATATACAATGTAATTAGAGGCCCTCTACATATATTACATACATGATATAAAAACAAGTTCAAGTTATCCCAATGTTAAATAAACATAAACAAGAATCATGGGTTAACTTTTCTCAATCCTTTGACTTGGCTTTTGATACGATCCAACCCATCCCAATTGTTACGTAATCCTCTTGTTCATGTAAAGGCCAGAAGCATGCATATGTGGGGGATTATTGATGAGACTGCCTCTATATTTGTTTGTTTAGTCTTCTTTTAAGTTGGAGTAGTGGGTTCAGTTTATTTAGTCATGGATGGGTCATGGGTTAGTCTTTCCACATTGTTAGAAGTTAGTAGCTAATAGTTTCTCATTGATTCGTAAGCCTAATTAAGGCCTTTTAGTTGGAATGAGTGAAATATGCAGAAAAAATGGTCTCAAATTAGTGTCTCTTGTTCATCTTGTTCTTGGAGTCTAACCCACTCAACGGGTTCCTATCATATCAATGTTTAACGGATATGATTATTGCAAGTGGATCTTTATGTATAGTTCAATTTCATTCCAAAAAAGATAGAAATTTACCGATTCTTAGTCAGAAAAAGCATCCTGCTGCTTACTTGATAAGAAAGAGAGAGGGACTACAATCCAGAGAAAAATCAATACAACTATTGTGCTCAATCATGTTGCTAAATCTCCAGCAAACCAATTAATGATTGTTTGTAGTTCTTTTAAATACTAACTAAACTGCTAAGAGTTGATCAATTTCAAAATGCCCCTTAATTCCAAATAAAATAAGAAAGCAGCCCTAATCTCTGTTAAGGTTAGTTATTAGATTTTCAAACTTAAACTTCCTCATAAGTACAATTGATGGTATAAATGGTTTACAGACTAAAACTGTACAACATTAATTCAAATATACATATGGTTACAGTTGAATTCAGGAAGATGTTGTAATTGACAAGAAGAAGAAGAAGAAGAAGAAGAAGAAGAATTACCTTTGATAACGGGTCGGTAAAAGCTGAGTGTAGCTTTCCATTTTCCTTCTTTGACACCATTGATGCTCTCAACACACTGCGATACTTCTGCCAGTATTTGACTGTTCACCGTATGTCCTGCATTCGGCTGCCAGTGCAAAACCCTAACAATACACATACATACATATTCAACTACACACACTCAACCAAAATCAACGAGATTTTGGGGGAGGACTCCAAGATAGATAGTTACTTACCATTTAATAGGCATGGTTTGAAGGAGATCGACGATATTATCGCTCCAATGTCGTAGTGTTTGCTGGAATCAGATCGACCGGCTTTCCTCTCCTTCCAATTCGCAATTACGGAAAAACCCTAATGTTTTGGGACTGGGGTCTTTTTCTAAGAGTTAATTACACAAATCGGTAGTATGGTTGGTACAAAATAATATGTTTAGGTACTAAATTTAAAAAAACAACACACGTACTAAATTTAAAAGGATTATTGGATTTTAATAATTCATATTTTATCAATTGCTCAATAATAATTCTAACTGAGAATATTCTTACCACCAATCTCTACTTTCAAACTATTTTCTTACATTGGACCCCCGTTAAAAAACTTAACGCCGTTAAATTTTATATGACATGGACATCTGCAAACCGTCGGAAAGTAGAGCCAAGCCTGAACCCTAGCCATCGCTTTCGCCGGAGGGGTGGTCTGCAAACCCTAATCTGTCACCGTCTTCACCATTAAACACCATCATTGTCTCCGTTTGGACTTGTCGGAAAAACGAGACCCGTTAAACACCACCAGAGACAATGTCAAAACCCACCACGAGACCACTGCTAGCTTGGCTCGAATTTCCGTCGGTTTGCAGATGTCCACGTCATATAAAATCTAACGGCGTTAAGTTTTTTTAACGGGGGGTCTAATGTAAGAAAATAGTTTGAAAGTAGGGACTGGTGGTAAGAATATTCTTAGTTGGGATTATTATTGGCCAATTGATAAAATGTGAGATTATTAAAAACCAATTTCCTAATTTAAAAAAACCAGTATGAGTTTTATGCTTTTGTTTTTGTAACAATAATTAGTACTAAGGCTAACGGATGTTAAAAACTAACAGAAAATGTAATCACGTGCGAAAAAACATGAAGGTGCTTTCGTAAATACCATAAAATTTATAAGATATATTTAGGGTTTAGTCCATTTCTTCACTCTATTACTCGCACTCGCTGAATTCTTCCTAGCTTTGTTAATAGTGAAATCATCACCTTCATCTTCAATCAACAATGGTGGTTGTGACTGTGGAATATTAATTGTAATCGGAACTTCCTAGACCAATTCTAACCTCGGACGCCATTTCTATTCTTGCTCACAAATGGTAAGAGTTCTAAACCCTCAATCGTTCTTCTTCTCCATTGATCGTGTACCAAATAAAAAGCCTCTTTACCCTATATTTTTTCAGCGATGTAGGTGTGGATTCTTTGTGTGGGTTGATCCTCCCATGTGTCCTTGATGAGCTGAAATCATCCCGGGTCTCCTGAATTCAAAGAACAACCTTGAAATTAAAGTGAACGCACTGAAAGATGAAGTTTATCGAAAAGATTGTGTTTGATAATTAATTAGATAATATTCTTTATAGGGTTTGGGTTTTTTGTATTTCTTGTAATTTAGTCTTGGATCAAGTGTTGCGATGAAATGTATCTTTTGGAATGAAATGTAACCTTTTGAAAGTTGGTAATGAAATGTGTGCAATGTATTATCTTGTTACGGTTTGACTGCTAAAACAAAAGACACAACAGTGATGTGAGAGTGGAAGTGAGAGATGCAAACTGCTAATCTTGATAAATGGAATGAATGGGTAGCAAAAACTTAATGAGGAAAGTATCCTCATGTTTTTTGCACGTGATTGTGTCTTATGTTTGCTTTTTACGCCCGTTACACTTAGTACTCTTTATTGTTACAAAAGCGAAAGCATAAAGCTCATACTTGTTACTTTTTAAACTTAGTACCTAAACATGTTATTTTGTCCAAACCATTGGGCCAATTTGTGTAATTAACTCTTTTTTTAAAGAAGAAAAGGTATAATTAAAATTAAAAAAAATTGAGTTTGAAGTTTATTTTTAAGGAAATCACCAAAATAGACTAGTTGATCACAAAAATCACCAAAATAGACGTTTGACTTTCAAACCACCTGCTAAAGCAGCTAAATCCTAGCCGACGATTAAAAATTTCACAAAAATAACCATTTACAATTTTTCTCAATGGATGTCGTTAGGTTTATAATCTTAGTCCGGGAAGAGAACGAACAACGAAGTTGTATCATTATAGAGACGACTCCGAATTAGAAACGCCATTAAATCCACAGTTTTTTAGCAATAGGTGTCGTTAGTTTGTTTTGATTCATTTGAATGGGCCTTGATAAAAAATATGATGACTACTTTACTGTCCTGGAGGAGTGTGTGACTTGTTATAATTGATCCTATTGATAGCAGAGAGAGAGAGAGAGAGAGAGAGTAAGTAGAGAGAATGAGTAACCCGTGCACTCGTGTAGTTTTAGGTCGTGGGCCGCACATGAAAAGCCCATTTTGTGGATTCACTTGCTTAACTTTGGCGGGAATTCCATTATCTTACCCTACAAGCATCTCCGTTTCCCTCTTTTCAAACCTAAACCCTAACCGTCTTCTTCCCATCATTTGAAGATCAACAGACGCTTTTTCCTAATCAAGTAAGTTTTCAATCTCTCTATCTCAACTTTTCACCAACTACTTTTCATTATTAGGTTAACACTACGCATCGATTTTGCTAATAGCGAAACAGATGCCGCTTTTAAGGTCCAGAAAAGTTGGTTCTTCAACTCAAGAACATTCACCTAAGTCCGGTGTTGAAATCGAACCATCAACACCGGCGAAGGAAGTTGAGGCCACCAATAAGTCGTCATATGAAAATACCCCAAGTAGTACGGATTTAGGGTCTATTTCGAATCAAGGCTTAAGAAGGAGTGCCAGACTCTCTTTGAACTCGAGTTTGAATAATGCTGTTGAGAGTGTAGGTTCTAGAAGGAAAAGAAAGGTTGTAAATCATGAAAATGGTGTAGAACCTAGTCCGGTTAATGAATCTGATGGGATTGTCAAGGATGGGATAGAAAGAGAGTCTGGTAGTGTTAGGGTTTCGATGGAATTAGATACTCCCGGTGGCGTGGAAGCAAGTGTTATGTCGGTTTCTGATGTAGGCACCAACCCATATGATAAAGAAGATGTACCGAGTGTGAGGAAGGTTAAGAGTAAAAAAATATCAAGTGTAGATGTTGAAGAACCATGCTCGGAATCAGTTCAAGATGGTGATGAAGGAAATCGATGTTTAAGACTGCGATCAGGAAAGAAGCTTTCAAAGCCAGAAATTAACAGTCCTGTTGGTGATATAAATCTGTCTGCTAACAAGGATGAAGAGGAAGCAGAAGAGAAAGAAGGTGAGGCGGATTTTAATGGTGTTAAGATCGAGGAAGAAGGGGTGGCTGTGGATGGTAAAGAAATGGATAATGTAAATGGTATTGTTAAAAGGGATGGAAGTAGATTCAGCAAAGAAGAAAAGGGGAAGGGGAAAGAAGTGGAGGTTAGTTCATCATCAGATTTCAGTGTTACGGATTATTTGATCGATACAGATGATTTTATTGGGGAGCCTGAAGAAACCAGTTTAATGGATGCTTCAATGGCTGATACGGTGAGTTTGGAAGAAAAAACTATTGAAAGAGCGGGTCCTAGCAATAAGATGGACCCTAAGGAAAGGTTTAAGAATGTAGCCAAAGAGAATGCGTCGAAGTTTGCACATTTCTCTATTCAAGAAGAAGATGTAGATGAAGATGAAGTTGAACTGCAATTGGAAGAAAATGGTGATGTGGAGGACTGGCCTGGTCCTTTCTCAACTGCTATGAAAATAATTAAAGATCGAGCTTCAAATGTGCCAGCTGAACAGAAAAAGAAAAGTGAATCTACTCCATTGACATGGGTTCCCAAGAGAAACAACCAACATGGTGGGTTCATGAAGGTGGCCCCATCGTTGGAGGAGTTATGTTTGGATATAATGGCTGAAAATGTGGATGCAATAACCTCGCTTGAAAGTGTGCCTGATGCTATTAGACACAAGCTTACACAAGCACTTTGTGACTCAAGAAAAATGAACCACCATTTTTTTAATCTGCTTGCAAGCAGGTCGCCTTCTGAGATACGAGTAAAAGATTGTTCATGGTTAAATGAGGACCAGTTCACGGAAACTTTTGAAGCAATTGATGCTAGTAATCTCACTGTAAGATTCTCATCCATCAGATTTTTGCATTCTTTATTAATTTGTGGGTGTATTTGTTACTTGTTAGTACATTTTCTTTCCTTTTTATTTTCTAAAAGTGAGTATTATTTTGAATGTTTGGCTTTAGGTACTACAACTGGATCAGTGTGGGAGATGTTTGCCAGACTATGTTTTATATGCTACATTGACTCACTTACCTAATAAGTTTTCTGCATTAACTAATATATCCATAAAAGGTGCATGCCGACTTTCGGATGCTGGGTTAAATGCTCTTGTTACTTCTGCATCTGCATTAAGATCGATTAATCTTGGGTGCTGTTCCTTGCTCACTTCTGATGGTATCATTAACCTAGCTGATAAGTTAGGGTCAGTGCTTAAGGAGTTGTACATTGATGAGTGTTTTGGTATTGATGCTAAGAGTATTCTTCCTGCACTGTTTAAGCTGCAACATTTGGAAGTGTTGTCTATCTCTCGGTTTGAAACTGTTAATGATTCTTTCGTCATGAAATATGTGGCTGTTCAAGGTCATAAGATGAAGGAGCTAGTTCTGGCAGATTGCACGTGAGTTTTATTTTCTTTTGCAGGATCGATCCGTGTTTTAACTTTTATTGATTATGATAACAGTTTTTATACTCTGAACAGGAAATTGACAGATAGAGCATTAAAAGCCATTGCAACAAGTTGTCCCGGTTTATGTGCGATAGATTTGACCAATTTGTGCAAATTGACTGATACATCACTTGCACATCTTGCTAATGGTTGTCGAACACTTGAAACAATGAAATTATGCCGAAATGCATTCAGGTTTCGTATATTCTATGTTTTCAATCAGAATAACTTCACCAATCCATTTTCTTTTTTCTGATAATTATCTGAACACAACAGTGATGAAGCTATAGCTGCATATCTTGAAGCCTCTGGAGGGTCTTTGACAGAACTATCCCTAAATCATGTTGATAAGGTGCCTCTTTTGCTCCTTGTACCAATCATCATATTAGCATGTTATACTATGATTTTAAACTCGCTATATTGCAATATTTGCTAGTTGTTTTTTGCATTAAGAGATAATGTTGGTGCTTACCACATTTCTGTTTTTAATGAAAAATTCAGGTTGCGCACAACACTGCTTTATCACTCGCCAAACATGCAAAAAAATTGCAGTGTTTGGATTTATCTTGGTGTCGTGAAATGACAGATGAAGCCCTTGGATTGATTGTAGATAGCTGTGGATCACTGAAAATGCTCAAATTGTTCGGGTGCACTCAGGTACATATGTATAGGAATTAATATACATGATTTCTAATAAATTGTTTTATAGCTGACGTGGGGCTTTTATCCAGATTACAAATGTGTTTACGCATGGACACTCGAATGAAAATGTGAAAATTATTGGCTTGCAAGAAAGTCAAATATTGAAGAACATTGTGGCTCCTGATCTTTTACCGTTGCGGTACTCATCAGTTTGACTTGCAACATGTGGATTTTTGTCACCACATTTTGTTTTCTTTTGCTGTGGATGAATGGTTTGAAGTCATTTTTCATCATCCAAATCATTGTAGGCTGGTCTGTTTTCTAACATTTGTTTTTGTTTCTGGAACATGGTTTTATATTTTGAATGACATGTGATTGTGGCTTCTTGTTTGAACACATTTCGACTGTGGGCTACTTTTCTGTTGGAAACATTGATCCGCCGGATATGTTCTGCTTGTTGGGTGGGGTTTGTCAATGGCGTTCTGAGTTTGGATAGTACTACTACTACAAATATATAATACACCGTTAATGAGTGTTGGATTGTATTACAACTAGTAGGTGCCCGATGCCAAGAGCTTTGGGTAAACATAAAATCATTAATAGTTTTCTAACATCACGAAAATAATAAGGTTTTTAGGTTATGTTTAATCCATTTAATAATAAGTGTTTAGGTTGAGCTTCTTAATTAAAAGATTCGCATTTTCGTTGATGTGTTTAACTAAATAGGTCGATTTGTAATATGATTAAAATTATGATAACCCCCCCCCCCCCCTCCCCCAAAAAAAATATACAAAAAGAGAATATTTTATAAGTTAAACCCGTTTAATACATGTCATTATGTTGATAATCTAATTACAACCCTTTATCCTGTTTGATTAGTTAGATAAATAGGTTACACAAGAAGTGTTCACATTCTACGATTTTAAGTATGTCTGGATTAAATGTGCTTTTTATTCAGCAAAAGTTATAAATACGTTAATAGTGACGGTCAAACCGACTCAGAATGGCGAACACACATCCCTCCTAAAATAGTAAAATCTATCCAAAAATCAATCTATTGCCTACTTGTGAGACTTGAACCTCTACACACATTTTTTTTTGAAAGGCAATTTTATTCACACAGCCCTACAAAAGTAGGGCAAACAACAAAACCACAAACAGAACAACACTTACATCAAAGGAAATTTACACCAGGTAAATCCCAGAAATGGATTTAATCTTAGCCCTATTAGAAAACCATAAGAAACCAAGGAATTTAATGCTTTGAATAATATCCTCAATGTTAACCCACTTGTTAAACCTTTTTTCATTCTAGACTGCCAAATGCACCAGCACGCCACCAAAACAATCCCGTGAAACACCTCTCTGTCCAACTCCCCGAGCCCACTATTAGAGTGAAGATCCAACAAATCTCTGACCGAGAAAGCAAAAACAGGGGGACCCGACACCAACTGCTAATAAAGCTCCAAACCACCGAAGACACAGTACAAGCCATTAATAGGTGATCCGACGAAGCATCACATAGAATGCACTTAGTGTCGCTGAACTGGATATTCCTTCTGTTGAGAGCCAATAGGGATTGGATCCGATCCATCTCAGCCCTCCAAGCAAAAATGTTACACTTAATGGGAACCCATTCGCTCCATTTCATAGCAAACCCAACGTCCAAATTCTTATCCAAACTCAACAGCTTCCTACAAGAACCAACCGAGAAGATCCCCGTTCTATCCCCCTGCCATTCCCACTTATCACGATCCCCAGATAAGCGAACCGAGTTCAACAAAGCCCTGCAATCATTCCACTCAGATTGTTCCTGGGCAGAAGTCGGATTCAGATTCCCAACCCAACATAAATCACAACTCTGCAGGCCCTGGATTACCCGATCCTTGACAGCACAATGTTTGACATTTTCTAGCGAAAACAAATGCGGGAAAACATCTTTAAGCGGTTCACTACACAACCACGGGTCGAGCCAGAATCTAATACCTTCTCCGTTGCCTAAGGTCCCTTTAAAAAGTTGCTGAAGGAACCTCCCCGATATCGACATTTTCGAGACCAATTTAGCAATATTATTCCAAACTCCGGGGAGGTTTTTGTTGTGGGAAACAGCAGACCAGCTGAGATTAATAGAATGGAATGAAATAATGACTTTTTTCCAAACGTTTTGTCTCTCCGTCTTGAATCTCCAAATCCACTTAGCAAGAAGGGAAAAGTTAGTATCCTTGATATTATTTAACCCAAGCCCACCCGAGGATTTAGGAGCCGTAACCCGATCCCAAGCACCTAGTGGATCTTATGGTTCTCAGAGGACCCCCCCCCCCCCAAAAAAAAAGGAATCTTTTGAAAATAGACTTGTGGCCATCGATCGCTTTGGCCGGGGCCTTATAAAAAGAAAAGTAATAAATAGGGAGACTTTCAAGAACCGATTTTATGAGTGTGACTCTACCCCCGATAGAAAGAGTGGAAGCCTTCCATTTAGAAAGCCTAGCTTCCACAATGTCAAAGATTGGCCTCCAAGAAACCACTCTATTCATATTATCCCCCACCGTGAGGCCAAGATAAGAAAAAGGGGCTTTACCAGCTTTGCAATGTAACACTGAAGCAGTCAACTCTACTTCATCTGAATCAACTCCTATGCCAAAAACATTAGACTTTCCCAAGTTTATCTTAAGACTAGAGCAGAAGTGAAAGCATCTAAGAATCATATCAACATTCTTAACATTAATAAGGGACCACTCGCCAATAAAGATCGCATCATTAGCGAATAAAAGGTGGGATAATATCGGTCCCTCGTTCGGCGTTCGAATTCCTTCGAAAGCCCCCACCTCGCAAGCCTTCTTAACCATACTGGAAAGAGCCTCCATGACAACCAAAAATAAGAAAGGAGACAAGGGATCACCTTGTCTCATACCCTTTTGGCATTGGAATTCAAAAGTCGGGGAACCGTTCACAAGGACGGAAGCCCAAGCCGACGATAAAATTCCGAAAATCCAAGAGCACCATCTAGGCGGAAAAGCCATTTGAGACAAAACCGAAATAAAAAAATCCCAATTAACATTATCGTAAGCCTTTTCGAAGTCTATCTTTAATAGCAATATTTTCTTCTTTCTCTTCCTAGCCCACGAAATAACCTCATTCACAATAAGGGGACCATCCAAGATAAATCTACCGCTAAGGAACGCCGACTGATTAGCCGAGATGACCGAGCCCAACACTTTCTTTATACGATTAGCAAGCACTTTCGAAATAGCTTTGTTAATAACCCCAACCAACGTTATTGGTCTATACCCGTTCCAATCTACCGGATCATTTAGTTTGGGAATAAGGGTAATAAAGGCCGACCCACATCCCCTACTGATAGACCCAGTTTCATAAAATTCTGAGAAAATACTAATAAAATCAGCCTCAAGAATACTCCAAAACGCCGTCAAGGTTCTGCCTTGGTGGTCTGAGGGGTTTTCTTAAAGGGTTTCCCCTCTGTGGAGGTCATGTGTTCGAATCTTGTAAGGTGCGACTGATGTACGAGCCTCCCCTAGTGGGACGTGCCAGTTGAGCCCACACGATTAAAAAAAAAAGAATACTCCAAAACGGTTTAATAAATCTGAAGTTCAGCCCATCAGGACCAGGCGAACGGTCATCCCCGCACTCAAAGACAGCATTCTTAATTTCCTCGGCCGAAAACATCTCCGAGACCAACGAAGCGTCCTCATCCGATATCCTGCTTAGCCAGGGGCACTCAAAGAAAGGGCGATATGCGAGCCAATGACATTGATATGCTGTTGGGTTTAGGCAACTTGAAACCAGAAGGGGTGCCATCGATTCATGCAACCACTTTCTTTACTTACCCTCTTGAAAAAGGTTCAAACTTTATTCTCCATCCCCTTTCATTTCAACCATCTTTTGAATTCGTGTTCGTCTCTGTCCCAATTGGAACAAATTCATGCTCTCATCCTCACCAATGGTTCCCATAAAAGTCTCCTCGTATAAACCAAACTCATCAACAAAGCGGTTTATTTGTCGCCAACAATGGACTACGCAAGGTGTTCGACACAATGCCCCACAGAGATATTTTCCTCTGGAACACTTTGATTCCAAGGTATTCCTATCTCGTCCCTTGTGAAGAAGCTATATTCACTTACAGAAGCATGCATCGGAGTGGATTGTTACCGGATAGTTACATTTTTACGTCAGTGGTCAGGTCGTGTGGCCTGCTGTCTGCTTCATGTGAAGGGGAAACAAGTTCATTGCAATGTATTTAAGAACGGTTTTGATGTGGATGTGTACATTCAGAGCTCGTTGGTTTTGATGCATGCGCAGAATGGGTAGGCTTCAGATTCTGAACAAGCATTTGGAGACTTACTTGTAAGAAATGTGGTTACTTGGACGGCTATGATTGCGGCTTATGTGCAGAATGGATTTTTAGTGAAGGGATTGAAGACTTTTGCTGAGATGGTGAGTTCTGAGACTAAACCAAATGCTGCAACACTTGTGAGTGTTCTTCTTGCTTGTGCCAGTTTAGAGTATTTGACCTTTGGAATGTTGATTCATGGGTTGGGAGCTAAGCTTGGTGTGGACTTGTATATTTCCCTTACGAATAGTTTAATTGCATTGTATGGAAAATGTGGTAATGTTGAGATAGCTAGAGCCTTGTTTGATCAGATGGAGGTTCGAACACTGGTTTCATGGAACGCAATGATTGCTTCTTATGAACAAAATAACGCTGGTGAGGATGCTATCCAGCTCTTTCGTAAAATGCAGTTAGAAAATATAGATTTTGATAGTGTTACAATGGTGAGTGTTATTTCAGAGTGTGCTGGTCTAGGAGCACTGAGTGTTGGCAAATGGGTATAGTCGCCAATGGGTATAGTCACAGTGGCGAAGCTTGAAGAAAAACGCAGGGGGGCCGAGATTTTTTTTTCCCTATCAGGGGGGCCGGAACTATAAAGTTTTCTCCAAATACGTATAAATTAATACTATTGAGCGAAAAATCGGCCGAATACGTATAAATTAACACTACTGAGCGAAAAATCAGGTGGGGGCCGGGGCCCCCCCGGGCCCTAAGAAAGCTTTGCCCATGGGTACAGAGATAGTGAAAACCAAGGGTTGGAGGCCAGTGTTGCTATTACAAATGCACTTGTAGATATGTACTCAAAGTGTGGGAGTATAGATTTGGCTACAGATGTATTTAATAATTTTCCTCATAAAAGTGTGGTCTCATGGACTTCAATTATCCGTGCGTATGCATCTCATGGGCATGGGAGAGAAGCCATTGATCTCTTTTCAAAGATGATAGATGAAGGAATTAGACCAAATAGTCTTACATTTATTGCTGTTTTGACAGCTTGCATTCAGGATTTGTAGAAGAAGGGAGAAAGCATTTTGAAAGCATGTCAAAAGACTATTTTATCCTTCCTGAGATTGAGCATTGTACTTCGATGGTTGATCTTCTTGGTCATGATGGTAAATTGCGGGAAGCTTATGGATTCACTGAGAATATGCCGATTGAGCCGGATGTTGATGCTTGGGGAGCTTTGCTTAGTGCCTGCAGAATCCATGGAAATCTTGAACTGGCAGAATGTGTGGCACATAGGCTTTGCCAACTCAGCCCTCGAAATGTTGAGGATGTTACAAGACTGAGAAAGTTACTGGATGAAATGGAGGTCAAAAGAATATGTGGGCAGAGTTTAATTAGGTAAACAAAATTTTATGTGTACTTGCTTCATACAACAGAATATATTTATTAATTGGTTTTAATGATCCATACAACAATTTGTTGATGATATACTGCTATCAATAAGGTTAATTCATGTAGGTAAAACAATTTGTTTGTTTAAACTATGAAAGCTGTGTACAGTTTATGTAGTCGAGGTGACTTTTTCATGTGTTATGGTATGTAGCAAAGTAAGTACATTTTATCACGGGACAATTGAGGGCTGGCTAAGTCAACCACCTTAAATCCTATTTTTTGGTACAATTCTTGTGCAGCTATGTTGTTCCTGTGTACATGCACATACACTTGTTCTGCACCTGTCATACAAAAATGTTGGTCAACCACTGTGATTATCCATGGTCAAACTCTCTAAATACGAATCTCACCATCTGATACGGCAAAGTTAATGGCAAAATGTAACATGTTTCTTGCGATGCCCTGTCGGCGTGCGGATTTGGCTACACATAAGTTTGCAATATAACCATATTGGCTTTTGGGCTCTTTTCTCTCTGTGCTGTGAAAAATAGGTGCTTTGACTTTCTCCTGAGAGTCAACTACAATCTTGTCAGTTCATCTGCAGTTATAATTCACATTATGGTTTCAAGATGATGTTTTCGGATATACCCCTGGAAAGGTCTCCCCGTGTAAGAAGGGCCGAATGCTGACATCAAGCGTTCCAACTACACTCTTTAAAACAGTATGTCTCTCATTCCTCGGTTCTTTCTTAACCTAACCAAGATTTAAAGATTTGTCATTATGGAATATTCTTCACAAATAAGCTAAGGGTATTATAAAATATTGGGCTAAAGCTTATACCGTGACAATGCAGGCACTTTTTTGTCCAAGTTTTGTCTCAGACTGGCGTTTTAATGCATTAAACTCCTAATCAAGTGGAAAATTATGCTCAATAAGTCAGTTATGGGGCAAAAAAGTATGCCATAATCATCCTACCTGCTCTGTAAATTTCTTTTTGTAGCTGTCAGCAAATCTGTGTTTTTGACAAGAGTTTAGTATTAGTTGCATTCATCTCTTCCATTTTCTATATTTTTAAGTTTCATCCGAACACGTTATAACATATAAATATGAGAAATTGGATGATTTAAACATATGGAGTGCACATACCTATCATCTGTCCTATTTTCCCAGTGGGTTTCTGCTCTTAACCATGCTGCAGTCTGCCCCAAATGATCAGATAACAGAAACCACTAAAACTTAAAAAATGCATTAAGAGAGAAATATTTGTCTGGTATTTTATAAAATTTCCAGACGATTACCCAATATTCTTCATCAAGTACGGCTTCACGTGCTACAAACTGCCCAAAGTCATGTTTCTTGTATTGAACAAATAACTGATCAGCCTGTTTCCGATCAAACTGAAGATGGGTTTGACTTGTAATTTGTGGTAAATCTTTCTGAAGGTGTAGTGATAATTCTTGTTTCTTTATGTCAGGTGAAGACCTTGAATTCATTGTCCTGTTTCTTTGCAGAATTTAGAAAACAATTGATTGATTGATATAAAGAAATCTGTGATTGAAGAAACTCACAATTTGATTATCCATGGATTGGGAGTTTTTCTGGGTCCATAGCAAGCAGGAATCATGAAGCCAGGTTTGATTCCGATTGTCGTCATTGAGTCTTCCACCTATTTCTCCAATTCCCAGGTATGGTATGGTATGGTATTGGATTGAGGAAGAACATAAATATCTTGAAATTGATTGTTTTTTTTAAATAAAAGCAATGCTAGACAGAAAAGAAGATGAGACAAAGCCAGCAGCATGAAAACATTAAATTATGGTTTGTTAGGAAGATGGTGTGGATTAAAGTACAAGAAAAACTAATAAAAAAAAGATAGAAATGTGAATAATTTATGTTGCCGAACAACAGGGTTGCCTAAAGCTGGGCCCTCCTCAAGTCCAAGAAAGAAACTTGTTTATGAAGTTGGTTGTGGATATGGTGTAGAATTACATATTGATTTGCATTTATTTTTGGATAATTACCACGTGGATCGATGGGGTGGTTATGGAAGTTGAAATAGAAGAAATGATGGTGGTTATGTTTAGGTGGTGTTGGAAGAGGGATATCCAATAATTTGATTTGGCATGTATGGAAGGGAATGGATAGCATTGTTTGGATACCATGTGGATTGCTTTTAGCCACCACTTTTCATTTTAGTATCCCATCCTTCCCTTTATATGATGCCTTAAGACCCATCTATAATATTAGCATAAAATCCTAAATTTTCTAATATGGGGAACCAATATTTTCTCACATTGATAGGATTAAACGTTTAATTTTAACATAAAAAGGTCCGGATGGATGATCCACGGATGATGAACAACACTTTGGGCTTAGTGATGGGTGAATGAGCTGCAAAACTAGAACACTGGTAGCCTCTCTACAGTGAAAGGAGTTTTTTCCATCCGACAAGCTTCGACAGGGGAATAATTATTTGTATGAAATGTAAATAAGAGCTTTGGGACAGAATGACTTGCCTTTTGCTACCGGGAACATATATTTATACTTATCTCATTAGGCGACGTCGTCATCTTGTCACTTTCTTAGTAACTGCCTAGCCACGTCCCATAACCATCACGTTTCATCATCAATGGGAGTGCCTTGTGTCACTTAAGTGGACATTGTGGTGTGATAAACACCGGGACATGGGTCTCCCACGCTTCCCTATTGCATCTGACGCCGATGATCCTTGGTATTGTCCCGAATCCGTACCCGTCTGTCAGAGCTATGTTTTAACATAACGGGGATGCTATCCTTCATGTTGATGGCACATGCACTTTGATCGGATCACACAAACACACAAGAATTGATTGAAACACAATAGAACCCGGGGTATTTTGTGACTAAAACCCTACCTCGTTTTCTCCAATATATTAAAACAAAACCTATGCATTACAATGAACCTAAACCCCCTATTTATACTAAATACATCCCTTGCTAATAAAGAAAATTTAACCTACAAGACTTCTATTCTAAGTAAGAAACAACTCTCATAATTTAATCCTTACCATCTGAAGATAAAACATACCAACAATTAAACAATAAACTAATCTCTATACTAACAACTTTGTAATTCACAAGTTTAGCCCCTTAATAAAGATTGATTTTCAACACATGTCCCCCTAGTTCGATGTTGTATCCGGTCTGCCGTAGAGAATACTGGACTCAGACATGTTTGTTTGCTTGCCATGTTTGCAGGAGAGTATATTCGGTGTAGCATTTGCCATTTTTCGTCTGGTCTGCGAAGGTTAGGTAACTTTTACATGTGGGTGGGAGGCAAGAGCCTTGTCTTATCATTAATCCGTTCCGTTTGTCAGCCACCTAGACCACAATAGAAGTGCGGTCAGTATGTCGCAGTCGCCACGTATCACACGATGAATGGCTAGTATATGGCGCCTGCCACATTTATTTCAAAATTTTGAAGTCCACAACCACATGTCTGTTCATCTAGTAAAAGAAAATATAAAATAAGAGGAATGAAGATTGAAGAACGAGAAATCAGACATCATCAACAACAAACAGAAGAAGTTTGTTTTTCCGTCATTTATTTCAAGCTGAACATTAAATCGAAAACGACGTTTAGCTTGAGAGGATACACTAAGAATATTAGAGAGTGGGTAGTTAGTAGGCATTTTATGTGTATTTGGTCTTTTGTCATGTTTGTATATATACTACTAATGTAGGTAAATTTCAAAAAATGGGAAAGGGAAACACAATTTCACATGGATGAGGTTATCATGGTCGTGTACTCGTGCACAGGGGTGTTCAAAAAAATCCGTATCCGAAACCGAATCCAAATTATCCGAAATTCCGAATCTTAATTATCCAAAAATTCGGATATTTCGGATATCCGATATCCTAAATATTAAATTTTGTATTTTTTTAATTATTTATTTATTATACTATATATAAGGCATGGAGAATGAGAATCCCTAAATCCTATTCCCTGATCGTTTTCTTTCTCCCGCTCCAGGCCTCCAGCCTCCACGCCTCACGACTTCTCTAGATTCCGCCGTCCACGTCTCCGCCTGTTGCCGTTCTACAAGACCACCAGTCCGCCAGCTTCACCCGTTCATCGCCATCTGCCCATCTCCATTGTAAGTTAGAAAGTGTGAATCCTTCCAAGTTATTAATGTGTGATTTGGTGTAACGAATGTTAGTAGATAAGAATATAAATCTGGTGTTCTAGGGTTTTGGGAACTAGCGATCTGCAAATGGATCTTGGTTTCACATATCTAGTCAAACTCAATTTGTTCATGAAATGATTTTTGTTAGGTCACTGACATTTTGTTTTGCTGCAAATCGAAGAACTTGCTATCGGATTCACTTTTATATACAAACTTTACTGGATAAAGTTTGATTTATGTATAAACAATTGTTTATTTGGATATATGTGTGTTTTAGTGTTGAAATTTGGGATCCGATGAAGTTGATTTTGAATATATTTCTTGTGTGATGCAGATCTTCTTTACAAGGATTACCAGGGGACCATAAGTTCACAATCATGACCTATTCACCTACTAGAGTTGTGAGTTGCTTTTTCTATAATTTATTTGTAGATCTGTTCAATTGATTATCGTTTGTGAATGTAATTGTTGTTTATGTGATTATCAAATTCTATTGTTAATGAACTGTCATCCACTTGTAAGAGAGTTGGTTTTTTGATTAATCATTTTTCAGAATCTATAGTTATACATTGCAGCTCATATATGTGTGTTTGTTGCTAATTTGATTTGGGTGTGTTTTAATTGTGTTAAAGATTGAAGCAATGGTAGATTGGCATGGGAAAACCGGAAGAGTTTGATGAAAGATCAAGATTTTCAAGAAGGAAGCAATGTTTTGAATGCTCTTATTTTAAAGATTGAATCAATGTTTTGAATGTTGTTTACCTTTGCATTTGTTTGAATTGTTCTTGTTTTTTTAGTTTGTAACTTTGTATTTGCTGGGACTTGTCTAGAAGTTAGAACTGGTTTTTTTATTCAGAATTCAAACAAAACTTTGCATATTTTCCCCCCCCAGATTTTGGATATCCGAAACACTATCTGAATCCGTATCCGAAATCGGATAGTGAAATCCACTATCCGAAATTTTCGGATATCCGATTTTGAACACCCCTACTCGTGTATAGTGGTGGTTGACAACGGGAAGGGGAGAAGGGTAAGGTTGTAAACGAATCAAACTAACACGAATGAAGGCTTATTCATGTTTGTTTGTTTAAGTTTAACAAAACAAATGAACAAAACAGAACTCTTAAATGAACATAGTTTCTTTGTTCATGTTTGTTCCCTAAAAAAATTTGTTTGTTTGTGTTGTTCATTTAATAGATAAACAAGCGTACATGTAAACACATAAAATATTTTAAAAGAAGTCTCTAAAAAATATTAATGTCAAATATACATAATATTCATTTTCTTATATGTTTGTTCATCTTCAGGCATAACTATATTGTAAAAAAAAACTTAATATATATAATGTTTGCACATAAACAAACACACATGAAGCAATTAGGTACGAAACGCTCACGATGTAGATAAACAAACAAGAAGCTTTTTCGTGTTCATTCATTTGACTACCTTTGAACAATTCATAAATGGTCCGATGAACATTATGTTCGTTTACAACCCTATGAGGGCAATGACGGAGCTTGAAGAAAAACGAGGGGGGGATTTTTTTTCTTATCAGGGGGGCCGGAACTATAAAATTTTTGGCCGAATACGTATAAATTAATACTACAGAACCATGAATACTTGAAAACTTGTTATAACCCTACTCTCATATCCCATCAGAAACTATAGAACCATGAATACTTGAAAACTATTGCATCTTTCTGCCATACAATTACTAAATCTAAAATAAAACTGTAACTTATTTCCTCTTCTTCCCTTTGCAACTTTTAAAAAAAGGAACTACAACTAAATTAGCATCCAACTCTTATCTTTGCCTTCTTATTTTGTATATTTTCACACCCAAGCAAACCACTGAATAAATGACAATCTATTTCATATGCAAAACAACTAGGAAATCATACAGACTTCAAAAAATAAGTATCCTTATCATCCATTAACAAATAGTTCACTTAAATCCTACAATTACTACTTGTTTCCTTTCATATGACTGCAAGAAATTCAAACTTTATTTTTTTTTTTTGATTTTTAACTCTGCCTGAATTTCAGATTTAGGTATTAGAGTTGGGTTATAACAAGTTGGTTATATCCTTCTTTGATTGATAAAAAATTCCTTTTATTATTAGTTGCAACGAAGAGAACATTGTAATTGCAAAATCATTAACTCTATATTTAAATAGATTTGGATATCTTAGGTCATAGTGGGAATTCAGTTGGTTATTTGAACCTGTAGTTATGTAATATAATTAGTTAAAACTTTAAAGGGAATCTGTTGATATTATTAGTTTTATTGGTGTAAGTTTGACATCAAAAGTCAAAATGCAATGGATATTAGTCTAAATGTGAAATCCAAAGACTTCTAACTCTAATCCTCTACAAAGTGGTAGACCCGTCTAGAAAGTGTTACAAATTAATATATGAGTACCTTGTTCATTTGTAGACAAACATTCTTGAAAATTCGATTGGCCTTGAGTTTCAGAAGTCTCATGATCCTCAACATGCTCTTCAACATGGTCATTGAAGTCGGTAGAAGTGATACATAGCCTCTTGCGCCCCATACTGTCAACAAACAAAATCTAACTTACTACACATAACTATCAAGCATAACGTGTTAGCAGTTCATAATGATTTCATCGCATCGGTCTATCTTAAAACCGTAAGCTAAGCTACACTGAAGTAACTAGTTTTTACTATTTTTAGTAGTATATTTCAATATTCATCTAGTCCTTTTATTATATTTGAATCCAATTCTGATAACAAGTTTTTATGTTTACAAAAATATCTTCATCACTTCTTCCCTTAACACACAATTTTTATAAATACAGAATCTGTAATTTCAATATACGGTCCCAAACAACTCTTAAATGAGCCAAAAGAGAGGGTGTCACAGCAGATCTGTTGCTCAACTGGCTAACTAGCTACACAAACATCAACTTGAATAATTTGAATGGTTTCCTCAACTAAACTTGAAAATCTATATTTTCTATGGTTAATTTTTTATTTAATAATAATCTTACATAACAAACAAAATCTAACTTACTTCACATAATTATTAAGCATAACTTGTTAGCAGTTCATAATGATTTTATCGCACCGGTTTATCTTAAAACAGTAAGCTAAGCTACACTAAAGTAACTACATGCGAATAAATGTTTCTTCCAGCTAACCATACTTATATAAATATGTTATAACAGAGTTTTAAATCACATAACGAACCCTAATTCAATTTGAGTGAAAAATTAGGGAAATTAGAGATACCGAAGCTTTGTTGATGATGTAAACAGCTTCTTCAGTGATACGAATATGCTATAATTTGTTTGGACCTGAAAATGATACGAAATTCACCATAATCATAAAGAGAAGATGCTGGCAGTATGCTGCACAACCAGATGTCTGAAAACAAGTCAATTCTAGTTTCTTATTTAAAAATCAATTAATGCTAAATAAATGTTTGAATATGATTAAAAAAAGTTGGTATCTAGCAAATGGATGGTAGTGGACCTAAAATGAAGCTCTAAATTATGCAATCAATACCTTCTTTCCGATCAAATAACACAAATCCGAAGACAAATCCGTGAGCAAAACTCCATTAATCGAACACAGATCCGAAGACAGATCTGAAAACTGAATTGAATAAATAGCAAACGGAGACAGATTTTGAGGACCGCGTTGAGAATTCTGATGAAGAGAAAGAGGCGTACAATACCTTAACGAGTGAAAGAAGGCGTCGATCTGAATCCTCCAAACGCAAGATGTGAAATCTGATTTGAACTCAAAAACTACAATTCAAGATGTGAACTCTGATTTGAACTCAAAACCTACAATTCAAGATGTGAAATCTGATTTAAATGCAAGAGAAAGAGGAGTACAGTACCGGATTTGCCTCGGTAGCCCCAGCCGGATTTCCCTTCATAGCCCTAGCCGTCGCCGTTACTTTCTCCGTCGGATTTCGTGCAATCTCCTTCGGATTTGCCTTCGTAGCCCTAGTCGGATTTGGCAGGTTCGTAACTTCTGTTCTGAGGAGTGAAAATTTAAGACAGGTTCGTACCTTCTGTTCAGCTAATACACTGAAATGAGGCGAAATTTGAAGATATTGTTTTCCTTATTATCATTTTCTTGTGATTTAATATTTAAGAAAAGTAAACTATGAGGTAATTAATGGCACTTAGTAGCAAGTTAAATGCCACTAGAAATCTAAATTAGTAGCACAAAATTTAAAAGCCATTAAAAATGTGTGCCATTAAATGGCTTTTTTTTGTAGTGATAATATTCATTTTCTTATATGTTTGTTCATCTTCAGGCATAACTATATTGTAAAAAAAAACTTAATATATATAATGTTTGCACATACACAAACACACATGAAGCAATTAGGTACGAAACGCTCACGATGTAGATAAACAAACAAGAAGCTTTTTCGTGTTCATTCATTTGACTACCTTTGAACAATTCATAAATGGTCCGATGAATATTATGTTCGTTTACAACCCTATGAGGGCAGTGACGGAGCTTGAAGAAAAACGCAGGGGCGGGATTTTTTTTTCTTATCAGGGGGGCCGGAACTATAAAGTTTTCGGCCGAATACGTATAAATTAACACTACTTAGCGAAAAATTGGCCGAACACGTATATATTAACACGTCTGAGCGAAAAATGGGGGGGGGGGGCTCACTATCCTTTGCCAGGGGCGGGGAGGCCGACCGGCCGGGGCCCGGTCTCATAAGAGGCCCGTAGTTTTAAAAAAAATTTTATATATATATATATATATTTATAAAAGGCCCAACTTGTATTATTCATTTATCTTATTAACCCACTAAAAAATTAAAAATGTTTACTACTTGTATTATTCATTTATCCTATTAACCAAATTAGAAATTAAAAAAAGGCTCACTACTTGTATTATTCATTTATCCTATTAACCCACTTAGAAATTAAAAAAGGCTCACTACTTGTATTATCCATTTATACTATTAACACACTTAGAAATTAAAAAAAGGCCGACTACTTGTATTATCCATTTATCCTATGGTTCGCTTAGAAATTAAAAAAAGGCCTACTAGATTTTCAAACTTATTAAAAAAATAACAAAATAAGTGGGTTGGGCCCGGAGCGGGAAGGGAACTCAGAAGACGCAGGAGGCAGGACGCAAGAACGGCAGTCGTCAGCAGAAGAAGTGAAGAACTGAACTACAGTCGGCTTTGCTTTCTGATTCAAAAACGGTAGCAGAAGAAAAAGGCCACTAGGCTAGAAGCCGCAGGCCAGGGACTGGGTCTGAGGTCTGAGGGACTAATCGAGAAGGCCAGAAAGGCATAAACGAGAAGGCCAGGGAGGGACTAATCGAGAAATCTGTAATCGAGCAGGGAGGCAGGGACTATTCGAGCCTTTATGGTATGAATCGTTAATCGTTATTCGTTTGCTGTAGACTTGTAGTTTTTGATTATGGTTATTGTAGGTTTGTTAATGATAATTGAATATTGATAGTTGATTAATTATTAATCGAGTAGGGACTAATCGAGTAATCGAGCAGGGAGCCGATCGGGAATCGTCGAATCGACTATTCGAGGTATGCATCATGATTTGTTAATCGTTATTCGCTATTCGTTTGTTGTAGTTTTTTATTATGCCATTATAAGTTTATATTATGGTGCCCATTTTTTATTACATGTCCCGGGCCCAAATCGTTTTTAGAATTCTCGGTACCGATTCTGTCCTTCGCCCCTGATAGAGGGACACCAATGTTGGCGAGGGATGGTGACTGGCCGTGGGAAAGGCTCTCTCACCACAGCCTTGCTTTTAGGGAGATGTTGATAACATGGGAACTACCACATAAACAAAAACAGATAAGTTGTCAGTCACACTATTGGTTGAATCCAGTTGACGGTACAGTTTGAACATACAATATGAGCGGTTTGATACATTATATAAATCTATAATAATTTATAATTTGTCGAATACAGATTTTACAATCAAAGTTAAAGAAAACATAATTATTTATTTTATGTTGCACATATGTTTTACGTTTTAAGATGAGTTTTCATGTCCTCGGACTCTTTCTGGTTCATCTCTACATCTGCCATGGATTCCTCTGCAACCGTTTTATATTCTCTCACCCAACACCAATTTGCACAACCAGTCAGACACAAAACACACACTTGCAACATAAACATCGCCATCAAAACCCCACATTCCAACCTCCCTAGAACCATCACTTCTCTGGGGTCTCTTGCTGATTTCATCATCAAAAGAGTTGATTTTTCCTTTGTAAAAAGGGTTAAAATCGCAAGCAATTGGGCGGCCAACGAGGCGATGACAAGTGTGACGTGGGTAACGAAGCAGAAACGAGTGTAAAACCCAATGAAAGATGAGAGGAGGGAGATGGAAGAGACTATGATCATCCCCTGTTCAACGTTTATATTTTATGATTGTGTTTCTTTCGTCTTCATTTTCAATTGGTTATTTGGCTTTTGAAATTTGAATTTCTAAATGGTTAAGTTCCATATAATGACAATTTACTTTTACTTTTGTCTCAATACGAAATATGTCTTTTTTTTTAATTACAAATACGATCACCAAACTTTCAATTTTTATTCTATTAGTTAAAGCGAAAAATAATTATCTAATTTTTTGGCCCGCTAAACTATAAACATATATATAAATTTATTAATATGACGGTGATTGTAACAACAATAAATAAAACAAAATTATTGTAGCAAAATGTTATGTTTTACATAGTTAAACACATCACGAGTCACTTTCAGAATTTTTGTATTACCAGAGCCGAGGTGCGAAGCACACCGCTTCACGAACGCAAACTGATGTGACAACATTTATACATATTTTACATGCATAATCATCCTCATGTTTGGTTGATTTCTGAGCAATTACATTGGAATTAGGCCTAAATTGGTTTCTTTGAGATAATTGTTTGATTCTAAATTATGTTAATAACTTTGTTTGATTCTAAATTACGTTTCTAAACTCACAATATTCACTTTGAAAACACGAATCCAAACACTTGCAAATAATTAATTTTAGCTACAAAATGTGACATTTCTTGAACTAGTCTTGAAATGTGAAACCTTAATGTACCAGTAATGAGAAGTATATAAGTGTATTATCAATTGTATTCTCTTAATGATTCAGCCCGTGTAATACACAAGTAATTTCTAACCTAGTATCATTATATAACTTATTTAGTAAAATCTATTTATTGTCTATGACCTTGTAGTGTAGTGTATTAGTGTTTTGTCCCGTACAAAAGTGAAAAGTGGTTTGAAATTAAATCTTGTAAATATAAGTTTGTGGTTTTAGTAAAAGTTGTTAAAAAAGTAAAATCAAATTATAAAATGATATTGAGATTTGAGAAATGAGAATATATGTGTAATCATCCATTCATTATTCATGGGGAAATAGCATTGTGGGC
The DNA here is from genome assembly GCA_023525975.1 of Smallanthus sonchifolius. NCBI lineage: Eukaryota > Viridiplantae > Streptophyta > Magnoliopsida > Asterales > Asteraceae > Smallanthus > Smallanthus sonchifolius. The sequence continues at coordinate 24,342,002 of CM042018.1, read as the reverse complement.
TAGGAGTTACTGGGCAACGCGGGATTAACTGGCTTCGTCCTAGCCCACTGAGGGATGAAGGTTTGTCATTGTTCGTTTGTCACACAATGAGACACAAATCGGTGGGGAACATGTCGCTCGTCGACCGTCGTCTTCTTTAATATTCTTTTGTAGTTTGAAGAGGTAACGTGTGATTTGTGATGATGTGGAAACCAGATAATGGTTTAAGGAATGAAGATGGAATGATTAAAAGAAGTATCTCGGATCTATGCGGTCACAAAGATGCAAAATAACAGAATATGGGGACTATGTGTAATGGATTTAGGGCAAGGATGGTGTGTAGGATCACATGACTAGAAGATTCTATGACGTGTCATCATGATTTAGGGTGCTCGGTTCATAATGACCAACATAATGTCGTATAAACAGAGCTATATGATCCTTGTAAAAGGCATGTTATCATTTATACTTGAATACAATAATAGAAAGTTACTCTCGATTCCTAAATTTTTCTCTTCTGAATTACTTATCATATTCATAGATTGAGAATGGCACTAGTGTTGTAAAGCATAGTTAATAGCCGGTCACCATACTATAATTCACGATCGATTAAACAATATCGAATACTACTACCGGGTGTACCTATGAGTTATGAAAGTACAAAATATAAGCGTAGGAGTTCACTTTTATATAGATGATAGTGTACGTAATATACATGTAGTTAGATTTAACAAAGAATCAAATAGTTCAATCTAAAACAAAATCTCATTTTAGTCATAAAACTAAGTCAATTCTAGTTTTATAAGGTTTTTGTCTGTTCCCGTTTTATATTTTTCATTAAAAACCATATAAAAGAAAATGTCGGCTGACACAATTGCTACCGTTCAATGTTTACTCATCTTTCTGCACAAGGTACAGCCCAATATAGCATGGTTTTAGATTTTTTTTTTCTATATAATCTGTAACACCTCGAAAATTCATATAGAATATAAGGGCTAAAAATATTAGGAATTGAAGTTCAGGGGTTAAATTACAAATATACCAATGATCAAGGGTTAAAAATGAAGAATTCTGGAATTTGGTCGATGTCGGACGTCGGTCCGATATGTGGAGAGCAAGGAAATCGGGAGAATCAGACGTGTGTTTGATGACTCAGCTCGAAGTCGGACCTATATGCTCCTATATGTCGGTCCGACATGGGGATGTCGGACTGAGATGCTCCTATATGACGGTCCGATATGTGCGCGCTACGCAAAATAAGCCGCCATAAGGGATGTCGGACCGAGATGCTCCTATATGTCGGTCCGACATGAGTCCAAAGTTGCCCTATAAATAGATTTCGAATGCCAGAGCTTTTGGAACATCAATCACACACAAAAACACACTCAAACACACACACTTAGTCTAGGGATCCGTGCCAAGGTGCCGGTACGCGTTCGGAAGTCCAGTTTCTAGCGTTTCGAATTCAAATAGCCGTAGATAGTTCCGAGGTAAGGTTCCGACAACCTAGTTACTTATCATTAAGTTTTGATTGTATATTATTAAGTTTATTATAGATCTTAATTAAGAAATATTAGCAGTTAAATATACGTCGAGATGTTGTCCAAGGTGTTTGACATATTTTTGATACGATATGCTGAAATACTGTCCAGGTGAGTGCCTCTGAATTGAAATATGTATTGATTTACACAGTTGTTATTTGAAATATTCTTGATGTATCCGTTGCAAGTTTTGCGTATACCTATGACCCGAATGCTTTGTTCGTAGAAGAACGTTGAGCATTAATCACTTAACCTTTATTTGGCCATTTTCGTAAATGTAAATGTTTGATACAAGTTTTGAAAGAGATCAAGTATTCACCTTGATAATAGGAATAAGCCTCTAACATTATAAAGCTAGCTTCTTATTCTTCTAGCGTACCAGCACTTCTACAAGCGTTTCTTCTTAAACCGAGCGCTAAAAAAATCAGGAGTTGGACCGGGATCGTTGGGAATGGGCTAAGGATCTCCTGGGACAAGTTTTGAGAGTTGGATTCGAGTTTGATATGAGAAAATTGACTGAGATCGTCCAACTATTTATAGGCTGAGTTTTAACTCATGTCGGACCGATATCAAATGGATGTCGGTCCGACATCCAGCTATGCCCATGTCAGCCCTAAACGTCAACATCTGATTGGACCGCAAATATTTTGGGTTCATATCGGAGCGATATGTGAACCATGTCTGTCCAACATTACGACACGCGTCAGATTCTAGGACTGAGTCATAGGACACGTGTCAGCACCATAAATTGCGGCTAAAGGGAGGTTGTCGGACCGTTATGTATTGATGTCGGTCCGATAACCGACTCTATGTTCAATTGCGGACCAATATGAGAATAGATGTCGCTCCGAGTTCTGACTATGTTTCGATTCGGACCGATATGAAAGGAGATATCGGTGTGATATCTGACCTATTTCCAGAATTTTCATTTTTAACCCTAGACTTTGGTATTTACACAAGTCCTTATAGATTCTAACCTTGGCATTTCTTAGACATTTTTATGGTACGTGTTACATATATAAAGGGAGAGGCTCCCTCAAGTTCGCCACCCCTTAGGTTCGCCAGGCCCGGCCCATCGTGCCTCGTTTGTTCCGTTCGTTTGGTTGTACGACCCGTTTTTATTGTCATCGCTTTATTATTTTTTTTTGGATGTTACAAACGGTCACCGGTTAAAATTCTATGAGGGAACTATGGACGAAGAACAAGAGGAAGAAACTGTTTTTACAAAAGACGGATAGATTTAGAATCGGGTCGCCAAAGACCCGTAAATAAACTCGGCATTTGTATATATAAATTTTCTAACACATTGCAGCTAATATTTTCATGGCTCAGGTACACCCTTTCTTTTTAATAAACGTTGTAAAAAAATTTACTACTGAAAAAGTTTGACGCGGGGCCGTGCCAAACCCAAGCACGCCCCGTGCTAAACTCTGTCGGCAGAAACCATTTTAACCTTTTTATCCACTCATTCGACGCACCCCGGCCGTTTCTCTCTTAAAAATCTGCGATGTTCATGAATTTCATCTTCATTTTCTTAGTTCTTCAATCAAAAGACATTGGGCTTGGTGGCAACATATTTTTTAATATATAGCTAATCATACTTCTCATATGGTTTACCAAAACAAAAAAATATATAGTAAAATTTAAGAGCATAACTGCTGTAAATAAACATTTCTATTAGCTTCTAAACAAGTATCATAACGTTTGCCTAAAAGTGAGTAACACAAAACTAAGCATAAGTTATTCATAAATATTGTTAACATCTACTACACATATCGAGCTTTAATGCCTTTCTGTTGGCAGTATTGCGTGCATCGCTCAACTGGTCATGGTACCCACTCAATCATTCTTAATATGCATAGAAACTCGATCGACATTAAATATATTCTTACACAAAAGTGTCCGTACATGCATCGAGACTCTAGCTCATAGACGTCCTTCCAATGAGCTTAATGACCGTGGAACGAGCCCTTTAATACGACGCTCATGTGACGAAAAACTCAATCGTCATCAAATCTACTAAAGTTAGATAAATAGTTGACATGTTAGATTATTAATATAATACAAGATGTGAAAATGAATTCATATCACCTAAACTTACCCACCTCCTAAGAGCCTAAGAGGCCATCGATGCTCAGGTTGTACAAGCTCTACATCATACTGGGAAATTGAGTTTTTTTTACTAGTTTTACAAAAGCTAAACAAATGGTTACTCGGTTCCTCATTTATTTGTGGTTCCCCAATGAACCTCATATATATATATATAGGGTTGGGTTCATGAAAACTAGAAAACTCTCCCCTCAATCTTTAAACCATAATAACTTTTTCATATATTATTATTATTTTTTTAAAATTACACCAATTAATTAAGCTTTTTTTAATTTTTAATTTTAGTATAATATTGCTATATAAAAAATAAAAAATCAACATATTAGACTTTTTCGATACTACATATATCGAGCTTTAATGCCTTTCTGTTGGCAGTATTGCGTGCATCGCTCAACTGGTCATGGTACCCACTCAATCATTCTTAATATGCATAGAAACTCGATCGACATTAAATATATTCTTACACAAAAGTGTCGGTACATGCATCGAGACTCTAGCTCATAGACGTCCTTCCAATGAGCTTAATGACCGTGGAACGAGCCCTTTAATACGACGCTCATGTGACGAAAAACTCAATCGTCATCAAATCTACTAAAGTTAGATAAATAGTTGACATGTTAGATTATTAATATAATACAAGATGTGAAAATGAATTCATATCACCTAAACTTACCCACCTCCTAAGAGCCTATGAGGCCATCGATGCTCAGGTTGTACAAGCTCTACATCATACTGGGAAATTGAGTTTTTTTTACTAGTTTTACAAAAGCTAAACAAATGGTTACTCGGTTCCTCATTTATTTGTGGTTCCCCAATGAACCTCATATATATATATATAGGGTTGGGTTCATGAAAACTAGAAAACTCTCCCCTCAATCTTTAAACCATAATAACTTTTTCATATATTATTATTATTTTTTTAAAATTACACCAATTAATTAAGCTTTTTTTAATTTTTAATTTTAGTATAATATTGCTATATAAAAAATAAAAAATCAACATATTAGACTTTTTCGATACTACATATATGTAGTATCATTATACTACATGATGATATGCATATATGTAGTATCATCATATTGCATATATGTAGTATTGAATAAATTCGACACGTTAAAAAAGTTTCTTTTTAATATAGCAATATTATATTAAAATTAAAATTAAATAATGCTCGATTTTATGATGTAATTTAAAAAAATAATAACGTATGCAAAAGTTATTATGGTTTAAAAATTAAGGGGAAAATAGTTTTCTAGTTTTCTCACGAACAATGAGTTTTCTCTTGAACCTCTTCCTAAATATATAGCTCTTTTATTAGTGTATTTACCTAATACCGATCATTTATCCTAAAAAAATTTAGAAATTAATCCACTGATTGTAGTTTATAAAATCCCTAATAATCCTTAGTCTAATAAATCACTAACTATTATGCCACGTGTCCTTTTTCTATGCACCTAATTTTGGGTTTTCCGCCTCTCTTCTCCTTACAATCAATCCATTTGATTCCTAAAATTACTTCCCGGATTTCATCAATTAATTTTCATTCAAACTTCGTTTTTATTCTTTTTCTATGCATCCAAATGAATTTAAAAAAAGTATAGAAACTTTATAGTTTTGTAAGAAAATAGATTATTGTTCATATCCCTTAGTTAACAACTTTGTTTGATTCTAAATGATGTTTCTAAACTCGTAATAATCACTTTAAAAACATAAATCCAAACACTCGTGGATAATTATTTTTAGCTACAAAATGTGACATATTTCTTGAACTAGTCTTGAAACATGAAACATTAATGTACCAGTAATGAGAAGTATATAAATGTATCAATTGTATTCTTTTAATGATTCAACCTGTGTAATACAAAAGTTTCTAACGTAGTATCATTATATAACTTAGTTAGTAAAATCTAATTATCGTCCATGGCCTTGTAGTGTAGTGTATTAGTGTTTTGTCCCATACAAAAGTGAGAATGGTCTGAATTTAAATCCTGTAAATATAAGTATCTGGTTTTAGTAAAAGTTGTTAAAAAGGTAAAATCAAATTATAAAATTATATTGAGAATATATGTGTAATCATCAATTCATTAATCATGGGGAAATATCATTGTGGGCTAGGAGTTACTGGGCTACACGGGATTAACTGGGCTTCGTCCTAGCCCACTGAGGGATGAAGGTTTGTCATTGTCCGTTTGTCACACAATGAGACGCAAATCGGTGGGGAACATGTCACTCGTCGTCATCTTTAATATTCTTTTGTAGTTTGAAGAGGTAACGTGTGATTTGTGATTGATGTGGAAACCAAATAATGATTTAAGGAATGAACATGGAATGATTAAAAGAAGGATCTCGGATCTATGCGGTCACAAAGATGCAGAATAACAGAACATGGGGACTATGTGTAACGGATTCAGCACGAGGATGGTGATGTAGGACCACATGACTAGAAGATCCTATGATGTGTCATCATGATTCAGGGTGATCGGTTCATAATGACTAACACAATGTTATATAAATAGAGCTATATGATCCTTGTAAAAGACATGTTATCATTTATACTTGAATACAATAATAAGATTTTATTCACGATTCCTAAAATTCTCTCTTCTCAATTACTTATCATATTCATAGATTGAGAATGGCACTAGTGTTGTAAATCTGGTGTTATTTCCGTGATCATTCATAGTTAATGGCCAGTCACCATACTTATAATTCACGATCGATTCAACATGTAGTTAGATTTAACAAAGAATCAAATAGTTCAATCTAAAACAAAGTCTCATTTTAGTCATAAAACTAAGTCAATTCTAGTTTTTATAAGGTTTTTGTTTGTTCCCGTATTATATTTTTCATCAAAAACCATACAAAAGCAATTGTCGGCTGATACGATCGCTACCATTCAGTGTTTACTCATCTTTCTGCACTAAGGTACAACCCAATATAGCATGGTTTTATAGTTTTTTTTATATATAATCAAGGTTGCCCTAGGATTTAAACAAAGGCGGCACCAACAGAGCTGGTCCGGGCGCTTGTTGTGTCCGGTCGCGAGTAGCGGTGACATCAGCCTTATCATTGCTGATGTGAGCTTAATTTATTAAAAGATTTTTTTTTTGTTTTTTTCTCAGGGTTTTTTTTTTCAGAATTTGGCATCTCATTTTTTCTACAAAAAGTTTCAGAACTGTTATTTCTTTTTGCCTTTTAACGCGGCTCAACGCGCAGGTTTTAACACTAGTTGAAGTTTAAAAATTATAAACTCCTATATTTTTTTGGTAAAAAATATAAAAACTAGAGTACATATTAGGATGGGGAGAATATCTTTCTCATTCGTTGAATTCTTAAGTTCTCTCTCCTTGACATCAACACCTTATCAGTTTTTTTCTAGACCCTCCCTAACCATCTATAAACCTAGAGTATCTATCTTTCTTCATTCATAAACCATTTTAAATAAGATAAACAAAAAGATACAGAGATAGAGTTGTGAAAATGGAGAGAGATGCGGTATGAGTTTGGGGAGCACACCGGTCGGGGAAGATATGTTGTCGTACTGAGGGGCGGGTCGGTATTCCCGCCGGTACCGTCCCATATTTCATCCCACCCCGTTTTGTACCGAAGGTTCTCCTCCACCCTTACATATTTACATTGATCATCTGATTTTATATAAATGTAAATATGCTTCTCAAAAATACAAAGGAATCCATGATCAATCTATAAAATGGAAAAGGTATATATTTTAATACCAGATAAAAATATTAGATATTAATGAAAAAAAATGTGGTAAGGTTATTTTAGTACAACTTTAATGCAAGGTTGTACATATTAAAAATTTAAAGAAAGGTTGTACATAGTACCAATTGCATCAATGACCCTGTGATTTGATCATGCATTTTTGACTCATATGTTTTAAAATTTATGAACTTGACCAAAATTTTTGTGACCTTATTGCACCTTTAACCCATGACATTAATACCAGTTACCTTTTAACAAAAAAATGAGTTCATTTGCCATCCCCTGTTTAACGTTTATATTTGATTGATTGTGTTTCTTTCGTCTTCATTTTCAATTGGTTATTTGGCTTTTGAAATTTGAATTTCTAAATGGTTAAGTTCCATATAATGACAATTTAATTTTACTTTTGTCTCAATACGAAATATGTATTTTTTTTAGGAACAATTACATATATCCCTTTAAAAAATTCATTAATTACGTATATATCCAGCTCAAAATTTTATTTATTTATATCCACTTCATTATTACAAATATACACAACTGGATGATGGAATCGATCAGAAGCGACCTTAATGATGGAATCAATCGGTAGTTGGAATCAATCGGTAGTGGTAATCAGAAGGTTAAGGCTGGGATCAATGTAATAAGAATAGTCGTATTTATTGTAAGGTTAAAAGATTAATTTTATAAAAAAAAGAGATATATGTAATTTAACATTAGGGTTGAGTATATATGTAATTAAGGTTGAAAATAAACGGATATATGTAATTCTACCTTTTTTTAATTACAAATACGATCACCAAACTTTCAATTTTTATTCTAATAGTTTAAGCGAAAAATGATTATCTAATTTAAAAAATAAAATAAAATTGATTGGCTATATGGATAAAGAGGTTGCTTCATGCGTCTAGAGGGCTGTTTTTAACATTTCGAATGTCCAGTATGATTAGTTAAAATGAGCTCCTAAACTATAAACACACACATACACACCCACACACATAGAGAAAAATGATCAAATGTATTAAAATAAGATGAAAATAAATGTGTGATCATAATTTGATTTTTTGATATATGAGTTCACATTTGATTCTTACCCTATATATATAGGGTAGGGTTCAAATGATAACCAAGTTTATAGGTGAAAACCATGATAACCAAATTCCAACCAATCAAAATTTTTCTTTATCATTTTTTATTTTTTATTTAAAAAATTAATAAGGTAATTTTAACACCCCTTAATTTTGGTATGTTTTTAAAATTCCTTATTTATCTCCTAAATACCTTAAACACATGTATTTTGAATCTCCTCTTTATCTCATTATGTATCCTTCATAAGTAATTGTCAATTATCATGCATGTATATGTGGCCATTCTGATATCATTTCCCCTGTTCGATAAAGATGCTTATGATCAATTTGGCACGTGATGTCGTGATTTATGTGGTTAAATATATTCTGTTTAGAGTTATACAAAATCAGGTTTTAAATTTGTAAAATTAAAATGATAATTACTTCAATTTAAAGCACACACAAATAGGCAAGTGTAACTATAGCAGCATAATATAGTCTGAGCAAGAACCAATTATCGAACCATGGACACGGATTCCTTACTCAACCCTTGCTATTGTTTGACTAGGATAATAAGTTAGAAAAGGGGTTTTGTTTAAAGAAAGTAAAAAGGATAAGAAACGTAATTAGAAATATTATCTCGTTTAAGGTGTTACTCCGGTTGTTATCACTTGTTAATTAACGTTGTATTTTTGTAAGATTGGTCATAGTTACTAGTACCAACCCCTTCGATAAGGGAGTTAGTATTTCGTAACGAAACATTGGATACGGTCGGCCAATTGGATGCACGGTCGTGCAAAACACCCATTTATTGCACGTGAGGGAATCTGGCAGCTTTGTAGAGGACATGGGAGCAGGAATGGCTTTGCACGGCCGTGCATTGCCTATTACAGCTCCCTGTTGACTTTTTGACCTACTCTTTTGACTTCCTGGGTCCTGGTTCGTTCAATTGACTTCTAGAGGCTGATTTTCCCTTGATTTTGAGTGATTTCATCTTGTTTTTTCAATCCTAGGACAATTATCCTGTTGTAACACAATTGAATAGATTAAGTATTAATTCTCATCATTTTGTCTATAATTATGATTAAAATGGGAATAATTGTACATGTAAAATATATATAAATGATGGCAAATCATAACACCCCATACTTAAACTTTGCTTGTTCTCAAGCAAAATCATGCATGATTATACCCATAGAATAAAACATTGATTTAATGTTAATCTAAAGCTTTTGCCCCAAATGGTTAAACGTCTTTACTAACACTAATAACTTGATGCTTGTACCTTTCGAGTGTTTCTCCACAATAGGGTAGTAAGCCTAACATACTTGATGGAACTATGATTATGCATAAAATTACAGTCTCACAAATATTCACTCAACACTCGGGTTTAATATATGAATAATGTATGTCAATAAGAATACTCAATGCTATAATTAAATCCTTGCGTAATCATAGGTTTGAAATAAAAATCAAATCTCCATCAATTGACATAAAATATGTGCATAAATCAGGAGGGCTTTGTAAAGGGTTGTAATGATTCGCTTAGGGTTAGAATAGGAAATATTTAGGAAAAATGGCTAAATATTGAAAATCTGACTTGGCTTAATGATTAAAAGGTAAGTAAACTCTTTATTAAAATTAGATTAGATATTGTGACTAATCTAAGGACTCCTTTAAGGTCAAATTGTCAAGACCAAATCCCTTCCTTTATGAATGCAAACTTCTTCTTATTTTGAAGCATCCGCTACTATCAATCCCCCATAGATCATTCGGCTGTTTATTCATAATACATCCATTTTTTGATCAACTTTGCATACTTCAATTTTTCGAGTAAGTTTGATTTTCTTTTGATGAGATTTATTTAATGCTTTGGGCGAGTACGTATTTCTTATTGTTGCCCCTTCTTTTCATAATGACTTTTCTTTTCCCTTCTTTTTTGTAGCAAATTAGAAATCGAACGAGTTTCATTCTTTGAACATAATATGAATCTTTAAACTAGTGGCGGATAATCATTACTTAAATCATAGCCAAGTCGATTTTTAACTAAAAGGGTTAAGAGGATAAAATGGATAATTTGTGGATTTGAAATTTGGGTTTAGAAATGAAAAGGGTTTAGACTCAAAGTGGCTAACTAGGGGTAATATTTAGGGTAGGAAAAAGGAAAGGCTTAAAGAAAATGGTTTAATCCTAATGCGTCAATCATTTTTATGCATTCTTTTATTACATGATCTTGAAATGTATGTTTTACACAAGTTCTATCATGCATAACAATAATTAGCAAACACTCTATCAAACGAAATAAGCATATGAAATATGTATGTGTATATATGATAATGCTCGAATACGCTCAAATTCTCATATGAAACGAAGGATAGGGGGTATAGAAGTAAAATGTGCATAAACTTATTTCTTTCTTTCTGTTGTGCTTTCTAATCTTCCCTATTTGTTTCCTTGATTCACTTCAACGGTATTTCAAATTACTGTTTTTATAAGACCGTTTATTCCAAATGATTTTTAAAACTTTTTTCTTTTAGATTATTTATGAAGCTGCCAAACTTTGAGATTAATCAACATTTATTATGCTTAATCAAAAGTTGTTATACCTGCAAAAATAATTTTTGAAAATGTTTTAATTCTTTTATATGTTTAATTATGAATCATGCAAGCGTAGTGCTTAATTAGGACAAAATTAGGATGCCGATGTATTGGTGAGCTTCCTAATATAACATCCTATACTTAGAATTTGACAATGTTCTCATTGAATGAAAATCTACTATGTAGTAAATGTCATGGATAAAATAAGGGTGAAAAGAAACTAAAACTCCCCTGATGATACGTCATCATCATGCGTATGGTCGATTTCCTTAGCTGCCGAAATTGTGCTCCAAAATTCATTCCAAAACCTGTATGTTCCTGGTATGCCATGCAATGCTCAACATATAAAGTAAGTAATAAAAAGAAATTAAACTAATATTCGCCAATTAATGGCGACCGAATAAGGTTGGTGGCGGTGCCACCATGTCAACGGTTACCCTGGTATCCGGTAAAAATGGTATTGTATTTAGTCAACAAACAAACAAACAAACCATTGTCAAGAGTTAAGAACCACAAACTTCATCAGAAAAGAACCATTGTGGTTAAATATATCTTGTTTAGAGTTACATAAAATCAGGTTTTAAATTTTTAAAATTAAAATGACAATTACTTCAACTTAAAACACACACAAATAAGCAAGTGTACCTATCGCAGCGTAATATAGTATGGGTAAGAACCAAGTATCGAACCATGAACACATAATCTTTACTCAACCCTTGCTATTGTCTGACTAGGATAATAAGTTGGAAAAGGGGTTTTGTTTAAAAGAAAGTAAAAAGGATAAGAAACGTAATTAGAAATATTATCTTGTTTAAGATGTTACTCCGGTTGTTATCACTTGTTAATTAACGTTGTATTTTAGTAAGGTTTGTCTTAGTTACTAATACCAACCCTTTCGATAGGGGAATTAGTATTTCGTAACGGAACAGTGGATACGGTCGGCCAACTATTCATAATAACTCTCTGGATCCTTCTATAATTAATAGTATATGTTCGTTTACGTTTTAAAAAAAACGGAATGTGCGACTAATTTTAATTTTTTATGAATGTTCCGATATAATTTTTTTTAAACGGGGTTGTATTCAGAATCAAGTATATTTATTTTTGTATTGTAGGCTATAGCGAGCGACGTTGACGTTGCGTAGCCGTGACAAACCAACCGCTTATGAGCGAAAAACATCATTGCCGGTATTTTCGTATTATCGTAAACGATGTCGGTGCTCACTTTTATGGTTTTCGACTAGCCAAACAGATAACGACCAAACTCCTCCTGCATAATGCGTGGAAAAAACTACTACGCTCCCGCATCGAAGCGCGGATAGAATACTACTTATCACAGAATAAAGTTGAGAAGGTTCTCCGAATTAGGGATGGCAATGAGTCGGGTTTGGGACGGGTTTAGGTAATCCCAACCCCATACCCGGTTATAAAATCTTATCCCATGCCCGAACTAAAAACCCGCCAGGTTTCTATCGGGTAATTACCCATCGGGTATACCCGCGGGTTTCGGGTAAACCCGTTAGTTTCTAAAAAATACCCGTTGGGTATACTCGACCTAAACCCGTCGGGTATCTACCGGGTATACATAAAAATTGTAACTAAAATAAAAAAAGAAATAAATAAAATCATGTTGGGTATATACATTTAAAATAAATACGGTATATATACTTAAAATATATACGATATATATACTTAGAATAAATAAAAAAAAAAAAAAAACTTCGTCGGGTATATAATCGGGTAAACGGGTATACGTTATCGGGTAATTGGGGCGGGTAAACGGGTATATCACCATATCCCATACCCGTCCCAAACCCGCGAAAAATTTCAAAAGTAATCCCAAACCTGGTCCCATACCCGATTACCCGATCTCATACCCGTGCCAAATGTTTCGGGTTTCGAGTTTCCTATCGGGTTCGGGTTTCATCGTCATCCCTACTCCGAATACTTTTCAGTATGATATACAATCCTTTTTAATTTTACGGTACTAAGTTACATACTAGAGATTTTATCAAAATTTGTCAATTTAATCATTCTATATTTTTCCTAAAATAAATAAATGATAATGCCATATACCTGCAATCAGATTTAATAGAGAGTCAAATAGTATCATCTAAGACAAAATCTCATTTAGTGGAATGAAAGCTTTAACACTTCTCATAATAAAGGTCTTGAGTTCGAGTCTTACATAGAGCAATTATTCGGGTTGAGCTAAGGGTTTTTTCCAGTTGTGAATTTTCTCATATCTTAGGTTACACCCGATTTAAGTAACATCTATCTCCCAAAAAAAACTTGGTGTCTGCTTTCAAAAAAAAATCTCATTTTAGTTATAAAACTAAGGCAGGTCTAATTTTGTAATGTTTTTTTGTTTGTTCCCGATATACATATGCATTAATCACGTTTACTCCATGTTTTAGTTTAAACATTATAAAGTACTTTAAAAAAAATAGAAACGAGTGTATACATAGGAGAAAGTGAATATGGTGCTGTTACGCATCTAATTTGTATGCGAAACCCATCAAAACTACGCCGTTTTGGTTAAAATTAATTAATATTTAATTTAAATCTTTCTATTTTTACAAAACTCAGTCTATCAATCTCTAGCTGCCTATTGCTCTTGCTCTCCCAAGATCTCATCGTCAAACCAACTTCGTTGCACCTCAATCTCCTTAATTGACATCCATTTGATTTTTCAACTACAATTTTTGGGGTTATGCTATTACACCAATTTAAAATTTTAAACAGGACTATTTTTTTTTAAATAGAGTTTACACAAGTTATATATCTACAACCATAGTAGGGGGAATCCATCAAATTTCTAACCTCTATAAACCAATTTAAAATACCCATTTGGTAATTAGTTCCCACAAGGCTAACAGTAACCAATTATCTTTGGCTATACATTGCTCAAACTGATTGTCCCAGTTTCTTTTATTTCCACTATTACAGTATGGTAGATGTGTAACTTATATACTTGTTTCCAAGAAGAAAAAACCCCCTCGTAAATGTAATTTTGTCTCGTAAACCAAGATTGTCATACCTTTGATCCTTTTTCTGATAGAAATAAAAACAGTAGATGGGATGTTATTTAAGGAGATTGAGGTGCAGGGTTGTTTGGTGATGGGATCTTGGGAGAGCAGGAGCAATAGGGAGGTAAATTCATGGAGATTGATCGATGTGCTTAGTTTTGTAAAATAAAAAAGATTTGAATTAAATATTAACTAGTTTTAATCAAAATTAAGTTTTGATGGGTTTCCCATACAATTTAGATGGCTAACAACACCATATTTACTTTCCCCATATATAATATACGTTTTTAGCGTGTTTTATTTTCTATTAATTTCGTTTTCCTTTAATAACTTTCGTTCGTTAAGTTTTTAAAAATACGGAGTGCGCAGCTATTTGTACTTTTTTTTGTCAACGTTCCGATATAATTTCTTTTTTACAACGGAGTTGTATTCAAAATCTAGTTTCTTTTATCGTTTCCTATAGCGAATGCCTTTAATTACCGTTGTGGTACCGTGACGAGCCGAAATTATTATGGGTGAACAGTATCATTGTCGATATTGGTATTACCGAAACATGTATCGGTATTCGCCTTATGGTTTTCGACGACCCGAACCGGTAATTTTTTAATTTGTTTTTTCTCTTTTTTATTATTTAGTTTTATGTTTCCTTTCTATTAACAATATTTTTACGTTGCGCCTATGTTTTCGTTTAAATTTTATTAACGATGGGCCCAACATCGTTTTCTATGATAACTTTCATTGTTAAGTTTTTTTAAATAACGGAATGCGCCGTTTTCTTAAATTTTTTGTCAACGTTCTGGTTTAAATTTATTGAGGACGGAGTTGTATTCAAATTCGAGTTTTTTTGGTATCGTATGCTATAATGAGTCTGTGATTCTATGTAAGTTTTATCCACGCAAACGAGTCAAACCAATAACGACCAGACTCCCGCCACGAAACGCGGAGGGTAAAAACTAGTTACATTTATGATCAGATTATATAAGCATAAAAACTAGTCTCAAATTATGATCCTAGCTGCAATCAATTGAATCTGGGAACATATGTGATCACTATAACATCACAAACAGTACATGAAGTACTAGGCATTCCTATGGGAAAGGTGCAGTATGGAAAATTGAAAAACCCTACAATGAAGGATGTAGTTATTGCAGAGTTTAGAAACCAATTTGATATTGCTGATAAACCGCCAACATCAAAAAATCTTTTTGATCATTTGAAAGTTTGTAAAGATGCAGGAAACTGAACTTCCTTGTATTATTCATTACAATAATGGGGGAGATTACACAAGGTTCAACAGTCAATATGAAGTTCCTTCCAAGATTAACAACGAGGGTGGATATAAAGTCTTTTGATTGGTGTACCTTTATAATTTGTTGTTTAAACAAAACAACAAGTAAATGGAATGGAGTACAACACTTCAATGGCCCTTTAACATTTCTGACGGTATGTTACTTTGTACTGCTTTAAGTGTATACATGAACTGTTTTAGTTATTATGGCACTAAAATTGTAAAATACTAACCTTATTATATTTGCGAAAACAGTTGTTATATGCTCAGGAAAGATACAAGAGAACAAATCCAGGAAAGAAGCAGATCCCAGCAATATCATTTTTTGAAAATGATATCATCAACAAACTTAGTGCTGATGACAAAGAAAAAGAAAAAGAAAGAGAGGTGGAAACTTAAATAGTAAAGTGAGATAGAAAATGAAAAAGACGTGATAAAGAAGAAAAAGAACAAGAAAAGGAAAAAGAAAAAGAGGTGGAATGAAACAGTAAAGGGAGATAGAAAAAGAAAAAGAGGTGATAAAGAAGAAAAAGAACAAGATCCATCAGCTATCATCAGTAAAAAGCCATCAAAAAAGCTGAAACTGAAGTAAAAAAGAGTGGAAACTGAAACAAAAGATGATGTTGATGAACATCAAGTAAACCTTGGAGATGATGATATTGGTAAAAAAATGTTGAGCACCAGTACATCAACTGTTAAAAACCAGAGCGCCAAAGTAAAACTGCGTGCACAAGTTTTACTAGAAACACAAACACAAGGTCAAGACAAACTAGAAGAGTTCAATCAAACAGACGATTATTGGCAGAGAAGATCTTATTATGAGTCGACTGCTGGATTAATAGAATGGTTGTCTGCAAACGCATCAAAACCAGCACATCCAGCGACCGAAAGCGTATGTACATCAACTTATCTTTATTTTATTGTTATATAATGTTAGGTCATTTCTTATAATTTTTGTTGGATTATGATATAACATAATCTCATTTCAGGAATGGATACATATGATAAAATCAAAAAACAAAGGCGTTGGACACTTATATGAGTGAAACACATGAATTGATTGTAGAAGGCTACGGGAAGTACAAAAGTGAAGAAATATTTGATGCTATTGATGAATGGTGATTTAGATTAAAGCACTATGGTGACAAATACAACAAAGAATTGAATGAAGATAAAGCAGCACAGGCAGAAAAAGGGGAGAATGAAAAGAAAAGAACACAATCACAAAAAATGATGGTATCGCTCTTCGATACAACCCAATTTCGCTTCGGTGATTCAATGCTAGAAGATGTTATAACAGAAGTGAAGAAAGTAGGACAAAATGACAATGAGGGTGCTGAAATTGTTGATGATTTCATAAAAATGTGTGTAAAGATATAAGCAAACAGCACCACAATGAAGTTGTTACTAATGAAACAGCACAAGGGGAAGGAGGAGAAGATGGAGAAAAGAAAGAGGAGAAAGGAAATGAGAAGAAACCAGCACAAGAAGAGAAAACAGAAAACCCAAAGCGTTATCCAGAAAGTTGCCGACCCGGTGATAGCAAACCTAAACAGATGGAAAATCCTAGATCCTTCAAAAATTCGGGATCTAGGTTTGATTTTGCTCCGGCGGTTCAGGGGGCAAAAGCCGGCAAAACTTCCAGCTCTAAACCTTATGTTCCTGCTAGTACATGTTCTGTCCTTCCGGGCCTTCAGACTGCAAGAAAAGATGAGAAACCAGCAAAAGGAAAAGGAAGAGAAGGGAATGAGGAGAAACCAGCACAAGTGAAGAAATTGAAAGAAGTTAATGTTGGAGAAGGGAAAGTGAATGAGAAGAAAGTAGTGGAAGATGATCTGGTAAAATAGCATAAGTAGGAGGATTTGAAACACCAGTACCTAAAAGCAAAGACGACTCAGAAGTACCAGTGAATGTGAAGAAAGTAAATGAAGATGATAATGGGAAAACAACACAAGATGGAGAAGTTAAAAAGGAAAAACAACACAAAGTGAATGTGAAGAAAGTGAAAGAAGTTGATGCTGGAGAAGGGGAAGTTGATGCTGGAGAAGGGACAGTGGATGAGCAGAAAGTAGTGGCAGAAGATGATGCTGGTAAAATAGCACAAGCAGGAGGATTTGAAACATCAGCACCTAAAAGCAAAGATGACTCAGAATTACCGGTTTTCATAGGTGTTAATCTCAACAAAAAGAATAAAGAGCAAAAGAAAAACGCTGCACGTGCAACTCGCCCGGCTGAAGTTTTTTGTTCACCGTATGTGCAACGAGTTGTACAGTTAAACACCAAAAGAGAGAACATTGAAGACAGAATTGCAGAATGGATTTTTGCTTCTATTGAAGATCCCTGGTACATATAAAAACAAGTAAATTTTGATTAGATAAAAGTAATTGTTCTTACTAATTTGTGTACTACAATAATGCAGGATATTCGTATTTCAAAATGCAACGGGTACAACTATTCCAAGAATTTGTATGGAATCTTTTCATCCAAATGAGTATCTACATGTTAATGCCATTACTTACTGGTCTTTAGTACTCAACAGCGAGGAAATATACAGAAGCAGAGGTGCACGAGTAAGGTTTTTCTGCCTATGTAATATGTTGGTATGTTTTCAAATATATTTGTTGGGTTGAATAAATCTTTGATTTAATTGTGTTCAGCACATGTAACAAAAACACTACTGTTTTACATGCTTGTCATCAAAAAATATGTGCTGTGTTGAATAAACCTTTGATCTACTGTTTCTTTTTGTACAGGGAGAAAACAATTTCAAAAGAAGAACAAAAAAAAAGAAACTCGTTTGGAGAATTTTAAAATGAACCTCAAACAAAATCTAATTAATTTAGAATTTAATAGCATAAAGAAGGTAGACATATTGTTTATACCGATGCTGCAAGATACACACTTCTATGTGATCTATTTTGATTTTAAAAGAAGTGCCATTGAGGTTATGGACAACATGAGTGGCAAATTGAAGTCAACAAAGATGGCAAGGGTCAAAATAGTGGTAATATATCTATATTTGTGCTGTGATAATATATCTATATTTAATAACAGCACATTTATGTTTCATGTTTTTAGGTGCTTTTATACTTCATAATATGTTCATACTGATCTACTATATTGTCATATTTGTATGTGTTGTTTACTGATTTTGAAATATTTTGATTTCAGAAAGACATACTATGTGAATTCCTTAAAACAGAAGAACCATCCATGTATACAAAGATTATAAAAAAGAATCAGTTGTGCTAAACATGCCATGGGGGACTTCAGATAATTTTGAGGATGGTGGTATATTTGCAATGAGGCACATGGAAACTTACATTGGTCAGCCTCTAAATCAATGGGTCAGTGGACTGTCAAAAGAAACGGAAGGACAAAAGCAAGAACTGAATGACCTAAGATACAAGTATTTGACAAAAATACTTTTATCTAACATCAACATTCGTAAAGATGAAGTGCTAGAAATGTTGGAAAAGTATGAAGATTTAGAGAAATCTAAAAGAGAAGAGCTGAAGAAAGATGCTGAATCCAGAATCAGTGAAGGATTGAAAAGCTGTTTAGGGTTGAAAGATGAAAACCAGTGAAAGATTGAAAACCAGAATTAGTACAAGTTGATGTTTATTTGGTTTGGTATGAAACAGTAAATTTTGATGTTTATTTGGTTTGGTATGAAACAGTTTAATTTTGATGTTATTATGGTATGAAAATTTGGTGTTTTGGTTTAATCATTGTTAAAATTGTGCATGATAAAAATTATGCTTGTATAATTAGTGTTAAAACTGTGCTGGGAACTACACATATATTGCACGTTTAATTTAATACTTGGCTTACATAATTAGTGTTAAAACTGTGCTGGGAACTACACATATATGATACAAATTGTGCGGGTTTATGAAACAGTTCAATTTAATAGTTGGCTTACATAATTAGTGTTAAAACTGTGCTGGGAACTACACATATATTGCAAGTGCTAAGATGTATTTTATACATAATGGTGGTTTATAAAAAAACATAAGGAGATGGAAATTTTAATAGTACTCGATTGTAACATCAACACCATCAAATAGCCAAGATAATGCAATAAAAAGTATCACAAACCACCAAGTATATGTAAATGTTATAAACATCCAAGCATATGTAAATCATATAAACATCTTTAATCGTATGCAATAAAAAGTACCACAAACCATCAAGTATATGTAAATCTTATAAACATCAAAGTAAATGTAACGTAAAAATCGAATAAGTAAATCTTATAAATTCTTGAAAACATCACTTGTTGATCTCTTAGAACCAGCACCAACTTCTCTCCTAGAACTAGTACCAAGTGAACCAGCAACAACTGCTCTTCTACAACTAGCACCAGTTGCTCTCATAGAACCAGCATCAGGTGCTGTATGAGAACCAGCACCACGTGCTGTATGAGAACCAGCACCATGTGAGAACCAACACCAGGTGCTGTATGAGAACCAGCACCATGTGAACCAGTAACAGTACCGCCTGCATTCTAGGAATCAGCACCAGAAGCAACCTTCTTCTTACAACTTCGATTATTATGTCCATGAACCCCACATGCCAAACATTTTCTAGATGTTTTTGAAACTCGTGCAGATGCTACCTCATGAAAAGACTTGAAACGCTTATGTGAACCAGACCCCTTGTTTCTAATTCCACTAGGTGGAAGAATAGTAGCAGAAGAAGATGAACACGGCTGTTCAACACCAAGAATATTTGATAATCTTGCATTCTTGTCTATTGGTTCCTTCGAAACCAAATTAACATGCACCTTCAACTTCGAATCTTTTGCTTGGTCTCTATATAACGTTAACTCGTCCATGTTTGTAACAAGTATATTTACAATATATTCAACTGAAGTCATAATCTCACGCACAATGCTGGAAGCACGATCAACATTATTACTAAGGATATTTTGATCAATAGTGGAACCCGTTGTCCTCTTTGGAACATCTCTTGTCCATCGCTTCATAACATATTTTTGAGGAAACTCCTTTATACCACAAAGTCGTAAAACGAAAAAGATATGCCTACATAGCAAACCATATTGCTCATATCTATTGCAACTGCATTTAATATTCATTTCCTTTGGAATAAAAAGAACCTGTAACAGTAAATAATAAATGTTACAAATCAGCACATACAAATCCAAAGTGTGCTATTTAAAGTGTGACGGTTTACAAATCAGCACATATAAATTTGAGAAGCTATTTAAATTGTATTATCTTTACTTTTAAACAAAACAACACATTTATATTTAACAACAACACAAAACATATTTGTTAAAAACAGAACAGATTTGAACTGATATCATATTTGTTTATATTTAACAACCGCACAAAACATAAAAATAAAGTATGAATAAATACCTCATGGGTGCCAGGAAGATTGGCATGCAGAATATAAAACTTGATTAAATCACCAACTTCTTCCTGGCGTCTGCACATACAATTCTTACAAGTAATACAGATTTCATCTTGAACATCATAAAAGATTTCTCGAGTATAAATCTTATCAGCTTGGCATTCCAATTCATAATCAGTAAGCATGCATGGTTCTGTATATCTGGTGTCATGATCATTTTTTCTACGCTTGAACCTCTGAGCTTCCATTGCAGTATCAAAGTGGCTCAAAAACTCAACCAAAGTCAATTTTGTGTTGGTCAGCTGACC
This sequence comes from Smallanthus sonchifolius, assembly GCA_023525975.1. NCBI lineage: Eukaryota > Viridiplantae > Streptophyta > Magnoliopsida > Asterales > Asteraceae > Smallanthus > Smallanthus sonchifolius. Next base: position 24,320,978 of record CM042018.1, on the reverse strand, counting down.
AAAAAAGTGGTTTTCACTCTCAGATCTAGATGTAGTACGCATAAGCCCAGACATATGTTCATGATGATAGAATGCATGTATCCAATCAAATCTCAGTGAATACATATCAGCCAACCACTTGTGACTATGAAGGTTGTATTTCACCATCACATCAAACCATTGCTTCTCAAATTCAGCGGGTTCAAGAGCATCAGTCCATACAACATTACATATTATTTCCTTAAAATCCTCGTCATGTAATAAATTGGTACCAACCTATTATAAAAAATAATTAGTGTATTAGACTAATAAAAACAACACATATAGTAAATAAAAACAATATATATACCTTATCAGCAACTTTGATCAATATATGCCACATACATAAGCGGTGTCTGGTATCTAGAAAAACATCTCGAATAGCAATTTTCATTGCAGGGTCCTAATCAGTAACAACCACTTTAGGTGCAATGCTATGCGATGTCAAAAACATTTCAAGGAGCCATTTATATGATTGTGCGGTCTCCGAAGCTAACAAAACAACACCAAACATAACATTGTGATGATGATTATCAACTCCAGTGAATGGAACAAATACCAAGTCATATCTAAAAATAAAGTTTACAAAATAACAAAAAGCTGGGTCAAAAACAGCACAAACAAAAATTAATGGTAAAATTATGCTGGTGTATAATTGTGCTAGTTGTATAAGATATTGAAATATCCTTTATAACATGTTGGTACCAACACAAAAAACATGACATCAAAACACAAACATAATTCATATGACAATCAGTGTTAAAAAAAAAACAGCACAGAATGAAGGAAATACCAATTTGTACGGAATGTAGCATCAAAAGACATGACATCTCCAAATACACCATAATTCAGCTTCATTTCTTCATCAGACCAAAATAATCTAGCAAGAGACCCCTTTTATCACAGAAATAATCACAAAAAAGTCGGGTAAATACTCTTTCTTCTTCATAAGACGTTGTACGGCCATATCAACATCAAACTCTCCAATAAACAAATTCAGATCCCTTTTAAAATTTTTACAATCAGTAGACGTCACTCCAACTTTCTCAAATCCATCATGCATTTTTCTCATAAGGTTAAATGCTCTAACCGAACCAATATTCATATCAGAGAAATCATAGAGTACTTGTTCTTGAGTGAATGTCAACTTTCTAGAAGAACATAATAGATGAGAATCTTCCTCATCAACAAAGCTATGGTTATGCTCCTGATCAAAACCATAAATTTGGTGTCTCATACACTTAGTTAAATGTAAACGGATGTGTGCCTTACATCCAATACGTTTAGAAGGTCTCCTCCTTTGATCTTTTGATTTTGTAGCAGAACCAACACCATCATTAACCTTTTCTTTAAGTAATTGAAAACCCTCTTTTGCACAAACTATATACTTAATAGTTATAACCCCTTTTGTTGAGCATTGAGTATGCTTTTGTGTCTCAAAACCCGCTAACTTAGCATAATTCTTGTAGAAAACATAAGCTTCATCAATTGACTGAAACAACATACCAACACTAGGCTTGGATGAAGACGCAACAATAGGAGTATAGTACATCGTACAGTACTAGGACATATACGCACATCTGAAATAACAAAAATAAAACATCAATTTATCAAACACATATACTAGCATAAAAAGAGCATATTAAAACAAAAACTCGCACAACTTATAAACCAGCACATAGAAGATGACATGTGGTATTTGATAACAGTACACAAGAACAATTTATAAAACAGTACATAACAATTTCAACAATTTAAACCACGACAATTTGAACTCTGTTTTCATAAAACCAGTACAAACGTAATTGTATCACATTCAACACTTTTAACAATTTAAACCAGCACTAAACCAGAACAATTTATAAAACAATACATATAAATTTTATGTAATAACAATAAACCAGAACAATAACAATGTAAACCAGAACAATAACAATGTAAACCACAACACTTTGAACTTTGATTTCATTAAAACAACACAAATGTAATTACATCACATTCAAATAGAACATTCACACGGAACATTCAAACAAACACAAAAAAAAAACAAAAAAACAAAAAACCTAATCAAAATTGAGGCTGAATCGTGTGTCTACAATCGCCGCTGCTAGACATATCAACGCCGCTAGACATATCGCCGCTATAGGACATTGTAACACAGAATCGAATGTCATCGAAGAAACAAAACCTAGCCTCACGAACAAACCCTAGCCTCAGATGATCCAAATGAAGAAGAACGAAGCCTCAGATGATGATGTTTGAATGATTGAGATAGTGACTCTGGATTTGATTGAAGAAGAAGATTGCGAATTTCGTGTGACGAATTGAACCAGTTTGCGTGAACAAGCCCTATGGTGGATTTGGGTTTGAAGATGGCTATTGAGTAATGGAATTGAACTAGCTTGCGTGAACAGGCCTATCGGGGATTTGGGTTTGAAGATAACTCTTTACTACCAAAAATACCCTTCGTCATTAAATAAGGAGATTGCCACATGTCAAGCTTAGATTGTTTCTTAGGCTTCTTAGCCTAATGGAGCTTCTTAGTTGATCCTCCTCCTATATATATATATATATATTTATATAGGAGAGGTTCAAATAAGAATTAGTTTTTCGCTAAGAAATCTAAGAAATGACAAAAACATTAAGAAACGATATCAAACGAACTCCGATTGAGCTAATTTCAGCGGCGTTGGAACCGTCTCATCGAACTCTACAATCTTAGCTTTTAGGTTTTAGCTTTTAAGGTTCAAATTTTACGTTTGAATTTTAGGGTTTTAGCCTTATGGTTTATCCTTGTAGTTTAGCCTTAGAGTTTAGCTTTTATGGTTTAGGTTTTTTTTGGGTAGAGGTGGGTTTAGGTTTTTGGGGGGTGGGGGTGGTGGTTTTAGGTTTTTCGGGGTGCGGGTGGAGGGGGGTTTAGGTTTTTGGGTCCGAGTTAGGGTTCGATGAGACGGTTCCAACGCCGCTGGAATGAGCTCAATCGGAGTTCGTTTGACCCACTTCTTAGGATTTTTTAGCGAAAAACCACTTATTAGTGGAACCGTCCCATATATATATATATATAATTCTTAGTTGTAATCATAACTCATCTATGACCTAATGGCCTAGTGATAGGGTGATTACCCCATAAAAGTGATGTGATATATAAACATCTGTAAGTGATAGGGTGATTACCCCATAAAAGTGATGTGATATATAAACATCTGTAAGTGTAAGGTCAGGGGCGGAGACAGAAAAATTTTCTAATGGGGTCGGTAAGTTTTGGTTTCGAAATCTTGTTCCTAATCCTTTGCATTTACTAAGTTTACACAAACTCTTAACTCTCAATCCTAAACGGGGACAAATCCAAAAACGTTAATACAACAAGAAATTAATAACTGTAGAATAAGAAATATGGTATGAATGGATTTGATTACTCGGATCATGGTTCAACAAAAATTAGTATAATCATTCTCATATACTAAAGCAGAAAAATAAACATTCATTATCAAAGAGAGAATCAGAAGAACGAATCTGTGAAGAATTAGAAGTAGATAAAGCTTCATATTGAGTACTGCATAGAAGATAAAGGAGTCTTCTGCTTCCAAAGACATCTATGCATAAGTTTGAATTCATCTAGGTTTAGCAAAATGTGTAGAGCCTACTTGAATTAATTAGATCCAAATTAAAAAGTATAAGGCCCATTGAAATTAGTTAGACCCAAAATTAAAAAGCAAGGAAAAAGAGATTTTCCATGATTCGAACACGCGACCTTCGTAAATAAAGGGACACGGAGGCAGAAGTTTACCACTATGACAGTACTTCAATTGTTAATATTTTCACGCAAATACGTAATGGGGTCAACCTCCAAAAAAGAATGGTGTCAACCGAACAACGCTTAACGTACGCACCATATAAAATTCAAAATTCACTGGGGTCGCTTGACCCCGACGGTCCCTTAGTAACTCTGCCCCTGTGTAAGGTTATTTGATATTTAAGTGTAAAATATTGTTTTTTTTTTTAAATTGTTTTTTTTTAAATATTGTTATTATAACACAACTACTTTTCATTTATTTTGTACTATGATAACCCACCAACCTTTCATTAAATGTGTACTACAATAAACCAAAACACATTTCAATAAATTCTAATAAATTTTTCTCGTTAAATTTATTTATTTATTTTCTTTTTTTATTTTACTTAAGAAAAACATATTTATGCTTATATAATCAGATCATAAATGTAACTAGTTTTAACCCCTCGCGTTTTGCGGCGGTAGTCTGGTCATTATTGGTTTGACTCGTTTGTGTGGATAAAACTTACATCGAATCGCAGACTTATTATAGCGTACGATACCAAAAAAAACTCGAATTTGAATACAACTCCGTCCTCAATAAATTTAAACCAGAACGTTGACAAAAAATTTAAGAAAACGACGCATTCCGTTATTTAAAAAAACTTAACGATGAAAGTTATAATAGAAAACAATGTTGGGCCCATCGTTAATAAAATTTAAGCGAAAACATAGGCGCAACGTAAAAATAATGTTAATAGAAAGGCTAAGGTATATCTTTCATTATAATATTATTTTTTTACAAAAGATAATATAATTACATCATTATACATAGGGATATCTAACTCTGACTGTTCCGTCCTCATGAAGCCTCATTCCATGTGCTTCTTTCCTGCAGTGTTTGAAAAACATTTTTGAATTAGCTTTCACTAAGTACACTGCATCTTTTCATTTCATTATGAACCCTTTAGGTTCTTATTATTATTCAAGGTTTCTAGGCTCTCGGCGCCCCCGTGACCATCTCCGGACGTAGCTCCGGTCACGTTATTCGTATATTTTATGGGTGTGCTAACCCCCTCGCAACCATCTTAGGCCGTACCTCCGGTCCAAGTATTGGCAACGTTCTTATACTCGTCAGTATAGACCCCTTGCATTTGTCATGAAAACTCATTCATTCCTTAGCCCCGTAAGCTTGGAATCTTTTCCTCCTTCAGCCCCGTATGCCTGGAGTTCCCTTTTCTTTTCCTCATCACCGTAGGCTTGTAATATTTTTAGTTCTCTTCTTTATTATTTATTGAGATCCACCTTACATGCCGAGTATCTCATTTTATTTGGGACCTTGAGTATCTTAGACTCACAGACTCCCAAACGTATCAAGAATTTGTTTTCATTTCATGTATATGCTTGATTTACTTCCCAACCGGTCCTCACCTTAAAACTTCGTAAAGGTTTCTCCACGATGTATTAAAAGGGTTTATATATAAGAAGTACCAGCGGCGTATCCACCACCCCTTTAACATTTCGTGAGTACTCCGTTATTCCATTTTAGGGCATAGACTCGTTCCATCATACTCATTCATATTTGCACGTATCATCATGCATTCACGTATTCATCATGCATTTCACATATTCATATTCATCATGCATTTCACATATATTTGCACGTATCATCATGACTTCTAATGATTTCGATCACTCGATCACTCGCGATCACTCGCGATTTCGACTTCTAAACGATTGACTAGCTCCTGTATCGAATAAAACACAAGCAGGTAGGGAATTTAAGAGGAATGTACCTGATACAACGTCAGGAACATATTTTGCTTCCTCGGCGGTAATCTAAAAAGCCCTACCCCTTGGTTTCGGAGCCTCGATCCTCTTCACTTCATTTTCTGCTACTGTTGACCCTTCTCCGGTCTTCTCCGTCTGAAATTTCAGCTAAGGACATTCCCTGCTAAAAGATCCTGGCTCATAACAGTTATAGGATAGCCTTGTTCCATTCATACACTGTAATGTAGTGTGTCCGATCTTTCCACACTTGTGACAAGTTGTAAACTTGAATCGGAACTCTCCCGGGTGCCTTCTTCCACAAGTCTTGCAATTCTGAATACCTTTCCTTGGGGAGGAACCGCCTCCCAGTTTGTTGAACTTAAGCTTCTTAAGAGTAATAGGAGAAGGATAACTTTCTCCTTTTCTATTTCCATCTCTCTCAGCCTGCCTCTTGAGCTCAGTCTCGCGTTCCCGAGCCCAATCAATCATCTCCTCCAAGTTCGCGCACTTGGACGGATGGATGAACTCTCTAATCTCTATTTTTAGAACGAGATGGTATCTCGTCATCCACATTTCAGAGGTTGTTAACAAAGCAGGACAGAATCGGGCTTTGTCAAATAAGATCCCTATGATTTCATCTACAGATTCCGTTGTCTGACGGAGTTGAAGAAACTCCTCAGTGATTCTTTCAATTGCCGCTCGAGGGCTATAGTGTTTCAAGAAAAGATCCTTGAACTCTTACCAACTCATCTCTTTAATTATGTTCCTACCTTTCTCTCTCTTTACTACTCCCCATCAATCGTCAGCTCGCTCTTTTAATTGGTTGGTAGCGAAGGTAACCTCATCTTCCTTTTCACAGTGACATGTATTGAATGCCCTTTATATTGAGGCGATCCATCTCTGATTTTCTAATGGATTAACAACTCCGTTAAACTCTAAATGTTTACAAGTCATGAAATCCTTATACGTACAACGAGTTGACTTCGTATCAAATTTAGGATTTCTTCCTTCTCCATTATGAGTAATATCTTTATGGCTTTCAAACCAGCTTTCTAATGAGTTCTGTAGATCTGCTTGTAAGATCAGGAAATTTGCGTCAAATGCTTTTCCTACTTCTATTGCAATTTGTCTCCGGATATTTTTCGGGACTTGCTCGACTTCGTTCTCATTATGAAGTGGAGAATCAGCTCTCCCGTGGCTACCCTCGTCGCGTACCTCGTCATTTTGACGTTCAGCCATTTGCTGAAACATGGCATCGCTTTAAATATCTCGTTCGTTTAACCTAATCATAGTATAGGGTTTTATACTACATGCCTCGTATTAATTTAACCCTATTCAAGTATTCTAGGGTCTCATGTAAGGCTCATATTCATGCATTTTACACATATGCATATATACATTCATTTATGCATCTTAATCATGCATATTCACATTTTCCCGGCTTACTATCTGCTGATATAAGTAATCATATGATGTTTGCGATATCATGATGGTCCCGTACATTAGCTCCAATACTGGCCAGGTATAAGGCAATGTATGTTACGTATCATGATACTCCCAATTATCACATGGAGCTTATCTCATACAAATTTCTGCCCACGTATCACATCTCTGTTTAAGCACCGGAAATTAAACATACCTGCTTCCTGGGACGGCCTCGGAATGCATCCCTATTTATATCATGAGCACTTATGGTTTCAGTTTAAGTATCCTCCTTTGATACTTAAATCCCTCAAACCGTGCTCTGATACCAACCTGAAACACCCTACTTATTTTACTATTATCTTATCAGATTTTAATGCGAAAAACGGTTCCAGTTTGACAAAAACCTTGCCATGAATGGCTAAGGTATATCTTTCATTATAATATTATTGTTTTACAAAAGATAATATAATTACATCATTATACATAGGGATCTCTAACTCTGACTGTTCCGTGCTCATGAAGACTCATTCCATGTGCTTCTTTCCTACAGTGTTTGAAAAACATTTTTGAATTAGCTTTCGCTAAGTAAGTACACTGCATCTTTTCATTTCATTATGAACCATTTAGGTTCTTATTATTATTCAAGGTTTCCAGGCTCTCGGCGCCCCCGTGACCATCTCCGGACGTACCTCCGGTCAAGTTATTCGTATATTTTATGGGTGTGCTAACCCCCTCGCAACCATCTTAGGCCGTACCTCCAGTCCGAGTATTGGCAACGTTCTTATACTCGTCAGTATAGACCCCTTGCATTTGTCACGAAGACTCATTCATTCCTTAGCCCCGTAGGCTTGGAATCTTTTCCTACTTCAGCCCCGTATGCCTGGAGTTCCCTTTTCTTTTCCTTAGCCCCGTAGGCTTGGAATCTTTTTAGTTCTCTTCTTTATTATTTATTGAGATCCACCTTACATGCCGGGTATCTCATTTCATTTGGGACCTTGAGTATCTTAGACTCACAGCCTCCCAAATGTATCAAGCATTTGTTTTCAATTCGTGTATGTGCTTGATTTACTTCCCAACCGGTCCTCACCTTAAAACTTCGTAACAGTTTCTCCACGATATATTAAAAGGGTTTATATATAGGAAGTACCAGCGGTGTATCCACCACCCCTTTAACATTTCGTGAGTACTCGGTTATCCCATTTTAGGGCTTAGACTCGTTCCATCATACTCATTCATATTTGCACGTATCATCATGCATTCATGTATTCATCATACATTTCACATATTCATATTCATCATGAATTCATATTTATTATGCTTGATATATTCCGGTACTCATGTATTTTCATCACATATTCGTACTCATCATATATTGTAAACTGGGGTGATTATCCTTCTAGAGTAGTACCTCCAACAGAGATGTTCCCATGAAAGAGTGACGGGTTTAGGAGAGATTTATACACCACTCTTTCCTTGGACAGAACATTATGTTTGTCAGATAACTACATACCGGTCGGAAGTTCTCCCGTACGTTTACTATATTCTTATTACGGTCTTTTAGTCTATACCCTTAAACATTCACAATGGTTTCACCACGAAGTGTCAAAGAGATTTATATATAGGAAGTACCAGCGGCGTATCCACCACCCTCTTAGATATGTCGTGGCTACTCCATTATTCCCATTTAGTGTATAGGCTAACCTTTCATTATCCCATATCCTCATCATATACATAACACATATCATTTAAACACGTAATTCACATAGTCGTGTCTAGCGTATGGGTCTAGTGTACTTACTTTATCCTCGGGTAGTTCCTAAGTTCGTTCCTCGTCTAGATGTTTCCCGAACTTGAACTGCACTCATAGCGTACCGCACTCGTAACCACCACGTTCGTAACCGTCGTGCTAGCCTTTCCTCGGTATGTGTGCAAGTGTGTGTGATGATGGTGGAAATGTTGTTGTTTCCATTTTGAACGGCTCATGCAACTATTTATAGGGTGAAGCTTGCATCAGTGGCGGACCGCTAAGCAAGGGGGTAGCAGTCCGCTACCGCCTCTATTCCAGCTGTCTGGCGTACCCCACATGTGGTGGACCGTTACGCTTTGTGTAGCGGTCCGCTACCCGATCCTTATCCGCAAGTCATCAAACACGTGTCACACTCTCGTTGCCTGAGCCCAATTACGGCTGGTGGACCGTTACCCGCCTGGTGGCGGTCCGCCACTGGGCTGAGTCATCACCCACGTCACTGCCACGTGGCATTCTCTACATGATTGTGTTGTCCACACGTAGCAGACTGCTATGGAACCCGGTAGAGGTCTGCTACCTAGTCGATTTCCTTATTTTCTTTATTTTTTAGTCCTTTAACTTTGGGTTATTTACACATTGGCCCCTGGACTTTTATTTCTTTGAAAATTGGGGTGTTACAAATTCTACTGGTAAAAATGCTGCCACCTTTATAACTTGATCAAACCATGCTCTATAGCAATCATCTAGGTACTGCTTGCTTATCTTAAACACATGTTTTGTTAAACATTGAAAAAAATCCCGAAACCAGTCTCACATATCACCTGAAAAGATATAAACAACAGGCCATTAATAAAATGTGTCACAATTGGGGGAAAAAAATTGCTTACTTTAATTGGGTCATATATGGTTGTGTTATGTATGCCGGGTCAAATTGAAAAAAAAAACTTACTTGAAATCAGGTTAAAGTCAAAAGTCAATGAACATGTATTTTTTATGCAATATGCATAAAAAATATAGTAATATAAATTATATAATATGTCACTGAATTGGCACAAATTTATACAAAAGATTGAAGTATACTAATAATAAGCAAATCCAGTGTGTCATAATTTAATACCATAAAGAGAGTCATTGTTGTCTCGCTGAATGACAATAAGCAAATCAATTTCCTTTCTGTTGGACTTGAGGTTAGTCATGGCATCATGGAAATGAGCTCCATTTTCATGCCATTGAATTGTTGTCCACATAATTAACCTACAGTTCAATTAATTAGGTTATGAAAAATGATAATAGGAATGAAAATGTAAAATACTTTTGATGTGGTAGCACTAGACACCATTTTAACCCGAATAAAGGTTCACTGTCGATCTGCAAAAATAAATGTCAAAAGAATATGTAGTGAGATGTTTTTTTAACAAAGTAAACATGTATTATAGTAAATTATTGGATCCTAAAAAGAACTGGTGATTCTGATTGACAAAAGTCCAGTCGTTGACTAGCACTTTACAAAAGAAAAGACTTTGACTCTACAAAGTGCAAACTGGTGATTCCCTCTAAGCATAGAAAATCTGGCTACAACTACCGGTTACAAGAACTGCTGTTGATGTTGTTCACCAGAAGTTCCCCAAAACTAGAAGCTGTGTCAATTCCAGCTGTTTACTAACTGCTGAGAAACAGCCTACTTAGATGTCACTATCTGGGTGATGTCACTAGTAGTTCTCATTAATGTATAGATATAATCAAGTTTGTTAGCCTAATTAGAAGTCACTATGAGTTATCGGCTTTAACTTTCAAAACACTAATCCTGGCTAATGACAATTTTACCCTTCAGCCTTATCTCACCACTCCAACTTTATTAATTAACTAAGTTTGAAATGATTTCACTTTAACATAATTTCCACAAGTTTTAAGAAAAACTTACTAATTTATTTGAAATGACTTTGACATTAGCATTCTTGTATTCTCCTTTTTTGTCTTCCCTTGCTTTCCTCCACATTAAAATCATTTTCTGTACCTCGTAATACAACAGAAAGAAGTAGACACATACACATCAGACATACAACCTAAAATCATTATACACAGAGAAGAGCACACATGAATTAGAGAATGAAGTTACCAGTTTATCTCTTAGATAAGTATATCCTCCTCGTCCCAGGTGATTATCACAAATGTACTTTGATCGCACTACTTTTCTTGTTTGCTCCACCATTGGATTTATACCGCAGTCTTGTCTTCTAAAACTCCGAAGAAGGTGACCAAGCAGATTCATTACAGCTCGTATATGACATGCAATATATAATAGAGATTGTTAGTATTAGAGATTGGAAACATATATATATATATATATATATATACAAGTGTGATGCTTATTGTATTGAGTTACTTACTATTGAGATAATATGAGCTAGATATATCATCTAAAATTACTTTATGTATCTTTCTTAGCCTAACATCTAAACATGCTTATTGTATTGAGTTACTCTTTGTCTCTCAATTTGTGTATCTTTCTTCCACCCCCAACAAGCTTTTATTTGGGTTGGTATTATGTTTCATTAGCCTAACATCTAATCATACAGTTGGGAAAACCAAGGGAGTACATTGTAAATTCACTAATTTGTTTAAAAAAAAAAGAGAATTCACTATGTTAATACAGTGAATAGATGGCATATGAAGTTCTATAATAACAATCCAACCACAAAAAACTGTCACTAATTTGGTTATGAATTAACTTGTCCATTTTATGTCTAAATTTTTTTTCCTATAAACAATGTCTTCTCTATCTGTATGCAAGTTAAGATTCTAAAATATACAAGTCTAAAGGTAGCATTTTTAATCTAATTTTAGTGTAATAATATTGTTTTTACATCTCCTGATCTCTAAGCTCAATCAGAAAGCAATAATTATTTATAAAATGGACAAAAAGAGCTTGTAATCTTGTATAAATCCCTATTTTTGTACAAATAAACTGTAAGGCCCCTTTCTCGGGTGACCTCACTAGTTGGATTTACTCATAAAGATAGTCATCAATACTTAATTTAAATTAAAACATTCAAGAGTGGCGGAAGCAAACATCATTCAATCACAAAACATAGCAGCGGAAGTCTTAACATTAAACGTAAACATTGTTCTAACACATAAGCAAATAAACGGGATGTCAGTCTTGAATCAGGGTAGCCTTCACGCCTCCGCACGCCCTTTCTTCTTGTTACCTGAAGTGCATACTAAAAGTCAGCTAACGCCGGTGAGTTCTAGTTTAAAGCAATTAGGTATAACATTAATCGTTCATTTGTACCACTAGTATATATATATATATCTTTATTTTCATTGAACATACATTGACTATACACATAAATATGTGCATATGCATACATTAAACATTCATTGGTCATACACATAAGGGTGATCAGCCCACCATTGATTGCGTAAATCACAAAGATAGACGCTCCGTCCTACCGTCGTAGGCCGTAATTCATACTGTGTCTACCGAAGTAGTCCGTCCTTCGTTACCGTCCGACAACCTTTGGTTGTCCGTCTACCGTGTCTACCTTCGTAGTCCGTCCTTTCGCCTGTCTGCCCGAAGGCATCCGTTTCCCATGCGAACTTTATATGCAGTCGTGCTTCGAATAAGGGCCTCCGTCCTACCGTAGTAGTCCGGATTTAGTCTACCTTTCTAGTCTTTATCATACCGTCTGCATACTAGTTGCATGGTCGTCCGTCTACCGAAGTAGCCGTCACCATCCTACCGAAGTAGTCCGTATATCCGTCCATAACATTTACATATATATAACATGCAGAATATATAATTATATAATGCAAGAATTCATTGATTTCGTTATGCTATTCATTCAATTAGTTCCTTGTAAACATTCGTTTCATTCTTTGTTCATCATTATTTTCATGTTATACGTATGTCACATAAGCATTTATAACATTCATTCATTTGCATGTATACACTCCAACCCCAAAACATTGAAAACATTTGCACATAACACATAGAACTCACCTGATTGAGTGGTTCCTGAAGTATACTTAGCTGGCTATCGAGTGTCACTTAAGGTCACACACAATCTGTATAATCAAGTCATACCAAATAAGATAATGAACCTAAACGACACTTAACGTTTCTATTCTTAGGGTTAGGCGAACTTAAGTAAGTTTGCCTCTTTTGGCTTAAGCGAACTTGATAAGTTCGCTACCTTAGATTCAGGCGAACATGGTAGGTTCGCCTATATAGGCGAACTTAAGGTAAGTTTGTTATCTTTTGATTTTAGGCTAACATGAGTAAGTTCGCTACTTTGTTTGTTTGGGTGAACATGAGCCAGCGAACTTGATAAGTTCGCTCAAAACGGTTCCAGGCGCGACCTTCTTCCCCAATCAGAACCCTGGATCTGGTCGGTCGATTTCAAGGTGTTCAAACCTTTTACTTTTTATGTTCAAAACGTTCTATTTTCATCCATGAGCTTAAACATGTGATTTGTTTTTTATTCTATACGTAAAAACCGTACCTTTATGTGATTTTAAACTAAAACCCGAAATGAATAAAAACTCAGATTTAAGCTCGATGGTTACCTGTTTTCGTTCCCTTTTTGATGCTTACCTGTTTTCGTTCCCTTTTCGATGCTAGACGATCCAGAGGCGAGGAGTGATGATTCCCGAGACTTTGAGCTTGATTCCGAGCTTTCTCTCTCTAACTGATCTCTCTGTCTAGAAACTTGCGCAACAAGTGGGATGAATGAGAGAGGGTTTGGTTTAGCTGACTTGAAGGGGAAACCTTCAAGTTTTCGGCCCATGGGCTGGACCTTGGCCAAGTCCGTCCCTTTTTCCTCCTTTCCTTTATTTTTGCTCTTCGTTATAACTCTAGCCTCGTTATATTTATTTAATAAATTTTGGGATGTTACATAAACAAATATCTATCTTTGTAAGATATACTATGTTTCTTCCTACATATAACCCTTAGTGGTCCACAACAGGATTCGAGGGGACCACATTAACTTAAGTTTAAGTTACCAAACTGTAAAAATGCTTTTGTAATTAAAAGCCGTAGATTCATGCTAGAAACTTGAATCCGACAAGAAAAAAATGCTTATTGTGTTAACTTAATATATTTTGAGATTATATGAGATGTTGACTCATACCTGATTACCTTGAGTTTCCCAAGAACTCCTTGCCGAAGTTTGTGTTTTCTCCCACCGGAGTTCGTTTAGGTTAGGGTTATGGTTTGAAATAAAGTGGACTTGGGTTAGGGTTTTGGAGAAAAGTAAAGCTCTAGTGCAGTGTAAGAGGACGGAGGTGGAAGCTGTGAGGGTTGGGTCACAAGTTTTAGTACTATTTAACAAAATGAATTCTCAAAATTTTAGCGCTGTTTTTTTTGTTTAAGATCCCGCCATGTAATTTTTGGGGACTTTTGAAACCTAATTCACTTTTTGGTTTAAAAGAGGGAGAAGATGCGTGTGAAGGAAGACACGTGTATTGAAAATGTGTGTGGAGTAGGTCTTATTTTTTGGCACGTGTATTGAAAGGTGGCATGCTTTACATATTGTACATCATGCTTAATATAGGGTAATAATTTATGGATTCTATAATATATTTGAAAACAACAAAAACTAATTAAACTGTACGGAATTTTTATAAAATTAACTTTATAATAAACCTACCTAAAACATTACATAAATAAAAAAATTGACACACCATGGTCGGTTTCAAACCCTCAGCCCAACTTGGGACTTCTTGTGTCGGAGGGAGGTTTGCCACAAGAGAACGGTTTGATCATGGATGATGACGGTTTGGCACTTTAGGAGGTTTTGAAGTGAAATTCCTTTGAGCATCACCAATTCGTTGTCCGTCGTTGGGTTGTTGACTAAAGGTATAATCATACAAAATTGTTCAACTCATCGTCTATCAAATTAGTTTGAGCACCGGCTATATAGTTTTCCCATGGAGATGGGTCACACTAGTTGCGGGTTATTGGTTATGAGTAATGGGTGACATGGGTTATGACATTACAAGGCTTTTCACTTCATGGGTTATAATGCCATAACCCATCTCACCCATGGCCCATGACCTATTTGACCCATAAACCATATAGGAGTCACAAATGGTTGTGGGTTATTGGTTGTGAGTCATGGGCCGGTGACATGTGTTATGGCATCACAAGGCTTTTTGTGTCATGGGTTATAATGCCATAAGGCCTATAACCCATATCACCCATGACCCATAGCCTTATTGGGTCACACTGGTTGTGTGTCAAGGGGTGACATGGGTTATGAGCCTTACAAGGCTTATGAGCCATCATGATCATCATATGGTTTATAATCATTATCACCATCATCAACATCAGTTGTTATGGGTTATAATTCCATAAGGCCCATATCACCCATGGCCCATTTGACCCATAAGCCTTATAGGGATGACACTGGTTTTGGGTTATTGGTTGTGAGACATGGTTGGCATGGGTTATGAGCCTTACAATGCTTATGAGCCATCATGATCATTATGTGGTTTATAATTATTACACCATCATCAACATCAATTGTCATGGGTTATAATGCCATAAGGCCCATATATAACCCATATCACCCATGACCCATGGCCCATTTAACCCATAAGCCTTATAGGGGTGACACTGGTTGTGGGTTATTGGTTATGAGACATGGGTGGCATGGGTTAAGAGCCTTACAAGGCTTATGAGCCATCATGATCATCATATGGTTTATCATTATCATCATCATCATCAATATCAGCATCATCATCACCATCACCAGCATCAGCATCATTATAATAATCATCTCGGCAACATGATTATATCATAACCATAATCATCATCAACATCATGACCATCATCATCATACGGGTTATCATCATAATCATCATGCATGCATATATCATGGGTTGTCATTGCACCATCATATATATGGGTTATATATCAACACCATCATCATATATATGGGTTATGCCCGATCATCATCATCATATGGGTTATCATCATCATCAACATCAACATCATACAGGTTATCAACATCGATCATATGGGTTATCATAATCATCATCATCAACAACTATAGGTATGATCTCTAAATTGTTTATTTAATTAATTATAAATCGTACATTTTAAGTTTTTTAATTTATATATATTTTTTAAACTACAGGCTGGTATGATCTCTAAATTTTTTATTTAATTATAAATAAAAAAATTAAAGATTTTAATATTTTTTTTTAAACTATAGGTATGATCTCTTAATTATTTTTTTTAAACTATTTTTACGTGTGTTGTGTGTTAAGTGGGTTTATGTATGGTTTTGTAAACCTCGTCACAATTAATTCTGATCATCTCTTCACTGATTCTCTCCCCTATAGCTATACAGCGACTTCCGGAACGTCTTCCCATCTTCCAAGGTAATCCGATGTGTTCGATCGGATGGAACGTATATGTGTATTATTGATAATCATAATGCGATGCCGTTGCTCTAGCTAGGTTAGGTGCAATTTTCGTTGCTTGTTTTCAGCTGATTTATTTAGGTTTTTCTGTTTGATTTCTTTAATTTAGGGGCTTTGGCGGGTTTGTGTCGATGGTTTACTTTTGTTATGAGCTTAATGTATATCAACCTAATGGGGTGGGGTGGGGTGGGGGTGGGGGTGGGGGGGTAAGAGGGGAGTCCACAACCAAGAGGTTGTGGTTCAAATCTCACCCAAGACAAAAAAAAACGTGTAGTTGATGAGAGTGACCTACTTGTTGCAAATAACAATACTACTGTGGTCGATCGTATGATAGGCAGCCATGAGTGTAATTAAGCGTATGCAAAATTATATAATTTTGTTGGAAATATTACTACTTTGGTTAATTTCCTTTTCAGGTATACTAATCTAGTTGTAATTTTGTTGGCTTATGATTGTGGAAAGTTAAGAAATGAAGAGTGAGCAGGATCTACCTACCCGGTACATCCTAGAGAAAAGGAAATCACCCATGGTGAAGAAGAGGAAAAGAGGTAGACCTAGAAAGTATCCACCAACCCAGTACGTCCTAGAGAAGGGGAAAGCACCCATGGTGGAGAAGAGGAAAAGAGGTAGACCCACCAAGTATCCACCCACCCAGTACGTCCTAGAGAAGGGGAAAGCACCCATGGTGGAGAAGAGAAAAAGAGGTATACCCACCAAGTATCCACCCACCCAATACGTCCTAGAGAAGGGGAAAGCAAGAGGGAGACCAAGAAAGAATTTGAAGCATGATGGTTTAGGTAATTATAAAGATTTTGTTTTTTATGTTAAAGTATAGGTTCTTATCTTTCTTTGTTTTGGATATACTCTGCTAGTGTGCTTATTGCTAAAGGTTTTGAATGCAATATGTACATTTCTTTTAACGTATGCCCGTTCACATGTCTTTATTTATTTACCGTAGATTTTCCGTTCTATGCTAATCCAGGCTTCTTGTTGATTATCACAAATTCAGTTTCATCTTTTCATGTAATAACGTCAACAAATTTTATTATTTGAGCTATGTAGCTATATATATATATATATATATATATACATTAACTGCAACCTCTTCAACCCTTCAGGTCTTGCCTTTGTGTTACGAGCACCTTCATCTGAACAACAACTTTCCGGTGGGTCCAATCGTTGTAACCAATGGTTGGTGTAAGTCATGGGAGCTGGAGATCAAAAAGAAAAGTCACTTATTCTCCTTTACCAGTGGATGGCAGAAGATGGTAAAAAACCTTGGTGTAGATGTGGGCTGGGCTATGCTGTTCAACTTGGTTGATACTCATGCGTTTCATATTGAGGTTTACGATGCAAGCGGTAAAGCCCAAATTTTTCTGCAAGCGGTGAAGATGATGCTGATGAAGATAGTGATAATGGGGATGATGATGATGCTGAGGAAGATGGTGATGGTGATGGTGGTGATGATGATGATTATGATGATTATGATGTTGATGAAGATGGTGATGGTGATGATGATGATGATGCTTATGAAGATGGTGATGATGGGGATGATGATGCTGATGAAGATGGTGATGATGATGCTGAGGAAGATGGTGATGGTGATGGTGATGGTGATGATGATGATGATTATGATGGTGATATTGATGTTGATAATGATGATGATCATGATGAGGGCAAGGTTTCATTTGTTGACCGCCTTGCACTAAAACTTGTAAGTATTAGGCTTAGATAGTTTATGCAATTTGTAATTGTAAGTTTCCAATACCTATTTATTACTGTTAGTTATGGTCGTTTTTGAAATTGTTATCTCTTGATTTTTATGTAGCAATTTCCAGAGGATTTTGTAGAGAAGGTTGGTTAGGATTCGTTGGAAGAGATGCAGGTCAGAATTCCTCCCATTTCCATAACAAGAACGTTGAAGGTGAAGGTGGAGCATGTAGAAGGCCGGAGTAGGTATAGTCTGCAGGGGTGGGCCCGTGTTGGTGTGTTTGGGTCCGGTTTGTATTCGGCACTAGGCACAAATTATAAATTCACAATTGTCAAGAAAAGAATATGTTGTTTGTTACAAGCGAAGGCTCAAACTATGTTTTGTGCAGAAAAAGGCCATCTTGTTAAATTGTTTTGTTTGTTATGTTATTGTTATTGTTGAATGGTTAAAAAACCAAGCATAAAAATGTAAAGACACATGATATTGGGATAGCATGGTGCAGATAATATTGTTGATGGACCGGATGTAAAATAAAATTGCTGTTATTTCAAACAGCTGCTCTTTCTTTAAAAACTTCTGAAAATTTCAAATTGGTGGATGTAAAAACATTAACCAACTGTTGTGTTTCATCCAGCTTTATAGCCCTAGATTTCAGGCTATTCAAAAACTATATTAAACCCCATTCATATCATTCTAAACCTTTTCCCACACTCGACTGAAGTTTAAAATTCCTTCGATTCTTCTCTTACTTACTCGCTATCATGGCCATTCGACCTACTCACAACCCGCGATCATGGCCTTTGTATTTGCCATTCGATTATTTCAGACATTGGTTCAAAACTAGTTACAATAACTCCTGAGACCCTCACAACAAGCCTAGATCTTGGTGATGCTGACGGTGTTGACCAATTTACAAAATGGCTCATGCATATTGAATTCATTGAGAGAGGTTATCTTGGTCAAATAACCTTAACAACTTTGGATAAGGGTATGTGTTCTGCAAATTTAAAATTCCTTTGTCATACTCTTATGGTATGTTTTTCAGGGAAGAGTGGTACATGGAATGAAATTCCATTAAATACTCAATACGTGGCTTATGCCATTTTAATAAGGTAAAGCTTCAAAGTTTCAAAAATAATTTTTAAAGACATGTGTTCCAACACTACTTCACAAAATTTTTTTTTGATATACCTTAGATTTGTTATGGCATATATTCAAAAGGAATTGCCTAAAAACATTTACAAAAAGGGTAAATTGGTTACCATCAAATCTCTTGAAAAACAAACTTTTACAAGGATGGAATCAACAAAAAATTTTGGTTGATGAGGATGAGCCAGCACAACAAAATGAGCCTACTGCTCCTGCTAACCAAAGGGAAGAACCCACCCCTTATTTGGAACCCATAGCAGAAATCCTAAGGAAGATAAAATCCAAATCCAAAGCCACATTTAGAGCTGATGTATTACTTGAGCATCATACTCAAAGTCCATCTCCCAGTACTACTACTGACTCTTTTCACTACTCACCACCTCCCACAAACTTCACCCTTACATATGTTGATTGATACAATCACTGAGGGTACATCTCATGAGGATTTCTCAAGTGGAGCAGCTACTACAGTTGTAGAAACAACAGTTTCACATCTGGACAGTAGTTACATAGCTAAGACTCCCTTGAGGGCAACAACTGTTGAGTCCACAATAGTTCACTCTAAAACAGTTGGAAGTCCCCATGACCAATACAAAGGGCATCTGCACCCATTGACATTGAACATGTTCATGTCACAGGGACAGATACAACCACTTCAAGTGGGAATCTACCTGTCCTATTAACTTAGATGATGGATTAAGATATAGGGAATTGACGGAGAGAATGTCCAATGTAGAGGCTTCTTGCTCAATAATTAAAGAAACTCTTACCAAGAAGCCTTCTACTAAAACTCCAAGTCAAGAAAACATAACTTTGTTAGACTCCATCAAGAAAGAGTTTGAGTCTTCAATAGACAAAGTGACTTCCCAAATCAAGCTTCCAACTCCTGAAGAATTGACTCCAATCATATGGAAAGCCTTCCAGCCACTCCTAAAAGAGAATAAGAGGGCACTGGATAATTCTATGAAATTACACATGGAGGCTATGAGAAATTATGTTGACGCAAGATACAAGGACACACATGCAAATGTAAGTGTAATAAGAAAACAGTTAGAATAATTAACTGGTGTTAAACCACCTCCTCCTAAATTCCCAGATGATGATGCCCAAAAGCAAAAGAAACAAGCCAAGAAAGCAGACTACACTGAAGAAGAGAAAGCACAAGAAGCTGCAAAAGAAAATGAAAGGTTAAAAACATAGAGAGGCCGAATCTGCAGCAGTTGTCAGATAGAGAATTGAAGAAAAGGTTGAAAAAGGTAATCAAGATTCATCAAATACTTTAGGTACAAGAAGAAAGATTCATGCAATATCTATAAGAAAACAAGTTGTAAAGAAAAGTGCTGAACATGGAGTCAAAAGGCCTGCTCCTAAACATGCAGCTGAAGCCTTAAACAAATCTGAACCAACGGGTCCAGCAGTAAACCCAAAATCTACACCACCACAAACAATTGGAGTTAAAAGGCCCACTCCTGAAGCTACTGCTACAAGAGTTGTTGCAACAAAACTACTTTTTCCAGTAGTTGAGCCTTCAAAAGATACAGATATGACTGAGACTACAACATAAAGTACAACTACTATTGCACCAGCTTTAGTGCCAACAACAGTTTCAAGTTCAACAGCATTTCTAGAAAATATCAAAAATACCCCTAAAAGAAGGAAGATGGTGGTACATGAAAGTGATGAAGATGAGGCTACTCCAAATGCACCAACAAAATTGCCACTAGCAACTACACAACCTCCACCAAGATCACTTCCCATCATGAGCTTAAATCAAGAAGTTCTGTAATTCTTTGACTCACCTTCTTCTAGACAATTAGTGTTCCCTCATTGGCAAACATCATGATTTCTTATACAATACCAAATACTTTTCAGGAATACATTAAGATAAAAGAAAAACAAATTCAAGACGATGTTGCAGTAAAGTGTAAAGGCATGTCTGATAAACAGACCCAACATATGTTAGAAAAGGAATTGTTGATCTTTAGAGACCTAGAAGACACCTCCTTTCGTAAATGCCAAGAACTTTCAAATGCAACAGTCACATATTCCAATCTACGTGTAATATTAAAAGAAGATCATATTGATTGGATCATGCAGAACAAGAAGTACACTGCAAAAGGAGGTCAGCATGTAGACCGGACCATAGAAGCATTAGAAGGGGAAATCACGAGGATTAGTAAAATGATGGAACACCCTTCTAGTGCACAAACACCACCAAATTGGAAAGCATGTAGACCGACTACTAGTGTTGATAAGGCACTCAAAATGAAGAGAATGAAGGATGAAATGATAGAAGCAAAGATGGATCAACCTGCTAAAATTAAAAGATGGAATGAAAGAAAAACTTTTGAAAACTACAAGAGTTTGGAAGATCTCAGAAAGAACTTTCCTGAAAAGGTGCCACCCAAGCCAGTCTGTCACACCCCGCCAAGGCGGAAACATGGGAGTTCGACGAAATTGAATAAAAGAACACAAGGCAATAAAGAAGATTACTATTAAATTCCATAGAGTTAAAATCTCATTACATAAATCTCAACTTAAACCAACTAAATAACACGTTCAAAAGACAAAAGAACTTATAACAGAATTTCTTCATTTAATCTAGGCAAATCCTATGTGATCCTTTGCTTGACCTATCGTGAGCTTAATCATCTGAAACATGTACGAAAAACAATTGTCAACTAAAAATAGTTGGTGAGAAATCACAGGTTTAATAAAATCATAAGTTTGGCAAAAGTAACAATTCACAATTCAAGATCATTATATAGCACATAAATAAAACAAACACATGATTAGCAAATTCAACCTAAAAAGATGAATAACGAATAAGTGGTACAACTAGCAAGTTGCACTAATAACGAATAAGATGTCCAACCAAAAGTTGTCCATAAAGTATGATGCGGTTTCCATCCTATGGCCCATATCTGTACTACCGTTGGCTTGAAAGCTTCAAGTTAAGGATTTGCAAGTTTAACGCTTATCATGTTGTGTTTATTTATTCACATACATATAAGATTCACTTGTTTTAGAATTGTTTGAAAAAGAACGTGTTTTAATGCGTGCCAACGCGTACATGTTTCCCCTAAAACGATTTAAATAAAGTGGGGCTATGAAGTCTCACCTTGATAACAAGGAGCGATAAGAGACTTAGCAAATAGACGAGGTGAATCACGGACCAGACCCTAAACAAATTAATAAACTAGTTTTAGGGTAGGTTCGATGGTTACGAGTGTTAGATAGGCGGTTCAGGTCATAAGGTTAATAATTAGTTGCAAAAGTAGAGTTTTAGTTGTTTTACTGATTTGGACAACAAAGTAGCTTAACAGAAATGGGTTTGTTAAAATAATCAAACGACGTCCAAAATTTATGAAATTTTACAGGTGATTAGTTTAAGTCGTTCCGAACAAGTTTCGTTTAGAAAGTTTTTCCATTTGAGACTCGGATCATAGCCAAAACAGTACAACAAGACAGAAGGTACTGAAAAAGGTTTCTGTCCCGTTTTGGCTACTACGGAGTCATACGCTTGAATTAGAAAACGAGAAAATTATGGTTGGAAAGAAAATTCGACGAAATACGTTATGGAATTTGAGTTTGCTCAGTTTCATTTAATTATGGTCAAGGTATGTTTAGCTAAAGTCAGCACAGAGTCTGACCACAATCAACGGTTGCACTTAAGTGGACCGTTTAGGGTTTTAAGGTTACTGAACGCGTAAATAAAAAAATTAGACGAATGTTATTATATCATTATATTACATAATATAATCATATTAGGTTAGCCAAAATGTCCCGTGTCACCGGTCTAGCCATGATATTCACAAAAGCGTTTTGGAGAATCACATAATGAAATCAACATAGCCGACACGAGCAAGCGGATTCTATATTAAATTAGCGTGTGAGTTATATAAGTGATAATACATAATTATTAACATGTTTTAATTTATAAAGAATATACTAAAGCATCGGTAGAGACACTTTTGCAATAGTTGTCTTGAGGATTCACAGAATGCGACGGCATCGCCGCCATTGCAAACGGGATCCTTTGTTTGATTTTTGGTGATGTTAGCTTGATTTCTTGGTTTAGTTAAGATTATTAGAGGGTTTTTAGGGCTGAGTTTTCACATGATCAAGTGATCATGGATAGAAAATAGAAAAATATTGAGGGGATGAAGAAAGAATGAATTAAAAGACGGTATTGAACTTCGGAGGGTTACTTACTTGTTTGATCTTCAACTCTTGGAATCCTTTAGGTATTTACAAAATCTTCAAAAGGGGAGGCAGAGATTTCACAAATTATAAAGGTTTGGGAGTGTTTGAGGGAGAATTAGCAAAGAAAACAAATTCCTAAGCCTCCTATTTATACTAATGGGTGAAGGGGTGTAAAAATGGAATGTCTTGGAAAGAAATTTAGGGTTTTTAGGGTGTGTAAAGGGGGGTGGCCGAAATTTCTTGGCCTTGTGGCCTTGTGGGCTGCAAAATTATTCCATGGGTCATGGTTGGCCTTTGACCCATGGTTGATCCAACAGTTCGGTTTCGCGGTTTTTGATCGTTTTTTTCGAATTTCAGGATTTATTTAAGGAAAATTTTGCAAACAAGCTTTGTTTTAATTAATGAAATGAATATGTTAAACATTTAAAACAAAAGTTAATGTCATGTTAGACGAATTTTTTGGGTGTGGACGATACGCAGCTAACAGCGGTTTAAAAGACGAACGATCTCACGAAAGTACTAACTAACATACTAGGGCATCAATTTGAATTATGTGACAACTTGAATGAGTTAGATAACTATGTTAGGCACATATGCTTGATACATTGCCTTTGATTTAGTAGTAGGTGAGTTTTCTTGTCGGTAAACGAGTTATTAAACGGTTTAACGATCCAAGTTGCAATTTAAGGCAATTCCAAGAATTGCAGTCAACATGTGACCATGTAATAAGTATAATGTGCATGAAATAGGTATGTTTCAAGTATGATGTGAACACGAGTTTTGATGAGGGTTTCAGGCTTCATTGATTCACGAATATGGTAAGCGTTACAAGTACGCGAAAAGCAGAAATGTTACATAGTCTACGATGATGAAGCTCTACCAATAAGAACCTCGTTAAATCCAACTGAGCCTCCAACTGCTGACCAAATCTCAGCTGCAGCTAGATTATACTTTGCAGGACTAAAAAACCAAAAAGAACCACCTCCTGATCAAGTTGTTGCAGATGTGAAGATCATCATGTATGAATCTCTGAGGATGGACAAGTGGCAGGAGCTAGCTAGATCAAAACCGATATGTACAAGAACTGAAGTTTTTTATATATATGTTTGATTTATCTTTGCAAATGGTCAAATATTGGTCAGTAAATGGTCAATATATGGTCAGTATATGGTCAACTGGTCAACTGTTATGTATTTGGATTTCAGGATATGGTCAACTATGCAACTGCTATGTCTTTGATTTGATTTATAAAAGACCTGGTGAGGGAAACTGCTGGTGAGGTTGTTCTCCCAAAACCAGCAGTTGTGTCTATTTGAAATTAAAACGGTCAAAGGTCAACTGTTATCAGTTGCTGCAATTGTAGACCAATTGCAAATGGTCAGTATACGGTCAACTGTTATCAATATATGGTCAAATGGTATGCAGTTGTAGACCAATTGCAAATGGTCAAATATTGGTCAGTATATGGTAAATGGTTAACTGGTCAAGTGTTATGTCTTTGGATTTCAGGATATGGTCAACTATGCAACTGCTATGTCTTTGGTTTGATTTATATTATTTTGATTTATATAAGACCTGTTGAGGAAAACTGCTGGTGAGGTTGTTCTTCAAAACCAGCAGTTGTGTCTATTTGAAATTAAAATGGTCAAATGGTCAACTGTTATCAATATATGGTCAAATGGTTAAAATGGTCAACTTTTCTAGTGTGGCTACTAAATGTCACAGTTTTTTTAAAGTGTGGCTAATAGATGTGTTTTTGGTCACATGAAACAAATATTGTGGTCATAGATCACATTTGGCCACACTTTTCTAGTGTGGTTACCAAATGTCATAGTTTTTCGTAAAGTGTGACTAATAGATGTGTTTTTGGTCACATGTATAAAAAAAACAAACAAATACTGTGGCTGTAGATCACATTTGGTCACACTTTTGTAGTGTAACTACTAAATGTCACAGTTTTTTCTTAAAGTGTGACTAAATGTTTTGAACTGTTATACATTTGTCACATGAATAAATAAAATGTGTGGTCAAAAGTAGGATTGAAGGTTTTGAAATGTTATTAATGACCTTTAGCCACACATTTAATCGAAAGTGTGGTAGTGCGTTTTTTGAAAAAGTGTGGCCGTAGGTCCGTTTTGGCGCAATGTATAACATAGTGATGAAAAATATTAGACACAATGACCTGACATTAGACACAATGACCAGACCTGACATTATACAATGACGTGACATATTTGACACAATGACCAATATGACCAGATCTGACATTAGACACAATGACGAACAAATTACACAATGAGCTGAAAAACGTAATTTTTTTCGTTTATGTATATAACGATACTATACTCGTTTTAAAGATAAAAAAACGCTCGTTTTCGTCATTGTATTTTACGTTTTAGATAATTTCGTGTTATTTTTTATATTATATAATGACCAGACCTGACATAATGTCAGGTCATTGTGTCAAATATTTTTCATCACTGTATTATATATAATACATAAAAAGCAGTGACAAAAATAACACGAAATTATCTAAAACGTAAAACACAATGATGAATACATATAACACAATGATGAAAAATATTTGACACAATGACCAGACCTGACATTACACAATGACCTGAAATATTTGACACAATGACCAATATGACAAGATCTGACATTAGACACAATAACGAGCAAATTACACAATGAGCTGGAAAACGTAATTTTTTTTGTTTTTGTATATAACGACACTATACTCGTTTTAAAGATAAAAAACACTCATTTTTGCGCTGTAATTTTTTAAAAAAATAATGTCGTACGTAAAAGTTATGAATGTTTAAAAAAAGGGGGGGGGCTTGATAAAAAGTCAACAAAAATGGTCATGACTAAAATACCCTTCCAACAACTTTTTCTCCTATAATTTGATCTCAACCATTAAATCCTTTATACAATTTGATCTAATGGCCCTAAATCCTTCTCACCCTTTTTATTTTAAAAACTCTTTTTACTTGAACTTTATCGTATATATATATATATATATATATATATATATATATATATATATATATATATATATATATATATATATATATATATATATATATAGGGAAGGTTCAAATAAGAAGTGAATTTTTGCTAAAAACCTAAGAAATGATTTCTTTTTTAACCGAAACCGGGTCAAACGAACTCCGATTGAACTCATTCCAGCGGCGTTGAAACCGGCTCGTCGAGGTTTTTGGTAGGGGTGTTCATCGGGTTTTGTAATCGGGTTTTGGGTTGTTCGGGTCGGGTTAGTTGGGTTTTTTATAAAGGGAATCCAACCCAAATACCAAGCCTATTAAGATTCGGTTAATCAGTAATCAGGTTTAAACTGGTTGGTATATTCGGTAATCGGGTTAACATGACCTTGAATTTTGGAATTTACAAGAAGGAAAATGCTAATCTTACAAGTGTTTATGAGCTTATCAGTGAATTTAAACATTGTTGCCATTCTGTTATATGCAGACTATTTTTTTATTTTTTGAAAATCGTGATCTTGTGCTTCTAAATAATACTCATCTGTATCTTGCTAATGTTGTAAATTTAAGGTAATATACTAGCCTTGTTTATCTGTTTTTCTAAGTAATAATCACTAATTGTACTTGATGTGTCTTTGTGGTCAACTTTGCTAAGTTCCTAGTTCCCACAATTTAGTAACTATATTCTATTTTTTTATTATCATCTTTTTATAGCAAAGAACTCATGTATCAACTGGTTGTACAAGAATTAGTCATATATAAACTACTGAAATATGCAAAATTGCATATTCAGTTTGTGCTACATATATAAAGTAATGAAGCATGCAGAATTGAATTTCCAAATTGGGCTGCAAAAATTGCAGTTGATGTTTAATAACCATGTGGAATCACATTTTTCTTTATATTGCAGTTGATATTTAATCAACTAAATTAGGCTGCAAATATTCACATTTCAGTAAAGAAACCGACTACATTTAAACCTAAATAATAAAATTAAAACAGATAAAATAAACCGTAGAAATCTTGTAACCATATATTATTAATTGGTTGATTACCACAAAGATTGGAATGGGAATTATAGAATAAGTGGAATGGAAGTTAACTTCTTCCTGAATTATTTTTTTGTATCGGCAGAATAGTATAGAATAGTTTTATAATGGCTGCTATCTAATTACATTCAAACTTCAATTCAACCTAGAAAAAGCCGGGATTTATTTTTTAAACCGAATTCGGGTTCCTCGGGTCAATCCAAATCTGGAAGTAGTTGACTCGATTACCGACTCATTCTAAGCATTTCGGGTTCAGTGTTCGTGGTAATCGGGTTCGGTAATCGGGTTTCGGGTAAAAAGGACAACCCTAGTTTTTGAGAGGTGGGGTGGGGGGATTTAGGTTTTTTGGGGGTGGGGTGGGTAGGTTTAGATTTTTGAGGGGTGGGGGTTGGAGGATTTAAGTTTTTGGGGGTGGGAATGGGGTAGTTAGGTTTTTGGGTTTAGCTTTTAGGGTTTAGCTTTAGGGTTTAGCTTTAGGGTTTACGGTTTAGCTCCAGGTTTTATTTCGACGAGCCGATTCCAACGCCGCTTGAATTAGTTCAATCAAAGTTCGTTTGACCTAGTTTCTTAGGTGTATTAGCGAAAATTCACTTCTTATCGGAACCTTCCCATATATATATATATGGTTTACACATTTAAACTTGGTTCACATTTGATCATTTTCCTATACAGGGTAAGGATTATTTATGAACATGTAAACCAAATAACCAATTTCTGACCACACATTTATTTTCATCTTATTTTAATTCAATCCCCAAAAGTCAAACATCCTATTAACCGTAATAAACATATGGCCATAATTTAGGTTTTTGGTTTACACATTTAAAGTTGGTTCATATATAGGGGAAGGATCAAAAGAAAACCACAAAGTTAAGCGAAAACCGAGAAAACTGCTAAAAGCCAATCAAATAATTTATGGATTTTTTTATTTTTTTAATTTATTTCTAAATGTATTAATATAATATTACACAATTTACCAAAAAATTATTTTACGTATTGTGTTTTACATATACGTAACCGCAATTTTTTTGTTTTCTGTTTACGTATACGTAAGCCAATTCTTAAATGATTGGTTTTTTAGTGGTTTTCTCGGTTTTCGCCTAACTATGTGGTTTTCTCCGGAACCCTCCCTTATATATATATATATATATATATATATATATATGGGAGGGTTCTAGAGAAAACTCTCTTTTAGGCGAAAACCAAGAAAACACTTTATAGCACTTGATTTCTTTGATCTATGGTTAATATTGATTACTGGTATGATTTTAATTAAATTAATAATTTGACCATTTTATAAGGGTTTTAAGGGTAATATGGGAAAAGAAAAACATATTAATTTAGAAACTGTATCTTTAATTAACTAAATTCACTATTATCTCTCCTTCCTAACTAATTTTAATCAAACAAATCAATAAAAAACAAATTTACGTATATGTAACGCTTACTATATTTAAACAGATATACATATATATGCTTACGTATATGTAAACAGGTTACGTTTGGAGGTGAAGTGGATGTTATGAGTTACGCATACGTACCTAATACGAGTTACATATATGAATCAAAAGAGAGGAAAAAAAACTCAAGCTTACATACTTATAAACATGGGTATACAAAAAAAAAATTGAGTTACATATACGTGGCTCTTACGAGTTACGTATACGTAACTCGTACGCAAAATAAATGAAGATCATCATGATTAATACTATCTAATGAACACCAACAATAATTAATTAAAAAAATGCTAGAAGTCGGGTTTAAACCTGTTACATCCCGATTGAAGGTTATGACACCAACCAACTATTTGATTTAATTTTCTTTCACTATAATTATTTAATAATATTTATGTGATTACCTTCTTCGCTAATAAAAAATACAAATCGGACCATCTAAATGACATCATCTTCTTATCTTCTTTGGTGAGCATATAGGTGTTGTTGGCGTCAACCGAGCAAAGTGAAGACACAGAAACAAATAAAGAAGAAGAACATGCGATCAAAAGATTTAAAAAAAAACATATTAATTGAGTTAATATATTTGGAAAGAATCAAAGGATTTTAAAATATTAAATAACTACCAAAATTAAAGGATACAAAAATTACATAATTAACCTTAGAATTTAAAAATTAAAAAGAAAATTTTCTAATTGGTTGAGAGTGGTTTTCTTGGTTTTTGCCTAATTTTATGGTTTTCTCTTGATTCTCTCCGTGTATATATATATATATATATATATAGAAAGTTTTAAATACAAATGATTGTTATGGTGCGAAGGATCGATGGATTATTGACCATTGATCTAGGAATTCAATGGTTAAGATGAAAAGTTTGTCTAGTCAACTTGTTTTTAAGCGTGAAAAGAGTCTGAAATGGTAAAATTGGAATAGTCTACATTTGTTGACTTTTTTCAAGTTCCCCCATATTTTTAAAAACGTATACTTTTTTTATACGACATTATTTTAAAAAAAATTACATCATAAAATCGAGCATTTTGTTCTTTTTAATTTGAGTATAGTTTTGCTATACTTTTATTAAAAAAAATCGACTTTTTTTAAAATATCGATATGTTCTGCGTATAAATTGAAATATAGGGTATGGTTCCATTGTTAACCCATTATTACTGTGTTAACCCAATTAACTTTGTCAAAATCGATCCAAATCAATTTTTTTTATATATAACATTATTACATCAATACAATGTCATGTTTTTTTTTGTTTGCATTTTTGTAAATTCACAAGTCTAGGGACGTTTATAAATGGTGTAACTTATTACACCATGGTGTAAGTTTACACCTAGTGTAAAAACATCGCCCTTACGACTCATAGGTCGGTAACGTAATAACAACGCCCTTACGACTCATAGGTCGATAAGGTAATAATATCGCCCTTACGACTCATAGGTCGATAAGGTAATAATATTCAGGGTCAACTTAACCCCGAGTCACCGTCGTCACCCTTCCTTCGCCAGTTGCACAACCGTCATACCCATTGGTAGGCAACATAGGCACTACCCCTGTTATACTTATGGCAAAACTTGCCATAAGGCTGAGTACTTACATCCCCAGACTTCATTCGTCAATTCGTTCATTTAAAAGATTAGACATATCATGACTTCTTTAAAACCTTTGCCCATTTCTTTTCGTAAAACATACATTTCATTCGTAAAACCCTTTTCATTCATTAAAACCCGTCCTTTATAACATCCCTTTCCATAAACATTCCTTTCGTAAACGTTATTGTTTCAAACATCGTTTCTTTCATAAACCGTTCGTTCATAAACATTACATTTCATTTCATTCGTCATTTCATAAATCTTTTCATAAACGTTCATTAAGTAGCATATCACCGTAGAAACAAGTAAATATGGATTCTTGACACACATGATCGTTTGTTACTAAACCTGATTCGGACGTTTAACTAGTGCTAACTTGCTAACCGACTTGCACATAAGTCAACACGCGAATTCTATCATTTAGCTAGTGTCGCCTCTTAGTGTCACGGGGACATGATCAGTGTCGCAAGGCTTAGTGACACCTGTAACTGATTAGTGTCGCCAGGCACACTAATTTTAGCGTCGCCGGAACTTGTGTTTTGGACTTAGTGTTGTGGAATTGTCTATCGCCAGATGTTATTGGCGTCGCCGGGAATGAAGTGTCCAATCATTAGATTTCTTGGGCACAACGCCACATCCCTACTTTCTTCCCCGTTAAGTGTCGCCATTTGAAGGTGGCGACACTGGGCAGTATCGCCTGATGAACAGAAGATCATACAGGCCCGTTTTCCACCTAAGTTCGTAACTTTTTACGTCCAAAACATTTTTTTAACATCCATAAGCTCAGATCTGGGCTTTATACCCTATTTCAAACGTAAAAACCTTGTATTTTAAGATTAAAACCCTAGTTTTACCCCCAAAACTCATTTACACTAAAAACAAAGGTTTTAGGTTGGATTCTTACCTCAAAGATGACATTTTCTTCTTCTGATCTTGCTCATAAACACTAGAGAAGCAGATTGGAGCAATTCTTGAGCAAAACTTCAAGTTTCCTTCACTTTCTCTCTTTAGAACCTCTCTCTAGAAGATTTTGGTATTTGCTTGCAAATGTGGGAGATGGTGGAGGCTGGCTAGGGTTAACACCCTCCTTCATGTGCCCATTAGCCCATTCTCCATTTTCTTTCATTCCTCCTCCTTCCTGACCCGCTTTTCGTCCACAATACGCAGTAGATAGTTTAAAGGTAAGGTTATGCCCACTATTACAATTAAGATAAGATATGTTTAAGTAATGTGTGTATGTTTTAGGACCTCAAGCCAAGTGATTGTGCTAAGTATCGGTTCTGCCCGATTGTAGGATTTGAACATTAAGCTATTAATGTGAGTTCTTATAGCACCTCTTTTAACTATTTTGATTTAAGGGTTAAATACAAATGAGATGTGAGTTCCAGAAGCCCCTCTTTTAACTATTTTGTTTTAGGGGTTAAATACAAATGATATGTGAGTTCTTAAAACCCCACTTTTAACTATTTTTTATTTAGGGGTTAAATACAAATGAGACGTGAGTTCCTGAAGCCACTCTTTTAAATGTTTTGGGGTTACATACACAATGCAAAGTTTTACATGAACTCTTAATGCCAACTTTTAAAACTATTTTAAATATTTTGGGCTATAAGACATGTCATGAAAATGATTTATACAAAGCTAAGTTCCATACGCCATTTTTCAAATGTTTTGGGCTTAGTGGTACACTGTTAAATGATTTTCAACTACGAAGGTTTTGAATGGCAAACCCTTAGAAGTTTTCAAATTGAAATGATTTGATTAACACATTCTCAAGAAGTTATTTTGAAATTGTTTTTCAAAAATGAGATGTGATACCATTGATGAAAACATCCCGATGGAAATGAGAAATTACCACGAGTTAATGAAATCAACATGACGCTTGAAATTGTGGTATATGCATATTACCTTGGTGGATGCTTGTGCTTTATGTGCGCACATCCATATGATGAGTCCTAGAAGGTTGATCATAGATGGCTGTGCTATTATCACACATCTTAAAACCCAGGACTAGTCACTCGTATTACGTGCCCTGAGGGGATTGAGCACTACGAGGAGACTGTTTGATAGTGCAGGTGATGCAAGCCCCACTATCTTGACTTGAATGCATGGTTTTGTCTGTTAGTTTCTAAAAGCATTTCCAGGACACCTGATTGACTCGATTGAGCTTGTGTTTTGAAAATAAAACAGTTATTTGGGAATTGCCCAGTGTAAACTGACTTGAAAAATGTTTTTAAACCTATCTCAGGTGGATGATAAGTTGTGGCTCTGGATAGCCAATGATTGGAGATGGCTAGTGTTAGCTAGCTATAGTACGAGCTTTTGAAGCAAATGTAGATGTACACGGTTAAATTGATGTTTAGTAAACACTTTACCTTATTTTAAGGGTTGTACATCGAATTTTGAATATAAATGAAATGAATGGTTTATACCTTAAGATATGTTTCCGCTGCTGTCACACCCAAGTTCCTAGATACTGCTTACAGTGATGTTAATACAGAAACACACAGCGCAAGACTAAAACCTCAAACTTTTCTAATAATAATATTGTTTTACAGACTAGATTTCACTAAATTACAAAACATGGTTCCTAACAGGAACCTACATCTCTAGGCGTATGGTTCCGTGAACCTGCCATAAACTTAGGCCTTATGGTTTCACCCAAACATGCCTTCAGTCAATCTAGCAAAACATCATGCTTATGTACACAATGGTGAATTGCCCTAGAATGCCAACAAGCTACAATCCTCTAAGCTAGTGACCACCGGTGCTCAAAAACATTTTATAACATTTGGATCAGCATAACGCTGGTGTGTTCATAAACAAAATTACGTTTTCACAATTCGTATCCATGATACAAAACACCCAGTAACCTCAGCTTTACTCAGTTCTGAGTTCTAACAACCATCCATCCCAATCCCCACCCAGTAGCCTCAGCTTTACTCGGCTCTGAGCTTTTATTATATATAAACTTTTGACTCGTTGGCTATCGGCAACACAAGTACCGATCAGTAACGAGAGGATCAGTCTCGCTCGTCAGTCCCACCCAACCTTTGCCGTAGTAAGCGCTATTTACGGGTATACATACATGGAATATCATAGGGATCAACATAAAACCATTTGAAAACATTTCACATCGAGCACAGTTTAGAGGAACTCACCTCAAAGCATTTTCCCTTGATTTACTACAAAAACCAATACCTCGAGTATATCCTAGATTATACTCACATTACTATAATCAGCACCCCTATTTTTAGGTTTGCATAATCGAACCTTGGAATACTCAGAAATCTTACCTCGGTACTGTCTACGGCAATTTGCGGACGATTTGCGAGAAACCGGACTTTCGCGTATACGAACCGGGCTTGGAATGCTCAAGTCAGAGCTTAAGTGTGTGTAAAAAGGTGAAGTTGTGCGTGGGATTGAATTTCTGTCGAGACATGAAATCAATTTATAGGCCAACTCTAGACCCGTAGCAGATCGTTACACTACCGCCCTGCTTGGGTAAGCCCTACACGCGCCAGTTCCTTAACAGACCCGCCACCATTTTGCTGCTAGCGGACCGCGTAGGGTAACGGTAGCGGTCTGCCACCCATGCCACACGTCAAATCTTACAGGCTAGTCACGAGACTCGTGTCAGCATACGGTCAATTCCTTTCCCGCCACGTAGTAGACAGTTAGAGGCTAAGGTAGCGGTGCGCTACCACCTCAATAATAGATAATATTATTTATATCTATACTCGACATGGTAATTTGCCAAAAAGTCTTAATTTTAAGACTTGTACAACTCTTATTGCTTTATGTACAAGTCATAAAGCTTCAACCCCTAACCCCATTCAAACACACGGACAGACTTTGAGTTCCCATTTAGGGTTTTGCAGATGAGATCTGCCTCCTTCTCCACCTCCTTCTCTCGCTCTCCACGCACCCATGCCCTTCTTGCGATCCTCCATCGCCTTTCAACCCCTCACCCCACTTCAAAACTAACCATCTCAAAAGCACCTGCTAATCAAACCGTCGAGACACTAAAGGGGATTCGAGTTTGTGACTTACAGTTCTACTGATGAGGTCAACGGCGCAATCGACTCTTTGAATGGCGTTGTAAGTAAATAGATCCTTTTTCAAGAATCTATATGTATGTATGCATGTGTAGTTCATGAATTTTAATAAAAAATTTACGGTGCAGGATCTTGGTGGTAGAAATATCCGAGTTAGCGTTGCTGAAGCCCCACAAAGGCGTCGATTTTAAGAAATCAAAAGGTGTGATGCGGTCAACTCATGAACTTATATTTGTTTTAAACAATCTTTTTGATTTGGTGTTAATTGCTTATGTGAATCCTTGTGACACAGGTGCAACAAGTTACAATATAAAGAGGAAAGTGATGCTTATTGTGAAGCCGTAACTACCTACATTTTCAATGTAACTT
Organism: Smallanthus sonchifolius; assembly: GCA_023525975.1. Classification (NCBI taxonomy): domain Eukaryota; kingdom Viridiplantae; phylum Streptophyta; class Magnoliopsida; order Asterales; family Asteraceae; genus Smallanthus; species Smallanthus sonchifolius. The sequence continues at coordinate 24,286,216 of CM042018.1, read as the reverse complement.
AAGGATTAGCAGGTCTCATAAGTGTCATTAAGTTTTGTAATGAATGCTATTAAACTATATACTGATTTCTAATCAATCATTTTGGTGTATGCAAATGCATTTGGTTAGATTTTTTTCAGGAAGAATGTTATGGTGTTTGTAAACTTGTGAGCCTGCAAACTAGGATTTATCATGCACTAATAACACATCCAAGGAGTCATGCTGCAATAATTTGTAAGTATTTTCTACAATCGACTATTTTAATTATTAAAAAGGAAAAGACATTAAAAATTGGAGGTGATTTTTTATTTTCTTAATTATTTCATTTTTCATAAAATCATCATTACTGCTAGCAATCATATTCCAAGATATACAAATCCTAAAGTCTTGGCTTCAAGGACTTATCAGGTATGACATAGTTATAGTGATATGATCTTAATTTAATTTGAAATTAAATTAAGAGGATTCAGTTTATCATTACTCTTTCTCAGTTATATACTTCATGCAACCACAACTTCAAGAAATGTTAGATAGCATCAAGATATAAGTTATAGCACATTATGTTGTGTATCTAATTCTTTAGTAAATTCATAAGTCATAACTGGTGATCATTTACATTTGTTAGAAAATAATAAGAAAGAAAAATCACTTGGACTTCTGACACATACTTATTATGTTAGGGTATTGTTGAAGATTGATTTGATTTGGCCCCAGTCCTATTGAATTCTAACTCTAATTTGTTGTTTTTCTCTGATCGATTGTAGATTTGGAAGAGTTTAAACACAATGGTAGTTGTTAAGGTACAATTGAAACAGTAATAAATAGTACAAGTAACTGCCCTATTTGTTCGAATTTTGAAATCTATGTTATTGTTTCTATAGAAACTGCTCAAATCTAACTATATCAAAGAGTTTTTGTAAAATGGCTTGTTTATTAGTTTATTTCAATATTATGAGTTTAGATGAAAATGTTACTATAGCTTTTAGAGTTACAGAAATAACACAGGTTATTAATGTTAACCTAAAAGAACACGTTCTTCCACTGATTACAGTGAGCTTCCAACAAGGTTGGGGACAGAAATTCAGACAAGAATCAGGACCAGTATAGACCTTTCAACATTTGAGGAATCAGAGCTATTAAAAGTCAGTGAAACCGGGGTGTATCCAACAGCAATCAACGCAGAAGCCACACCATATGCATCAGAAGACGTGACTACGGTTCTTCCCTGATGGATATGATCATGGTAAAGAATGTGCCATTTGTTTATCAGAGCCTCGCGACACTACGGTTCTTCCTTGCGCACATGGTACTAATTTTATTTATGTTTATCTGCACATGTTTGTGATTTTAGATGTGTTGATACGGATATCTGGGTTTGGTTACAGTATATGTGCAGTGGATGTGCTAAAGTGTTGAGGTTCCAAATGAACCGATGCCCGATATGCAGGCAGCCGGTGGAAAGGCTTTTGGAAATCAAGGTGAAGATTGAAGATCAGTATATCACCATATGTAAATCATAATTATATTATGTTTGTAATGTTTTCTTTGTGAAACATATTTGTATCTTTTCAGTAAGTATGATGCTGAGATGATTGATGTTTAAGGTTTTGGTTGTATTTTTTTACTTGGTCATCAAGTATTGTAGATAGTTGATTAATTGCATATTTCGAACTGTATTTTATGACCAGCGAGCAAGATGTGGGCTGCGTTTGTAAGCTTGTCTAAGCATATTTCGAACTGTATTTTTATAGCTTGTTTAAGATCGATTCAATTTGAGCTTTTAGCAAGTGATCGCGAGTAATTCGGAAGTGTTATCTTTTACTTGACCTTTTCATAACAATATTTTTGTTCATGTTCAGGGACTTGAAGATCATCTTGGAGACATGGATTTTAAATTTGCAGGAACAAGAAATGGAATTACAACAATTCAATTGGATATAAAACCTGTTGGAATTCCTCTTTACATCATTTGTGAGTCACTGAAACATGCATATAAAGGTTGACTTCAGGATGGAAAAATTCTCCTCGATTAGGTGGGACCCAACTTTTATATATAATATGCTAATATTAAATTAAAATTCAAGTAATAATCGAATCTAAATTGGCATAACACTCTTTAAATTTTATAAGCATTACACTATTTTTTATACTCATAAAACTTTGTTTCGATCGTTTTGATATTTTTTTACTCCCATAACGAAGCGGTACCGTACCACAGTGTAACTTTTTAACTCATAATTGTATGCTTGTAACTTATACGTGATACCTGTCGCATATATATATGGTTAGGTTATAGTAAAAAGAGTTTTAAAAATAAGAAGGGTAAAAATGATTATGTACTTGACATGTGTCTTTTTATTGTTTTTAAAGGGAGGACATAATGATCATTGTGTAATATACTAGGTTATTACACAATGAACTTGTATTACACAATGACCTAACTAATTACACAATGAACTTGTATTACACAATGACCTGACTAATTGCACAATCACTAGACGTGGTATTACACAATGACCAGACGTGGTATTACACAATGACCAGACATGGTATTACACAATGCCCAGACGTGGTATTACACAATGAACTTGTATTACACAATGACCTGACTAATTACACAATGACCTGACTAATTACACAATGAACTTGTATTACACAATGACATGACTAATTACACAATGAACTTGTATTACACAATGAACTTGTATTACACAATGACCTGACTAATTACACAATGACCAGATATTACACAATGACCAGACGTGGTATTACACAATGAACTTGTATTACACAATGAACTTGTATTACACAATGACCTGACTAATTACACAATGAGCTGGAAAACGTAAAACAAAATGATAAATACATATTACACAATGAACTTGTATTACATAATGACCTGACTAATTACACAATGAGCTAGAAAACATAAAAAAAATTTCGTTTTTGTTTATAACGACACTATACTCGTTTTAAAGATAAAAAAACGCTCGTTTTTATGGTGTAATTTTTTTTTAAATAATGTCGTATGTAAAAGTTATGAACGTTTAAAAAATGGGGGGAAATTTGATAAAAAGTCAACAAAAATGGTCAAGACTAAAATACCCTTCCAACAACTTTTTCTCCTACAATTTGATCTCAACCATTAAATTCTTTCTACAATTTAATCTAATGGGACTAAATCTTTCTCACCCTTCCTATTTTAAAAACCCTTCTTATTTGAATATAACCCTATATATATATATATATATATATATATATATATATATGTGTGTGTGTGTGTGTGGGGGGGGGGATGGAATTGTTTTAGCATAAATAAAATACTTATATTGTAACAATTTATAATATTCCAAAAAATAAAAAATTAACACCTCTAAATCTTTTGAATTAAAATGAATTAGTTAAATCTAATTATAAATAATGTATTTAAAAAAAGAAGTTATTGATCAACCAAAAGTTATCCTACATTTAATGTTTAAAATTTAAAATCATAAGAAATATGGAAACGTTTAAATGATATTTAATCAATTTAGGAGTTTAAAAAAAATAAATTAAAATATAGATAACTGAAAAATATTTAAGCGGAAAAACAAAGAGCTAGAGGCTCTAGAATGATAACACATGACACATCAAAACCTTTATTTATTATGATTTATGGTTATTAATCATTTGGTTTTAGAGACTGGTCCGACGGATTAAACCGACAACACCAGCCTGGTTTTGAACAATGGTTGCCAACTTAGGTCCGCCCTGGCCTTGAAGGAAGGACTCATATAAACAAGTTTGTAATGACTTTAAGTTGAGGAGAAGATGCATTAGTTATATCTAACCAGATCGGTCGTGTTACCGGTTCAGTGGTGAGATCAGTTAGACGTGTTTAAAAAACCGTCAAATATAACTTACAAATTAAACATATCAATATATAACGAATGTAAAATAAAATTTAACAATACAATAAGTTTTTTTTGTTGGTGTATTTACACTATTAATAAAGTATGGAACGTTTTAAATAAATAAAATATGGAGTTTAAAATAGAAAAGAGATTATTTGGTATATTCTGATAAAAAAAACGAAAAAAAGTTTGAACTTTGAAATGTGGTCCAACGACCGGTTTTGAAAACACAGGTTATATCGATCAAGTTAACCCAGAGAAACAAGTTTAAGATGGAAGGCTCAAGCTCCTCTAATCCTGGATATCCGTACCCATACCCATCACATGTTTGTGCCCCAAACGTTGTTACAATTAAGCTGAGTGGTCGGGAGACGTATGATGTGTGGAGAACACAGATGCTATGTCTCTTAGAGGGTCATGATATGCTTCGTTTCATCCACCTGCGTGCTTTGGGCAAGGAAAAAGTTGGTGACAACAACCACCAGTTGTGGAGAAGATCAGATGCACTGGTCAAAGGTTGGATTCTTGGTTCTCTCTCTGAACAACCACTCAAGTTCGTGGTCAATCTTGTCAAGACAAAGACTTCAAAAGATGTATGGGATAAACTGCAGACTAAGACAAACAAAGATTTCACTTCAAAAGACGTGGGGGATAAACTGCAGACTATCTATGGTCCTCCTCTTCAAGATGCAGCAGCAGCAGCAGGTGTGTGCATTCGCTTCTTAAAATTAAAAACCATGTTGATGGCGAATATATATTTTATGATTTTGAATCCGATTAAGGTTTAGATTGGGTTTTGGATTTGGAAACCATTTATTGTGGGTGGTTTGGTGGATGAAGTAAGTTGTTTTTTAGTTTGAAAAAAGATTGAATAATTACATAATTAATTAAAATTTAAAAAAGATAAAAAAAAGGGTACAAATACTTTCTTTATTTTACTTGAATCTGGATTGTAATAAAGCGAAATCCATAAAACGTTTCAACTTGAGGTGTGAAAATGATAGATGTAACAATGGTAAATGCACAAGTATATATACATACTTTTACATTCCTTAATCTGTTGGTGCAATTGAGAAAAAACAAATGGAATGGAATATTGAGACCCAAACAACAGCGTTTTACTCAAATTAATAGGATGATGCCTTAATATAGGCTGAAACAAAACCAACAGAAAATAAAACATAACTGAAAGTTTGAAGGAAAACTAGTATCACCTGGGTTTTGGTGGTGGAGTGGTAAGGAAGAGACCTGGTGTTCCTTGTGACTCAGGTTCAATCCCTGCCCTCTACATTAGTTTCTGCGGCATGCAAATGAGGCCTAGCTCTTAGACTGATGCCTGGGTTTTACCCACGTCGATCCAGGGTTCGAGCCTCGGCTCTCCCTCAAGCCCGGAAGGGGCCGTATTGGGTGGGATTTTTCCTTGGATGCTCTCCAACTCTGACGTCAAGTGGGCCCGGTTAAGACAACATATTGGCCGGAGTTGGACGAGGCTCTCCCATGTGACGGGGGGTGCGACGTCACAACATTCAATGTTCGCAGTTCAAAAAAAAAAATAAAAAATCATATGCCGTACCTATGCTAAGAACTAGGAAATTAAAAACGAGACTTTATTCTTCCACCACAACTGATGCAACTGATGTTAAGAGCATTTATTTGAATTAACTTGAACTTCCTCAACAGCTACCGTTTTGAATTATCTCAACAACTTTAACACATCCTCTTAATTCGAAATTGTTCCAACTCCCAACTTTGATCGTAAGTAGCAAAATTGTTCTTGTGGAAGTGCTTTCATGAAGATATCCGCCAACTGTTCTTGAGTAGCACAATACTGCAACATAACTTGACCCTGCTTCACCAAGCTTCGAATATGATGATACTTAACATCTATATGCTTGCTTCTTCCATGTTGACCTTGGTTTTTCATTAAGAATATCATTGAATTGTTGTCATAGAACAGTGTAGTTGTCCCTTCCTACTTGTTTGCCAATTCTTCCAACAGTTTTCTCAACCATATTAATTGACATGCCACTGAACTAGCCGAGACGATATACTCAGCCTCCGTTGCGGATAAAGCTACAATCAACTGCTTATTCGAACTCTCGGTTGTAAACTCAAGCGAGATCAAACCCAGGAACACTCTAGGTTTGCTTCAACAAGAAGCGACTCTTTTTCTTTTATTAAAACTCTGAAACGATTACAAGTGAATGAATAAAATCAAAGAACGAAACATCTATTTATAACTACTCTAAACTTGCAATATACTAATTCAAACTAATAGATAAACAAACTTAAACACTAAGTTATTATTCTAGCATCTTTAACTTTAGGATCTCCTCCAAACCACCACTCACAGATCAACCGAACCGCGCTTGATATTGCTAACTTTATCACTCCTTCTCAACATCAAACTTCCATGTTATGTAGCTTCAGTCCAGGCAAACACTTAGTGAACATGTCAGCTGCTTGCTCCTGAGCATTTATATAATCCAAGTTCACTTCTTTCTGCAACACTTTTGTAGGTGAATATCACTTGCAACAACCCAACCCAACCCAAGAGAACCAAATCGTAACAAAGAGCAAGATGAAAGATTAGGGCTGAGATTTAGAACTAGGAAGGAATTACGTAAACTTTATTATCATTAATTACTAACTTGCAATTACAATGCTATTTAAATAACCGAAGTAAACCTATCATAAACCTACTAGAATGCATAAAGATAATCCTACTAAAAGTTAAACACCAAACAATTAATAAAATAATCCTTCCTAGTTTCATACTAATACCAAACTAACAAACATGCAAACCAATCCAAAGCTATACAAATCCTAATTTTCGGCCAAGCTTCCAATTCACACATAAATACCTTCTTTTCACCTGTGAACCTCAAGGATTAACCAACAATCACCCCTTAATCCTTGAGTTCATATGTTTCCAATCACAAAAAATCTTCATCCTTATCTTTCTGAACTGGTAGACTCTCCTCATGCTTTGACTCGTCCTTATCCTTATCTTTCCACACTCATATTGGAAGTGCCCAAAATCACCACACTCGTACCACCTGAAAGAGCTTCTATCTCTACCCCGCGACCCCTTCCATAGCCTCTTCCAAAACCACAACCTCCTTGATCATCCCTACTCTTTCCATTAGACCAACCTTCTTGATCTTCCACCTTCTGACTGCTTGTTCATACTAAGAGAACCTTACCTTGATCGTTCTCTTCATGCTCACTAAAACCTTTCAATCTTACCTTGATTGGGGTTCATTGTTACAGACCACAACTGTTTACGGTTCTTACCAAATGGTTAAGCCAGTTACTATTTTTGAACTGTCTACATTTTTTAACATAATTCAAGCCAATGTTGATGATGAGACCATTATAATGATTTACAGGAAATGGCAGCATCAAAGGTGGAAACAGGGAACGTGGTTTGATTCTAAGATTTGAATTTGTCCCAAAATATTGCTGTCAAATATGATATCATCTTCAAATATATTGTTAGTGTAAACTTGCTATAGTTCAATCATGATTGAAAGTAGTTATAACTTATTGTTTACAGTGTGAAGCCGTCTCCGATGCAACGATTTCTGCCATAGTTGTCAATAGCGACCATAGCGCTCGCTATAGCGTGCTATGTAGCGAAGCGGTCTATGGTCGCTATATAGTGTTTAGCGAGTGAATAGCGAATATTCCATTTTTTTAATTTTTTTAAATTATTTTTTAACTTTTTACTTGATTAATATAAATAGGGTTGCTACTAACCCTAATATATGAAGATTTAAATGATTATTGATTATAATTGCTATAGATCTTGCAATAGTTAAATACAAAATATTTTTAAAACTTTCTACTAGTGTATCGCTATTTACCGCTATTCGCTATTGACAACTATGATTTTTGCTACTCTGAGCGATTGATCAAGTAATTAAGTTACATCTTCGTCAAAACAAGTTGTGGATAGTTTTGTAAAAACCCTACATGTAATGCATTTGCTTCTATACCCGTCTTTTACATTGATAATCTGGGTTATTTATTTTGGTTTTCTAATTTCATGCTTTTTAGACGGAAAGAGGAAGAGATGTCGATCACTGGTGTTACAGGTATGAGATCTTGGTTAGGGTTTCCAACTTTGCCCTTTCTTTCTGACGGATATAAACCTAATCGGCCTCGCAGGTTAATTATCTCCTCTGAAAATCTCAAACCCATTTCTGATCTAGAGGTCAAGATCAAGGTAAATTTGTTAATCTCTGTAATTGCTTCAATTCCCAATTGTGTTTTTGTGTATATTGATTGTAAGCATTAATATGTTAGGATTGATGTAAAGGTGTGTCTATGATTTATCAAGATTTCTGTTTGTGATTTCTTTAGAATTTTGACGTCTGCAAGTTCAAAATTTTTGCTTTTGATATATTTGCTGATCTATTTGTTAATTGTTAGATGTTAAAGTGAAAATGTTAGATGTTTATGTGTAAAAGTCCATGTTTATCTGTTTGATTTTGTTCTAACAATTTCGATGACTCAAGCTAAGTAGTTTTGTGAATGTTATAAATAAATTAAAATACCTGTAACCACGTCTTCCTTCATCGTTCTTCTTCTGCTTCACGAACCCGTAAAACTTACCCGTCGCCCAACCCGTGCCGCATGCGACGGTCAGTGTTACCGTGAAGTCACCCCACCCCGACCCCACCCCTTCCACCCTTATCTCAATGTTTTCTTTTTCATAAATCAGATACGTTTCCTCATCATGCTAGATGCGATACTTGTCTTATTTTAAGCAACGATTCTTTATTTATGCTATCAAAAAGGGACGTCTAATACCAAAGCTTTATTGGCATGCTATAAATGAACCGACACTTTTACTTTTAGTGAATCAAACAATATATAAACATCACAACAAGCAAGCATTTATGTTGATATATATATAATAGTTGGTTTTGGGACCTTAAAAGTATCTATGTTGTAAAGTATGTGATATAATAAGTATTTAACTATTTTTCCTCGTACAAACATATTTGAGATTGTAATGTGATACCATGACCCGATTTTAAGCAAGCACGGAACTTAAGGAAAGAGGGAGATATAGAAAAAGTAATGATCATGAAACACATGGGATCCGACCTTCCAACTCATTAACTTTTGGGATAAAATGCGTCACCTCTTTTATAAGAAAAGTTATAATTATATTTATGTTGGTTATTAAATAATAATAATAATAGGTTAGAACTGATTATATTAAGGCCAGTGTCCTTTATCCATAAAACAATTTTCCCCATTCATTTAATCAGGCGTTATACATAAGACTCTGTGGCGAGTCAGTTTGAATCATTTTTTTATTGAACACTAGTTTAGAACCCGTGTAGGGGTAAAAAATATCAATACATAAAATTTTTAAATATTTATGTATATATTTTACAGATGTAAAAATGTATTACATATAATAAGGATAGAAAACAAAATTAGTTAATAAGTTATTATTATTATTAATAGTGTAATTTGACTTTCATTATTATTTGATTGAAAATAAAAGTTACATAATTGGCTTTCAAAGTTTTTTATAATAAGAGGTAATTTAAAATAAATACGTTTTATTAGTATAATTAGTATTTTCTTTAAAAATATATTATTATTAAAAGATAAATGTGTATTAAATAAGAGAGAGAGACGAGAAAAAAATGATGAGAATAAATATAGAGACGACAAGTGGCATGAAAAACCTTTATTTATTATGTAGTATAGATATAGATGTGCGGCTCCCAATCAGTCTCACACGAACCATTGCCCCCTTTGAAATGTACGACTAAAACACATTGCGACTAGAGAAGAAAGAGGATATATATATATACAGTCACGTTTGAAGTGAACAATGTAGGATAACCTATACCATTGTAGAGATACTTTCTTGATTGCACAAGTGAAAAAGATAATAGCTCTTGACGTGTGCAATTATTAACATAAAATTAATTAAGAAATTCATTTCACAAGTGTAGTTTTAAAAGGGTAATCACCACCGACTAAACTACACATGTATAAGCAAGTATACCTATCACAACGCAATATAGTGAAATGGTAAGAATCGGATATTAATCTGTGGATGCGCTGGCTCCTAATACTAGATCCGCTAACAATATCTAACTGATGTAAAAGAAGATTTTGTTAAGAAAACTAATGAATGTACACTGAGAACAAAGAACGAATTTTAGAAAGCTTTGGGAAATCATAATTAGGAGATAACTGTTAGACTCGAATCATCTAAGTTGGAATGACAAAAGATTGATTTTATTATGAAAACTGTTTTAAATATTTAGTTAAGAACAAAAACAGTGTGTGAAGTGATAGAACGGATTTTAACCTAGTGAAGGTATTATTCTCACAAAACCAGAGAGTTAGTACTATAGACACACACTAATACCCTAATCAAGTGAAGCCAATTTTATTACCAATTCCTTATGACATAAAGTTTCTATAACTAGTCTAGACAGATAAATGTCCTAGTGATTTACAATATGTGACTAAACCAATAAAGAAAACCCTATCAAATTCTTAGACTCTTTTATTTAGATCTATTCCATTGGTAGCTCACAAGTTTTACCAGTTTTATTTCTAAATTGTCTATTACCGATTAAGGTGTCTAGTCTCAGGTTATAAGTGCACTTTTATATCCTAAAGATAGAACTAGTTGATTCAACACGCATAACTTCTTACGAAGACCGACAAGACCACACAATTAGATTTAAAACCAGATTCAACAAGTAATCACACACATCATAAGTTCCATGATAACAAACTGAATAAAATCTCACAATCATAACATAAACTAATCTAAATGTCAAATCTTTCATAGAATTATCTCATCAAACGGCTATAAATGTTTAGCCAGACATAGTAATGAAAGACTTAAACATAACAAAAGTAAACATGGTCATAGAATCAAAGAAAACAGGAATGAATAGCAAATCGAGCCAATCTATGAAAGCACGCACAAAACGGAAGGCCAGATCTTCAATCCTTGAGTCCTCTACGGTCTGGATCTTGTCTTATGCTCCAAAACACGGATTCAGCCTCCAAAATTGCGAATCCTTACCCTAGTGGCCGTCATGTTGCTTAAATAGGCCCACTTTAGGGTTCTGTTCCTGATGACGTGTAGGCAGTACGCGTAGCGTATAGGCCATAGTTCATTAAACGTGTCGCATCTTCTAAGTTTTCGTACTGTCCGTACCTTGTAAAGTGGATACGGGCTATTCATGCACGTACGGGCCATATGTTTGGTCTTCTTCTCTTTCTCTGTCTCTCTCTCAATGACTAGATATGAAAACCCTCAAAAATTGAAACCACACCCCCCCTCTTTGATTGCACCTTGCAAAATGTAAACGCCTGAAATTGAAAACACACAAAATTAGAACCATTAGAGAGATCAAAAACCATGGATTCGATACGGAGTTTCATTGAATTATTAGAGAATGATTTTAGATCCTTGTTGCTTATAAATAGAAACAAGTAAAACAAAAAGTATAAGCCAAAGTATAACGAAAAGGATCAAAGCAAGCAACTCTAGGATGATAAAAACCATACTCGACTTTAAGAAAACGATAACTTCATTATGAAGAAAAAAATTAGTAAAACCCATAACTGATGGTGGTGACTTTGTTTAAGAACACGTTTTCACTAGAGATTGATGGGTTAATGGGCGTGCGGTGTTGACACAGGTATCTCCGACGAGAACTTAGTTTAATTCCTGGTACGATGATGTGAAGGTGAAGGCATAGGGGTGGTCCAATTTGCAATTTGGCGTCGATGGTTGGATCTCTTTCTCCCTTTTCGATCTTGTTCATCGAGTTTCAGTGGATATCTAATCAAGTTGGTGGGTGCTCGTAGTTAACACATCATGTGGTGGTGGGTTTGGCCGGTGTTAGGTGGCCGATGGTGGCTGTGAAGGGGTGGTGGTGGACGGTTTTTAAAGAAGGTTTGTGGGTGGGAGACGACATGGAGGGGTGGGTGACTGGTCTGAGGCAGCGTACTGGTGGCGGTGGTCTGGCTGTTGGCTTTAAGCCACAGTAGAACGAAAAGGATCAAAGAAAGAAACTCTAGGATGATAAAAACCAAACCCGACTTTCAGAAAACGATAATTTCATCGTGAAGAACAAAATTAGTAAAAATGACTTTGTTTATGAACATGTTTTCACCGGAGATTGATGAGTTAATGTGCGCGGTGTTGACATCAGTATCTCCGATGAGAACTTAGTTTAATTCCCGGTATGATGATGTGAAGGTGAAGCGGTGGCGGTGGTGGTGGCGGCGGTGGCTAGAAGTAAAGCTATAAAATGTAAAATGTGAAAAGTCCTTATATGTGAATAAAATAACTTATTGAGTTTACATAATCAACACATAAGTATAGATTATTATATCTTATATGTGAAAAGTCTAAAATGCTCTTTTAGTTAATAGAAAAAACTAATTGTGTTAGTGGGTTGGAGTTAATTGAGACTACCACATGAAGGACAAAAGTCAAATTGAAACTAATTAAGCAAAATCGTTATTTGGACCTAACCATATGAAATATAAAAAATGAAGTTTAAATATTATTAGAACATATAAAAATAAATTTGATATAAACGTTTTAGTTTAATATTTTAGAAAAGTTTGTATATTAAATAACTTAAATAATGTATTGATGAAGAAAAGAGAGGGGATCTGAGAAATCCCTCTCCACACTCAATGTTGTCCTTCATTTAAGTAGTACTTGAGTTGATTTCCATTTTGCATTGTAAGATGGCAGACTCAAACTCCTCTAAAGCTGGAGACGAATACCCATACCCGTCATATGTTTCTGCCCCAAGTTTTGTTACAGTGAAGCTGAGTGGTCGGGACACGTATGATGTCTGGAAAACACAGATGCTATGTCTGCTAGAAAGTCATGATATGCTTGGCTTCATCACACCTGAGCATGCACAAGGGAAGGAAAAAGTTGGTGGGTGGAGAAGATCAGATGCACTCGTGAAAGCTTGGATTCTTAGTTCTCTCTCTCAAGAAACACTCAAGTACGTCATCAAGCCAAACAAAGATCATTCCACTGCAGAACAAGTATGGAAAGAACTGCGGACTATCTATGGTCCTCTTTCACCACTAGCAGGTCAATTCACTCTCTACTAGATACTAATTAACCATTTAAATTTTGATTATTCTTAATTAATAATAAGAAGAAAAAGGTAAATAGATACAAATAGTAACCAATTATTATTTAGTGTTTAAAACTTACTGACTATGGTAGGGCCATTGGTGGTGGATGCGAAGAGAGGAGTTCGTTTGTTTTTCGGTTATAAAACAAGATTAAGTGATAATATATAAATAATTAAAATTTAAAGAAACAAAAAGGTATATGTTACTTGAACTTGTTTTGCGGTTGTTCTTCCCTCACTCTTCACTTCGCCTGCATCTCCACTTTTTGTGTCTCATATTCCTTCTGTAACGCCTAATCATCTTCAAAAAAAAATTATTGCTTGACGGTAATCAACAAACATTAAACAACAAAATAAAAGAATTATATTATATAAAATTAACTTTATACATCCACAGAAGGAACATGAGTATAAGATCTCCTATTGATGATTTTAGAGTCAGCGATGTCGTTTTAATTAATTGGATTTACTTATGATCAAATTATTACAAGTTGAGAGGGGTGAGAACATAGACTATTCTCATTGGTGGCGCCCCCTTAGTGACTAGAAGGTTGGTGGGGTCCAAGGGGCAATGCCTTGAGTTAACTTAAGATGTGCATGACTATGAAAAAGTTCCATGGAAAATGGCCATCAGTGGCAACATTGAAGGAGTTCATACTAATGGTTTCCCACTAATCTATCTGCATCACCTTTCGCAAAAAGTTGCACATTTCAAAAATCGTTGTGATGGCCCCCCACGTATATAAATACGTTCTTTGGTCTAATTCATGTACACGGTTTACATAAAAGGACTTACATGTTTGTTTTTGTTTTTTCTGTGAATTATCTCATTGAACCTTCGAGAGTACCATCAAAATTAAAAGAAATTAAAAGGGTATAGATATTTTCTTTATTTTACTTGAATCTGTATTGTAATTAAATGATTGAAGAAATCCAGAAAAAGTTTCAACTTGAGGTGTGAAAGAGGTGACAATAGTACATGAAATTTTTTTGTAACACACAAACCTAAAAGAACTAATATGTTACTATTACAGGAAACTTTAACAAAGCAATAATCCATAGGATTAAATAAAAGTTCAACATTTAATATCCGACAAGAATCCAAAATACTTCCGGTTAACTTTGAAATACTAAATTAAATGATTTATTATACTACTAGGTTAGAAACTCATGTATTACACAGGTTGAATAAATTCAACTTGTTGTAAACCAGAAATTTCTATGAAAATTTTTATGTTGGATGTCATTAGCCAACAATAAATTAAGAAAATAATGAAGATTTAAGAATTATAAAATAATGAATATTTAAAAATTATAAATAACAAATAATGATAATTTAATAATTATAAAATTATATTTTAAGATAAGATATAATTGAAATTGTTAGAGTTTGGGAAGTCCCTCAATGAGGGTTCTTCATATTGAACACCAATATATATAGAAGTACAATACATGGCATAAAATAAACTAATTACATAATGGTCCCTATACTATACATGATACTATAATACATCAAACGAGCAAGACACCTTGCCGAGTCGGCATCAGTATAAGCAACCAGACTGTCAACAGAAGAAGGACGCAACCGGAGACTGTGATGAAGAGTACCCTGAATGTAGCGTAGAATATGCTTAAAGGCATGAAGGTGGGGTTCACGAGTGGTGAACAACAAATGCAATTTTTGGACGAGTCAACGTCAGATACTGCAATGCACCAGTAAGACTACGATATAAATTGGGACCAGTCACGGGTTTGTAAGCCAAGCTTGGCCTTTGTATCCATTGGAGTGCTGCAAGGATTACATGTGGCCATATCAGCCCCTTTAAGGATGTCTCGAGCAAAGACAGTCTTGAGCAAAGGCAGTCTCGGAGAGAAATAAACCAAATGCATTGCGAGTAGCAACAATGTCAAGAAAGAAAGATAAAAGATCGAGGTCAGTCATGGCAAACTCAGCGGATAGGCGAGAGATTACCGTAGTGACAAAAGCTGGATAAGAAGCAGTGAGAATGATGTCATCAACATATAAAAGATAGATGACATCCTGACCATGACGAAACATGAACAAAGAGGCGTCCGATTTGCTGCTTACAAACCCAAAGGAGGCAATGTAGACAGCAAAGCGATGATACTAGGTGCGCAGAGTTTGCTTGAGGCCATAGAGGGCATTGCGAAGTCTGCACACATGTTCTGGGCATATATGGTCGACATATCCAGGAGGTTGTTTCATATACACAACCTAAGCCATATCACCATTCAGAAAGGCATTCTTGACATCTACCTGATGATTAGGCATGTGTCGAGAGAAAGCAATGCTATGAACAATGCGAATAGTGGTCGGTTTGACTACCGGGCTGAATGTCTCATCAAAGTCTATGCCAGGTTGTTGAGAGAAACCCAGAGTAACTGGACGACTCTTGTAGCGTTCAAGCCGTCATCGGCCATCAAACTTATGATGATAAAGCCAATGACACACAACAATGTTAGCATTGTGAGGACATGGGACAAGCTTTCAAGTACCATTGAAAAGAAGTGCTGACAACTCCAAATCCATGGCGGATTTCCAATGCGGGTCACACATAGCTTGAGCGGTTGTCCGAGGGATGGGCGAATGCTCGGTGGTGGCAAAGAAGTTAAGCACCTCACAGGGTCTAAAAGAGCCCGTTTAATGCTAAGTGACCATGGGGTTACCAGGTGGAGGGGTCGGTGGTGAGTCAGATGAGACGGGACCCAATACAACAGTCGGTGTTAGAGGAGAGTCGGATGAGACAGGGTCTGGCACAACTGTCGATGGAGCCGAGGAAGATGTAGAGGGGCTTCCACCAAACGAAAAATAATGAGTAATTGGTCAGAAGACTCTATATCCGTAGAAGGGTCGTTCCCGGCATTATTCAGCATAGTGGGTGGCGACGGGAATGGACACTTGACGGGAGACCGAGTGAGGTCGGGGGTACCCGCAGGAACCAAGTCTGGCGGACCGAAGTTCGAGTACTAAGATAAGTGTGGTGACAGTTTGTGAGGAGCAGTCGAGGATATATTTGGGTAACAAAGACACCCAAAGACTCAAAGATGGACGTGCATAGAGAAGAAGCCATAAAGCACTTCAACTGACCTACATCAAGCATATTACTGTACCTCATAAATTGTTTTACATTTCCCATTCGGTAATGCTAGCATAATAGTTACCTTACCTCTACCTAAATCGACTCACCATTGCCAATTTGAATCTTTACTTTCATTATTACATCTAGGTTATTAAATAGTGACTGTTGGCCTGTTATATGGTTAGGACCAAGCACTACCTTTAAACCATATGCCATTAGACTTTTGGACATCTGAACAATCTACATTCCTCTTCATCCTCTTCTTTAACACTGTTGATTGTTATATTAATTTGTTAATCATACCAGCAATCAACTAAGACATGTCCAAATCGATTACACATATAAGATTGGATACTCCCTCTACCCTTCGATCTGGTCGTCATAGACCTCAGCCTCTTCCATGTATTGTTATTCATCCTCAGCCTCTAAATAGAGTCTCAAACTCTCTTCCTAGCCCTACAATTTTACAGTCATGACTCTCTAGTTACTCTAGTACTAGGTCCATGCGTATTCTGTTGTTGCAGCTATTAGGCTAATCGGTTTGTTCATGGGTCAGTAGGAGTGGTTTGCTCTTCTTATTAATCTATGTTTTTCTAATTTAATTCTTTAGTTTCCTGTTGTAATTTTACATTCTTATCAATCAAATTAAAAGGGTTTTATTTGTGTGTGAAATTGGGCCTAAACCAACATTTGGTATCAGAGCGAGGGTTTGAGAGTCGTCTTTCGAGAGAGGGAGCAGCCCCCTTTGGCTACAGGGTTGCAAGAAGAGGGTAGTTAGTTCGAGGCGGCTTTAGGGTGCTGGTTTGGGTCGCAATCAAGAGAACAGCAGCAGTAGTAGGTGGGTTTGGATCGGTTGATCAGGATGTATTCAATCAAATAGAAAAATCAAAACAACAGGTTTGTTTCTCTCGACATTCTTTCTTGCCTAGGATATTAACGGAAGGGTTGTCGACTTGTTCTTGTGGTAGAAAAAATTATGGTCGGTAGTGCAGAAGAAGCAGACATAAAGGTTTCGTCAAAGCAGGAGGCTTTGAAACTGTTCACGCTTAGCGACTGAAAGAAAAGAATGGTAGGAGCAGCAGGCTCTGTTTTTTTTTCTTTGGTTGGTGTCAACAACAGGTGGTTCTACGAGCAACGAGAAACTGGTGTATCTGGTTTTGTTTAAAACTTATTGAAGCTATTGACGGGAGAAGGTGAACCAGATGAACATTGAGCAACAATAGGACGTGACCAAGGTGGAGATCGGGTTTCCGGGATAGGTCGAGTGAAGGCATGTTTCAACGGGAACGTTGCTGCAAATGAATGGTGCGAAGAAACAACGATTAGGGGTTTGATTGTTGAGCTAATCAATTTGTTCACGAGTCAGCAGATTAACGGCTCACGGGTCATAGAGTTGGATATGGGTCAGCAAAAAATTTATTTGGTCACATGTTTTTATGGTTTATTAGAGTATATGTGGTGGGTTAGATCATGGGTCATGTTTACTAAATTGTTGGAGTGATTTTCTCTACTTATTAGTCTAGGTTTTTCCTATTTAAGTCTTTAGTTTTCTTGCTGTAATTTTATGTTCTTATTAATCAGGAGGTCTTCTTTGTGTGTAACAACGGCAATTATTCATGAGAACACGCTATCATGACCCACGTATTGAATAAATGCCATTGCATTGGCATCTTTCTCTGTGCTTTCCTTTAATAATGCTTGTTCTTCTTCTGTCACATATCTTCAGAACGCACCTGAGTTTTTAATCTTACTATCCAGAACTCATACCCTTTGCCTTTGAACACACCTATGAGAGGTTGTGAAGTTCCTGATGCATTTTCTATATATGAACTCGCCATTTGCTAACCTCACTTGATCTATGTTTGGCTTTAATACCATAGTGTTGAAGTAAAGAGTACACAAAGTAAAATTTGGTCACAGGTTATTTATTTTTATTCAATAAGAATGCCTTTTACATAGGCTCTAAAACAAAATAGAAAGCAAACAAGTTAACATAAAATCAACAACTAACTCCTATAGACAAGTAAATACTTTAACTAACTCCTCTACCTCCTATAAGGTTATTCTAACGGTACCATGCTTTGAATCATGACTTCAACACACATATACATGTAGAATAACAGGGGTTTTGCTAATTGTTAATCTCTGAAACTTGAGTGGAATTGGGTACGTGGGTGATCTGGATAATTCATTCGTTTAAAATATATAATTTATATTCGTTGGAATAATTTCAGATGTGGAATATCAAAGTTATTTATGATTCCACTTGAATCATTTTTATTTGGGTTGGGCTTTTGTATGTTGTAGCTAGGTTGCATTTATCTTTAATGTTTTTTTGTTTATGGATGTGACACAGAAGGAAGAATCAGACTGTTAGAAGATATGAGAGATGAAGAAGAGAAAAAGGTTAGAATAGTACGAGTAAAACGAAGTTTGTATTCAGCTATTCTAACCCGAGACTTTGAGAAAGTTGAATCTGTTTTGAGAGAAAAAGTTGTTACATTGAGTGACAAAATAACCATTAGTGGCAACACTGCACTCCACGTAGCAGTGGCTACTACCAACAAGGATAAAGAATTTTTAAAAAAGATGTTGGACATGGCTACACAAGATAACCTGCAACCATTGGATAGGCGAAATTCACAAGGAAGCACGCTACTTCATGTTGCTGCTATTGTTGGCAACACTGAAGCTGCTAAGATGCTGGTTGAAAAAAACCAATATTTGTTGTATCTCAGGGACAATGAGGATCAAACGCCAGTAGCCAGAGCTCTTTCTAATATGCATACCCACACGTATCGCTATTTGTGGGAATCCTCTCTCCGTCATCGAGACATAGAGCTTGATGACATCGGTGATTGTGAGCTTCTAGTTAATATTATTTCTTCTAAAGATTACGGTAAGTACAAACTGACCACTTAACTAATTATCATGTCTTCAGTTCGTATATTTGTTCTTCTATCTATCTGCAGAATCAGCATATTCTTTGCTTTATCAGACCAATAGGCTTCCAAAAGAGACTGACACTGTGTTAATGGCTATAGCTCAAAACTTCCCAACTGAACTCAACTTTTGGGAAAGCATCGTCTCTGCAGGTTTGAAACACCCTACTTAGTACTTTATTATTTTATCAGAGTTTAATACGAAAAACGGGTCCCAAATTTTTCAAACCTTATCACTAAAGTGATAAAGATATAATTTATTAGAAATATTGTTTTTACATAAACTATTACATTATGTAACATAGAGATCCTTCAACTCCGATCAGCCACGTCCTCATGAAGCTTCATTTCACGTGCTTCTTTCCTGCGGTGTTTGGAAAACGATTTTGAATTAGCTTTCGCTAAGTAAGTATACTGCATCGTTCATTTTATTATAAACCCTTTAGGTTCTTATTATTGTTCAAGTTTCCTGGGCTCTCGGCGCCCCCGTGACCGTCTTCGGACGTACCTCCGGTCAGGTCATTCGTATGTTTTATTATCTTTCATTTTAGGTCCTTCCGCCTTATAGACTGGGCACCTCTACCGGGTCCTTCCGTGTATAGACTGAGCACCTTTCCATTCTCATATTTAAGGCCCTTCAGTCCCGTAGACTCGGCAACTTTTTCCATTCATTCTCGAGACTCGCCCCGTAGGCTGGACATCTCTTTTCATTGGGATCTTGAGTATCATATACTCACAGCCTCCCAATTTATTCCCAACCAGTCCTTACCTTAAAAATTCGTAACAGTTTCCCCACGACGCATTAAAGAGGCTTATATATAGGAAGTACCAGCGGCGTATCCACCACCCCTTTAACATTTCGTTAGTACTCCGTTATTCCATTTTAAGACTTAGACTCGTTTCCATCATACATTCATATTTACACATATGGCATGATCATCTATCATGCATTCACATATTCACATTTAACACGCATTGCATATTCGCACATATATCATGACCTCTTGTCATGCTTTCGTATCCATCTCTGCTCTAATTCCTTATAAAGGTTTCTCCATGTTACGTTAAAGAGGTTTATATATATGAAGTACCAACGGCGTATCCACCACCCCTTTAACATCCCATGAATACTCCTTTACTTAGAATTAAGCTTTCCCATCTAATTCTCATTTAGTGGCATGATCTCTTTATGCTTTTATCTTAACTCTTGCTCTAATCCCTTACAAAGGTTTCGTCATGTTATGTTAAAGAGGTTTATATATAGGAAGTACCAGCGACGTATCCACCACCCCTTTAACATCTCATGAATACTCCTTTGCTTAAGATTAAGCATTCTCATTATTTATTTGATAGCATGACTTCCTCATGCTTTTATCCAATCCTTGCTCTAATTCCTCCTAAAGGCGTCTCTATAATTCATTAAAGAGGTTTATATATAGGGTATACCAGCGGCGTACTCACCACCTCTATAATACATCACAGATATTCCTTTATTTAGAATTAAGCCCTCCCTTATTCATACTTATTATATATTGTAAACTGGGGTGATTATCCTTCCAGAGTAGTACCTCCGATAGAGATGTTCCCAGGAAAGAGTGACGAGTCTAGGAGAGATTTATAAACCACTCTTTCCTTAGATAGAACATTTCGTTTGTCAGATAGCTACATACCGGTCGAAAGTTCTCCCGTTCGTTTACTATACTTTCATTACCGTCTTTTAGTTTATACCCCTAAACCTTCATAATGGTTTCACCATGAAACATCAAATAGATTTATGTATAGGAAGTACCAGCGGCGTATCCACCACCCCTTAGACGCGTCGTGGCTACTCCATTATTCCCGTTTAGTGTTTAGACTAATCCCCATTACCTTTCTTTATTTCCCCGTACCTTAGTTCCACATTTAGCACATAGCACAAAATCACATAATTCACATAAAATTTATCTAAGGTACAGGTCCAGTGTACTTATGATAGTTTCAGGTCGTTTCCAACGCTCGTTCCTCGCTTGAACGTCTCTCCGGATCCAAACGGCACTCGCAGCCTACCGCACTCACACTTAAACGCGCCGCACCGGGTCCTTTGCTCCTTCTCAGGCTCGTTGGTATGTGTGTGGTGTGTTTTTTGTGATATCTCCAAGTGAACGGCCAGCTCCAACTATTTATAGGAAAATTTCTGGGTTCGTGACGGTCCGTTACCGTTGGTGACGGTCCGTCACCGTTTTCTTGGCCTCCAAGCACTTTCTGACCACGTAACGGATCGTCACGGCTCATGACAATCCGTCATGGCTTTAGGGTGCGATGACCCAGTGATACGTGGCTTAAAACGGAGCGTTTTCGCGATCACGCCGTTATGGATTTTGACTCCCGTGACGGACCGTTACACATGGTGACGGTCTGTTACGACTCCATTTTCAGATTCTCCTCGCCGAGGCACCTAAGTTTCATATATTATTTCTTCCGTAACTCATTTTCTAGCTCGGGATATGCCTATATGAAGTTTTGGGCTATTTCCGGGCGAATAGTCTTTCCGTTTCGCATCCGGTTAAGTTCTTAGGTCACATTTCTTAACCGAAATTCAACCCAACTTATTATTATTCAATCTCAACTCCCCCGTTAAGCTTTTGGTATCACGTTTCATTACCGATACCATTCGTAGCTTTACGTTTGACGTTCCTTTGACCGTTAACCGTTTACGGCTAGATTTTTGGGATGTTACAAGGTTTGTATTTTATCTTATGTACATGAATTCTTTTGCATTTTCAAAACCTTGATTGATATATGATACTTTTTGTCCAAGTTTCTGTTGGTGTTCATCGATCGGAAGTTCCGGTTGGAAGTTTAGAACTTCCGGTTGAAAGTTCAGTTGGAAATTAGTATAAGTTCCGACCATTATTTGTTTAGTTTGTTAGGTTTTATTTCAGTTCTAGTTCTTATTTATATCTCCTTTGTAATCACTTTACTTTTGAATGAAAACCGAATCTTCAAAATTCTACATGGTATTAGAGCTACGCTCGATCTTCATCAGCATCTTCATCATTCCACATTCATCTTAATCGTTCATCAGATTCTCATTCGGGTGAGAATCATTGGACAACATCTAAGAACATACTAAAGTACTTGAATAGGACTAAAAATATGTTTTGATTTATGGAGGGGTAGAGGAGGAGCTCATTGTGAGATGTCAGATTGATACGAGCTTCCAAACTAATCGAGATTATTCTCGATCTCAATCGGGACATGTTTCACCCTGAATGGAGGAGCTATCACTTGGAAGAGTTCTAAGTAAACGTTGTTGCCCAATCGACTACATAATCAGAAAACAGAGTTGGGTCGAAGGCCGCACAGGAAGCTGCTTGGATGAAGAAGTTCATTATTGATCTTGGTGTGGATGTTGTCTACTTGATTGCAATTTGTAGTCATTTTATCAATTCATTTTTGTTTCTCAATCATTTCTTGCAATCGAGCTTTCATTCGATCATTTGGATCGAATTTCACTTTCATTCCATTCTTTGAATCTAATTTCACCTCATTTGATCCTTTCAGGTTGAATTCAACCTCAATTCATCGATTTCGATCGATCTCACTCAAATTTGAAGCACTATTGCTTCATCTCTTCACTTTCTGTTACTTGATCTTTATCTTGTTCCTGTTCTTTGTCTCTGCATCATCATCCTCATTCTCCGTTTTACTCATTCTTCGATTCGTTTTGATTGCATTTTCTCTTCAAGTTGCATCTTCTGCTCGAAGCTTCAAGCTACTACAATAGATGCTACAAGTTTGAGTTTTCATGTTGTTGTTCATGCTCTGAAGGAGCTGAAAGTTCTGTTGAAGTTTTGGTCGGCACTTTGTCACGCCAATTTCATGGTTCAAATTTTTCACTGTCGTTTAGATCGGAAGTTTTTAGCGCCAAAAGAATTTCAAATGAGTTATGGTCGGAAGTTTGGTTTCAGCCGTTTCAAGTTATCAAGCCGAATGTTTGGATAAGTTCATATGTTGTTTTGGCGGCTCCTTATGTTCAAGTTATCTAGTTCTCAAGTTGGAGCTCGAAGCACCTCCACGGGGTGTTGGTGTTCGTTGATCGGAAGTTCAGTTGGAAATTAGTAAAAGTTTCGGCGAGTTTTTGTTTAACCTATTAGGTTTCAATTTAGTTCTTGTTCTTATTTATATCTCCATTGTAATCACTTTTACTTTGAATGCGAATCAAATCTTCAAAATTCTACAGTTCCGAAGCTGCTCAAGTTCAAGTTTGTTGAATCCGCTAAAAGAAAAGAAAACGCTTACAAGTATGCTGATCTCTTGTTAACTCTAATATGTACTTATTCTATGAGGAAAGGAACAACGCCCAGACTTCACCATGACTTTTACAACAATGCGATTCTTGAAGCCACAAGACAAAATGCAGATGTGTTTGTAAAAACAATCATGTTATATTTCCCAAGTGTGATTTGGAGTGTCAATGAAGATGGTCACAACATTATTCAATATGCCGTCATAAACCGTTCCGAAAAGGTTTACATCCTACTATATCGAATTATCGAACACAAGAATTTTTATAGAACACTCAAAGACCCTTTAGGGAACAACCTCTTGCATTTGGCTGCAAGATTGGCACCTCCTGAGAAATTGAGCCATATATCCGGTGCAGCTTTACAGATACAACGTGAGCTACAATGGTTTAAGGTAAATCAAGTTAGTCATTTATATATATGTATATATATATATATATATATATATATATATATATATATATATATATATATATATATATATATATATAGTGTGTGTGTGTACCTTATCTGTTATTATATATAATCTTAATTGTAGGAAGTTGAGGGATTTATATCCCCTTTAAACATCATACAAAAAAATTGGTTTGGAGAAACTCCTCAAATGATATTTACAAGAGAGCATAAGGAGTTGGTGACAGAGGGAGAAAAATGGATGAAGGACGCTGCAGAGTCATACACAATTACAGCCGCGTTAATCACCACCATTGTGTTTGCAGCAGCTATTACAGTGCCAGGGGGGAACAAACAAGATGGAATACCCATGTTTACTAACAAAGCTGCCTTCACAATATTTGCAGTATCTGACGCTGTATCATTGTTCACCTCTGTTACATCATTGTTAATGTTTTTGTCAATCCTCACTGCCCGGTTTTCTGAGCAAGACTTTCTCTTCAAGTTGCCTACAAAGTTGATAATTGGTCTTGCAACCTTGTTCATCTCAACAACAGCCATGCTCGTAGCTTTTGGTGCAACCTTATTCCTTGTGTTTGGCCACAACAACACACTCATTCTTGTTCCCATAGCTGCATTGACATGCCTACCTATTACCTCTTTTATGACTTTACAGTTTCCACTCATATATGACCTAATCAGCAGGACATATGGTCGTAGCATTTTTGCTAAGAAAACTGATCGCCCCTTATATTATTATTTTGCTGGATACGCAATTTATTAAAAGCAACACTTTAACTTGATGGCATCCATGATTGTTGTTAAGTGTTTTTCTTTCATATGTAACTCTACGTGTTTGTACTTGAATCACAATAATCCTGTACTATTGAACCTTTATTATTATTTTGCTGGATGTGCAATTTGGTAAAGGGAACCATGATTGGTTAATGTTTATCATTTTTGTTCTTCCAAAAGTGTTTTTGAGTTTTGACTTTGATATTTTTTATCCCGGATGTTGAAATATGTAGTGCTCTAATAAAATAGTCAAAGTACAAGGATTGTTTTAGTATACTTAGATAGTTGAGGGGTGTTACTGTAATTTTTTATTAAAATTAGTTAGTAGCTCTGGTGCTAGTTAAAAAGCCCCAAATCCATGTCTTGGATTAATCTTTCCTAATTCATCTTTATGTAATTGTTCTTTCAATTCATAATAAGATAGAATCATTGGTGTTCTCAATTTTATCTAATTGTTCTTCAATTCATTCAATTCCTTTGTATATGAAAGTGTGATTCAGCTTGAACTTTCAACAATTGGTGTCAGAGCTACGACTCGATTTATTAAAGGAATTCGATTCATTTTTGTGACGAGTGATAGTGAATCGGTTGATTTGAAGTGTGGTGTCAACTAAGTTTGATTTAGAGAAGTTCTATGGCAAGAATGACTTCGGTCTCTAGAGGATGAAGATGAGGGCCATGTTGGTACATCAGGGGGTTGTAGACGCTCTCAAAGGTGAAGGTATGTTTCAAGAAATCCTAATAGACAAAGAAAAGAAAGACATGATGGAGAAGGCACACAGTGCTATCATATTGTGTCTGGGGGATAGGGTTTTGAGAGAGGTGTCAAAAGAAACCACAGCTGCTGGTGTTTGGGCTAAATTGGTTGGGTTGTACATGACTAAGTCTCTAGCAAAGAGACTATATTTCAAGAAAAGGTTATATACCTTTCAAATGAGTCTTAGAAAGAGTCTTGAAGATCATACATATGACTTCAATAAACTGGTCCTAGATCTTGAGAATATTGAAGTAGTTCTTAATGATGAGGATAGGGCAATCGTATTTCTCACATCATTCCCACAATCCTGTGAGCATTTTGTTGATACCTTGATGTATGGTAAGGAGACACTGACAGTGGAATTTTTAGGAATTTATCATGTGTAGGGTTTTAAAATCTTTCGCTACGGAAGCTAAAACACATGATCTTTTAAACACATTTAAAACATTCCCACCAAATTGTAAGGTGATGAAACTAAAACAAAACAATCATAGTGAGGTTATGATTACAACCTTTGTAGTGAAGTGGTTGCCTAAACACTTGAAGATGGTGGATAAGGAGATCAAAGTAGATGCTCCTCCAAAAGTACCCACACCAAGCAATGAACCTCCAAGGATGGTGCTAGCCAACTAAACATGTTAAACTTGTCAAGATATAAGTTTGAAATCTCCAAGAAGTCCTTCTTGATATGCATTCAATATGTGTAGATAAAGTGAACATGGACACTCAAACCCTCCAAGAACAATCAATAAACTAACCTAACACTTTGGTTAGTTTATATATTGCTTAATTAGTTTATATATTGCTTAAAAGCATCTTTTCTTGCCCTCCTTTTTAACAAAAATAAGTTGTCCAGGAAGCCTATTTTCAATAGAAAAATTAGAGAGAAAAGGTGTCTAGAAAGTGAGGTTTAAGTTCTTTCAAAGTCCCAAGTATAGAGTATATGTTGCACTCATATCTTAGACACCATACTATGCAATGATATATCTCATAAGTGTGTGACATAATGGGGTCAAAAGACCCACTCTTTTGTTGTCCAGAATTTTTGGCCAGGAGGTAGTGGACAAAAGAGTGAGGTGATATCTTGGTAATCATGAACCCGTACACCCCTACTTATGGCTAGTTAGACCAAGACTTGTTCCTTCCATCTAAACTAATCTAGTTAGATATTTATTACATATTATACGCAATATGTGTGCATACAAATATGTGAATGCTTTATCAACTTTGTAATAAATGAAGTTAGCTAGATTGAATGAAAGCACATGTAATCTACACATATGTAAATTTCAAAAATGGTTAATTGTATATATATTTACATACATGTAAATATAAACACATAGACATATAATAAATATGTGACCATACGTAATTGTTACAAATGACAATTACTAAAAATATATCTTGACCGGGTTAAGACATTTATATACGTTTAAACGTGTCCTTGATAATTGCTTAATGTTTTACTCTTTGGGATCACATATCATTAACAATACTATTAGATGTTATTCATTGGGCATACAGATCCAACAATCTCCCACTTACACAAGGTTTAATATGCGATAGTATAAACAGTGTAGTACGTCTAGCAACACCCCACTACTACTAATGATATATGACTTGAGTCATCCGCTAAAACAAAGTATTTTGGAAACATACTCCACAAAAGTAATAGTATATGGTAACTTACCAATTATCCTTTCTGTTATAGACATCTAGTTGAACATGAGACATGGATCACGGTCACTCCCATATGGTGTTCAAAAACTTTGTATCTCGATTCAGATTCAAAGTGATGTAACAAACTACATTTGAGCATGGCTATGCCTTTAGATCAGTTTGAATCATCGAGGGGCCCAAGATGTCACTTACTAGAATAAGGGAACATATCCCATTTTGACTACATACGCCTCTCATTATACCTCGCCATATACACAATCACAGTCCTTATAACTACCTCGTTAAAGAGTAGCGTTAAACAACGATAAAGCACAACCTTGGTATAATTGAGTCCCTAATATGTATCTCTGGTAAGAGGATATAGTGACATTACCATTATTTCAAAACTTACTCATGACAAGGATCCATGGAGTAATTTTGAAGCGAGTCACGTCCAATGTTTATTCTCTAGTAAATATCTGTGAATTTGGTTTTAACTCCTTATACATTCATTGTTGAGAATGTCAACCATTCTTATTCACAATAGTCTTAAATCAATAATTATTCCCATATGATCGACTATGGACTTTTAGAATAACAAAGTTATTCACGGACTTAAACATGCTAACATAGAACACATTAAACATCAACGAAAAAGAGAATTCCAAAAGGTCAACTCAGATAGAATGCAACTGTCTGACGTTCAGAAATATCCAAATACTAATCATACATACTACATCCAATCACTAGCATATCAAAGCTCGATATTTTGTGGATTCTCCTCATGTTTAGTTTGAGGTAAAGACTTTGTGAACGTATCCGCTATATTTAAGTACGTGTGAATTTTGCTAATACATACGTCTCCTAGCTCCACAAACTCACGGATATAGTGAAACTTACGAAGAATGTGCTTGGTCCTCTGATGTGATCTTGGTTCCTTCGCCTGAGCGATAGTCCCATTGTTATCACAAAATATCTCAATGGGCTTTATGATGCTAGAGCGATAGCCCCACACCAAGATCAGTAATGAACTTCTTCATCCAAGCAACTTCCAGTGTGGCCTCCGACGTAGCTATGTATTCTGATTCTGTAGTCAATTGGGAAACAACGTTTTACTTAGAACTTTTCCAAGTGATAGGTCCTCCATTTAGGGTGACAACATGTCCCGATTGAGATCGAGAATCATCTCGATCAGTTTGGAAGCTTGCATCAGTCTGACATCTCACAATGAGCTCCTCCACTACCCCCTACATAAATCAAAAACATATTTTTAGTCCTATTCAAGTACTTTAGTATGTTCTTGGATGTTGTGCAATGATTCTCACCCGAATTTTGCTGGTATCTACTAGTCATGCTTAAAGCATAAGATACATCAGGTCTAGTGCAAAGCATAGCATACATAATGGATCCAATAGCATATTCATATGGGATCCTTTTCATCCTTTTCAATCTCTTCGTCTGTAGCTGGACATTGAGATTTGCATAGAACAGTACTAGGAGATATGGGTAAAAATCCACGTTTAGAATTCTCCATTGAAAAGCGTTTCATGACTTTATCAATGTAGGTACTTAGATCTAATCCAATAAGTCGCCTTGATCTATCTCTATAGATCTTGAACCAATGATATATGATGTTTCACCAAGATCTTTCATAATAAATGACTTTCCAATATAAGATTTGGCATATTTCAGTGTTGGAGTATTATTTCCGATAAGAAGTATGTCGTCCACATATAGTATTTTGAAAATCATGGTGCTCCCACTAGTCTTCATGTATACACAGGGTTCATCTTCATTCTTGATGAAACCAACTCCTTGATTTTCTCATCAAAACGAAGATTCCAACTTCTAGATGCTTGCTTAAATCCATAAATAGATTTCTTCGGTTTACACACCTTTTTAGGATGTTTATTAACAAAACCTTCTGCGGTTCCATATAGAAATCTACATCAAGATTTCCATTTAAGAAATTCGTCTTGATGTCACACCCCAACTGACGACGGAATACGTCGGGACGGGCGTGTAGACTGTTCATAAGCACATGATCAAACTAAAGTTTCATATTTTATTAAATTCAAATTCCATAACAATTTTTTCATCAAAAACATAGACAAACAAGAAATAAAGTACTTCAGCAAATTTAACTGTCTTATTTAACTAAGTCTGCAAATCCTATGTGAAGCATCTTGAACATGATTCTCAATTAGTAGCACCTGAAACATGATGAAAACAAAGTCAACTAAAAATAGTTGGTGAGCATACATAGGTTTTGGCATTACAAGTGAAATCAAGAGCTTGTGTACAATTCATATGATACATGTATTAATAAGGCAATTATGGAGAACCACTATAGTTAAAACTGGGGCGCACAATCAAACCTTGTGACTGATAGGCATAACACTAAATGTTATCCTTAAGTATTGTCGGCAACAATCACCCTATCCGAGTGGATTGGTCAGATGCAATAGATCTATAATTGTTAACCGTCGGCTTGTACAGAGTTAATGATTGCACTTGCACTATACATAGAAGTATGTAAATGTAGTTTGCACTAATAGTGTTCAAGCATAAGGCACACATTGCACACATGATCATAATGTTTGAATTGTATAAGTTGCAAATAGTTTTAAATGAAAATTGATGTCGCCCAGACAGTCTATATAAAAACTAACAAAACCTAACCTAGACTCCTAAGCAATAAATGTAGTACCTTCGACTAAACCGCACTGATAGGCAAGTGGACCTATCGAGTGTAGCACATCTTAATGGTAAACCGAGTTATCGAACCCTAGAGACACTACTATAACTATACTAGACTCTGACTCGGACTAAAGATTGACTGATGGGGGGTTGACTACACTAAAGATTAACTAATAATGCAGCAAACAAAGTCGACTCAAACTATCAAGATGAAAAACTAAGGAAATAATCAGATGATGGGAAGAATACTACTTAGGTCAAAATCCTATTTGCAAAGCACAACTTCTACCGGTTCTGGAACTAAGATGGATCTGGGTTTCTAAGGAAACAACTCTAGACTACCTAGTGGATCCCTAATCACTCACCAACTAGAAAACCCGAAGATGTAATAACTCACCAGATAGTCGGATTACCTTTCAGTCTCTCCAACAATGATAAAGTACCCTAATAGACAGATCACCTTCCAGTCTCACTGTCCACAATACATTCGAAGAATGCACGGGGTAATCTCAAGATAAGAACTATGACTCAGAATAGCAACAATCACTAGATACCTAATACCAGCTTCCTCTCAGACAATTGACGCTCGGATTCCTAATGACGAATACTAAACGACTATCTCTCACTTCTCGGGTATTAAGATAGGATACACACTCAGTTCTAAAGAACACTCAATCACAACTCCTATGGATCACTATGTCTAGCAAAACACACAAACAATCACAAACACAAAAGTCTATGACCTAGATACGCAAATCAACCTGGAAGACATCCACAATCAATGTAGGAGTTGAAATCAAACACCAATCAGATCTAAGCATATAGATTCATCATAATTGATATCAAGAAACCTTTTACAAAATCATTAAACCATACTTTAGAATCCAAAACCATTGAAAATCATAACTTTAACAAGCAATCGTCATAAGACCCGGGCAATATCAATGTTTTAGCCTAGAATCATACTCAAACACATCAAAACAGAAGTATAAGACATCATCATGGTTTCAAACAAAGAAAACAAAGATAAAAATTGAATCTTGAAACCGAAAACGTTAAATCAAACGAACCCGGAAACAAAGTCTTCAACTTTCCTCTTCAATTGACCTCCTAAGCTCCAAAATCGCCTTTGGTCTCTCTCTAGACGGCTGAATGTCGAACTCCTTGAATAATAGCATTGTAAATCTAATATAATTCAATTTAGGGTTTTTTCATGGAATACGGGTCTCGCGTACCGCGAGAGGTTGGGCTGGGTTCCTCGCGTACCGCGAAGAACAAATTAGTCGGGCGCCTCTTCTGGATTCCCTCGTATACCGCGAGGCATATATATCTCTCTCTCTCTCGCGTACCGCGAGAACATGAAATTCAACATTTTTTACTTTAATCTTTTGGGCTTCACTTTCTTGCTCGTTTTCTTCATGTATTCACTTGTAATCTTCACGAGCACCTGTAAACTTAACAAATACTCAATTGTATACAAAAATGACTCAAAACGAACATAAAACTAATAAAAAAACGCACGAATACAATAGGAATAAAGATGTGTGCTTCGCACTACATCAAACATCCCCACACTTAACATTTTTTCGTCCTCAAAAAAGCTGTAATGGAATCATAACTCAGATCTACTTTAACATATATCAATTACCAATTAGCAAAACATACTCACGCATTAAAAAGCAGCAATCAGTATTTCTGTCCGATTAAACCCAAGCACCAACCTTCAAGCCCCCGATATGTGTTCGAATATTACATTACCAAGCATATCAATCTATCTATGTGAGTCACGCTTAAAAGTTTCAGCTCTACCTAATCCTTTCTCATGGTCATGTTTAGGCATGGATCAAACCATATAGATTTACCCTACAACGTTAAACTAAAATCTACAGGTTTCATAAATCAGATGAAATATGAATGAATGGAATGAATACGAGCATTAATAAGCAAATTAAACTTCATCCAGAGGCGTTTCAACCAAGTCACTATCCCGGAAGGTAACACATAGACTAAGTTATAATCAATAAAGCACATAAGTATCACTTAGGAGTGTTTTCTCCAAGTGGGCATCCCGGAGTGTAACACATAAGCAAAACTCAGTATTCTAACAAATAAGCTCATGAATTATGGAATTTATGGATGCGGGCGCCACCAAACTCGGATTTATTCTCATAAAAAGAGAATTGTGTGCCAAAAATTTCAAAAACCTCTAAATTTTAACTTAACGTGGTACCTATCACCTTATGTTGACAGTTTCAGTATTTCCGATAACCCTAAGATGAATACCCACAAGATTTCATGATTTTAACATCAATTAATTCCTAAACAACACAAACAGACTATTTAAGCTTTACTAGCTAGCTGGTTCTACCAAAACATCACTAATTAGATGTGTTTTCAATCATTTAATGTCATTTAAAAACCACAAGCAGATCTAGTTGTACTATCATTTTCCAAGTATAAGCAGTTATTTCCAAGGACATTTTTGAATTTTTTTTTTAATTTTTTTGTATTTTTGAATTTTTATAAACAAGACAAACTTACATCCCCACACTTAAAAGACATATTGTCCTCAATGTGAAGCAAGACACAACTAAAAATAAAAATGCAAAAATAAAACAGGAAGCGACTTAGCTGGTAATGATTATGCTCTCGAATGAAAATCCAGATCCGTTCATCCTTGTGTGCACCGTATAGCATTTCGGTTGCGGTTGCACATTTGACTGTCGGGCTGCCTTTACAAACTTTAGATAAGTGATGATCGACCCCGCCCGAATGGAGATTGAGTACGGACGGGAAGATAAAACCTGCAAAATAAACCTCACAACAAACCCGCAGCGAAGTAGGTCATCGGTCACGAATGGTCTTCAATATAGATAGCAAGAAAACGTACTCAATGGGTGGCAAACACATAGACATGAATGCCACAGCGAAGTAGGTCATCGGTCACGAATGGTCTTCAAGTTTCCCATGGTCGTGGTATGAATGGATGATGGATAAATGGTAGATGATATGATGGTGGCGTAGTAAGGTGATGATAGATGGATGAATGTGTGGTGGTGATGGATGGTGGTAAATGGTGGATGGAATGTGGTGAACGGTGAATAGTGAAAAACAAAAGAGAAAGAGGGTATTAGAACCCCCTGTGTACCGCGATGCATCAGGAATCCCTCCTCGCATACTGCGAGGAGGATGCAATTTTCCTGGCCATAGAGATTGTCTCTCGCGTACCGCGAGAGGACATGGGAAAATCCTTCGCGTACCGCGAGGGGGCTATGTTGACAGAAAGTTAAGAGGGTTTTTATACTTAGCCAAATTTCCACCCCTCAAAATTGTTTCTCCCCAAACTCAATAAAAAACCTGTCCCAAGCATAAAAACAAATGTAAAAATACCTAGAACTTCATTCCCGACGATTTTACTTACCGAATCAAGCACGAATCCCTGCAAAACACGACACAAACAAAACACAAACCGAAAAACATATAAAATGACACGGACCCAGACCAAGTAATGCACACAAACTCTACATCCTGGGCACTTACCCGAGACTCAAACAAACCTATCAGGAGGCTTCTCCTTGATCCTAACCGGTACCGCCTTCATCCTACACGGCCTACCGGTCCTCCAAATCAGTAACAAACAACTATCACCCTCTGAAACTCCATTATGTCTATCACTTCGATCCTTCCACCAAAACTTAAACCTACCAGGTCCGAAAACAACCTGGTTCAAGTACCTCAACAACTTATCTCCCCTAGACGTCCCCACACTTGAGGTTGACATTCTCCTTAAATCAGATGAATCTATCAAAGCACAGGTTCTCTTACGGGGTGCCCTAGACCTAGAAGAACTGGAACTAGGGGTTGGTTCGGTGGTCCTCCCATCAGAATGAACAATGGTGATGGGTAAGAGTTCATGAATATGATTTTCTATGGTTATGGCCCTTATGCTTTTACCCGGATCTTTAGGATCCTCTATACTATCCTCAATCATCCCCACACTTGGGGATTTGCCTATGATCTCATCTAATTCTGCCATCATCTCCAACAGATCATCAGGCACCTCATCTCTGTATTAATATGGCTCATCTAACATCTTCTCCAACTCTAACGCCCATTCAGATATCTCTCCTAAGTTAGGGGCGGGTTCATCAATTTCTCTCTCGGGATCAGAGTCCCGATGGTCACCTATGAGGGCATCAATCATGCAAAATGAATCGCGTTGCTCAGTACCCCTTCACAGGTTTCATAGCATTGAAATTAAAAGACTCATCCCCCACACGAAGTGTGAGTTTCCCGTCGAAGACATCGATCAATGCCTTGGCGGTACGTAGGAACAGGCGTCCTAGGATGAGTGGAACTCTATCATCCACTTCCATATCTAGAATGATGAAATCCACAGGTAAGACAAATTTTCCGACTTCCACTAACAGATTCTCCACAATTCCCTGTGGATACTTGACTGAGCGGTCAGCCAAGGAAATGCTCATGCGCGTCAGTTGCGGTTCACCTAGGTCTAGATGCTTATAGATAGAATAAGGCATCAGATTGATGCTAGCACCCAGGTCGGCCAATGTGTGGTTTAGAAGAAAACCTCCAAGCAGACACGGGATTGTGAAACGACCCGAATCCCCCATTTTCTCTGGCAGTTTATTCTGAACCACTGCAGAACATTGCTCACTAAGTGATACTTTAGAGACCTCCTCTAGCTTCTTCTTGTTGTAAAGAAGATCTTTGAGGAACTTTCCATACTTAGGCATGTGCTAGAGGACCTATATAAATGGAAGATTGACCTTGAGTTGTTTAAACATATCAAGGAAGGTATCGTATTCCCTAGGATTATTATATGGCAGCAAGCGCGCCGGGTAGGGAACACGACTCAAGTCAATCTCGGGGGTCTTAATCTCACCCCCACTCTTCTTCTCCTCTGCCTTCTCGGCAGGTTTCTCCATCTCTATCTGCTCGTCTACCGGCTCTTCCTCTTCCACCGGTGGGCTCTCCTTCTCTTCTTCTCTTCTACTCCTAGTCGACACAGCTTTCACTAATGTTCCTGGTTCCTTCACCTCAGCTGACTCGGCATCCTCTAACATCCTAGCATCGATCTCACCAAATCGAGCTCTCCAATCTATCTTCTTCACCTCTTCAGGCGAAGGGATGCCATAGTCAGCGCTGTGGGAGACTTCCTTCTCTACTCTCTCCTCCTCTCTATGACTCCTGATCGACCATAATATCATTATAAGTATTTTGATATTCCTGGGGGCTTGGAAATAAGTTTCAAAAGGACCATGGTAAACTGGTTCAGGAAACATATATGGATCATATAAGACTGGGGATTCAGAGTTATAAGATTGATGATCAGAATTTCCTGAAGTATTATTAAAGAATGGATAATCTTCGAGATTTTCAGAAGCGGGTTCATAATGATGAGATTCCTCGAATGGATTTTCCTCTGTTGATATATTTTGTTGAGTATGACTAGATTCAGCTACAGAAGTATTCCAGTTGCTGAAATTTGATCTAGCATCCATCCATTGATTTGAGGTGTTATGGGACTGGGGATGGTATTCAGGAGTGTTATGGTCATGGAGTATGGCAAATGGATTGTCATTATAATATGGTGACAAAATAGGATTCATTTGAGATCCTAAAGGATGGTATTCTGGAGATTCTTGTTTAATTGGATGATTGAGATCATAGTATATAGGAGTAGAATTTTCTCTAGACATCTGTAATCTTAAAACATTAATACTTATCTTATTCTTTTGGTCAAGATTTAGATATTAAGGCTAGTATCCTTATATTAACTAAAGCTCTACAAGGATGGTTATCTTCCCAGAGTATTACCTCCAACAGAGATGTTCCCAGGTAAGAGCGACGGGTCTAGGACATATTTATACACCCCTATTTCCTTAAACAGAACATTTCGTTTGTCGGATAACTACATACCGGTCAGAAGGTTACCTTGTTTTCTTATCTTAAATGAAGCAAATTCATGGTTAAAGCTTAGCCACTAGATCCAAGTATCTAATTCGCTAAAACCTATGGCTCTGATACCAACCCTGTCACACCTCACCTCAGGCACCCCCTTGACGTGTGTGATCCCGATTGGTACCTTGACTTGATTTCATAGTTTTTGTAAAACACAGCGGAAGTCTTTTTCACAAGGATCATTCATCATTTGTTCAACCTCAAGGGTTGTATTTGTAAATATCAAAACTCAGTGGGAAAACAAAAGTCTTGAATTTACTTTATAAACACAAGGGTTTAAACACCCTTTTCATTTTGATTACAATAGAGAGTTTGAAATCAAATAAATCTCTTGTCTCTTATGGAAAAGTTCAAGCCATGGGAAATAGTATTATCCTCCTCTTTCTTTGTTTAGGATTTCCTATACACGAGGCCTGAGAATCCAACGTGCAAGTTATCCCTTTCACTGGGTCAGATCTCATGTCTGCCCTCTTTCACTTTTCATAACATGGGTCAGATCTTATGTCTGCCTGTATTCCATTTCCATCACATTTTATTCGTTACCTGAAAACATTTTGAAAACAAAACGTCAGCACGAATGCCGGTAAATACAATTATCTTGATGATAAAATCATTTAGCACAAACAAGTATTAATTTCATAATCATAACTTTTTATTCAATCCACACATTCAGCAGGCTCGTCCTGTTTAATCGCACCACAGTATACACTGGCGTCATGTCTTATAACAAGGGACAAGTTTGTCTCCGCAATTGTTATAAGACAAGCACCAGCCGCAATCCGGGGATTTCACCCGAGACCCGTGTATCCCTTGCAAGTTTTACGCATACCTATGGCCTGAATGCTTTGTTTGTAGAAGAACGTTGAGCATTATTCTTATTAGGGGTCATTTTATAAATAGGGATCCTGGATCTTCAACATACTTCGGTATCCTGACAGGTTTCAGTATCCTTAATTTCCTTATTATCTAACCGTTGTATCTTTCCTCTATCTTGATCAATACGCAGGTAAAACACGTGAAGTCAATTTAATCCCTAGAGAATCGGTCTGGAAGTTGAAATAAGCGTGTAGAAGACGCGTAGAACGACCTCCAACGGTCATATTTGAAGACCTGGTCGAATCCGGGATTCTCGGATAGTTAGTTAGTATGACCTCTGTATAAAATCAGCAGCTTGGTCGATTAGAATACACACAGTAACGCACTTAGCAATAGAATACACTCGCAGTCAGTCTTGTAACACTTAGATATCGATCATTTGCTGCTCAACACTTGTAATTATTTACCATTTATTGAAGTAACGAGGCAGGTGTCGATTGTCACCTCCCGAGGTTTTATGTCGGAGATCCTGAACGATCAAGGGCTTTGCTCGTAAACATCCGTGTCACTTTTTACGTTCTTACCTTATTTTACATTGATTTTACAAGCACACTACCTACAAACGAAATTTGGTTACAAAGTTAGTCTTGTTAATTTTTACCCAAAACAATTTGGCGCCCACCGTGGGGCAAGTGGTGCTTTTTATCCTCAAATATTTACTAAATTTTGTGTTCAATCACTATCTTTCCAAAATGATTTAAAAAATGTTGTCCCAATCCAAAAACATTTATGTTTCTTCTCCGTCTTCGAGCTCTGGCTTGGTCAACCCTATTCCTCCTCCTCCATTTCAAAAAAAGTATTAATCAGCCGAAGAAAACTACTCCTGCGGGTTTTTCGGGATCTAGAATACCTGCTGGTGGACCTGTGATCGTATCAAACAATGATATCCTCGATCTGTTCTCGGAGATGAAACGACAAATGGAACAACAGAGCAAGACTAACCAAGCACTGTTTCGGGAGATTGAGAAAGTTAAGGAATTGAAGAAACCAGTGGAAGTGACGACCCCGCTGCAACCAAGGATCTTGGATTTCAATTATTCAGGATCCTCAGAAATCCATAAGGATGATTTCCTTCCCATGCAAACACCCCGGCTATCAGAGTTATGACAAATCAGGATCTTGGAGTTACTCCAGGGTCATCGTTCCGAAATCCTGAGAACGGTAACACATTCAATCAATTTTCAAATGCTAATGAATTTGTGCAGGAGACAGGATTCACTCCGTCCATGGCCAAGGAGTTAAAGAAGTTGAGAGAGATGATCTCTAGTGTACCAGGTGTGGTCCAACCTATACCGGAGATATCCTCTACCAGTCACAGGATCTCCAGATTCGCTCCACCATTATGTGATGTTGAGATCCCCAAGCGCTTCCAGACTCCTAACATGAAGTTGTACGACGGAACTACAGAACCTGAGGAGCACGTCGCGCAGTACAGGGAAAGCATGGAGATAAACCCCATTCCCTTGGACCTAAAGGAAGCCTGCTTACGCAAAGGCTTTGGCTCTACCTTAACATGATCAGCCTTAAAATGGCTACTTAATGTTCCTCCATATTATATTACTTCATTTGCTCATTTAATTAACATGTTTAACAATCAATTCTCTTGCAGTAGAACTTTGAAAGATTAACAAGTGACTTATACAGGATAATTCAAAATCCCGGAGAATCCCCCAGAGACTATGTCAACAAATTTGGTCAGGAATCCCTGGATATCCCAAATCTTGTCGTTGCCACTGCAGTCCAGGCCTTCAAGATGGGGCTACAGAAGGATTCTCAATTTTACGAAGACCTTGTTATGAATCCTTGCAGGAACCTTGATGAAGTCAGGAACCAGGCATTGAGGTTTATTAGGCTGGAAGATGATAAAAAGATCCAGCAAATAATGAATGCTCCGACAAGCTACACTCAACCTAACCGGAAAGCTGAACCTGCACCTTTCAAGTCGTATAGATCCAAGCTGTATTCTAAGCCAGACAATCACAGGGTCAATGCTGTAGAAGACGACGAGAACGAAGAAGAATATCCTAAGTTTTCTGAATATTATTTTTCTCTTGATACGACTGGTTTGCTATTTGCTATGCAGGATCTTGGAGAAAAATCCAGGTGGCCTCGCAAGTTTGAGAGGAACTCAGGGGGAAAGGACAAGTCCAAGTGGTGTGCATTCCACGAAGACTTTGGCCATATAACTGAGGATTATATCGCTTTGCGGAAGGAGATAAGCTATCTCCTGAGCAAGGGATATCTCAAAGAATTTATGGGCAAAGGAAAGAACAAGACCAAGGATCATGACAGGATCCCCCAAAGAGCAAAATCCCCGCCGCCGGATGCCAAGGTAATAGGTTTTATATCTGGTGGATCTGACATTTGTGGTACTTCTTACTCTGCAGCAAAAAGAAATGCCAAAGAAGCAAAAATAGAGAATGGGGACAAACCTATCAGGACCTCCAGCTTAACTGAAGAAAAGGTGATCTGTTTCGACGAAGATGACAGAAATGACGTACAGGATCCTCATCACGATGGCCTGGTGATTACACTATACATTGCAAACCACTTCATTCGGAGGATACTGATTGACGGAGGGAGCTTGGTGAACATAATTCAGCATGAAGTCCTGAAGAGAATGGGGATCCCGGATTCTGAAATTATTTCAAAATCCTCAATGCTGGTAGGGTTCAGCGGAGAAGTCAAAAGCACAGTCGGAGAGATAAAATTACCGATATACATTGAAGGGGTAAATTCTATTAAAAAATTTTGTGTAATAGATTCTTTGTCTTGCTATAATATCATTTTAGGAAGGCCATGGATACACGATATGAAGGCGGTGCCCTCAACATACCATCAGTGTGTCAAATTGTCAACCCTTGGGGAGTAGTGAAGATTAACAGTGATCAGCAAGAGGCTAAGAATTGCTACACTTCTTCGATGAAAGCCTCCGTCAAAACCAGGCAAGCATAGCAATTAACAAAGCAGGCCAGGGATGTTCTAGAATCTAAAGAGTAGGATGTTAAAGAGGTATCCCTGGATGCTGAAAATCCAGATGTAAAGATCCTTGTAGGGAGCAATATCCCTGAAGATATTGAAAAAGATATCATGAACTTCCTGAAGGGAAGAAAAGCAACCTTCGCATGGAAGCACGAGGACATGACAGGTATATCCCAAGATATCATAACTCATAAACTTGGAATTGATAAAAGTTTCAGGCCAATACATCAAAAGCGAAGGAAATTTGCTCCTGAGAGAAACGTAATCATCCAAGAAGAGGTGAAAAAACTTCTCAAGTCTGGAATGATAAGGGAAGTAAAATTCCCAATGTGGCTAGCCAACGTAGTAGTAGTCCAGAAGAAGAACGGGAAGTGGAGAGTTTGTGTAGACTACACAAACCTCAACAAGGCGTGTCCTAAAGACCCCTTCCCATTACCGCACATAGACTCATTGGTGGATGCTACAGCAGGTCACAAGATCCTAACCTTTATGGATGCCTCTTCAGGATTTCAACAGATCCAAATGGAACCATCGGATCAGGAAGACACGGCATTCATGACCCCGACAGGTATTTATTGTTACACAGCTATGCCATTTGATCTTAAAAATGCAGGTGCTACATACCAAAGGCTGGTGAACATGATGTTCAAAGAGAAACTAGGGGACACCATGGAGGTCTACATAGACGACATGGTGGTAAAATCAAAGAGAGCTTAGGATCATCTCAGGGACCTTAAAGAAGCATTTGATATCCTGGACCAATACAATATGAAGTTGAACCCTTCGAAATGTCACTTCGGAGTGAGGGCAGGAAAGTTCTTGGGCTACATGGTGACCAAGATAGGAATAGAAGCCAGCCCAGAACAAATCAAAGCTATCATTAATCTAAAATCCCCAGCAAATACTAAGGATGTCCAGAGGCTGACTGGCATAGTAGCATCACTCAACAGATTTATATCAAGATCCTCAGAAAAATGCAAGGAATTCTACGACATCCTGAAGAAGAACAAGAGATTCGAATGGGAACAGAAGCATGAACAAGCACTCCAATCATTGAAGGAATACTTGTCATCAGCTCCTCTATTGATGAAACCAGAAGACGGTGAACCATTATCCCTATACTTGGCAGTATCCCGAAGCACTGTAAGTGCTGTGTTAGTCAAGGATCATGAAGTACAACAACATCCGGTATATTATGTAAGTAAAAGTTTGCTACCAGCGGAAACCAGGTACTCTCATTTAGAAAAATTAATTTTAGCTTTAATAATGGCATCAACTAAACTAAGACATTATTTTGAAACTCATGATATTCATGTTAAGACTAACTACCCTATTAAGTGTGTCTTAAGAAAGCCATAGATGTCAAGAGGATGGATAAATGGTCAGTCAAGCGTAGCGCCTATGACCTCATGTACGAACCTAGAACAGTAATAAAGTCTCAAGCACTGGCAGACTTTGTGGCTGATTTCAGCAGCGATATCCAACACGAAGCAGATCTTGAAATCCAACAACTAGAGGAGTCGAAGGACGAATGGAATTTATTCACAGATGGTGCTTCAAACGTAAGAGGAACATGACTGGGAATCATACTAAAATCGCCACAAGGGGACATATTACCCCAATCCATAAGCTGTGAATTCCAGGCTACGAATAATGAAGTAGAGTATGAGGCGCTGATCGTATGATTACAATTAGCCAGGGATATCAAGATCAGGTATCTTCAGGTATATGTAGACTCATTATTAATTGCTAATCATTTCAATGGTTCGTATGCAGTAAAAGGTGAGAAGCTAGCCAAATATCTCACAATAGTTAAATAATTATCCATGGAATTCAAAACTTTTAACATTACACAGGTGCCTAGAGAAGATAACACTGAGGCTGATGCCTTAGCAAACCTTGCTTCAGCTCTTAGAATACCAGAAGATACCAAAATACCTATCATACACATTCTGAGCCCGACAATTGAGAAGGTAAATGAAGTATCCAACACTGAAGAAGAAGCAGACATTCGGAATCTTGAACCTATTCCAGGATCTTGGATTTCACCTATTAATAAATACTTGCAGGATGGTGAAATCCCAAGTGATGAAAAGAACCACAAGGCTTTTCGCATGAGAATATCTCGTTTTATAATTTTTGAGAATGTTTTGTATAGAAAATCAATTGCAGGTCCATACTTGAGATGCTTGGAGGATCCTGAAACACATGAAGTCCTGAAAGATCTACACGAAGGAGATTGTGGTAATCATACCGGGGGCAGAGCGCTATTTTCAAGGATCCTAAGGACAGGATATTACTGGCCTACCATGAGGAAAGATGTTGTGACTTACTCTAAAAAATGTGACGCTTGCCAGAGACACAGCAACATACTCCATCAACCGGCCGAACCTTTATATCCAATCATCTCTCCATAGCCATTCATGAAATGGGGAATGGATATCGTCGGCAAACTCCCCAAAGCACCAGGAGGAAAGGTCTTCATGCTAGCAATGACAGATTACTTCTCTAAATGGATCGAAGCTGAGGCATTTGTTCAAGTCAGAGAGATAGAAGTCATCTCCTTCATCAAACGCAATATCCTGACGAGATTTGGGATCCCGGCGGAGATCGTATGTGATAATGGATCTTAGTTCATTGGCAAGAGAACAACTGACTTATGTGCCAGTTGGGAAATCAAAATGATAACTTCTACCCCAGTACATCCTCAAGCCAATGGACAAGCAGAATCTAGCAACAAAATCATCGTTAACAACCTCAAAAAGAGATTAGGAGTAAAGAAAGGAAGATGGGCTGAAGAGCTACTGTTTGTACTTTGGGCAGATAGGACAACCACGAAGAACGCGACAGGGCAGACTCCATTCTCCTTGGTATTTGGATCTGAAGCAATGATCCCGACAGAGATGGTTATCCCTACTGCCAGAACCAACTTTCAATCTTCAGAGACCAACGACGAAGCTCTTGCTCATGATCTCGATACTGTGGATGAGCTTAGGGATCTTGCCAAAGTTCACATTGCAGCTTATCAACAGAGGATAGCAAAGTCATACAACAAAAACAAAAGGGTTAGAAGATTCCGAGCAGGTGATCTCGTATTAAGAAAGGCATTCCAAAATACTACCAACCCCAATGATGGAAAGTTTGCACCAAAATGGGAAGGCCCATACTTGATTGATTCGGAAGCAGGCAAAGGTGCGTACTGGTTGGCTACTATGGAAGGAGAAATCCTGCCAAGATCCTGGAACGCCATCCATCTCAAAACCTACTTTATGTAAGTTGGAATTTATATCCTAACTAAAAATGGTACGTCTTCTTTCCATAATTATTTTTATTAGTATTATTCTTGATCAAAGTACTGACTTAAGCGTCAGAGGGGTGTTAGCCAGGCTAACACCCACCTTCATAAAGATTTCCTGTTTTGCAGGAAGTATCTCCAGAGATCCCGACAGAAGAAAGAGATTGGCCATCTCTCCTAAGTTTGGGTACCTGAAATACCTCGAAGGTTTAAACGGCTTTCGCCTTTCTAAGTATTGGGTTAATACACCCCGCCAGGAGCGCACGATATCCAATTATAGTTCAAGGTGATGCGACCAGTCCATGTAACAGTGGCTAATAATTTCATCACTATTGGCTATATATTGGGTGCTATGAATATAACAGACATGTTATTACTCAAGTTTCTCCCGATCATTTAACACTTACGTGTTAAAGCTACGGTTTTTAGCATTTTCATGCTAACTCAGAATTGGCTTTGCCCATGATATTGGCTTAGCCCATGAATATTTGGCTTAGCCCATGTTATTGGCTTAGCCCACGTTACTTGCTTAGCCCACGTTTTCTGGCTTGGCCCACGATTTTAAATATGTAACACTTACGTGTTAACTCAAAAACTTGGCATCAATATGCTGACTCAGGATCCTTAAATGAGTTGAAGACTAATGAGGATCCCGAAGTGTATTTACTAAGCCTACGACGTATTCAATGACTGTACACAGGGGACAACCAAAGGTTGTTGTATTTCGCACTCCGTGATATAATTCGGTATGTCTATATGTCCAAATTCGTACTCAACAAATGTATGTGTTACTAATTTTTCACTTACAAGAAGATTTGAAAGCTGAATGACTAAGTCATAATACGTTTGGTACTCTTATTTATTAAAACCAAATTGTGTTTTCCTAAGTCTAAATTTGATAAAAACCTGAGAATTTATTATTAAAGATCTGGTATCCTGAAAATATGTTCGAACCTATTCTTTTTTAAGTTTTAATTACCTCAGGATCCTAATTTTGAAAAATATATCATGGCAAACATGCAACAATCATGGCAGATAGTTATAAACCATTCACTAATATTTAAGGTGCAGGAAAAGAAAGTGATACGGGCTTCATCCAAAACCTGGACCCATCTACCCGGTTCACAAGTTAGCGAATTGTCTATCCCATGCAGGGATCCCCAAACAAAAAGAAAAATTGTTTTTAACAAGTACCATCAAGATCAATCAAACGAAAGAACCACAAATTCCAGGGCTCAGGCCTAGGCATCATTGCCCTCATCGTCCTGGTCCACCCGCTTCTCACCATCACCAGCACCAACATCCTCGGTAACCTTGCTAGTTTCCACAGCTTCGCCGCCGAGTTTAGCTAGAGAAGAGCGCCAGCCCTGAAGATCCCAAGCTGCAGGATCAAAACCTTCAGTAACAGCTTGCTCAGCCATCTGGATCCTGGATTGAAGAATAGCCATGGTCGCAGACCTCTTGGCGTTATCCACAGTCTCCTGCAACTTCTGCTCGGACTGAGCCAAATCCTCTTGTAGCTTTTCCTTCAAGATTTGGATCTCTTTCTCCAAGTACTTGGACTTGTTGGCCGCAATTTTCTTCAGATCCTCAACCTTCTCCAGAGCTTCTTCAGCGTTCTTCTCTGCCGTAACCAAGTTGGCGTTCAGCTTCTCAAGACCCTGCAAGATTCGGATAAATTAAGACTTTCGAGATCCT
Source organism: Smallanthus sonchifolius (assembly GCA_023525975.1). Classification (NCBI taxonomy): domain Eukaryota; kingdom Viridiplantae; phylum Streptophyta; class Magnoliopsida; order Asterales; family Asteraceae; genus Smallanthus; species Smallanthus sonchifolius. The sequence goes on along the minus strand of CM042018.1, from coordinate 24,241,702 downwards.
AAAATTGAAATAGGGATACCATAAAGCGCTTACCAGACTCAGCAAGGAATGAAGCTTTTTGGCAGTCTCACTGGAATCCATTCCCTCAGAGATCTCCACGTCCATTATGTCAGTCATTTTCCTCTTCTTACTCCCCGAAGCTTTAGACCGGAGTAGGGGAACCCGAGACTTAGTAGTTGGTGTGGGACCCTCCTTTTTGACAACGACAGCTCCAGACAAGAGGCTATCGAGGTCAGACAAGGAAAATTGAGAGCTCGACTTAGGAATTCCTACAAAAAGATAGAACAAATCAGGATCATGATACTTGATAATACGAATGTAAACTATTCTATACCTGAAGACATCTCGGGTTCGGAATATTGGGTATTGAAACTAGCTTCACTGATGGAAAATTCGGCACGGAAGGATCTCTCCGTAATAAGTATCTCTAACAATGCTTCTATTCTTTTATACGTGTCACTTCTTGCAGGGACCAGTTCGTCGAACTTTGGAGCTACGCAAAGATAAGATGAGAATCATCAAAATCAAGTTAGAAATATTTAAAATTGCACGGATCCTAACTATATCCTACCCTTCTTAACCCATTCAAGCGGCAAGAGTTTCCCATCAGAAATTGAATCTCTCCGTACAAAGAAGAATTTCCCCTTCCAGTCGGTGTCATTTTGGGTAGCTTTTGGGATTAGGTGAGTTCGCCCGGACTTAAGCTGAAGGACGAAACGAGAAGAGCCATGGGTTCTCAAATTATAGACGGAGGCTAGCTCATGGACGCCAATGGTCAGAGAATGAGAACGATTCAGCCTTTCAAGAGTAGCCAGGATTCTCCAAACCATGGGCATAGTTTGGGAATAACACAAGCCGATAAGCTTGAAGAACTCCATGATAAGTGGAGAAAAAGGATTCGACGGACCGAGAGTGAAAGGATACGCGAGAAAGCGAACCCATGTTTTAGAAATCAAATCCGTTTTTGTTCTAAAATCAAAAGGCCTAAAAATGGTTTTTTGAGGAAAAATATTATTTGATTTCAAAATTTTCATATCCTGATCGGTGAAAGAGCAGAGTTCGAGATCAGAATGGTCAAGGATTCCTTGATCAACGAAATCATCTATCGTTTCAGCAACGATAGAAGCGGCCGACCTAGTCATTTTCTTACCCATGATAACGAAATTTTAGAAAGAAAGAAGAAATCAGAAACAAAGATTTTTACGTGCTTCAACCTTGAAGAAGATGGGAATGAGAGAGAAGGAGTAATAATGAATATATCCAGAAAATTTCAACGGTTAAATCGCCTTGGAAATCGAGAACGGTCATATCGCTACCCTATCATCATTTATTTTTATTTGAATTTTAAAATTTTACAGATGTCGATGAAATTGACAGCTGTCAAATTTTGGGGACAATTGTTAGGGGTCATTTTACAAATAGGGATCCTGGATCTTCAACATACTTCGGTATCCTGACAGGTTTCGGTATCCTTAATTTCCTTATTATCTAACTGTTGTATCTTTCCTCTATCTTGATCAATACGCAGGTAAAACACATGAAGTCAATTTAATCCCTGGAGAATCGGTCTAGAAGTTGAAATAAGCGTGTAGAAGACGCGTAGAACGACCTCCAACGGTCATATTTGAAGACCTGGTCGAATCCGGGATTCTCGGATAGTTAGTTAGTATGATCTCTGTATAAAATCAGCAGCTTGGTCGGTTAGAATACACACAACAACGCACTTAGCAATAGAATACACTCGCAATCAGTATTGTAACACTTAGATATCGATCATTTGCTTCTCAACACTTGTAATTCTTTACCATTTATTGAAGTAACGAGGCAGGTGTCGATTGTCACCTCCCGGGGTTTTATGCCGGAGATCCTGAACGATCAAGGGCTTTCCTCGTAAACATCTGTGTCAATTTTTACGTTCTTACCTTGTTTTACATTGATTTTACAAGCACACTACCTCATAAATGAAATTTGGTTACAAAGTTAGTCTTGTTAATTTTTACCCAAAACAATTCTCTTAACCTTTATTTGGCCATTTTCGTAAATGTAAATGTTTCACACAATTGATCATAGGAATGACCCTCTATAGTTTGAAAGCTTCTAGACTATCTTGGTTTCTCTAGTGTTACGACCTTTTTACAAGCGTTTCTTCTTAATCCGAGCACTACAACGAGCGGGAGTTGGACCGAGATCGTTGGGAGTGGGCTAGAGATCTCCTAGAACGAGATTTAGAAGTTGGAATTCGTTTGGGATGAAGAAAATCGAATGAAATTGATCAGCTATTTATAGGTTGTGATTTGGGTCCATGTCGGACCAATATGCAAAGGGATGTCGGTCCGACATCTGACTATGCATGCATCAGCCCTACACGTCTCAATTTGATTGGACCGCACATATTTTTGGTGCATGTCGGACTGTTATGTGGTCCAAGTCGGTCCGACATCATGACACACGTCAGATTCTAGGGCTGAGTCATAGGACACGTGTCATCACCACAAATTGCGGCTGAGAGGAGGTTGTCAGACTGTTATGAATTAATGTCGGTCTGATAACCGACTCAACGTTCAATTGCGGACCGCTATGAGAATAGGTGTCGGTCCGATTTGGGACAATTCGCTTCGGACCGATATGAAACAGATGTCGGTCCGCTATCAACTTAATTTCCAATATTTTTCATTCTCAACCCTAGACTATGGTACTTTTACACTTATAGTCCCTAGGGTTGTACCTTTTGTCAAATCTCAGACATTTTTGTGGCAGATGTTACAAACGGGTACATTATTGAGCTAATCCATTCATGTGTAAGGCACAAAGAGACGAACCGCATCCTTTCCTTTTCAGTGGCTACAGTTGAGCGTCGGTTGACAGACTTATTATAATTTTTTGTTTTGTCTGATCAGCAATGATTGTGTAGAGTACATATGATTTCCAATACATTTCATGATATGTTTCCAATTACATTAAACCTGTGAACTCACCAACGTTATGTTGACCTGTTTTAGCATGTTTATCTCAGGTCGTTAAATGCTTATGGTATGTGGCTAGGATACACCCACTGAAGTCACACTTATCATGCATGGGCACCTCATTTTGACAAACTCTTTTTAATCATTATGTTAAGCGTTGTAAAATTTTACAACATTGCTTCCGCATAATTACTTTGAACTATGTCAAACTTCATTTTGGGCTCGTTTGAGCATATTTAAAATAGGTATTTTGAAAACCATTTAGTGGTCGTTCAAAGTAACACATTGGTAAAGATCCTCTCGGGTCACGCCCCGCGAGTATAATCCCAAAGTGGAATTAGGGGGTGTGACATAGAAATCCTTTCTTGCATCTCTAAAATGATTTTTTTTCCTCATTTTTCTTTGGCCTACCAATCTGCTTATGATGATTAGGAGCAGTCAGTGTGGTTGGGCCGCAAATGGTATCCAAAGATCTCTACCATTGATTAGATCAACTGTGTTTATGTAGACCTTCTTCCAAGTATCTAACAAGTAAACCTTATTAACCCATGCTTCTGGAATGCTAACTTCAATACCATTCTCAGCCATGTCCCAAATGACTACAACTACATGTTTGCAGGGGATCCCAGTCAACTCCCACTTCCTGCAAGAACATGTTTTGAGCTCCACATCCACCACATATAGGTCATCCCAAGGTCCAGTCACCTAACATAATAGCAAGACTTAGACCAATTGAACTTATGGTATTATAGCCTAATAACAAAAAAATTGAACATATACCTGGTATTTCTTAAACCCTGCCATAAGAACAGTGTATTGAGAGGCCTCATGTTTAATGGCATTAAATATCTTTGTTGTCGAGGGTGTCAATGATCCATCACATTTTGCAATCAACTTGTGTACCATAACTATTGTTTTCATCATGTATTCCTTAATGTACTCTAAACAAGTGACTATAACCTTGTTCCTTAGCATACCGGTTTTACTTTTAGAACAGTTTAATTAATCGAATTAATTTAACAAATAAGATTTGCGTTTAGCGGAAGCGGTTGTACACGTTAACGGTTCGAAACCGAAATCCCGTCAGTGATCCAATTACACGCGTAAAGACAATAAAATAAACCAACCATAGCAGATTTGAATATATACCTTTGACGATACCTGAAAGACTCGCACCTTGAATCAACGAGTGTCTCACTAGTGACACGTTCACAAAACCCGCAATCTATGAAACCCGTCTCACAGATTTGCGCCAAAACCTGATCCGCAACAAACCCGGTTTGCGATGGAAACCGGTGGAGTCGGCGGACGAACCCGACGGTGGTGGCGAACGGTCACGTCGGCGGCGGCGGACAAGCGTGGTGGTGGTGCGGTGGTTTCCCGGCGGCGATCAGCGACGAAAAAGGGGGGATCGACGGTTTGCGCAAGGAGGGAGAGGGGAGGCTAAAAACTCATTAGGGTTTTGAGTTAAGTTTGTATTTATAATCTTATTAATTACAAACTACACCCGAGGGAATTAACTGTTAATTCCCTTTGTAATTACCAGTTAATTACATTTAATCCTTGAACTTTTACTAATTACAAATAATTAGTAAACCTCAACCGTTTAAAGTTTAACTCTTAAACTTAAACCATTTAAACCTTCGTCTTTTAATAATTTTACTAAATATTTAATTAACGAATTAAACCGATAAATACTTCACTAAATATTTATCCACCGAATAATAAACCTGCGTTTCGTGAACTATGATGTTTACGACTAAACATTATTAATTGCTCATTGTCTAAAGTGTAACTCTTTGGATCGTACCTCGATAGTAACATTGATATTATCGATGATCGGACATCCAATATCCAACAAATTTTCCCTTCCTGTTTAATACAAATTGCAAACGTTATTGATTTTTATTAACAATAGAATACAAAAGTAATGAAGAAACATTACCACTGAAATGTAATCTGGCACAACTTTTAACTAGAATATGTTTTAGCCAACTAAACAGACGGGGATCTTGCTTTCTTATTTCCTCCATTGCCTTGTCAAACTGAGGAACAGTGGTAGCAGTTGCACATTCCAAATCATGTTTTTGAATACTTCTCCTCTCCACTTGGCTTTCAGGTTGTCATGTATGTGTCTCAAGCAGTTCTTATGCTTAGCACTAGGGAATACCTTGGATAATGCAGCTATAACGCCCTAAAAAATTACAAAGTCATTAATAACAAATTAAAACATTAAAATTAAAAGCAATTACCTTTTGTATAAATGTGAAATTAGACCTACAAGTTAGATCAAGATCTTCTGTAAGACATTATAAGAACCATGTCCAAGAACTACTTGTTTCAACCTCCATTAGTGCATATACAAGTTAGATATATACCGACCTTTCATGAAACATCCATCTAAACTAAGAATCTCCCTCCCATATATCTTAAAACATACCTTCAAAGTTGCAAAACAAATGTATGTTCTTTTGAACTGCCTAGTTATACTACTTGCATTACATTTGGGTTCAACATCAATCTTCACAGTACTCCCAGGGTTAGCTCTTATCAATTCTTCACAATAATCTCTTAAAAATGCATATTGTTTTTTGTAATCGCCAATCATTTTCCTAGTAGCAATCATCTTAGCCCTGAAGACTTTCTGATTTGATACCTATACATGATGTTTTTGTTGAAGATGATCCTAAAGAGCTGTCAAGGGTATGGTGGGGTTGCCTTCAATTACTTATCTAATCTCTCTAGATATGAAGCCCATAGTATGAAGATAACTTCTCTGGTTTGCATACAATGATGTTGCTCAACATAGGTTTCACACGCCATAGGTCTAAGGTGTTGGTTTTAGATATATGTAAAGTCCAAGGGCAAGTAGGCATATGATTCTTTTTTTTAGGTTTCTTGTTTAATGCAGTTGGACCATTAGTTGAACACTCACCTACTTTTGACTTATGTACTGGTCCTTAGGGCCCACTACCTTTGGATTTTTTGGATTCCCCACTTTGCACTTCATCCATCTTTGAAGACTCGCCACTTGAGAACAGTGGATTAGTACCCATGCAAACAACCCTAAACCGAAATATGTCATTTTTTTACAATAAAAAAGTTGTCTTCTGGTCTCAAGGGCATGTAACACTACTAGTTGCTTGATCTCATCCTTGTCAATAATGGTTTATTCAACATAGAATGGGGATGTTGTTGTATCCCTTTTATATTCTTTATTTTTCATCCTCAGCTTCTTTATGGCTCTTTTTAACGGTGGCACAACTTTTCACTGTTACTTTCAAAGTCATCTAGATCAAAATTTAAATGATCCTCATCCATCCTAGCATCATCAAATGATCATTCACCATATTCCAAATCTATATCTATATCAGTGTCAACAACAGCCCTAAAGTTCTCCATGTCCACTTCTACATCCTCTACCATGTTATCATGATCCACTACATAATCTGAATCATCATCATCTCCTTCATTGACATGTTATTCACCAGACCCAAGTTGATCCTCATCTTTGTCTTCTTCTTCAACATTATCAAACATTTGATGATCACCATAGTCTAACTTTTCTTGGTTTTGATTTTCGAGTGAAAGTTTTCTTCTACATCCTTGGGTAATCTCTTGACTATTTCTTCTAAGACTAGATTGACCAACATTAGGTGATACAAAAAAAGTGTTCAATCGTGTGCTCAAATGCTCAACATAAATCTCAATAAGTTTAAGCCTTTACATATATTCAAACAAGTTTTTCACATAATTGTCATTACCCAGTGTCCTTAAACCAAAATCCAAATCCATTTCTGGAACCTTAAAATGGTAGTAAAAGACCATATGACATGGATAACCTAAAGTCTTAACCATTTCTTCCAACACATCTATACCAAGATTATAGGTATCAGTCATACCAATGAAGTTACATTTACCATTTACATAACCCCGACCTTGAAAGTTGACAAATTCTCCACCATGGAAGATTTTGATACTAAACAGTGTAGGTTCATTTGCTGTAATGAAAATTAAACAAAAATAGGTGAAATGGTAGAAAAAATTTAAACAAAAGAAAAAGTTATTGAACTATCAGTTGCATCAATGTTTCATAAAAATGAAAACTTGGTAAACCCTTACCCTAAACCTTGATTGAGTTGAGACCATCGTGTGGATGATTACCACAAACCATCCATAATGCTAAAACCATCGCAAAATGTGGCAATCGATTTACAATCGTTCGTTAGAAAATGGCGGGTTTGATGTGTGGGCTGTAGACTTGTTGAGGACGAAGATTGAGAAGAATGCAAAGTGTGAGGGACTTCTGATTACGGTAGTCAATTAGGGCCACTAAAGAGAAAAAGATGATAACACCCCTCATGTAAGGGTCATGTGAGTGTGAGTTAACAGAAACATTAGTCTCCGTCGCTTTCAGAGACGGATAGTGTTAAAAAATGAAACCATGGTATCCCAAAGTGTTAAAAGTTTGCAAGTTTGACAAATGTTCATTTTTTGACCAAACATCATGGATGAATATTACACTTTACTCTAATAAATAAGTAAATGATTATAACACATGTCAAAATTTTGTGAGACCAAATTTTTTTTTCAGCTTATTTTTTTCATTATTAACTATAATATTTCGTTTATTAATTCATAAATTATTGAGTAAATTACAAATTGTTATGTCCTTTGACTTTAAAAATTACACTGAATGTTCTTTTTTTGAAACTTTTGTACACATTTAGTCTTTTACACCAACCGATGTTACCTTTTTCTGTTAAATCTCCTCATATGCCTTACACATGAGGGTAGTTTGGTCTTTTAACATTTGCAGGGACTATTTATCTAATTAACTTAAATAATAAAATAAAAATAAATAAAAGACTCTATCTTTCTTTATTTAATTACCCAGACCATCTTTCTTTATGTAATTACCCAGATGCTTCCATATTCACACAAATCCAGTTCATTCTTTTTTTTTTTTTAAGATTTGCAGATGATAGCTTCCACATTTACATAAACCCAATTCCATTTGTAAACCCAGTTCAATTGAGATTTGCAGATGGTTTACGTAAGTGGCTTCTAATTCAAGAGGTTTCTCCAACCTATTGACTTCTTCATCTCCCCCGGATTTTCGTCTTCGGTTGAAGTGCAAGATCAAGATATCCATGGCGGATGAGACCTCTGTAGATCCCCAAAATGGATTCTTGTTCAAAAACCAAAATCTTCCACAACCTCCGCTCATCGGCTCCCCTCCCTCCTCCGTCACAACCACTCTCCATCACCGTCTACGCAGTCTCCCTCCTCCGATCTAACCCCACATTCTCACCCTCCACCATTAAATTCCTCATCGACTCTGCCACTGGCAACCGCGTCTCCTACGCCGATTTCATTCATCGTCAACTGAAACAGGCCGACACGACCGGAATTCTATAACAACCGGCTGAATCGAAGGCGTGGAGTTATAACAGAGGGAAAGAGTTATGCGGAAGTAGCTGGCACAACCGGCCGAATCAAAGGCCTGTTTCCATTTGTAATTTACTCTACCACCACCGTCCCCGCTGTTTCCATCAATTGCTGTAACGATTAACCAACCTTCAAAGTCTTTATTTCTAATATGTGATTTTGTCACTGCAAAAATGATCTAGGTTTGTTGGTGTGGTGCTGCGACGAAGAGCACACCTAGGCGGTCTCACCATCTCAGAAGTGGTTTTAGGAGGTGATGATGGAATCACCGGATATGACTCGAGAATAACAAGTCCATCTCAGATCAAGAAGTGGAATCATCGGACATGACTCGAGAACAACAAGTCCATCTCAGAAGTGGTTTTCAGGAGGTGATGGGGACGCCGCACCTTTCGAGTCATCGGTTTCTTTGGTTTGCTATGGAAGAAAACCTGATGCAGAGAGAGGGGAGAAAGAGAGAAAGAGGAATGATGGCCTGATGGTTTGACGTAGTCATCAAATATAAATATTTATACATAAGTTTAAAACTTTTAGTTAATTACATAAATAGTCTCAGCTAATGAAAAAGGACCTAACTACCCTCACGTGCAAGAAGATTTAATAGAAAAAATTAACATCAGTTAGTATAAAGAACTAAATGTGTGCAAATGTTTCAAAAAAAGAAAATACAGTGTCATTTTTTAAACCAAAAGACATAACTTGAAATTTTATATAAAGTTAAAGGACACAATTTATAATTTACTCTAAATTATTTATTGATATTTTTTATTTTTCTTATAATTCTTAAATCTTTATTAATAAATCTATACTCCCTAATAAATAAAGGTTTTTAATGTCACTTGTCACTTACTCGTGCCTCCTTACATTGGTTTTTCCGTCACTCTCTCCTAATAAATGTGTCACTATCTTATTAAATAATAATAATATTATAAATAAATTATTAAAGAAAAACACTAATTATATTAAATAAGAATATATAATAGGATATCAAAATATAACTAATTAAAGAAAAATATTAATTTGTTATATACACACATTTCCACTTGATATATCTTGAGACGATCATAATAGTCTGACAAGTTATGACGTATCTACAAATTTATAAGTTATATATTTTTAATATACAACCCGTGTAATAAACAGATTCTAACCTAGTATTTATAATATTTTAAAGTAGTAGTTTCTAACCCTTGAAAAAAAATTAATCAAAAAATTAATAAGAGGGTTATAAATTGGTTTGATTTACATGATAGAATGGATTGTTTGATCGTAAAGTAAAAAAGCGAATACCCAAATCAGGATCCACAAAATTAGGGATAAATTGCGTCTTGGTCTTCTCCGCAGATCTACTAAAACCTCCCTCTGGCGGGTAGAATCGAATCTGATTGTTTCATAGATGTGTGCTTCTTGTCTAGATAGATAGATTTTAATTTTAATTGGCGATGAAAGGCGGCTACTTGTATGAATGGAGAAGGAAACAGATTTCTGTTTTGTTCGTCTTTGTTGTTTCTACCACTTTCATTGTCTGGTGTTGGGGCTTATTTCCATCTCATGCTCAACTCTTGCAGCCAGGTTTCTCTTCATTCATGCCTTAAACTGCTTCTTAAATAGTATCACTATCATATATTATTAGTCATGGTGATGGTGTATTTGTTCTTCCTTTCTACTTAATTTTGTCTAAATCACCTCTGATTTCATCCATGGCGACTGCAAATGCAAATGCAGGAAATCAAATCCCAAACATTATAAATTTTGCTTCAATATAGTTGGATAACAATTATTTGAATAGGAGGCATCAAATTTTAATCATCTTCAAAACATAGGGGCTACTTTAACTTGTAAGTAAAGAAGCACCTGTTCCTCCTTCTGGTTCATCAGATCGCACCACCTGTGATAAGCTTGATGGTTATGTGTGTGCTCTTCTCACTGCAAATCTATCTTCATCATTGTTTCACCTTGCAAGAGGACCATCAACAACATCTGAGATCGAGGAGTCATTTTATCAACAAGCGTCTGCAAAACAATCTCAAATCCGCACTCAATTCCATCTGATGAAGCAGAATTCCAAATCTATCACCGACTATTGCAATTTAGCACCACAGCTTGCGGATGCTCTACAAGCCTTGGGAGATCTTGTTTCTGATTCAATGCTTGTGAGCCAAACTTTTAACCTTCGAAGCACACCTGGATCAACGATCTACGGCTTCACCTTTAATCAATGCTATGGCAGCTCTTTAACATTTGACCAGCACATCAAACATCAGAGAATAATACCAGAGATCAGTCGATAGCTTGTCAGATTTGTTCGAAATCCCGCCATCTTGCTTCTCAATGCTATTTTTGGTATGCAGTTCTGCACCTTCCGGTCAATTAACTACAATTGGCCCTGGACGAGGAAGCACCACTGGTGGCCGCTGGGGAGGGCGTAATGGTGGTTGGAATAGAGGTCGAGGGTTTCGTGGTGGTGGTCGGAGTCGTCAGTGGGGCTGTTAAAGACAAGCAATTGACCACCACCAAACCTGTGATTAATCGGTTGAAGGCTGCTGAAATCCAATCTGTGATAGATCGAATTGTGAAAGCTGCCGCGAGGTTTCGATTGAAGGGCTATGAGAGCTACCAGAAGACCTGTGCGAGACAGTTGAGTCGTGAGATACGACTGAGTTGGACTGGTTGTGCAATACAACTGCTGAAGGAGAAGACCTGAGCGATTCATGTTGTGATGGAGTGGAGAAGTTTCTAATCCGTGAAGGACTGATCCGAATCTGGGAGCACGGCTGCAGTCAAGAGGAAGAAGACAGCAACCAACAATCTGTGTGAGGCAGTTTTCGTGATCAGTGAGTGATCAGATTGGGGCGAAGAATCTGTGTGAGGCAGGTTGGGTTTTCTCTTTTGTATGAGGCAGAACAAAAGGCGATTCCGTGTGAGGCAGCGATCGGTAGTAAAGAGGTCCTGAGTGATTCGGGTTTTTCACAAAGAATGTGCAGAAGGGAGAAAGCAAGTGATTTGCTTGGAGGGCTCTGTGAGACACAAGGAAAAGAGAGATTTTAGTTGCTGTTCAAGGATGCTAAAGAAGGTGAAGATGCACATCATGATAGTGATTATCATGATGGTGATGAAAGGGTGCAGGGCTGTGATATCCCTGAAGGTGAAGATGAAAGAGACCCGGGAGAGACCTTGCAGACACGGGTATTGATGCGTTGTGAAAGTGGTCCAAGGATTAAAGTTAAAGAGCTACGGGTCTTGTTGGGGATTCGAGATCTAGGCAGTACATGTCAGAATTAAGGGGGAGAATGTTGCATTAATTCTGACCAAACAAGAATAGGGCCGAGATTTGTTTTGTTTGAGTCGGTTATTTGTTTTAAGTTTATTATGGTTATTTAGTGTATTTGGTAATGTTTTATTTAATGGTATGATGTTTAGATGGTAATATTTAGTTTAGGAGAATAACTTAGGGATTAAGTTAAGGTTTTATTATAAACAGAGATATAGGGTTTGCTGTAATGGTGTGGTTTGATTTTATAAAAGAAAAAGAGTCGTGAGTGTGTTAACCCACAAAAATCGCTGCTGTGTTTTACTTTCTGCGATCCAATTGTCCAACATAATTCACCATTTTATTTTAGGACTTGTTCATTTCGCCATCATAAGTCTTGTGATTTCCATCATGTGCATAAGACTTGAGAGTTTCATTTTAAATAATTAAAAAGGTGTCCTGCAGTGAAGCATTTTTTGCTGTTAAAAACAACTCTATATGCATTACCATGGTTTAAAAAAACGGTTGTACGCCTCGAGGCGAGGCGGTGAGAAACCGAGTCTGAGGGCGTCGCCTCAGGGGCCATTTTTGTACGTGCGCCTCAAAGGGATGAGGCGTTCAAAAAAACGTGAAAGGCGTACTCCTCGAGGCGCGCCTCTTGCTGTTTTAGACTTTTTCCGATGAAATTAGTTAGGAAAGTTCTATATTTATAAGATATATAATTTTTATATGTTGTTTTAGACATTCTATGATGAAATTAGTAAGGAAAGTTCTATATTTATAAGATATATATTTTTTAATTCTGCCTCGGGCTTACACCTCGTGAGGCGAAGGGAAAACGCCTCGAGGCGCGATTCCCTTTTTTTAAACTTTGTGCATTACAGAAACCTTTCTTCTAAATTAGCTAATTGATTGTTACTTCAACTCTGGCAGCTGGAGAAGTAAAATTTACTCAATCAAAAGATGACTTAGTAGAAGCTAAACAAGTTGTGAATTTATCATCTCCCATAAACACACCCTCTTTACGTGATGAAGGAGCTGTGTCACCACCCTCTTTGGACATTTCAAGCACTACTCACCAGGGTAGAAATTTCTTTCTTACCTGCTTTAACATTTTATTTAAATGACAAATAAAAATATAAAGCCACTGTCTCAATTTTCTGTTTAAATTTTCTTCCTGTACGTTATATGTTTCGTGCTTACTCCTATCACTTTGCTGCAGAAAATACCACGGAAATTGTTGAAAAATCTGTTTCTAGCGAAGGATCTGAAAGATACAGTGACTCAAAACCACCAAAACAACATTTAATTGAACCAACAACGCCCAAAAAACAAGATTCGGATGTGGGAGTTGGTGTGTCAATACCAAATGTGGAAAAGCAAGGTGCGCTTTATTTTCTTTTATATTTCATATTCAGAAAATAATGCAAGTAAAGTTATTTCTAGGACACACGTGACTATTATCTTCAGAAGATAACACAAGTATAGTTTGTTATCTTTCATTCATGTCAATTCGTTATGTTACTTGTATTCCAGTCTGCAACTTTGGTAAAGGGAAATGGGTGAGGGATGATACACGGCCTCTGTATTCCGGATTTGGTTGTAAACAGTGGTTGTCAGGGATGTGGGCTTGTCGCTTAACACAACGCACAGATTTTGCATATGAGAAGTTAAGATGGCAGCCAAGAGATTGCCAAATGGATAACTTTTCAGGGCCTAATTTCCTTAAGAGGTTCGGTAATGTAAATCTTCAAATATTTGGTCATCATTTTGAAACAAGTTACCATCTTCTTTTTTTTAATTTCCTGATTCTGCTCCAGAATGCAAGACAAAACACTAGCATTTATTGGGGATTCCTTGGGGCGACAGCAGTTCCAGTCATTAATGTGTATGATCACAGGTGGTGAAGAGAGGGATGACGTTGAAGATGTAGGTAAGGAATACGGTCTAGTGAAAGCTCGTGGGTCGGTTCGACCCGATGGTTGGGCTTACCGGTTCCCGGTTACCAACACTACAATACTCTATTATTGGTCTGCTAGTCTTTGTAACTTGGAGCCAATTGACCCCACAAACAAAACCACCGAATTTGCCATGCACCTGGATCGCCCACCAGCTTTTTTGCAACGTTTTATTAGTAGATTCAGTGTGGTTGTTCTGAACACGGGTCATCACTGGAACAGAGGGAAGCTTAATGCTAATCGGTGGGTTATGTATGTGGGTGGGAAACGTAATACAGATAGGAAGATAGCAGATATAGCAAGTGCTAAGAACTTAACGATTCACAGTATTGTAAAGTGGATGAATGGTGAATTACAGAAATACCCAGGGTTGAAGGCCTTCTACAGGACTATTTCACCCCGGCATTTCTTTAACGGAGATTGGAATAGTGGCGGTACATGTGACAGTACTACCCCTGGGGCTCTTGAAGTATTTCAAAACGAGTCTAGTGATTCTGTGGCTGCAGGGGCAGTGAAGGGAACAGATGTGAAGCTTCTGGACATAACAGCATTATCGGAGGTAAGAGAGGAGGGACATATATCAAGGTACAGCATCCGAGCGACTCCAGGTATGCAAGATTGTTTGCATTGGTGCTTACCTGGCATTCCAGACACATGGAATGAGCTCCTTTTTGCACAAATCTGAACAGTAGCTTCTTGTTTTGTAGCATTAAAGGACATATGAGTTGATGAATGATATATATATATATATATATATATATATATATATATATATATATATATATATATATATATATTACAAGAGTTGTTAAAGTAAACATAATTAAGTGATATAGCTTAGATGCAAATAAGATGAAAGGACAAAACAGTAATGGGATTTTGTATACATAACAAGTTGTCCAGGAAGGTCTTTAAATTCGGTTAAGTTACTGATTTTGACTTGTCAAATTTAACCATAAGCAAAGCATTAAACTTGTTTTAAGTTTAATCTAAGTCATGGGAAGAACAACCTCAATTTGTTGTTCTACAGAAAAATCCCAATTTGAGTTCCATGGTGGATCTGCTTTTGAATATTGCGAAGAAAAAAAAAAGTCAATTTGTAAAGCGCAAAGCTTCACCCAAGTTTGTATGAAACTACTCTAACTCAAAATTTTAAAAGTGTACTCTTTCAAAAGCATTTGCCTCCTAATTCATTTTATATAATAATTAGATTACTATTGAAATAATATAATTTTTGTAATCATATTTTACACCTATTGCTTATACAAAATTAATTGAAAGAGCAAAGCTTCACCCAAGTCCCGATGGTATCCTGGTGTGTAAAATGGTGTCCCTTTCCAAGATATCTAGGGTTCTAGTCCCAGAGTGGATAGTGGTGTAGAATTAAGAATAGATCAGATTATTGTTAAGAAAAAAAAACTAAAAAAAAAATAAATAAAAAATAAGTTCCTTGAAAAAAACTACCGACTCAGATTAAATAAAAAACTTTCAGCCATCCTTTTCCCTATTTTCTTTGTTGCGATTTCAAATTAAGCCAACAATTGTTAGAAATCAGAGTCGGTAACGCAACGGAAAACCGCACACACACGCACAATACGAAAACAGAAAAAACAGAGACACAAGAATTATAGTGGTTCAGCCAAAATTGGTCTACATCCACTTTGCAACTATGATTTATTTTTTATTAGGTGCTCAAGATTATAATTACATCACATGGGATATAAATAATACTAGATTAGGGTTAACTAATTATGAAAACACTTAGGCAACAAGTCAAGGCTAAACTGCCCTAAGAAAAGTTGCCACCCTTTGTTTCTGTTCTTCCAACCGCAAACAACAAGGCCAAGTCCAAGATTTGATTCGACAATAGGTTGGCCCAGGCCCAATTCTGCCCAAAAGCCTTCATAACCCAATAATCTCCCACTTGAAGGCTTTGCATAGTCCACAAAGTCTTCTAAGTAACCCCAGATCTAGTAATCTAGTAATCTTCAAACACTTCAAGTCTCTAGTTTCCATAAACAAGCTAAGACTTCATCCAGTCCCCCTAGTTACAATCCCCTTCTCATCATATACATGAAGGGCCAGTTAAAGCTTCCTCGAGCTTCAACCCACCGGTCTTAACAGACCCATCATTTCTCTCAGTCGGCTTGCACACTCCACCGGATCCAGAGATACACCAAGGACCATTACCACTCTCCAAACCCTGCAAACTATCTCCAAGAGAGAATTTTCCAGTCGAAACCTTTGTCTTCAAAACCCACTGGCTCTTTGGGACTGTATCCGGAAAACGTCCCGTGCTCCCGCTGTCACCAAGTCCCCTGGCTGTTATAAACTTCTGAACACATTCGGCTGACATCTCTTTAGCTCCAAGCTCCACGTTTGCAAAGTGAACCTTCTTAGCTCTAGATTCAGTGAACCAGACTTTGTCTTGCTTGTCCGGGACGGTTACTCCCTCAGCAGGTACTTCCACAATGTATAACGACCCACACTTCTTCCCACGAGCAATAACCAGATTACCGTTAACTAACTTCCATTTGCCATTGTCAAACCTTACTTCCAGTCCCAGTTTATCCAATTGACCGACTGAAATGAGTTTCGTCTTCAGCTCAGGAATTACTCGGACATTCTTCAGGTTCCAAGTTGTTCCCAAAGGCGTTGCCAAATTTACATCTCCCATGACCGTAACATCAAGAATGTGACCGTTTGCTAACCGTACCTTTCCAAAATCACCAACTTTCAGATTCACCATCATCTCCCCGCTGTGCGTGGCGTGAAACGAAGAACCAGAATCCATGACCCAAGAATCTGTAACAGATTCTATACAGCAAACCAATGCGTCACCAGAATCTTCATCTGCTTCCACACTATTCACTTCTTTCTTACCATCCTCTTTCTTAGAACCCCTAACACTCACTCTTGACGTGCCCAATCTCATTGTATCTCCAACACCTCACATTTTTCCAAGCTCTAGACGAGCTCCTTCCACGACTCCCACTGTTCCTGTTACTTCCCCGACCTCTGCCAACATTCAGTAAATCAGAAGATGACCCTCCACTAGAGTTCTTTCGGCGAATGTCTTCACCCAAAACACTATCCCGGATCCCGTTAAACTTTAAAGTACCAGTCCCCGCGGAATTAGGGATAGTTGTCACAAAACCTGAACAGCTATCAGGCAAAGAAGATAACAGAATCACAACTTGATTATCATAATCAAATTTCATGCCCACGGATGATAACCTGGACAAAATTGAATTAATATTGTTAATGTGATCCGTGACTGAGCTGCTCTCATTCATTCTCGTCATGAACAATTCCCTCATCAAGAACACCATATTCCCAGTAGACGGCTTTTCATACATATTCGACAGAGTCATCTTCATACCACAAGCCGTGGTTTCTTTCATGATGTTAAATGCACGCTCCACGTCAAAGCCAATATGATCTTCCCTCCTGCCTTCTTGTCCTTTGAATTCCAAACCACTTCGTCAGCCTTACTCATTCCATCCGATTTTTCTGCCAATACCATCTCCAAATCATGTTCGCCAAGTAACGCCTCCATTTGCATCTTCCACCATGCAAAATCAGTCCCGTTAAACTTATCGATTTGAACCCACCCGTCTTTATCCATTGCAAACGAGAAACAGAAAAAACCAAAACAAAAAAACATAGTTAGGAGTCTAGATTAGGTTTTTATTCATAGTTTTTATAGACCGTCTGGGCGACATCAAGTTTTTTGCGCCGTTGCTGGGGACACTTGGCAATAGCAACATTAGCTTTGATTAGTTCTTTGTGTGATTTTTGGTTTGTGTGTTTTGCTTTATTTTACTTTGAGTCTTAATTGTGTGCTTTGTCTTGCTTGTTTCGTGCGTGTCTAATTTAGGATTGAGTATTTTGTGTTTGAGTTTTCTTATTTATTTTTGTGTCTTTCAGTTTATGCAACGTACTCGTTCGCAGGGATCGCCACAGTATTCAGCTTATGAAGAGCCCGAACGAGAGCTTCACAAGCGCACCCGCGACTTCCGGGAGAGTTTGAAAACGTTGTGCAAAAACCAGGTACGTTCTACTAGCCCTATTCCTTTTCCTAAATGGGCGACGCTGAAGCGAGACGTACCGTACACCAGAGAGCCAGTGATGGGGTCACCAAGGCGAGATCTTCGATCGCCCGCCCCGCTATCACTAATACCAATAGTTGGCAGATCCCATCACATGTCATGAGTACGATCACTCATTCTACTTAGTTCCATGGCCTCGAGGATGAGGATGCACCAAGACATATGTCCCGCTTCGTGCGTATATGTGATACCTTCAATATCACTGGTGTGTCCAAGGACGCAACCTACTTGTGTCTCTTTCCATTCTCGCTCTTTGGGCGTGCTTCCACTTGGCTTGATACCCTCCCCAACAATTCCATCACCACTTGGGAGGACTTACAAGCCAAGTTTCTTAAAAAGTACTATCCACCTTCGAGGGCCGCTAGCCTTAGGAACCAAATCCACTCCTTCCGGATGGACCTTGACGAGCCTTACCAAATGGCCTAGGAGTGGTTCAACGCGTTGTTGAGCCGATGTCCCCAGCATGGTCTCTCTGACTAGGCGATAGTGGAGAAGTTTTATAATGGTCTCACCTTCTAGAATCAGCAAATGTTCAATACCGCTGCGGGACGCCATATTATGGATAAGAAGGAACATGCTGAGTGCGAGGAGATATTCGAGAGCTTCGCTCTTGCTGAGCAACAACGACTATCTACTAGGACTTCCATTCCTAGTGCTAGAGCACCCGCCTCTTCACCTAGAGGTATGCATCAGGTCAACCCTGATACTAGTGTGGCTGTTGTACTCGCAGCAATGGCGAATGAGATTAAAGAGCTAAAGCTGAATGCTCAAAGGTGTGAGGTGTGAAGGGGAGGCCATGACACCAGGGACTGCCTCGTCAGTCAGAAGGAGCATGTTGATTTTGTGGGCAACCAGAACGGAGGATTTAACAAGTATAGCAATTCTTATGGCTCGGGCTGGAGATCTGGAAATAACCCGTCGTGGTTTAATGCCCGCCCTAATCAGCAAGCAGGAGGTGAAGCAGGACCGAGTGGGGGAGCAGCATGAACACAAAGAGGATTGAGGAGATGTTGGAGACTCAAACCCAAATGCTAGCCCACTTGGTGGTGAAGGATAAGGAGACTCAGTAGAGACTGGATGCCCACGATACCCTATTGAAGAATCAGCAATCTGCATTCCAGGATCTGCAGCGCACAGTGGGAGACATCGCTAAGAGTTTGAAGGATAGACAGGAAGGTCCGTTTTCAGGCCCCAACGCTTCAGTGATATCCGTGTCTACGAGGAGTCGAAGAGTAGAGGAGAGAGAGCAACCACCGGTGGTTGAAGTAGATGAACCGGTGGATGAGGAGATAGAGATGGAGAAGCCTGCCAAGAGGTCGGAGGAGAAGAAGAAAGGCGGTGAGATGAAGACCCCCGCGATTGATTTGAGCTATGTTCCCTACCCGGCGCACTTGCTGCCTCATAAATACACTAGGGAATACGATAACTTCCTGAACAAGTTCAAACAACTCAAGGTCAATCTCCCATTTGTCGAGGACCTCCAGCACAAGCCAAAATATGGCAAATTCTTAAAAGATCTTCTTTCCAACATGAAGAAGCTGGAGGAAGTCTCTAAAGTCTCACTAAGTGAGCGATGTTCTGCGGTGGTTTAGAACAAATTGCCAGAGAAACTAGCAGATCCGGGTCACTTCACGATCCCGTGTCTGCTTAGCAGTTTGCCCTTGAACCACGTGTTGGCCGACCTAGGTGCTAGCATCAATCTGATGCCGTATTCCATATACAAGCTGCTAGACCTAGGAGAACCGAAGCTGACGCGCATGAGCATATCCTTGGTTGACCGCTCAGTCAAGTATCCACAGGGAATAGTGGAGAACTTACTAGTTAAGGTAGATAAATTCGTCTTCCCCGTGGATTTTGTCATTCTTGATATAGATGTGGATGACAGAGTCCCACTCATTCTCGGGCGCTCGTTTCTGCGCACCGCCAAGGCATTGATCGATGTCTTTAACGGAAATCTCACACTTCGTGTGGGGGATGAGTCTGTTACCTTTGATGCTATGAAGTCCATAAAGGATGCTAATGAGCAAAGCCACTCCGTTTGCATGATTGATGCCTTCATGGACCACCATCGGGACTCTGATCCAGGAGAGGAAGTTGGTGAACCCGCCCCTGGTTTAGAAGAACCATTTGAGTGGGCATTAGAGTTGGAGGAGTTGTTGAATGCACCGGATGATTACTGTGACGAGGTGCCTGATGATCTGCTGGAGATGATGGCAGAGTTAGATGAGATAATAGGCAAAACCCCAAGTGTGGGGATGATAGAGAAGATAGAGGATCCTGAAGATCCTGGTGAAGGTTTAGATGTCACATCTTTAGAAATAACCTTACCCGAGCCTTTGCCAATCATTGTTGTTCATCCTGAGGGGGTAGAAACTGAGCCAAACGCTAGTTCTAGATCCCCTAAGTCTAGGTCACCCCGTAATAGAACCCGAGTGTTGAGTGATTCATGTGATTTAAGGATAGTGCAAACTCTAAGTGTGGGGACGTCTAGGGGTAATAAGTTGTTGATGTACTTAATCCAGGTTATCTTTGGACCTGGTAGGTTTAAGTTGTGGTGGAAGGACCTACGTGATAGATGTAATAGAGGTGCAGTGGTTGGTATTTGTTTGTTGTTGCTAAGGAGAGCTGGGAGACCGCGCAGGATGAAGGCGGTTCCGGTTAGAATCAAGGAGAAGCCTCCTGTTAGGTTTATTTGAGTCTCGGGCAAGTGCCCGGGTGTAGAGTGTGTATATTTCTTGGTTTATTTTCATGCTATTTTCAGTGTTTTTTCGGTTTGTGTGTTTTATTTTTTGTGTCTTGCAGGGATTCGCATTTGATTCGGTGAGGAAAATCATCAGGAACAAAGTTCCAGGTATTTTTACTTTGGTTTTTATAGTTGGGGTAGGTTTTTAGATGTATTGGGGAAGAAGGTTTTTAAGGGGTGAAAATTTGGCTAAGTATAAAAAACCCTCTCAACTTTCTATTACCAGGGTCTTCTCCCGGTACGCGAAACTCAGGGCCATGTCTCTCGCGACACGTGAAGGCCAAGGATTTTAGCCGGCTTAAATGCCACTCTCTCGCGGTACGCGAGGAGTGGCACCTGACTTCTCGCGGTACGCGAGGTCTTCCTGGTTGTGCCTTTTTCATCTGTTTCCCATAGCCGCCACCCTTCACCGTCCACTACTACCATGATACTTCGTCACCACCATACTATCATCCACCATCCATCTGCCATACCATCATCATATCTTCCATCATTCACCATTATCCATCATTTTACCACCATTATTACCATTATCCACCCATATCCACTGACTACCATCACTATGGGAAACTTAAGAACCGTTCGTGACCGATGATCCACCTTTCTTGTGGCACTCATGTCTATGTGTTTGTCAACTATTGGGTGCGTTTCCCTGTGCTCTATCTTGAGTCTTAGTGAGTCAGTCGAGTCTTTTGGTTTATCTTGAGTCTGTAACTTGAGTCAGTTTAATGTTGTGGGTTTGTTGTGAGTTTTATCGGTGCAGGTATTGATCGCTAAGTCTTCCCGTTTTATTTTTGTATTTTTAATTTTCTGTGTTTCTCTGTTCACATTTAGGAAAATGTTTGTTTCAAGTGTGGGGATGGGAGACTGTGTCTTAGTGAGTCTGTCCAGTATGTTTTCTTTTAAAAATAAAAAAATAATACAAAAAAAATTGAAAAGATTTAAAAAAATGTCATTCGAAATCAATAGTTTTTGCATAATAAATGGAAAATGATAGTAGAACTGGCCACTGCTGTTGAGTTTAAATGAGATAAATAATAGAAAACGCGTATGAATTATGATGTTTTAGTAGATCCAGCCAACTATTGGAGCTTAAATAGTCTGTGAGTGTTGTTTAGGATAAATAATTGAATTAAATCTTGAAATCTTGTGGGTACTCATCTTAGGGGTGTCGGTAATACTGAAACTGTCAACATAGGGAGATAGGTACCACGTTAAGTTAAAATTTAGAGGTTTTTGAAATTTCTTGGCACACCACTCTCTTTTTATGAGAATAAATCCGAGTTTCGGTGGCGCCCACTTCCATAATCCATATTTCATGAGCTTAATTAACTAGAAATCTAAGTTTCGCCTACGTGTCACACGTCGGGTTCCAGCCTGATTGAAACATCATTGGGTTAGATTCTTAAGTGCTTCATTGATTAGAATTGTAGTCTATGTGTTACCCTCCGGGATAGCGAATTGGTTGAAAGGCCTCTAGACGAAGGTTCATTTGTTTAATTTAATGCTCATTTTCATCCATTCATTAATTGATCATCTTAATTTATAAAACATGTAAATTTTAGTTTATCGTGGTGGAAAATCTATACAGTTTAACCCGTGCCTAGACATGACCGTGAGACGGGATTAGGTAGAGTTGTAGCTTTTGAGTGTGAGTCTCATAAATTGATTGATATGATGTATAAAATGGAATTAGAACACAAAACGGGGGCTTGAAAGTTGGTGGTTGGGTTTAATAGGATAGAAATACTGATTATTGTTTTTTAACGCGTGAGTATATTTGTGCTAATTGAATAATTGAGATTGTGAAAGCTATGTCCGGTTATGATTCCATTGCTGGCTTTTTCAGGGACGAAAAAAGGTTAAGTGTGAGGATGTTTGATGTCGTGCAAAGCACACATCCTTTATTCCTTTGTAATTGTGCATTTAAGATAGTTTCGTTACGTTTTTACTTGTTTTTGGTTTGTATTGAGTCTATGTTAGGTTTACAGGAGCTCGTGTGAAGTATAAAGTCAAATTATGAAGATACCGAGCCCTAGAGAAAGTCCCAAGAATAAAATGCAAAAAGTAGGATTTTCAGTTCTTCGCGGTACGCGAAGGAAGAGGATCAAGTCCTCGCGGTACGCGAGGGGCTTGAGAAACCGGCCTGACTAATTTGTTCCTCGCGGTACGCGAGGAACAAAGGACAATCTTTCACGATACGCGAGAAGTCTAAATTTCGCAAAACCCTAGAATTCGATTATTAGAAGATTTGTAATGCCATAATACTAGGAGTTCGAGTTTTAGACGTCCAGAGAAGGGTTTGAGGTGATTTTGGGAGCTTGGGAAGCAATTGAAGTGCAAGACTAGAGCTTTCGGATCCGGGTTCGTTAGTAATAGCTTATTCGGTGTTGGATTCTCTCTTTTTTGTCTTTGAATTGTTTATTGAAACCATGTCTTGTTCTTTTACTTCTGGTTTAGATGTTTTGAACATGTGTATTGACTAGATCTTTGATACTGCCTAGGTTTGTGATGATTGCTTAGTAAAGTCTTGATTTTTATTCGGTCTATGGATTCGTATGTTGGTTTAATGGTTTTGTAAAAGATCTTGGTTTAATTATTATGGTGATTATGCATGTTTAGATCTGATGTGTGATTGATTATAAGTTTCGTATGTTATTTGTGGATGTCTTCCAGTTTGAATAGCGTATCTAGATCATAGACTGTGTGTTTATGATTGATTTTATGGT
Organism: Smallanthus sonchifolius; assembly: GCA_023525975.1. Taxonomy (NCBI): domain Eukaryota; kingdom Viridiplantae; phylum Streptophyta; class Magnoliopsida; order Asterales; family Asteraceae; genus Smallanthus; species Smallanthus sonchifolius. Next base: position 24,218,496 of record CM042018.1, on the reverse strand, counting down.
TTGCTAGACGTAGTATCCTATAGGAGCTATGATTGAGAATTATTTAGATCTGAGTGTTCATCTTATCTCGATACCCGAAAAGTGAGAGGTAATCGGCTAGTCTTCGTCATTAGGATTCCGAGAGTGAATTGTCTGAGAGGAGGTTCTATTAGGTTCTTAGTGATTGTTACTAATCCGAATCGTAGTGTGTTGATATGACATTACCCCGTGCATTTTAGATGTAGTGTGGACCATTGAGAGACTGAAAGGTGATATGTCTTTTAGGTACTTTATCATTGTTAGAGAGACTGAAAGGTAATCCGACTATCTGGTGAGTTTGTAGGTTTCTTAGTTGGTGACATCCTGAGAGGGATTAGGGATCCACTAGGTTGTCTATAGTTGTTATCCTTAGAAACCCAGATCCATCATAGTTTCCAGAACCGATAGAAGTTGAGCTTTGCAAGTAGGATTCCGACCTAGGTGGTATTCTTCCCATTCCTGTTATTTCCTAAAGTTCTTGTTTGATAGTTAGAGTCGGTCTTTAGTATTCTACATTATTTAGTTAATCAGTAGTGTAGAAAACCCCCAAATCAATCATCTATAGTTCGAGTCAGAGTCTAGTGTAGTTATTCGGTGTCTCTAGGGTTCGATAATCTGGTTTACCATTAAGCTGTGCTACACTCGATAGGTTCACTTGGCTGTCAGTGCGGTCTAGTTCATATGTATTCCATTTATTACTTAGGAGTCTAGATTAGGTTTTTATTCATAGTTTTTTATAGACTGTCTGGGCGACGTCACTTATCATTAGTGCCTCGATCACCATTCTCCGATGATTTTAAAAATTTGCACCCATAATCATGTTTGTTCTGAAATCCCCACGTTATCTCCTCCAATGATCCGTAGGAGCCTGCCCCTTTTAACTTAGTCATATGCGTACCAGCGTAGGCATCCATTTTAAAGAGCTTATATGCAATCCTACACTTATCCCTCCTAAATTTCACTTTCCTCGTTGTTGCTCTATTATTACTATGCGATCATCGACCGCGTCTCATTCATCAAACGCGAACATGAAGTACGTCTTGTAGCAAGCCAAAGCAAACCCTTGCCTAGCTTAGAGAAAGCATTCCCATTCCTCTCGTGTCTTTCATTGACATAATTCTTCATATTGAACGTATTCCATGAAGGCCCTATTGTCACTTCGTCCACTCCGTGCTGAAATCTTCAGCGTCGTCATCTCGATCACGTTACAACTATCTCCAATCAAGCGTGTCACACCCCGTCGAAGGCGGAAACACGGAGGTGAAACGAGAGCGGTGCATCGAACACTTAGGCTGAAGAGAATGCTAATGGGTGCATTGCAAATTACATAAGAACAATTACTAAATACTAAAATTAAAACGTGTCTTACAAGAAACCAAATCCAAACAACAAACCGAGTGTCTAACATACAACCAAAAGCCCAAAATACATGTTTCAAACAAAGACAACCAACTTTTAATATTAAAGCGAGCTCCTATGAACCTTTTCTTCAATTATATTTACATGAAAGCATGTTTCGAAAATGGGTCAACTATATAAATAGTTGGTTATTTCGCAGATTTTGTGACTCTATAAATTTTTTTTATAAAAATCAAAAGTTAGTACACATGTATTAGACAACATATTACCACGAGCCGTAATCAAAGCCTAGACAAAAATAAAAATAAAGTACCCCATACGGAAATCTTATGCAAACAACCGCCTAAAAATTGGCTAACTTTGAGCCCAGGTGACCCTACAAGTCCGGTTGGCGCGACCAAACCATAAGCGAGGGTGTCAACCCAAGTAGTGCTACTCAAAATTCCCAACGGCTATGCTCAGCTAATTGATTACCCAAAATTGTGGACTTTAATGCATAGAAAAAAATAACTCATGTATTATGTATCCTATAACATGTGACTAAAAATAAATAAATAAAGAAACAGTTTTCCCCCAAAAACAATGTACAGTAAGTAAAATGGGACAGCGAAACTCACCTCAATTCTAGCGGTAGTTCCTAAAGAGTCCTATATCATATAGATATATCAACACACGGTACCAATAAATAATCAAGCTTAAACCAAAGTCTCGTTAAAAAATTCATATAATATAAAGTTTAATTTCACAAATCATTATTAATAAATATTTAACTTTATTAATGCTTTTTATTTAACTTAAATCATTAATCAATTGATAATTAGCTTCTTGAATTAATCAAAAATCATTAATTAGTCATTTATATTAATAAAAACTTTAATTCCATTAAGTTATTAATTAACAAGATTCCTTTTTGAAAAATAAATAGTTATTATTATTATTTAGTCCATTCAAATCTGAGTTTAAAGCTTTTAAGTTACTTTTTATAAAGTCCACTTTCTTTAGTTTTTATAAAATTAAAAGTAGAGATTTCAACTTTTATAAACAAACCATTACATTATTTAATAATTTTATAAAATCTGAGTTTTAATAATTAAAACTTACTGTTTAGTTTAATAAAAATTATTTTCCCGAATTTTTATAAACTCAGATTATTTAATATTTATATAATATTCAGTTTTATCAATAAATTCATATAATATCTTATAGAATCCGAAAAATCATCAAATTTGAATTATAACATTATGTACAAGTCCCAATATTTTTCTTCTGTGAATTTAAATGAGCTTTAGTCCACTTTCTAATCCACGGCTTTAAATACTTTATATAAATTAAAAGTATATTAGTTTAAGTGCAAAATTTTTATAATTTCGTTTTTAACCTTTTTATAATATATTAAGTCCATATGTAACTTCCAATAATTTTTCAATGTCTAGAATAGTCATTTTAATAAATTACCATCAAATTTAATATTAAATAATTAAATTAATACATTTATTTTTATAACACTCCAAGTCCATATTCCTTCATCCAAATCATATACCTACTGTTTTATAACCATCCATATGACTTTTATATATTTATAAAAAACTTTTTATGATCAAAGTTTAATAATCCACATAAGTGACTAGTTTTGGGTTTTATAACCATACCTTTGCTTGGACTAAGATTTTTGATATAGAACTTCAAATAATCCAGCCAAGAACACTTACAAATCAACATATTATCACATATAATCATCACGTATAGTATATAGAGGTCAAAATCTAGAACACCTTTAAGTGTGTGTTGTAAAGGTGTAGGTTTTTCAAGTGGTTTTATGTTAAATATTTGATTTTAACTTTCTGTTGAGTTATAAAATCTTGTTATACTTATTATAGATGATGATTTAAACAAAAATCCATGGTTAGAATCCATGGATACAAGTTTTAAAAGTAAAAACCCAAGATTAGGGTTTCTAGGGTTTTCAAAAGATGTAAATGAAGAAGATGAAGCCATGAACGATTTTTTTTACCTGTGTGCTTGCAAACAACTCTTGGTTATTACTCTTAGACTCCAGAAATCTTCATGATCTTGAAAAAAATCGAATTTATGTGCGTGAAAGGTTTGAGAGAACAAGAGAGAGAAAGTAGAGAGTTGTGAAAGGATTTAATTTTGTGAGTTATGTGTGTGTGTTTGTGGTATGGGTGTTCAAAATCGGATATCCGAATTTCGGATATCTGAAAATTTCGGATAGTGGTTTATACTATACGAATCCGTACCCGAAATTTCGGATATCCAAATTTTCAGATACGGATTCGGATAGTAATTCGGATATCCGAATTCTATAACCAAATCTTCATTTCTTTGTAAGATGAGTAACAAGCATACCGACTAGCAAAATTGAAACCATCAAAATTGTAACAAGGTAACAAATAGAGCAAAATGATAAACCTGGGCTTGGCGGCTTGCTCCACACCCAACTCATACCATGTGGCAAAACAAGCAAATTGAGCAATTTAAGCAAATTGAACAGAATAACCAAACAAATAAACTGAACATAATTAACTCCCGTTTCAAATCTCGTTTATTCCTGTCTCAAATCTCGTTTCAAATCTCGTTTATTCTTGTCTCTGTGTCCCTCTTCCTCGAATTAACTCGAGCCTTACACTAGATGCTGAGTAGTCGAGCAGGTTGTGAGATGCTGAGTAGTCGAGAAGGCGACAATCGAAATTGGGTCAGATTTTGAGTAGTCGAGTAGCGGAGAGAAGGATGAATTGCAATTAGGGTTTCTCAAATGGTTATATATATAAATATATATATATATATATTTAAATATATTAAATAATAAAAAATAATTATATTTAATCTTTCGGATTCGGATATCCGAAATATCCGAAACTTTTCAATATTAATATTCGAATCCGAATACGAAAATCCGGATATCTGAAAATTCAGATATCCAAAATTTCGGATATCCGAATTTTCGAATAATTCGGAAATTCGGATTCGGATTCGGATTTTTTTTTAACACCCCTAGTTTGTGGGATATACGGCCGAGAGAGGGGAGGGGTTAGCGGGGTTGGGTTTCAAAATCATTATTGCTCTTAATGAGGTGTTGAATGTAGAGAATTTGGTGGCATTTTGATGGCTAGGGGTCATACATAGAATTTATTAGGTTTTTATATAAAATTTAAATAAAACTTAGTTGTTAAGGACGACTAGAAGAATAAATTATATATAAGTTTTTATAAAAGTTGTGTCATACTTGTTTTTAGATGGTAACATTTTATAGAAATGAGTCTATAAGGTTTATGACATACAAGTGTTGTTCATCAAGTTTATAAAATTTTATAACTTTCACAGTCTTAAAAATATAAAAATGGGTGCTTCAAATTAGAGTTTGACTTCTTGCTATATAATGATATCATATAATCCATAATAAGATGCTATCATACTATTAACATGCAATCACATAGTTCATATAATATCATAGAAATTTTACTAAGTAAAACTAAATTATATACACAATGATGTAATATGTCCACTAAAATATATATATATATATATATATATATATATATATATATATATATATATATATATTAATGCATCATATATCTTTATTTATAACTATCTAGACTATTAAAAATAATAATTCTAGAAAAAAAATAATGAAATTGACTTTGATTTTGAGGATCGTCACATTCTCCCCCAGTTAAAAGTATTTCGTCACGAAATTAACTGGTGTTGGTATTGACCGCTACTTTCTCGAAAAGTTGAGGATATTTTTGTTTCATGTGGTCCTCTCGTTCCTATGTGAATTCGGGTTCACGCTTTGAGTTCCATCGGACCTTCACGATAGGGATACGGCTACGCTTAAGCGTCTTGATCTCGCGATCCAAAATCTCGACCGGTTCTTCGATGAAGTGAAGCTTTTCGTCGACACGGACTTCCTCGGGTGTTATAATCAATGACTCGTCGGCTAAACACTTTTTAAGGTTTTATATATGGAAGGTATCGTGTATGCCGCTGAGTTCCTAAGGTAGTTTTAACTTGTACGCCACGGGACCGGTCTTATCAATAATTTCATACGGCCCAATATACCTCGGATTGAGTTTACTTCTCTTTCCGAATCGAATTATGCCCCTCCACGGTGAAACTTTTAAAAGTATCTTGTCGCCAATTTTAAATTCCAAGGGCTTTCTCCGTTTGTCGGCGTAGCTTTTCTGTCTATCCCGTGCGGCTTTTATTCTATCATGAATCTTAAAAATCTTGTCCGTAGTTTCCTAAATAATCTCAGGGCCTGTTAAACGGTTGTCATCAACTTCGGCCCAACAAAGTGGTGATTGACACTTACGCCCATACAAAGCTTCAAACGGTGCGCATTGGAGACTCGTGAGATAACTATTGTTATAAGAAAATTCGATTAACGGTAAATGGGTATCCCAATTACCGCCAAAGTCTATCACACATGCCCTTAGCATATCCTCCTTGGTCTGAATCGTCCGTTCACTTAAACCATCTGTCTGAGGATGGTAGGCCATGCTCATATCTAATCGCGTTCCCAAAGCTCGTTGTAGTGTCTGCCAAAATTGGGAAGTAAAACGACTATCCCTATCCGAGATGATGGAAACGGGCACTCCATGCCTAGAAACAATCTCACTAATGTACGAACGGGCTAATTTTTCCATCTTAATCCTCTTGGATGGGAATAAAATGAGCAGATTTCGTTAACCTGTCAAAAATGAACCAAATCGAATCATAACCGCTAGAAGTTCGTGGTGATTTGGTGATGAAATCCATAGAAATCTGCTCCCATTTCCACTACGGGATCTTGGGTTGCTTCAACAGTCCCGATGGTTTCTGGTATTCCGCCTTGACTTTAGAACAAGTCAAGCATTTCCCGACATAACTTGCAATCTCTTTCTTCATGCCGGGCCACCAATAGAATTCTTTCAAGTCTTTGTACATCTTGTCGGAACCAGGTTGTACGGAATACCTCGACTTGTGGCCTTCGTTCATAATCAGTTCCCTCAGGTTGTGGGAATCCGGTACCCAAAGTCGATCCAAATAATAAATTAACTCATCGGTTTTCTGTTCGAACTTCTTCTCAGCACCACCTAAAAGTTCATTCTTCAAATTGTTCCTCTGTAGTGCTTCCTTCTGCGCCTCAAGAATCAGAGTTTTCAAGCCTGTTTGAATTATCATTCCCATAGCACGTACTCGAAGAGGTTTTATTCTTTCCTTCCTACTCAGAGCATCTGTCACCACATTTTCTTTCCCAGGGTGATAACGTATCTCACAGTCGTAGTCGTTGAGTAGTTCGACCCATCTCCTTTGTCTCATATTCAACATCTTTTGATCGAATATGTGTTGAAGGATTTTGTGGTCGGTAAAAATAGTGCACTTGGTGCCATATAGATAGAGCCTCCAAATTTTAAGTGCAAAGACAACGGCACCCAACTCCAAGTCATGAGTTGTGTAATTCTTTTCGTGCACTTTCAATTGTCGGGATGCGTACGCGATAACCTTGTCTTTTGCATCAACACACAACCAAAACCCTGATGTGATGCATCAAAGTACATGACAAAGCCATCTGTCCCTTCGGGAAGAGTTAGAATAGGTGCGTTACATAACTTCTGCTTTAGCAACTGAAACGCCTCTTCTTGTTTCTCACCCCATTCAAACTTTCTATCTTTCCGTGTTAAGAGGGTTAAGGGCTGAGCTATCTTTGAGAAGTTTTCTATAAATCGCCTGTAATAACCCGCAAAAACCAGAAATAGTCGAATTTTCGTTGGCGTCTTAGGCGTTTCCCACATCTTAATCACCTCAATCTTGGGCGGATCCACATGAACGCCTTTCTTATTAATCACATGGCCAAGAAAATGAACTTCTCGAAGCCAAAACTCACACTTTGAGAATTTAGCATATAGCTTCTCAATTTTGAGCATCTCCAAAATTAAACACAAGTGTTTCTCATCCTCCGATCTCTTCTCAACAACATTAGCAAGAAACGTGTAACTTCTTTTTTTTAAGGTACTTCCAAGCCTTCATAGAAGACACAATGTTCAAACTCCTTCCGGGCTTATCGCCTTGGACCATTAGGACTTCCCCATTTGAAAGTGGAATTCGAACTACCTTTTCTGAGCATACAATTTTGGCTCGGTTTTTGGATAGCCAATCCATGCCGATAACAACATCAAAACTACTAAGTTCTATCGGGATTAGGTCTACACTAAACTGGTGATTATTTAAGTTCATAGTGCACCCTCGTATAATATCACTAGCTTTAATCAACTTGCCAATAGCCAGTTCTATAGTATAGGCATCATACAATTTTTGTGATTCTAGGCTAAGCAATGATCTAAACTCAGTAGAAATAAAATTTTTATCAGCCCCTGTATCAAAAAGTAGAGATGCATAGACATCATTGATGAGAAACGTACCCGTCATCACATTCGGGTCCTGACGAGCATCTCTAGCACCAATCACGAAAGCTCTTCCCTTAGCTTGGTTAGACGTGTTACCTCCATCTCTACCTAGTTTGGGATATTTGTTCCTGAAATGACTAGTCGCTCCACATAGAATCTGCAATAGTTCGTTGTATGCCCCACTCGTTTACACTTTGTGTAGACAAACTGTTCACAGGCCCCAAAGTGTTGCGAATTGCACTTGCTGCAAAGAGGTGGATTTCCAGTATTGGCCTTCTTTGGCTGTGTCACTGCCCCATAATTCCTGGTAGACTTTCTCTTCTGGCCCGATCCTCCAGTACCCCTTTTCACAAACTTTCCTTGCGATTCCTTCATAACAGATCCTTTCTTCACCAAAACCCTGTTTCTAACCATCTCATTTGTCAGATCACCTGCTAGTAAGATAGCGCTCTGAATGGTAGCTGGTTTAGACGAAGTAACCATCCCGCGAATTTGGGGTATCAATCCCCAAATATACTTCTCTATCCTTTTTGACTCCGGCGTCACCATGTGTGGCACCAAACGTGACAACTCATGAAATCGAGTCGTGTAAGCCAAGATCTATGCTCCTTCCATTTCCAGGTTCCAAAATTAAACCTCAATCCTCTTTATTTCGTTCCGAGAACAGTACTCATCTATCAGCATCTTCTTAAACTCATCCCAACTCAGGTTATCAGTAACATGTTCTCCCAACGCATGTATCTGGGAGTTCCACCATGTTAAGGCTTCGCTCTACAGAGAACAAGAAGCATACTTAACCTTCTGATTATCCAAGCAGTTACTGATCTTTATAACGGACTCCATCTTTTCTATCCAACGAATAATTCCAACTGCTCCTTCACTGCCATGGAAATCTAGTGGCTTCCCGGCCGAGAAGTCTTTGAAAGTACAGCCGTGGTTGCGGTTATCACTATTAGTGCCATCTCCAGCACCATCGCCAGCTCCTCCGTCAGTTCCATCACCAGTGCCACCACCGGCTCCACCGCCAGTTCCACCGCTGCCAGATGCACCACCGGTGCCGCCACCGGCTCCACTGCCTGCACCACCACCACCGGTTCCAGCTGCATTCCTGATTAAACCTGCAGTGACTTGTGCCACGATAGTATGTATAGACGCTTCAATTCGTTGATTTATTAATTGTGCCATACTTGGCTGAGTATTCTCTGGTTCCGTTTACCAGGGATCTCTTCTAGGCGGCATTGTCTAAGACAAATATGGACAGAAATTTGTTAAGAGATTGAGTAAGTGAAGACACTTGGCTAAAATCACTCTAATCGTAGCAAACAAGCCATACATAGAAGACAAGCATTCGAAGACGACGATAAAGATTTGATCGAGCAATGTACACATAATTCCTAAGGTTCTTTGCAATGCTTCCTAAGGTCCTTTGCAATGCTTCCTAAGGTCATAGTCTAGGTTGGTCTCGGGCAAACCTAATTCTCTATAACCAGTGCTCTGATACCAAGTCTGTCACACCCTTCCGAAGGCGGAAACACAGAGGTGAGACGAGAGCGGTGCATCGAACATTTAGACGCAAGAGAATGCTAATGGGTACATTACAAATTACATAACAACCATTACTAAATACTAAAATTAAAACGTGTCTTACAAAAAACCAAATCCAAACAACAAACCGAGTGTCTAACTTACAACCAAAAGTCCAAAATACAAGTTTCAAACAAAGACAACTAACTTCTAATATAAAAGCGAGCTCCCATGAACCTTTTCTTCAATTATGTTTAACTGAAAGCATGTTTCAAAAACGGGTCAACTATATAAATAGTTGGTGAGTTCGCAGGTTTTGCGACTCTATAATTTTTTTTTATAAAAATCAAAAGTTAGTACACATGTATTAGACAACATATAACCATGAGCCGTAATCAAAGCCTAGACAAAAATAAAAATAAAGTACCTCATACGAAAGTCTTATGCAAACAACCGCCTAAAAATTGGCTAACTTTGCGCCTAGGTGACCCTACAAGTCCGGTTGGCGCGACCAAACCATAAGCGGGGGTGTCAACCCAAGTAGTACTACTCAAAATTCCCAACGGCTACGCTCAGCTAATTGATTACCCAAAATTGTGGACTTTAATGCATAGAAAAAAATAACTCATGTACTATGTATCATATAACATGTGACTAAAAATAAATAAATAAAGAAACAGTTTTCTCCCAAAAACAGTAAACAGTAAGTAAAATGAGGCCGCGAAACTCAACTCAATTCTAGTTATAGTTCCTAAAGAGTCCTATATCATATAGATATATCAACACACGGTACCAATAAATAATCAAGCTTAAACCTAAGTCCCGTTATAAAATTTAATATAATATAAAGTTTAATTTCACAAATAATTATTAATAAATATTTAACTTTATTAATACTTTTTATTTAACTTAAATCATTAAACAAACCATTCAAATTAAGTTATTAATTAATTATTAATAAATATTTAACTATATTAATAAAAACCTTAATTCCATTAAGTTATTAATTAATTAACAAGATTCCTTTTTGAAAAATAAATAGTTATTATTATTTAGTCCATTCAAATATGAGTTTAAAGCTTTTAAGTTACTTTTTATAAAGTCCACTTTCTTTAGTTTTTATAAAATTAAAAGTAGAGATTTCAACTTTTATAAACAAACCATTACATTATTTAATAATTTTATAAAATCTGAGTTTTAATAATTAAAACTTACTGCTTAACTTAATAAAAATTATTTTTCCCGAATTTTTATAAACTCGGATTATTTAATATTTATATAATATTCAGTTTTATCAATAAATTCATATAATATCTTATAGAATCCGAAAAATCACCAAATTTGAATTATTACATTAAGTACAAGTCCCAATATTTTTCTTTTGTGAATTTAAATGAGCTTTAGTCCACTTTCTAATCCATGGCTTTAAATACTTTATATAAATTAAAAGTATATTAGTTTAAGTGCAAAATTTTTATAATTTCGTTTTTAACCTTTTTATAATATATTAAATCCATATGCAACTTTCAATAATTTTTCAATGTCTGGAATAGTCATTTTAATAAATTACCATCAAATTTAATATTAAATAATTAAATTAATACATTTATTTTTATAACACTCCAAGTCCATATTCCTTCATCCAAATCATATACCTACTGTTTTATAACCATCCATATGACTTTTATATATTTATAAACAACTTTTTATGATCAAAGTTTAATAATCCACATAAATGACTAGTTTTGGGTTTTATAACCATATCTTTGCTTGGACTAATATTTTAGATATAGAACTTCAAATAATCCAGCCAAGAACACTTACAAATCAACCTATTATCACATATAATCATCACGTATAGTATATAGAGGTCAAAATCTAGAACACCTTTAAGTGTGTGTTGTAAAGGTGTAGGTTTTTCAAGTGGGTTTTATGTTGAATTTTTTATTTTAACTTTCTATTGAGTTATAAAATCTTGTTATACTTATGATAGATGATGATTTAAACAACAATCCATGGTTAGAATCCATGGATACAAGTTTTAAAAGTAAAACCCAAGATTAGGGTTTCTAGGGTTGTCAAAAGATGTAAATGAAGAAGATGAAGCCATGAACAATTTTTTTTACCATGTGTGCTTGCAAACAACTCTTGGTTATTACTCTTAGACTCCAGAAATCTTCATGATCTTGAAAAAATTCGAATTTATGTGTGTGAAAGGTTTGAGAGAACAAGAGAGAGAAAGTAGATAGTTGTGAAAGGATTTAATTTTGTGAGTTATGTGTGTGTGTGTTTGTGGTATGGGTGTTCAAAATCGGATATCCAGAAATTCGGATATCCGAAAATTTCGGATAGTGGTTTTTACTATACGAATCCGTACCCGAAATTTCGGATATCCGAATTTTCAGATACGGATTTGGATAGTAATTCGAATATCCGAATTCTATAACCAAATCTTCATTTCTTTGTAAGATGAGCAACAAGCATACCGACTGGCAAAATTGAAACAATCAAAATTGTAACAAGGTAACAAACGGAGCAAAATGATAAACCTGGGCTTGGCGGCTTGCTCCACACCCAACTCATACCATGTGGCAAAACAAGCAAATTGAGCAATTTGAGCAAATTGAACAGAATAACCAAACAAATAAACTAAATAGAATTAACTCCCGTTTCAAATCTCGTTTATTCCTATCTCAAATCTCGTTTTTCTTGTCTCTGTGTCCCTCTTCCTCGAATTAACTCGAGCCTTACACTAGATGCTGAGTAGTCGAGCAGGTTGTGAGATGCTGAGTAGTCGAGCAGGCGGCAATCGAAATTTGGTCAGATGTTGAGTAGTCGAGTAGCGGAGAGAAGGATGAATTACAATTAGGGTTTCTCAAATGCTTATATATATATATATATATATATATATATATATATATTTAAATATATTAAATAATAAAAAATAATTATATTTAATCTTTCCCGAAATATCCGAAACTTTTCAATATTAATATACGAATCCGAATCCGAAAATTCGGATATCCGAAAACTCAGATATCTAAAATTTCGGATATCCGAATTTTCGGATAATTCGGAAATTCGGATTCGAATTCGGATTTTTTTTAACACCCCTAGTTTGTGGGATATACGGCCGAGAGAGGGGAGGGGTTAGCGGGGTTGGGTTTCAAAATCATTATTGCTCTTAATGAGGTGTTGAATGTAGAGAATTTGGTGGCATTTTGATGGCTAGGTGTCATACATAGAATTTATTAGGTTTTTATATAAAATTTAAATAAAACTTAGTTGTTAAGGTAGACTAGAAGAATAAATTATATATAAATTTTTATAAAAGTTTTATAAAAGTTGTGTCATACTTGTATTTAGATGGTAACATTTTATAGAAATGAGTCTATAAGGTTTATGATATACAAGTGTTGTTCATCAAGTTTATAAAATTTTATAACTTTCAAAATCTTAAAAATATAAAAATGGGTGCTTCAAATTGGAGTTTGACTTCTTGCTATATAATGATATCATATGATCCATAATAAGATGCTATCATACTATTAACACGCAATCACATAGTTCATATAATATCATAGAACTTTTACTAAGTAAAACTAAATTATATACACAATGATGTAATATGTCCACTTATATATATATACACACATTAAAGCACCATATATCTTTATTTATAACTATCTAGACTATTAAAAATAATAATTCTAGAAAAAAAAATAATGGAATTGACTTTGATTTTGAGGATTGTCACAAAGCGTCTATGTAACGTTTTTGTCATCAACTCTCATAGTTCAATTCATTGGATTCGTGCTCCGAATTCCTGAGATATACGCATAGGCATCTTATAAGAGCACCTCACCGATCATCTAGAAAAACGTCAAAACTCCTCGCATCGCCTCTATGTATTAACGTCAAGAAAACGTCAAGATAGAAATACTATGCTTGATCATCCCCACCACCCGTCCTATGCACGACTAAGCGTGTACTACCGGGACACATGATGTCAGATCATAATAATAAAACCTATCATGCTCAATGTATCTATAGGTATATAGTATCTCAATTCTCTAATTGGCACCAAGTGCATACATAACTAGCTAGACATGAGCAAATCTACGTGTATACGATATGACCTCGTCATTTATAGACACACAAACTCCTGAACCCCACCTTCTATTCATTACAACGGTAGCCCCTGCCACACGTCATCACCTACTCACACAGAGTTCACATGGTCGTACCCCATACGGGTCGTACCAATGGTTCAGGGCGACACACTACCTAGTCTAGACACAAGACCTCATCCTAAACATTCATACACACAAGCTATACAATCACAATTTTCACACAGGACCTCGTCCTAAACATTTATACATACACAAGATGTATGACCATCACTTCCCACAGGACCCTGTCCTGAACATTCACACAAGGTGCAATACACCCATTGCACTTCAAACATCACCTAGACATTAGTTCATATGTGACACTATCTTAAGACTGTAAACACAGAAAAATTCAAATTTCATGTCTATAAAAGTCTATCTGCCCAACTTACTCAACCGTACTCTCTAAGAATCACATTAAGCGTGAACTCGCGCCATTCAAAATGTAATCACGTAATCACACCTTACCGCATATAATCAAAAACTGTAAACACAATCGTACACCACCACAAACACAATTGTCATTAATTATATTCAAATTATCATGCGGTAAAACTCATAATCAATGTCAAAAATCAAATAATCAATATTTGAATTAAGCACCACACCACATAAACGTCTAATTAGTCATAACGTCAAATCACCCTGGAATCTCTCATTGCAACTGCCACAACATCTAACCATCAAACAAACAAGCATCCTAACATGCCCATAAAATCACTACCGGACCACGTCAGGTGCATCTGCTGTGTCCTCCACTGGTTCCTCCTCGTCACATTCCGGGTCATCCACCGGGTCCTCCTGAAACAGAGTTCTATTAACCGCCGCAAGTGGTTGATCTCTCAACCATGCAGGTCCACATCCTGGAAGGAAATCACATACAACTGACACTGCTCTATTTTTTCCATCCCATCTTCCCAATCATAGCACCACGCGGCATGTCGTCATCCGAAACTCTAGTCACACTTGGCGCGAGAAGCGCCAACACTACTCCCATTTTACTAGCAGTATCTGCAGTAGTCGTCGTCTTGACTAGTCATTCTGCACCCCTCCTAGCAAGAGCTCCACACCTGACCGATCTCGTATACATCTTCTTAGCTATCTATTCCTACTCAAGATAGAACGCTTGCGCGGTTATTACAGGTAACAGATTCAGAATATAAGAGTAACCATAGACTGCCGAATCACGGTGATCAAATGTCATTGGTTGTCCACGTTACTGCTCCGACTCTAAACGTTTCCCCTCATATTCACACTAATTTTCTACCTTCTACACAACGGATGCACATGCATCCCACACAGTTCAATAACTATCACGTAGTTACACATACCACTATTACACACCACATAGTTCACAACACATGATTACACATGAAATCACTGACCCACAGACTATCTCACATAGTGTAACACTATAATATTAATACTCTTAACAATTAAACTCAATTTAAAAGACGTACATCTTGGCTCGCGGTTACTCGTCGTGGCATTCGTTTCACCCTCGCCACATTCTCGGTTTAAGTTAAGGTATTTTATTTTATTAAAAACACCGGTTTTCTCTTAAACCTCGGCTCTGATACCAACTGGTAAGACAAACCGGGCACCCTATAGTTGGATCTCATCACTCGGTATCCTCTATAAAATATCTCGTTTTCTTATAGAAAATACAGCGAAAGTCTTTCTAAAAAAACAATCATCTTTTGTACACATTATCGTTGTTAACTTTACCTCACGAATGCCTGCACACCAACCCGAGTAGCACCTCTCCCAAGCCAAGATACGTCGACCATGATGCTCACCTACAAAACAATCTAACGTACACACAAAGTCAGCTACACTGAGTGAGTTCTAATAGTTTATATTAAATAAAAACCATCTCGCCACATTTATTAGTTATCTCTTCTCAGGACACCTCGGTCCTTAATAAAATAGTTTTGTCATTTATTGACATATAGATAACCCCGGTTATCTTACGATATCCCATAACAGTTCACCATCCAAGACTCATCCCATAATTATAACCCAGTAAGTCTCACCGACATGGATCGAGCTTACTACACTAATAACTCGTAATCTACCAATCCCTAGACATCAAAAACCTGGTTAACACAACCAATCCCTAGACATCGACTTAACCAGCCTTAACCAATACTCTCACGAGTCAAATGACACAATAGTTGTAAACACAACATCATCATCATCCCGACACAACGGTCAATCTAACTCTACACACCACATCAATATCATCTACACACCACATAAATATCATCTCATACACAATAAATATAACTCAGCATTTTCATGCAATTTAAACACATATAAATGCACACAAAGACATACCTCGTCACTTGCACCCTCGTCAGGGTTACTCTCTTCAGGGCGTTCGAAACACCCCGAGCTCATCACTGACCTGCTGAATATTGTCACCATGGGTAACTTCCCGAAGGACTTTGTCCTTCACAATCCCGTTTGTCGTGTCACGGAGACAACGATACAAACACACAACACAAGCATAAAACACATAACATCATATTTCATTTATATAGCTAATTAACTAGGCATGCACCTTACACATAGCCCTAGGATAACATATCCCACGCATACTCATAAGCGTCTAGCTTATATCCCAACTCACCTCGACTAACCCTTAACACGACTCACATCAATAATATCTTTTACCCCTAGCTCACATAATCTCATAGACACCACATACACCCTACGACTCCTTACTGGATATTATCGTTCACAAACACATAAGGTTAAACCCAAAACTCTTAACTCGTTTAATATAATAAACACCTCTTGCAAGTATGTACGTTAGCCCCAAAAAACAATAAAACGTTTAAGAAGTAGGGGATTAGAAACTCACCCGCTACAGAGATCCGAGTCATGCTCAGCAATCGTCCTCTCGCTCGAAACTCGAACCTATTAAACGTTAAATTACGTGATTAGACACATTCGACACACATGTCGAATAACGCATAACATAATAGGACCTCGACTCTTGTCTCATTAGTTCGTCATTCTTTTTACGCAAAAACCCTAGTCTCACGGGTTCACGTATTACAATGTTCAAGATAAATGGGGGACTACTCTTCCGATTTTCTACAACTGAACTTCACTCACATGGGGAGAAACTTAACAATGCCCCACCTTAACTGTCCTGGTCTAGCATCAAGTCTTGTAAGTTAAATCGTGAACATTGACTTATCCATTGAATCGACTAGAAATAGGATAACACTAGTATAATTAGGGGCACCGGTACTATTAATCTATAATGGAAGGATACTAGAATAATCATGTAAGGTAAATTGACGATTACGTAAGGATACATGTAATGGTAAATTTACAGGTACATGTGAATTCTAGTAAATTCTGTTGTACCAATCAAAACATCCGTTATAGTAACATGTCAGTATTCTCCATCCCCTCTTTGTTGTGTTCCTTTGAGCTCAATGTCCGTGTTATAATTCAATGATACAACGACTCTACTAAGAACTTTAAAAAGGATTGTACTTTTAAGTCCTCTAATGCCTTATTCGGATTGGTTCAAGACTTATAGCATTACAACAAACATAATGTTTTAGATGCAAGTCCTTATTCCCTATCTATGCATGTATGAATACTAATCTATTGTCAAATCATGTTCCAACTCTATTTTCTGGTCTACTAAAATTGCAAACCGTGTCCTTACTTCCTGGGAGAAGCTAGTAATATATTGGTTAAGTAGGCATATCTACTAAACCAGAACATCAGCAAACTTGTTTTGCTACTTTTGTCTGATCGCCACAACTCCATGGGCTTATGTATGGAAAATTTTCCTATTAGCTTCTAGTAACATCCAACACCCCGTTCGTGTGCGCAACTGATACCAGAGTTTGGGCAAATCCCACAAACTACTAAAAATCCTTTATGGTTAAATCTTGGCAGAATATTGAATTTCCTTCAGTCACACTGATTCCCTTCCATGATCCGTGCGATCCTTTGATTCAAGTCATCATATGGTTTCTTCTCCCACTAATTTTCGTTAACATAGTACTTAGACGCGTGTATTCATACTTCAATTTCTACTTTCAGTAGGTGTTAACTACCTAAATAACAATTTCAATTGGTAGCGAACGACAACGAATTCGATACACCTGTTCTGCTATCGTAACCATATGCATGTTGTGACAATGTTCATTAGGAAACATGTCCCATTGACTCATAAAAATGATTGCATCCTTTGATACTTAAACGGTTACCAACATTTTGGTTAAACAATTCAACTATCCTAACGACACACATTCAATTCAAGTCACTATTTGCAAGTGCTACGCACCTTCTACCGCAAAATGATATAGGGACTCTGGTTTTTCTGCACAAAAAAACTATGGGAAGATGTGAAAACCTAACTTGAGCCAAGTAAGGATTGGACTTTCACTAATGAACGAATTTGTCCACATAGCCTCCGATAGTCAGAGAAACATTAACTTCAAATAATCCTTCGACGATCGATAAGCTATGCTTACGATCAAATCATTTCCAAATATTTGAGTGTGAAATGCCTATTATCTTCAGACACACTTGAGTCTGACTTCCAAGCCTACTTTTACGCCTCTTCGTCTTATATGCTATTTTAGCAGGTGAAGAATGAGATACCTTCAACAACTCATTATTCATTGAGTACCAATAGTGAACGTGGCTATATCTATGAATAATTCATTAACAATTGTTAAATAAATCTTCATAGCTATTGGTTGGTTCCCTTTAAAGCAAACATACATTTACACCAATCATTCTAATGATAGATTCCCGAAGAAAACCGTATAAAAGTGTATCTACACCGCATACTCTAGAACTTCCGGAATACTTTACTGTCAAGAAACAACTCTTGAAATCTCATAATAAAAATGTGAACCTTCAATAATTAGTTGTGTTCTTATCAACTTCGAGGATTACTTGTTCAAAGACAATTACTCATACATCCATTCTAGGAAAATTCAAACAAAAACCCGATATTGAAGATAAATATCGAACTCCGTAACGAAGATTAATATCAGGGGTTCCGCCCCTCTAAAATCTTCTTCCTTATCATAGTTGTCTAAGTAACCGCTATTTACTTCCTTTGAACCATCTCGGTTCAAGTAAATGAACCTATGTAGATTAATGACCTATCCAGGGTCTAAGTTGACCCGACTGGACTTACAAATCTTCTTGATTGATACCATTTTGGTGAAAATCTCTTGTTCAATAACAATATTAACCTTTGTGTTTCAAAGGTGAGAAAATCATTATCATATGATCAGAATATATTTAAAACCCAGAAAAGCCTTTTATTTCATCTCAGGGAATAAAAAGAGCAATGAACACTTTCCATTGCAAGACTTTATATCTTATAAACGTCTTCTTACCTTCATCATTATAACCTAATCATAATTTAGTATGTTCACCGGCGAGGAACCACTCATCTTCAAGCTTTCTCTGATGCTGATTGGGTCGGGGGCCCAAATGATCGTCGGTCCACGAGGGGATACGCATATTTGGGATCAGGGGCCCTCATATCTTGGACTGCATGCAAACAAAAAAACCGTTTCCAGGGCATCTACAGAGTCAGAATACAAAGATCTAGCCGACATGGTTGTAAAATTAACCTGGCTAGAGGCTCTTCTCCGGGAACTTGGGATAAATACAAAATCTGATCCCACTCTCTAGTATGATAATCTCGGTGCAACCTACCTTGCAGCCAATCCAGTCTTTCATGCCCAAACAAAGCATGTTGAAATCGACTTTCACTTCGTTCGCGAAAAAGTGGCTCAAGGTAAACTCAAGATTCAGTTTATACGTTCAAGCTACAGGTCGCTCCCCGCCCTAATCTTGCGGGGGAATATCACTACTGGAAAACTAAACAGTTTCTGACAAAAAATTCAGTTTATACGTTCAAGCTATAGGACGTTTGTCAGAACCGCTGTTTAGCGACAAAATACCTACAAAAACCCTTTCTCGGAAAAAACCTCGTAGGAAATATTTTTCCGACGAATTTCCGACAAGATGGTTTGTCACTAAATTTGCCACAAAATACCGACAACGCCGTTTCCGATAACTTAGCGACAAATTTGCCACAAAATTGATTTTTTTTTAATTTATTGTTTATTTCTTAATAATAAAAATAAAAGTAATAATAATAATAATAATAATTAATTTTACTTTTCCAACATTTTTGCGACAAATCATTTAAAAAAAATAATAATAAAAAATTCTTTTTTAGATGGGTCCCAATCTATTGTGAACTCCTCCTAATGTATACAAAACATACTATGAGAACCAAACAATAAGAATCATCAAAATTCAAAACCATAATACTAGACAATTTTTTTACATGGGTTCCAATCTATTGTGAACTTCAATTCCATAACATAATATATTAAGTTTTGCTAACCGCTTAATCCACAACTTCAATAATTTCTAACCACAAGAACCTACTTATCGGCAATTTTTTTCATAATTTCTTCCATTTGTTTTTGTAGTTTCTCGCGTTCGGCCCGCTCTTTTTCCGTGTCTCTTTCCATTTGTTGCAAGCAGTTTTCCAAGTTTTGTCGGGCCTCCCTTTCTTGTTCTAATTGGGCTCGAACATCTTTAACCTATATATAAGAACAATTGAACAAACAGGTTATGTGCAGACAGAACAATTGAATGGATAACTATTGGTACCAGTAGCTCTACTGCCCTTGAAATCTATCTAGAAGTCTAGAAGACCAACTGAACAATTGAATGGATAACTATTGGTACCAGTTACCTTCATCAGGCTTTTTAACGAATGGAACGTTTAGACTTTCAAATCTTTTACATGCCTTGTATGTATCATCAACTATTATACCGATATGTCCTAAAGGCATAAAAGAAGCATGTTAGTTGCATGAAACAAAAATCAGGCAATCATGGCATAATGGTCTGTATCCAAAATATGCATGTTACAGTGTCATACCAAATCCTCGAGGATCTGTGTTCCCATTATGATACGCTTCAAAGTTGAGATCATCCTCCGTACCCCAGTTACTAGAGAAGTGTTACCAAAGGTTAGATTCAAAGATGAGTCAGGAAATATGCATGGAGATCGTAAGAATACGAAAAAGAACAAGAATCATAATGCTATCTCATACTGTGTAAGCTCAATAGTGGCCTTTTTTTTCCCAAATGTCCATTCAGTACGCTCAACTGGATCGTTAGGAGCTGATGAGGTATCCTGTTGGGGAAGATTAAGATTCATTAGGAATTCATTAAAGCAACTGAATACTCAGGTAAACACATTTGGCTGCCTCAGATTGCATAGAAAAGATATGTTTATGCAGAACAATAATTTAATCAGACTATTAAGAATAAGATTAGAGATTAAGAGTCCACCACATATGTGGGCTGTGGATAGTTGTAGGGTTTAATCTCT
The DNA here is from genome assembly GCA_023525975.1 of Smallanthus sonchifolius. Taxonomy (NCBI): domain Eukaryota; kingdom Viridiplantae; phylum Streptophyta; class Magnoliopsida; order Asterales; family Asteraceae; genus Smallanthus; species Smallanthus sonchifolius. Next base: position 24,197,593 of record CM042018.1, on the reverse strand, counting down.
TACCTCGTATCCCATGAAGTATAAGCTAAATTTCATATCAGGAAAATCCAGTCTCTTAAGCAATCTGCATTTAGAAAACGAGGCAAAGATCACCACAAGAATTCTACTCATTTCTCAATTGATGATTAATTAAAAATATCAAAATAAGAAGCACCTAAATGTGCAAGCCAAAGACCAAATTGGGCAATTGATTTAGGACACAGAGTAATGAAAAGATAAAACAATAAGACTTACGACATTACCAGGACATCTGAGTAGAACTTGAGACTGACTTTTGGATCTTTAATTCGATACATCTGAATAAGAAAGTGCATAATCAGTACATCCTCTACAATAATTCACCTAATTTTTGTTCATGACCATATGTTAGTGAACAATCACCTAATTACAAGTTTACAATTCATACGAATTCAGTGCGAGAACTTTTGTGGTTTAAATTAGTCGGTAAAATGAGCATATGCGAGAGAAGAATCAATTACCTAGTAGAGTCAAGCAGATCTAGGTATTTAACTCAATTCTTTCACAACTGCAGAAATCACCGGTAATTTGTATGCGAAGTTAGGGTTACCAGATTGGATCGGCTTCGAGAGGTTACAAGAGATCATCCACTACTGCAGAAATACGAACAACTGACTTCGGTCTTCGAACTTCGGAGGACGGTGGTCGTCCACTCGCCTTCGCCGTCGCCGGTAGGAGTTCAGAGGTGGAGAAGCTAGTGAGATATGCGTGAGAGGATACCAACTGCCATCGCCCTTTTTTTTATGAACCTATTTTGACTCCTATTACAACTAAATAAATATATAAATTAATAATTTTTAGTTTTGTCGAAAAATCGTTGGAAACGTTAAACATTTCCGACAAAACTTAAAATTTATATTATTTTTTTATTAAATTAAAAAATTATATAATTTATATTATTTTTTTATTAAAGTTATTAATAAACATATATGTTTATAAATAACTTTAATAAAAAATTGAAGTAACAATTTTCACTATTTGTAGGAAAATTGTCGGAAACTTCCGACTAACCTTTTTTTTACTTTCATTAAATTAACAAATTTTATTTATTCACAATTAAATGGAATAGTTGTCGGTAAGTTGTCGGAAACGACTTATAGTTAGCGACGGAAGCACGACAAGCAAAACTTATCTTTGTGTGATGATAGCTTTATCCCTAAACTTTATTTAATTTGCTTATTATTTTATAAGTTGTATTCAAAAGAAATCCTGCAATCTTTTTACAAATTAAAAAGAACATATATATTCACCCCAAGTCCTAACACTATCGATATGCGACTTTTGTTTAGCTACTGATTTGCGGCCATTTTTAGCGACATATTTGCAACTGTTTTTTTCGCGACTATTATTTATGATTAATAGTTTTTTTATTTCAGTCACAAGTAGGCTGTTAAAAGTGCTACCATTATTTCGGTCGCAAATGTATACGAGGTTTATAGTAATGCAATAAACTATTAGGTTGTTGAAACTCATCAGAGACTGTAACTTAATATTACATTGGAAGTGTTAACCTCCATAAACCCAGATAATATAGTAGTAAACAATGGAAGAAATGAAAAAGATACAAGCTTTCTAGACAAGTGTTTTGGAATATTATTAGAACAAGGCAATGTCTAGAATATTACATTGCCTACTGATGAAACATACCCTGGTGTTGTGAATCACGACCCATGCAGCTTCTATATATACGAACGTAGTTGATGCCAATTAACCTATTATATTTCAAATCAGTCAGTATGTCCACCAAATATCCATTTCCAACACATGTTTCTGTCCAAAGCTTTGTTACTGTGAAGCTAAGTGATAAGGTCATGTGCATGTATGATTTATGGAAAACACAGATGCTATTTCTGTTAGAGAGCCATGATATGCTTGGTTTCATCTATGGAATTAGCCCTGACGTTGCTGATTGCAAGCTGTCGAAAAGATCGGATGCGCTTGTTAATGGTTGGATACTTGGTTCCCTCTCTGAACAAGCAGCCATAAAAGTCTTGAATCGTCTCAAATCCAAATACCCTCATCAGAAAACACATTTCACATCCAAAGATATCTGGGATCAAGTTCAAAGCATGTATGGTCAACCAGCAGGTATTTACATATATATATATATATACTAGTAAAATGTCCGCGCACGTCGCGGCGCGCTAAACTCGGGAAATAATGTTAAGTCTATTACATGTGTTTGATAAGAAACAAGCAACATTATAGATATAGTATATATAAATTAATGTTAAGACAGTTTCTTTTGTCTCTTCCTTTTTTACTGCTACATTTATTGTATGATGAGTTTTTTTTCTACAATTTGGTTCTCTTTGATTGCTTCAGCAAATGGAGCAGGTTTAGGGACTGAAAAAAATAATGTGAATTCTGTTACATTATTATTTAATAAAATTTTAAGTTTCGTATCAATGTTTATCGGTTGGACTGAAACATGGTTGTGTCGTATCGATGTTTACCAGTGTTCCAATATATATATATATAGAGGGTGCCCGCGCGATGCGACGGAGAACACAGACACCGTTAATCACGTAACATGTTTTCCTTTATTAGAAAAAAAAACTATAGCAATACCATACTCAAATTAAAGAGAATAAAATGTTCGTTTTTATAGTGTAATTTAAAAATATATATATTAACGTATGAAAAAGTTATGACCGTTTAAAATCATGAGAGGAGAAGGTAGTTACTGTATAAATAACTTATATTTTTAGTTTTTTTTAAACATTAGAGGGTTGTACTTTATGCTTAAAAAAATGTCTAAGTAAATTTCTTAAAAAGTGTTAAAAGATATTTTTGTCCTCTTCAAATGTATTTTATATATATATATATATATATATATATTCTTGTTACTAACTTTTACTTGATCAACCAATTAATTCACAAATGTGTAGATAGTTAGGTTGGAACTTAAACAGACCCTAGCAGTACGTTGTTATATAATATAACATGCAACATATAGTAAATGTAAAGTCAAAAAGGCTGATAAAGTTTTCATCAAAATTCATAAACATTCACTTTCAAGAACCAAAATATAAAGGGAAAATTCCCAACATAAACATCTCACTTTTTTTTTCCAAAACAAACATTAATTTTTCAACTCCCACAAACAAATATGCCAAAATCGCATGAACATTCATCTTATGATGCAAAATCGCCTGTTTTTGGCGAAACTCAAGATAATAATCCCTCTATTTTGGCGAAACTCAAGATAATAATCCGACAGTTTTGGCGAAACTCAAGATAATAATCTGGCTATTTCGCCGGAATACTTAAAAGGCGATTCCGCAGGAATTTGCAGTTTTGGTAAATGTTTCTTGAGTTATCCGGGTGTCTCGGCGAATTTGCACTCTTTGGTAAATGTTTCGATGAATTTGACATTTTCATTTTGGGGAAGTTGAAAAATCAGTGTTTCGTTTGAGACCGTTTACCGGTAATATGTCTAGTTTCGGAAAATTTTCCCATATAAATTTAAGATGGGATTGTTAAAATTATATTAAAAAAGATAACGCTAAAACTCTGTGTCCGTTTAATTAGCATAAATCAAACCTCGTTCGTTCTTATTATAGATCTAAAAAAACACGGTGAAGATAGACCAACCATAGATTTAAAACAAAGGATGGAGGAAGTGAAAGACAAATCAAAGAATAACCAACAACTGTATCTGGCTGCTGAGTGTGGAACACAACATGATTTGTCTCGTATTTTAAAGAATCCAAAAGTTGAACTCACAGAGAGCATCAGCATCAACGGCAACACTGCTCTCCACATAGCAGTGGCCAACAGAAAAGATGGCTTTCTGAAGAGCATGCTGGATTTTTTACCAGCTAATTTTCCGCTAATGGAGGTGCGAAATTCAGATGGAAGCACACTGCTTCATCTTGCTGCTTCATTTGGGAACACAGATGCTGCTAGGATCTTGGTGGACAGAAGCCGAGACCTGTTGTCTGCAAAGGATAACCAAGGCTGCACCCCACTTGACATAATTCTTTCTAACCCTTGGAGTAAGGAAATGTGTCTCTTTTTGTGGAATTCCTCAACGCCAGACATGGAACATGATACCACAAGAGGTGACCAGCCTTTGGTTAATGCTATTTCTTATGGACATTTTGGTAAGTGACTCATTATATGTATACAACTTATATATAGTTATTATTACGTACTGAACATATATTGCTTTTCAGACTTAGCGAAGACTTTGTTACGAAGATACAATTCATTGAAGGGCGATTCAGTGTTGATGGCTATAGCTCAACACTGTCCAGCTGATTTCAAGCCCTACGATACCATCATTTATAAACGTTTGTACAAATTACATTTCATTTTCATGTTTCTTTGATATAATATAGTTATTCACGCACATGATATATTGTTCATCTTCCAAGTGTGGCAGACACCAGTTCTGGATTTCGTAAAAGGTACTTTGGATATGGAGAACTGCAAAATTGTGGATCATGGCTATCTGTCGTTAGCAAACTTTGTCCTCAGAGCGGGTGCCATGTTGGGTAATTAGTTTTTGCTTTTCTTATTGATCATATAATGTAAAAACGCATTCCATCAGAATACTTAACATGTTTTTCTTCATCTTGTGTAGTTCTGTTGTACCCTTCTAAAATGCTTTTTTGGATTTCCATGAAGCTACCAGGTGATATGAATTATTTAATTTAACTGTACGTTTAAGAATCAAAACATTTTGCATGTGAAATGTACACCTATATATATGTGTGTTATGTTGCAGTATTCAACAGGTTGAAAGAGAAATTGGAAAGACGACGGTATGCTAGGGAAGTGTTAGACACTGTTTGTGGTTTGATAAAGTTTTCAAATGATGCCAGCTCTTACCGTGATTTTTACACTGAGCCAATTCTTGAAGCTATAAGGCGAGATGCAAGCGATATTGTAGAAAAAATAGTGTACTGGTTTCCATGTGCGGCTATGATCGTGGACGAAGATGGTAACAACATTACTCAGGCTGCTTGGAAGAACCGTGCATTGAAAGTTTATGCTCTAATCGTAAATCGAAATATGGCTAAGCATACAAGCCTCTCCCAGAAGATCGAAGACGACCCCTTTGGGAATAATTTCCTGCATTTTGCTGCAAGATTAGCGCCTGCCAGAAAACTCGATCTTATATCAGCTCCACCTTTCCAACTGCAACGTGAGTTGCAATGGTTTAAGGTAAATTAATGCTTATAATTAATAAATTTTCAATCGAATATTATGATAAATCAATCATCCTGCAGGCAGCACAGGACATACTGCCTTTAGCCAGCCTGGAGAAAAACTGTTTCGGAGAAACGCCTGAAATGGTTTTTACAAAGGAGCACAAAGAATTGGTTACTGAGAGCGGAAATTGGATGAGGAGTACTGCAAACTCCTACGCGCTCACAGCTACATTAATCATCACAGTCGTGTTTGCGGCAGCAATCACAGTACCAGGGGGCAACAAGGAAAACGACGGAGGCAAAAAGGGAACCAATGGAGTTCCAAAATTTATCGACAATCCAGCATTCATTGTATTTATAACATCGATTGCCGTATCAATGGTGACATCTTCTATGTCCTTGTTACTGTTCTTGGCAATACTAACTTCTCGTTACACGGAACAAGACTTCGTCATCGTTTTACCTCTAACGTTGGTAATTGCTCTAGTGAGTTTGTTTGTGTCGGCCACATCCACTATGCTGGCCTTCGGGGCAGCGTTGTTCCTTATGCTCGGGAAATGGACACTTGCTTTGATAGCTCCATCCATAGGCATACCAATTTGTTCATTCTTCTGGTTCTACTCTGTCCTCCTCTCCGACTTCTTCGCTTCCGTATTGCAGTTTTTGACAATTAATCGTTTCCGTCGCCTCAAATTGTTGGGTCGGATCTTCATTTAAGAATGCATTATATTTAACATCCTAGACAAAGATTTACCCATCATTTGTTAAATAAAAGTTAAAAATGTGTTAGAGATATTTAATATCATCTTTATGTTAAAGATGTTTTGTTTCATCTTCCTTTACTATTCATATTACTGACTATTCATGTTCCTAGTATCTCTACATATACTTACATTAACAAGATGTCCCTTTTATTTCTTTCATCTTTTACCCTTTTATTGTAAACAACAATCCAAAGTTAACCACTATATTACCAACAAAACAATCAAACTTATCAAACTAAGAGTATTCCCATATCCATTCTCATCCTTCAAATTTAAAGAAATCAACTAAAAACATAACTCCATCTCATTCCCTATCCTTATATTTTAGGAAAAACTAAAGTGAATCCTCATATTTAGGGATTCCTATTCATCACTACGAAACTTTTTTTAATTTAAATCTTTAAATTCTCATATTATTTTATAAAACGTCATAACTTATGTTTCTAACTTTTTAAACTATTTATTATATTTTTTAGAAAATTATAGTTATTAACTTAAAATTTAAATGTTTGGATGCTTAATTTTTATTTAAAATTTTTACAAGTTTGTGAATATTACGATCTTTAGATTCGTTATTCCTGCATGCTTAACCTTTACATTTTGTTGTTTTTTAAATCGATATGTCCTAACCCTAACTAAACTGACCATTTTCAAATAGACCCTCTCTATAAAAAATTATTACAATTCAATTTTAAAAGAAAAATACAATAATACAAAATAGTCATTAGTTAAAACTGTAAATGAAAGAAAGAGAAGAAATAATTAAAAAAAAGAATATAGAGATAGGGATGATGAATGCGATGTGGGAGATTTTTAAAAAATGAGAGAAAAAATTTAAGAAATGGTGATTTTTAGTAAAATTATAAAAATAAAGATGAAGAACATATTGTGAATGTTCTAAGGCCATATGTAATACTAGGGTGAGCGTGAGGCTCCCCTTAGCCATGTTAGCACACACTCATGGGAACACCGAGTCGAGGGTCCGTAAGTGTGGCGTGAGAAGCGTTTCCACCCGTTGGGTCACGTACGTGAAGGATGCGCCAATCACATTTTGACACCTCGTCATTCCTTTTCTTATTTTTTCTTTATAAGATTTAATTTATGGTTTATTTTGTTTTTTCTTAAATAACTTTTACTCGTTAGTTAAAAAATAAATATGCAATGTTGTTTATTTTTATATGAACATTCTGATATAAATTTTATCGAAAACAGAGTTGTTTAAAAAAAAGTATTTTCAGTCTCGTAAGCGGTTTTGACACGTGTTTGGATGAACATTTCAGATGATAAGTAATTGTTTAAACATAATTAATAAAATATATTAAAAAATTAAAAAACAAAAATCCACTCACCTCTTCCCCTCACTTATTATATATGTTTAGTTTCATTCCAATTCCCTCCAGCAAAACTTCTTTTTCTCTCTACTCTTATTTTCTAATCACTTGAAATTGTGATTAACTCACGGCGTTTACTTAAATTATGGAATCAATTTTTTTTTCTAGATTCAAGTTCTCTGTTTACATACGGTCAAAACCACACAGTTTAAAACGTACACGACAAAGTAGATGTGGTCGTGGAGACATTGACTTATGTAGCTGAGATCGAAAGTACAAACCCAAATAAATTTGGAAAAAGGCCCCCGGATTTTACTTCGTTTTAAGCCCCAAAATGGTTGTGCGTCCCTGTATCTCTGCCAACATCATTGCCACCATGGACCTATCAATTGCATATTTAGAAATCAGAAAAACTCCGCAACCAAATCAATGGAAAATAATAGAAGAAACACACTTTGAACAAGTGGTTGCAATGAAGTCGCAACTTAAAATTCATTTCAATTGATAAAACAGGGAAACAAGTCAATAACAAGTCACAACAATTCTGCTAAAGAGTTAGGAGATCAACTAAAGTCAATCAGTCATCTGTTATCAAAAGAAACATACTTCAAGTATTACATGGTTCTAATCCTATTTATAATATTTGTGTGCTTAATTTTGAAAATGCAGATACTTTACCTGCATTCCCACAATTGAACCTACTGAATTACAATAAGTTTATCGGTCGTTTTAAACTCTTGGTCACTCTTCCACTTCCATCCCTTGTTGTCTTGATATGTCTGGTAACCTGATGTACATGAAAAAGATAAAAAGTATGTCTAAACATATTGCCCGGTGACCGAATAGCAGGTAATAAAATGGAATTTTTGTATTTTTAGAAAAAAAGGTATCAGTTTCTAAAACTCTTGTAACATCTAGCCTCTCATACCACCAATATTGTCCACTTTTCGCACTAGGAGATTGCATGGATGAAAACTTCCCAGGGGTCACCCATCCCTGGATTACTCTCATCCGAGCATACTAAACTGTGAAGTTCTCCTCTCATCTACAGCCAATGCGCTCAAAACGCGTTGATGGTATTTGAGGCGGGGCATTCTTTATGAACCAAGAATCTCTCCTTTCCACGCCCGATGTGGGATTTGTCTAGGATGTTACAATGGACCATGTTAATCTTCTCTGTATCGTTACAATTCATTTTCCTAAAAATATTTTATGTATTTTTAGTTTTTAAACTTAAATCATAAAAAATACTCAGAAATCAATTTCAAATCACACGTGGCATATGTTATACGAAATAGGCGCTATGTAGAGCAACCACGCTTCTTGGACGATAAACAGATTTCTTGCATAACACATTTCATATAACCATTTCTTGCATAACACGTATACAAACAATATACGAAAACGAGTTTTGCCTTTCGCTCGTGGTGTTAGTGTTTTCGAGTATTTATCTAGATTGGATTCTAGTTGTCCTTTGCTCTGGAACTGTGGTTCACAGTCCTTCAAGGAATTGTGAGTGGAGAGCCTATGGTAATTCCTCATTAGATATTTTATCAAACCTGTCACGTCCTTACACATGTCTTTGGTTTTCTTAAGAAGTAGAAACATACCTAGTTAACCCTAGATTCATACCTTTAAAGACAGTCATACGGTTTATTCTATCAGGTCATTACTTGTTAGTTGGAATACTTCCTAGGTGGTTGTCTTAGATACCTGATCTTCTTCCCATATCCATATTCGTGTTCTCAGCGTTTTCCTAGTTTTCTTTTGTTTTCGTGAGTCTTAATAATCATTTGTTCCTTGTATTTCTTTTCATGTTCTTAGTTGTTAGTCAAACCACTCGATAATTTGATTATAAATTTAGTGTGCTACCGTGTTTAGAGCCTAGGGGTGATCGACATTTCTTAGAACCTCATACCCATGGCCTGTTTGGTTTAGATTACGTGAAAGCGAGTTTTGCCTTACACTCGTGGTGTTAGTGTTTTCGGGTATTCATCTAGATTGGATTCTAGTTGTCCTTTGCTCTGGGATTGTGGTTGATAGTCTTTCACAACATTGTGAGTGGAGAGTCTAGGGGTAATCCCTCATTAGACATTTTATCAAACATGTCACGTCTTTCACACATGTCTTTGGTTTTCTTAGGGAGTAGAAACATACCTAGTTGACCCTAGATTCGTACCTTTAAAGACAATCATTACGTGTTAGTTAGATTCCTTCCTAGGTGTTTGTCTTAGATATATGATCTTCTTCTCATATCTAGTTTCGTGTTCTCGGTGTTTTCCTAGTTTTCTCGTGTTTTCATGAGTTTTGATAATCATCTGTTCCTTGCATTTCTTTTTATGTTCTTAGTTGTTAGTAAAACTACTCGATAGTTTGATTATAAATTCAGTGTGCTAGCATGTCTAGAGCCTAGGGGTGATAGACATTGCTTAGAAGCTCCTCCCCATTGCTTGTTTGGTTTAGATTACGTGACGAGTTTTGCCTTTCACTAGTGGTGTTAGTGTTTTTGGGTATTCATCTAGATTGGATTCTAGTTGTCCTTTGCTCTATAGTTCACAGTCTTTCACGGCATTATGAGTGGAGAGCCTAGGGGTAATCCATTATTGGACATTTTATCAAACATGTCACGTCCTTCTGTAACACCAAAAAAATCCTACCCAATTTAAACATTTTAAAACACGCAGAAGTTAGGTCCCAAAACAACATTTAACGTGTCCACACGCTTAAGTTTTACAAACATGAATTAAACTACATAATTTCCACAAAAGTAGTTTAAACAAAAGTTAACAACAAAAAGTTATCCAAAACTTGTAACGACCCAATTAGTTTGTAAAGACTCCCCACGAGAAGGTTAACAAAAACATATACAAAACATGACCACGAGAATTCAATAAATATGATGTGAGACCCAAGATCACTCCGGAGCTTTCTCTACATTCAAAACATCAATTTGAACATGGTTAGTAAAGACAAGTAGCCATAGGGGCCTCCCACAGGTCCCTACAACAACGACTGGTCAAAACCCCAAAATTTCAAAAATTCCGGCGTCTAACAGAATCATTTGGGCGTATCATACGCTATAGGCGTATAGGGTCCCCCCGGGCGTATGATGCACCCATACCAGGTCAAACATACCTAATTTTTGTTTTTCAGGCAATGCAACCCCCCGTCGTCTGACCCGTTTGCATTTTTGATCCGTAAACAATCATAAACTTATATTTTAGCCACACATAAGTTTACCCACATGTACTAACATAAATTTATTAGTTATCCAACCCCAAACATGAGCACCACTACTCGTTTTTCACCCATGAAGTGTTTAACTTCAAGTTCTACTATTTCATTGTTTAACCATACAATGGAATACTATTTAGACAAGTATTGACACCATACAAGTCCTTACATTTTACCAACTATTATCTAGACATTTCTACATGTCTAATGTGAGAACCACAACTCGCTTTTCCACATGGAGTATTTGACTCCATGCCCACCAATGAATTATTTGACTTCATGTCACCCGTGAAGTATTTGAATCCACTTTCACACGTAAAGTATTTAACTTCACAACCACCCATGAAGTATTTGACTTCACGTACACCCATGAAATATTTGATTCCAACTCACCCATGAAGTATTAAACTTCAAGAATCCACATTTTAGTTTGACTCTCAACGACATTAAGTCAAATTACACCATTACCACATATTAGTTTAACTTTTTACCTCATTAAGTCAAATGACACTAATACCATATATTAGATTGACTCTTTAGCACATAAAGTAAAATAACACTAATACCACATATTAGATTGACTCTTTATCACATATAGTCAATTAACACCAATTCATATATTAGTTTGACTCTTTTACCACCTAAAGTCAAATTACACCAAATCACTATTATTCCATAATGGCTTGACCTCTACCACATATTAGTCCATTTACATCAATTTCACCATTTTTTTCACAAATGGTTTAACTTATACCACATTAAGTCAATTCACATCAATCTCACCATTTTTCACAATTGTTTGACTTATACCACATTAAGTCAATTTACATCAATTAACCACATTCTACGTTTTAATTTGACTATACACCACACAAGTCAATCACACAAATTTATCACACCATGTTTGACTATATACCACATTAGTCAACTACACCACTTTTACCACATGTCACCTATTAGTTTGACTAATTTCCTCATTGTTTCAACTACACCAATTCTACCACATTCACACCTTAGTTTGACTATTTACCACATAAGTCAAAATCAACTCACAACACATAAATAGAATTAACAACACATCTATTTACATGCAACCACCACTTATCTACTACTAAGTAAGTGCAAAGCACTTACCTTTTGGGTTTGACGCCTCCGATTGTTCCTTGATTAAGGCCACTCGATTACCTAAACAATTTCCACATTTGTTTAGTAATTTGAAGGTCTAAAGTAAACATCAATTAAGGTTTCCACACCCACCCAAGACCTTATGATTTTCACACTAAATTAATTTTTGGTTTATTAAGCTCCACACAAGCTTTCAACCGTTCTAAACCAATTCCACCCATTTGACTTGTTAAGGTTTTCACCCAAATTTTCACAATTTCATCCAATTAATAATTCACCAATCCAATTGGGTTTTCTACTTGAAAATATGTTTATATAACACCATAAACACTTATCCACATTTAATTCATCATTCAAGGCCTCAATTGAAAAATCCCCTAAATTAGGTTCTCGAGAACCTTAATTTTCAAAACTCCCAATTGATGAAATTAACATGAATTGATTACTCATCTAGCTTTAATAAGGCTAGATTATCAATCCTACCCAACAATAACCCACCGGAATCCCCAATTTCTGTCTATTAGGGTTCATCCACCTAAACCCCTCAAGAACAAGATTTTATGGAAGATTAGAGAGAGATGATACTTACTTGGTTATAGGAAGGATTTGCGTAACCAAATCCTCAAATCCAAGCATGAAACCTTTGATTTCTAGTTTCTTGATCAAGACTTCTCTTCTCCTTCTTTATCCCTTCAAAATCATGACACACACTCCCACATAGCAATCAGGTTTGTTATAATTGCAAGACTAGTCTTTGTACTCTTTCTTTTGACTCCTTATTTTTCCAAATCTATAAAACTCCACCATATAAATAACACCCTCCAACTTTCTTTTATTTATATACATCCCCTACAATATAATAAGTATATTATAGGATAAAACCCGAAAGTTGGTTCGTTACACCTTCAAACGTGTCTTTGGTTTTCTTAGGGAGTAGAAACATACCTAGTTAACACTAGATTCGTAACTTCAGAGACAATCATACGGTTTATTCCATCTGGTCATTACATGTTAGTTGTATTCCTTCCTAGGTGGTTGTCTTAGATATCTGATCTTCTTCCCTTATCCAGTTTCGTGTTCTTAGTGTTTTCCTAGTTTTCTCGTGTTTTCGTGAGTCTTTGTAATCACCCGTTCCTTGCATTTCTTTTTATGTCCTTAGTTTTTAGTCAAACAACTATGATTCATTAGGTTGGGACTCGATAGAGGTTTATTATTGGGAGCCGCCATTTGTGTCCACGGTTTGATATTCGGTCTTACGTTTGCTATTTTACTTATGATAGTACACTTTCCTTTCGTGTGTGATTTGGTTTTGGCGATTCCATCCTTTTAGAACTGTTTGAGTGAGTTCATTATTTTTATATATGCATTTACACACATCAAATACTATCATCAACCCACTATCCCACAAACAACTGAATATCTTGATACCTTTGACCTCTTGCCCGATTGTCTTGTGTAGAACAAAATACTATCACATAATCTCTTCATGGAATTTGAAAAACAAGATCAAGTTCGTGCTTTGGGTGCTTATGTTCTTCATTGTCTCAAAAACCATATCACACGTAACCTAGGTTACATAGTGGTAAAGAGAATGTCGAACGCCCACTTAATATAAAACAATCTTTACCATATGGTATCTTGCTAACTAGACTATTTAGTCAACTTGATCTTCTCAAGCATCATGTTATGCTCCTGTTGCAAAACCATTAAATTTGCATACACTTTTCTTAAAGGCCAAGATTCCAATTCCACTTCGTGCCTATCCCCTATCCTCAAATGGAAAACGTCCATATGAGAGTGTTTTCACACTTGAAAATGAGGAAAACATACTTCTCATTGAAAATGAATACGGAGAAGATGAATCATAAATGACAACAAAGAAGGAATTCAATATGCTTTGCGTGGAAGTTCAAGCTATCAAAAACACAATCAACATGTATTTTCATATGTTAGGAAAAACATATCAAAACTGATGCAAACTCTCAAATTAAATTGGTATGGTTAGCAATTAATGTTTGAAGAACTTGGTATGGTATGATAAACAATCTCCAGGTTAGTTTATTTGGTGCAATCTTGCCCAAACTAATGGCTTGTAATAACTTTAGTAGCTTAGGATCTAATTAGGACAAGTAACTTAGGACATGACATAGTTATGCTTAGTTTGGTATGATTATTATCTTTGATATATATATATATATATATAGGGGAATGATCATAAGAAAACTCATTGTTCATGAGAAAACTAAAAAACTATTTATTTAAGGTAAAAAAAAATAATAAAAAAAATCATAACCCAAAATAAAAATCAAAAACTAAAAAACCGCTTCGGAGACCTTGTTCCCCACGTCGTCCTCTTTAAAAAAAAAATCAGCGTTTTGTTACATATGTGTAACATAGTTAGCTTTTGGGGGTGGTTTTTTGGGTTTAATTTAGCTTTTAGTTTAGGTTTTTTTTGGGGGGTGGGTGGGTGGGGTGGGTTTAGGTTTTTGGGTAGGGGTAGGGTGGGGGTTTAGGTTTTTGGGTGGGGTTAGGCTTTTGGGTGTACTACACATATGCAGCTCCTTTAATGAGAAGTTTTTTGGTTTTCTTATGAAAATTAGTTTTCAAGTAAACTATATATATATATATATAACTTTGTTTTGTAAGAAAATCATATGCAAATATTGCATAATTTAAGGGGGAGTCCTTGGTTTGAGGGGGTGTTTCTCATTACACAGATAAGGGGAGTCTCTTTTTTTATTCTTGCCATAATGTCACAATCAACATGAAATTTAAGGTGATGGTTATACAAGGATCAACTCATCATCTAGTGATTAAGATCAAGTCTTAATCTACAACATGAATATGTTGTGAGGATTAGAGAGATTAAAATACGTAAACTAAAATTATTAAATTTAAAAAAAAGTATAATTTTTATAAAATCCAAGTCATTTCTCAAAAAAAATATTTTATAAAACAAAGTCAAGCTTTTATAAAATTCAAATGCTTATAAAAAGATTTCTAGAACAAATTTGAATTTCAAATTTAAATATCAAATAATAAGATTAGGTTGGTAAATCTTCTATAAGAGGAGAAATCGCAACATGCTTTTGTGTTGAAGACACAAGTGTTTAAAAATGGAATAAGACCAAAACCAAAGTGGAAAGGATCTTGCTTGCTTTAGAAATTATAAAGCAATCTTGTCATTTTAGTTAAAAGCCTTACACTTTGGGTATATGATCAAACATATCTTTTGGAAAAGTAATCTTTATAGAAACATAAGTGGAAATACCTTTGGAGTGCAAGATTGGACAAACCCCAAAATTTGAGCACAAAAAGTTTCTTGGAGACCACGTTCGATGGTCGGTTAACCGTGACCTGTGGTTGTCCTAGACACTTTTATCTTAAGTGTTTGCCTATAAATTGAGGCCCTTGTCCAACACTTGCACTCACCCCTTTTGATCTAACACTTTAAAATACATATCTAATATATCTCTCTAGTCTTTCGTCATATTCTAACATATTATAAGAGAGATCAAGATCTAGTGAAGATCATAGAGCAAAATAGAAGAAGTTGTGCTTCAACTTAAACCATTCTTGTTATTCTGATGCTTGAAATTTGTGTGGTAATGTGTTATCACTTTATTGAGAGAATAGTTTGTATGAGGCACTCACTATACTTGTGTATGTGAGTTAACTATCATCACTATCTTGACATAGTGAATGATTGGGTTGAGGAACAATATCTTGACATATTATTGAGTTTGAGTTGAGATGTTAGACACTATCTTGATATAGTGTGGTTCTTTGTGAGGTGTAACTCTATCTTGAGATTGTAAAAACTACTATCTTGACATAGTTAATTAGTCGAAGGAGGCGATCACTACCTTTTATTTGTGAAACGCTTGGTGTATCGGTGACCCCTTCCATTTAAGAAAAACATTTTAGTGGAACAACTATCGATTTGAGAATCGGGGAGAGGACGTATAGTGGATTAGTTAACATCCACTTAAACCTCGATAAATTTAGTTTTGTGTTTCGAACCTTTAAACTCTTTACATTATTGTTTGTTTAAGTTATTTAAGTTTTAACAAGTGTAAATCCATACAAGTTAGTTTTAAATCAACCAATTTTTTAAGAAAGCCTATTCTCCCCCTAGTTTTCTACAAACGTGATCCCTAGGTTAGAAGAACTGTAGAAAGTACTGTTATGTACATATGTATGACCCCATTACGATGTCTTGATTATAGGACATCATGATTATTGTGGGATTGAAGACTAACTAGTGAAGTGCTTAGTCAAGGTTAAGGTGAATTCTATTACTTTGCTTTTTCTTCATTGTTTTGGGCTGACATACATGCATATGAAGATTATTTGTTAAACTAGTTTTACGCATCACCTGTTTGGAAATGATTGTTGTAAACTCTATGAATTTCTATAAACTCCATTTAGTATGCATTAGGCTATTAAACACTACTTATGATTATGTTTAAAACACTTGTTTGGGAATCAATTGGCATTTTGCAAAGACTTGGATTTAGAAGAGGTTTTGGAAACGATTTCAAACGGTTTGGTACTGTGATATGCAAAACGATGGTTTTAGCAACGATTGGCATGAAGATGTGTTACAGAATTCGTTTTGGAACAATTTGGCACCAAGATGAGCAAAAAACGTTTTGGAGGGTAGCTTGGCGCTATGGGCCTTAAAGTGGTTAACTCCATCCAAGTAGGAGATGCCTATTTTTTTTAAAAAAATTTCTTTATTTATTTGGAGATGCCATAATTATTCTGATGCCAGCCGCATGTACTTTCCTCATTGGTCTATTTTTTGAGTAAAAAGAAAAGTTATTGGTCAAACTTTTAATCAATAGTGATCAAACGGCTATTTTGATGATTTACCCTTAAAATAATCATTCATTTGAAACCGTTGCAGATGAAGTTTATTTTTGTCTAAACGCATTAGAAAGGTATTGACGAAAATACCATCCCGTCCCCTAATTAGTAATTAGTTAGTCTATTTTGTTTTCCCGCTATTTATGAATTTGACTTGGCGTTTTTTCCATTCGAAGATCATGTGAGACCATCGAAGCTACTTCGTACGTTTTCACACAAATTTTTTACTTCCTACGGGAACCACGTTCTCTAAAATGAGTAAAACGGTATTAATAGTTATATAAAGATTGTTATTTGTTAACCATGCTTCACTTTTTTTTATTTTTTTTAGTTATTGGATCACATTGCGCTG
The DNA here is from genome assembly GCA_023525975.1 of Smallanthus sonchifolius. Taxonomy (NCBI): domain Eukaryota; kingdom Viridiplantae; phylum Streptophyta; class Magnoliopsida; order Asterales; family Asteraceae; genus Smallanthus; species Smallanthus sonchifolius. The sequence continues at coordinate 24,180,735 of CM042018.1, read as the reverse complement.
GTGAATAAGAAACACATTTATCTATACTTACAACGACTATCAGTAATCTTCAAATGTTGATGATTGATCTACCCATGCATACACAAAAAGCACATGTTCCATCCTTTTATTTATATATATATATATATATATATATATATATATATATATTTATTAAAAGTTCCACAGGAAGGATGGGTCTTCTGAGTAAACCCCATCATAAGCAACCTCTTCTCCGTAATCAACCGTTAATGGCGGCTGAAGGGGCATGAAATAATCATCAAACCCTGGAAATATCCCAAAATCTGGGATGTTGTTTATGTTAGCATCCATGAGAAACGATGATGCATCCATATTGTTGGTGGAATAAGTATTAGAAACTTCGGGGGCTTGCAACTCGTGTGATGATATTGATGAGGAAGGGGTGTAAGAGTTTGCGAAGTGAGCAGCGACGGCTTGTATCTGGGAAGGGTGAAGGTCAGTGCCGCCAGGGATGTTTGGAGGTTGATGGGGGAAGTTGAAGTTGGCGGTGCTCCCTCTTAGACAAAATAAGGCAGCATCGAATGCACGAGCAGCTTTTTCGGGTGAATCGTAGGAGCCTAACCAGATTCTTTCACGGCTGTTGGGTAGCCTGATCTCCGACACCCATTTTCCCCATTTCCTCTTCCGAACACCTCTGTAGTTTGCGTCATTTTTCCGGCTTTCAGCACCCCCTGCAGCCTCCATATATATATATAACAAAAGTGTTTTAATTAGTTTATGTTGTTCTGAGTTTCAATATTTATAGGTTCTCCTAATGAATAGAAAGGTCAACCGGGGCGCGTTGATTGGGATATTCATCTAGAAACAAAGGTACATGCCAGATGGCACATTATATATAACAGTACGAATTTAGTTTGTGTTTGGGGTTACGCGGGGATATGGATATCATTACCATAACAAAAAAACAAAAAACAAGACCACGCTTATTTGGTCCACTTTCCATAACTCTAGGAGTCAATTTCATACTTCACATCAAACAAATTCCAAATATAAGTAGTTCTACACGAATTAACCCTCACTTAATTTCCAAATATATATATATATATATATATATATATATATGAGAAAAATCATAAGAAAACTCATTGTTCATTAGAAAACCAAAAAACTATTTATTAAACATAAAATAAAATAATAAAAAAATTATAACTCAAAATATAAATAAAAAATAAAAAACCGCTTGAGAGACCTTGCTCCCCACGTCGTCCTCTTTTCTAAAAAAAAAATCAGCCCCCTACTACATATGTGTAGTAGGGTTAGCTTTTGGGTTTAGTTTAGCTTTTATGATAGATTTTGGGAGGGGGGGTGAGGGTTTAGGTTTTTGGAGGGTGGGTGGAGGGTGGGTGGGGTGGGTTTAGGTTTTTGGTTGGGAGGTTTAGATTTTTTTTGGGGGGGGGTTAGGTTTTTGGGTGTACTACACATATGCAACACCTTTAATGATGAGTTTTTTGGTTTTCTCATGAAAATGAGTTTTCTAGTGAACTCACCCCTATATATATATATATACTAGTAAAATGCCCGCGCGCGTTGCGGCACTAAACTCGGGAAATAATGTTAAGTGTTTTACAAGTGCTTGATCAAAAACCAGTAATATTATAGATATAGTATAGATAAATTAATGTTAAGACAGTTTCTTTCGTCTCTTCTTCTTTGACTGCTACATATACTGTATGATGAGTTTCTTGAATCTGATTCTCTTTGATTGCTTCAGCGAATGGAGCCGGTTTGGGGACTGAAAAAAATAATTTTAATTATGTTACATTATTATGTGGACTTTGTTTTGAAGTAATTACTATTTGTGCCTACTATCTAGTAGGGGCCCGCGCGATGCGGCGGCAAACACAACACTTAGGTTGGTGGTTTTAGTGGTGTGCACAGAGTGGTTCAAACTAATGTTGGGTTATTTTTTTATTTATTATTTTTATTATTGTTTGAGTAAATTACGTGATGTGGGAGTAAAATGATCAACTGTCTCATTTATCTTATATTGCAAATGACGTGAGATAGTGGTTCCAAACTAACGTCCATTCATCAAAAGAAGAAATGTTTGAAACATTAAACGAAATGATATTTTGTGTATTTATTGAAAATAAAGAAGGCAGTTGCATTTTTTAAGATATCTAAAGACGAAACATGTAATTTATTCTATAAAATATAGATTAAAAGGATGACATCTTAAATAAAAATCAACTTTTAACTCGTACAAACAACTAATAAAGTTGAATCACCGATTTGAGTTTAGGAAAAAATGTTGTCTTATTGGCCTTTTATTTTATTAATATCGGAGACTTAAATAGCTTTTCGAAGCAAGTTTTTAAATAAGTGATAAATGATTTTTTTATAACTTTTATAATCTTTAAATAATTTAATATTTTGTTGTATTATAAATCACAATAATTGATGAATATCCGGTTCACAAAAGTATAATATATAGCTAAATTTATAATAATTTTGAATAACATAACTAGTAAGACTGTGTATAACCATATAATTATTTTTAACATATTTATTTTTTTAACAAAAATACTCACTAATACACCAATAACAATTCAGATTAAAACATTTTATTATAAATATAAGTTCGACATATCCAATTATTTATTAACATTGTAGTAAAAATTGGGATTAATCGATAATCGGGGGTCTACAGATGCGATTTCACTAATCGTACCAGAATACATGTAGGCGGTCTAAATCGGCCCAACGATTTTATTTTTTTATTTTTCATTTGTCACTTATTCTTTAAAAAAATTCTAAGTTTCGTATCAATGTTTATCGGTTGGACTGAAACATGGTTGTGTCGTATCGATGTTTACCAGTGTTCCAATATATATATAGAGGGTGCCCGCACGATGCGGTGGAGAACAAAGACACTGGTAATCACGTAACATGTTTTTTTTAATTAGAAAAAAACTATAGCAATACCATAATCAAATTAAAGAAAATAAAATGCTCGTTTTTTTGTGTAATTTAAAAAAAAAATATTAACGTATGAAAAAATTATGTGCGTTTAAAATCATGAGGGGAGAAGGTAGTTACTGTATGAATAACTTCACTTTTCAGTTTTTTTTTTATTATTATAGGGTTGTACCTTATGCTTAAAAAATGTGTAAGTAAATTTCCTTAAAAAGTATTAAAAGACATCTTTGTCTTCTCAAGTGTTAATACATATTTATTTTTTTAACAAAAGCACTAACTAATAGACCAATAACAATTCAGATTAAGACATGTTAATATAAATATAAGTTCGACATGTCCAATTAATTATTAACATTGTTGTAAAAATCAGGATTAATCGATAATCGGGGGTCTACCGATGCGATTTCATCTAATCGTACCAAAATACATATAGGCGGTCTAAATTGGCCCAACGATTTTATTTTTTTATTTATTATTTGTCACTTATTCTTTAATAAAATTCTAAGTTTCGTATCAATGTTTACCGGTTTGACTGAAACATGGTTGTGTCGTATCGATGTTTACCAGTGTTCCAATATATATATAGGGTGCCCGTGCGATGCGGCGGAGAACACGGATACCGGTAATCACGTAACATGTTTTTTTAATTAGAAAAAAACTATAGCAATACCATACTCAAATTAAAGAGAATAAAATGTTCGTTTTTATGGTGTGATTTTTTTAAAAAAATATTAATGTATGAAAAAGTTATGGCCGTTTAAACTCATGAGGGGAGAATGTAGTTATTGTGTGAATAACTTTCATTTTCAGTTTTTTTAAAGCATTAGAGGGTTATACCTTATGATTAAAAAAACGTGTAAGTGAATTTCTTAAAAAATGTTAAAAGACATATTTGTCCTTCTCAAATGTATTATATATAGTATATATATATATATACAGGGAGAGGAACAAAAGAAAACCATTAAGTTAGGCAAAAACTAAGAAAACCAATATCCACCAATCATGTAATTTCTAATTAATTTTCTATTTTTATCTTTGAAAGGGTATTTAAGTAAAATTCAACTTCCACTATTTTAGGTAATTATATATATTTAGTATTGAATCCCTTGATTCTCTCTAATCTATAATTATTTTCTTTTTTGTTGAATAATTCAAATGATTTAACATAATTTGATCATACGAAAAATAAAACAAAGAACTCTGGGTATATTATATCGTCTTGACTTCATTGGGAATATTAAAGAACTCATAAACAAACAAAGAACATCAGGTAGAGTTTTTTAAGGTAATGGCACATGATTACTTATCCCATAAATCCCAGGTATGTTTTAATTGTTATGGTATTCACAAATATTTCTTAAAGGAAAACAAAGAACATATTTGATTTTCAACTTTATAATTATAACTGAAAACATTATTTGGTACATGCTACTTTGACCTTAATTAGCTATTTGTTTACTAATTACTTACTGATTTGATAAAAATTACACATACAAATTTACATATACGTATTCTATATATACTTCCTATACATATGGCTAAAACTTAAGACAGTACCGTAATAAAAAGGTAATGGGTAATTACCTAAAGTACATATACGTATCTAATACAAATTATGTACTATAATAATAAAAAGAACATAATCTATATAACATATTATACATACCTTATTGTTCTTGCAACTTCTCTCGGTTCGCCTATCCTTGAATACATATACGTAAACAGTAGGTACTAATGTGGGATATTAGCACACCTATCTTATCTTATGTTTAGTTGAATACATATACGTAACCAATAAAAAATAATGTGGTTCTTTGTAATACTCATACGTAATTTACAGACAACTACTAATTACATAACACATGGATACATATTTCCAAAAATACAATTATAATATTTGTTAATCCTTGAATACGTATACGTATACGTAAACAGTATATACTAATGTTGGATATTAACACACCTATCTTCTGTTTTCGTTGAATACATATACGTAACCAATAAAAAATAATGTGGTTCTTTGTATTACTCATACGTAATTCAATAATTATATGAAGAATCAAATACTAATAGCCTAATTGTCCTTGTAATCCATATAACTTTAAAAAAAATTTAAAAAATTCACATTTAGGAATTACATTAAACTGGTATAACATGCAATAAGATTTTTTTTACACACATACAAATTACGTCAAGAACATTGTTTGATTTTGAATAAACCAAAATATTATACCTTTCGAGCCTTAAAGGGTTTAAGAGAGATAGAAAAGAGAATATTAAGGGATTGTGATTTTGTAAATAAGGATTCCAATATAAAGAGTGTATGAAATACCGTTTTTCCTTAAAGCATTAAAATCTAGTTTTTAATTGTTTATATTTACACTCAAACCCCTAGATAACATAGACTATTGATCACTAATAATCAATGACTAAAATTGATTTTTTCAGTTTTTGTCTAACTATTGGTTTTCTCTGGAACCCAACCCTATATATATATATATATATGAGGTTCAAATGCTAACAAATATTTATGTGATAACTATGATAACCACTCACAAACATAGTGTTACATATATGTAACAATTATCATTATGTTAATGTTACATATATGTAAACACTATGTGTCACGTATATGTAACATTATTTGGTACGTATACGTAAGACTCATCATTTCCGTATTTACGTTCAAAATATTTATTCAAGATACTTAAATACTATTTTAACAATTAAAAGAAAAAATAATTTATAAATTATGTAATTGTTTTATAGTGGTTAGCACGATTATCACATAGAAAGTTGGTTAGTATTTGAACCTTCCCTATATATATATATAGGGGATGGTTCCCCTAAGAAGTGCTACTTGGCTAAGAAGCCTAAGAAGCAATCTCATCCATTCAATTGGATGATCAAGGGTATGTATTTAAGTGTAGAAAATAAGGGGTGGATGACATTTTTAGAAAACCCACAATTGTTGACTTTTTTCAAATACCCCCCCTTTTTTTAAACGTACTTAACTTTTTCATACAACCTTATTTTTTTTAAAAAAATACACCATAAAATCGAGCATTTTTTACCTTTAATTAGAGTATAGTATTGCTATATTTTACTCTAAAACAAAATCGACACTTAGTGAAATTGTGCTACTTTACGTAAATGTGCTGGTTTATAGTAAAACAGCACAACTAACCATGATGCATTGTAAAACAACACAATTAACTGTGCTGCATTGTAAAACAGCACAATTAACTGTGCTGCTTTATCATAAAACAACACCAAACATAACAATTAGTTGTGTTGTTTCACAACACCAAAAGAACACGGTTCATTGTGTACCTTGCTTTTCTTAGCTAACCAAACACAAACAAAACCAGCCCAATAAAACTAGTATATCAAACCAGCACAAAACAACATTTTGATGCATAAGCTTTTTGTTGCCTACCACTAAACCGTTTTTTTTTTGTGTATGGATGTTTTAAATTTTTATTTTTAAATAATGATACCAAATTAGGCACATAATAATTGACTAAAAGTACACACATTAAAGAAACCATTACATTTACGTAAATTGTGTTGTTTTACCAGAAACCAGCAAATTTTTAATGTGTTAAATTGTGCTGTTTTACCAGAAACCAGCACATTTACGAGAAACCAGCACATTTACGTAAATTAGCACAATTTCGTTAAGTGTCGTTTTTGTTTTTGCAAAAAAAATATAGCAATACTATACTCAAATTAAAGATAAAAAAACGCTTGATTTTATGGTGTAATTTAAAAAAAAAAAATAATGTCCTATGAAAAAGTTATGAACGTTTAAAAAAAAGTGAGAAAAGTTGAAAAAAGTCAACAAAAGTGGCTATTACTTAAATACACTCCCACCCCTTATTTTTCATACACTTAAATCTCTACCGTTGATCATCTAATTAAATAGATGAGATTACTTTTTAGGCTTCTTAGCCAAATTAGCCAAATTAGGCTTCATATTATATATATATATATATATATATATATATAGAGAGAGAGAGAGAGAGAGAGATGTTGGTTCAATGACTCGACTTTTCGACGGTTTACGGATGTTCACGTCATATAAAATCTAACGAAGTTAAGTTTTTTTAACGGGAGTCTAATATAAAAAAATAGTTTAAAAGTATAGACCGGTGATAAAATATTTAAAGTTAGTGATTATTATTAAAGAATTAAAATTCAATTTCCCTTGAGTAGTGTATAAAGTTGAATATAATTCTGTTTGAAAGGATGTGGTTGACCTGGGAGCTTTCTAACTTCGAAGATGGGGGCCATGTCCCCCTGTTCGTAAAGGAAGTGTATCTCTATATTTAATTATATGATGTAGTCACTCTCACCAGATTTCTTTAAATTAATCTGGCTAATCAAATCATGAAAGAATGAAAAATATATTTTCTTACGATCAATAAAATATAACTTTTTTCATACTTACAATTTCTTTTTAACCTTTTTATTTTAAAAACAAGTATTTCATTAACATCTTCAATTATATGAACTAGTAGAACATGTACAATGGAAAAGCCACCTATACAAATTATAAAAACTAACATTTTGATCTATGTAATATTAACCTATATGTAAGGCCCATTCCCGGGTGACCTCACTTGTTGGATTTACTCATAAACATAGTCGTAATTACTGAACTTAAATTTAAAACATTCAGAAGTAGCGGAAGCAAACTTCATACAAATTACATGTCATAACAGCGGAAGTCTTAAAAATTGAAACATAACATTGTCTTAACATAAATAAAAGTGGGATGTCAGTCTCGTGCCGGGTAACCTTCACGCCTTCATACAACCCTTCCTTTCTGTACCTGAAATGTATACTAAAAGTCAGCTAACGCTGGTGAGTTCTAGTTTAAAACTATTAAGTATGATCATTCTTTTCTTTATAAGTATACATAATTATATACATTCATAACTTTTGCTTTTCTTTCATCTTTCTTTTGTGATTACATATATATAAATACACGTATTCATAGCTTTTGTTTTTCTTTCATGTTTCTTTTGTGATTACATATATATAAATGCATTCACCTTTTTCTTTTCTTAACTTTCATGGGTCATACACTTAAGGGTGATCAACCCGTCATTTGTTTGCGAATGTCACAAAGACAAACGCCGCGGTCTATCGTCATGGCCCGCCATTCTTACAACCGTCCGGCAACTAGTGTCCGTCCGTAATTTATTCTTACAACCGTCCGACAACTTGTGTCTGTCCGTCATGACTTACAACCGTCTTACCGTCGTAGGCCGTAATTCGCCCGTCTACCCGAAGGTATCCGTTTCCCATGTGACTATTATTTATGCAACCGTTCTACTATTCATTTTATGCCATTTGCTTCGACCGTCCATTAATGGATTTCGTACGTCCTAGCTGATGAAGGAACGTATTTGTCCCGGTTACAAAATAGTCACGTGGTCGTCCGTCTACCGAAGTAGCCGTTATCATCGAAGCGTCCATAACTTTTTCTTATACTTGTCAAGCAATATATACATGGATATAAAGCAAGATTTCATTCTTACACATTGTGTTATTCTTTCATTCATTCTATATAATCATACGATTAATTCTTTGTGCATAATTCATTTTCGTATATACATATAAAATATATACTAGTATATCACGTATGATCACATTAGCATTCATATCATTTATTCATTTAGTGTATACATTTCAGCCCCAAAACATTTGCACATAACATAGAAAGGGGCACATAGAACTCACCTGAAAAGCTAGTCTTGGTTGTCCTAAACAAAGGTCCAACAACGTCACGTACGATCTGAATTAGGTAGTTTAAATACACATCAGACCCAACCCCGACTCTAACGGTTTAATCATTCTAAACATACTGACTTTACTTACTGGTCTGCTGCCTGCGCACTTAGTAAGTGCACAGGGCCTTGCTCATGCGTACTTGGTAAGTACGCATGATCTTTCTCCTGCGTACATGGTAAGTACGCATGATCTTTCTCCTGCGTACTTGGTAAGTACGCATGATCTTTCTCCAGCGTACTTGGTAAGTACGCATGATCTTTCTCCTGCGTACTTGGTAAGTACGCAGGACGTCCCTACTGCGTACTTGATAAGTACGCAACACCTGTTTCCTGGACAAGTCCGAAATCTTGCATGTTAATCCGATTATGCTAATCTTACAATTTTCTTTGATCAAAAGGTGTGGTTTTCACTCTAGATGCTAGTTCTAAGCTTATTTTCAAGTTTCATCCATAAAAACGTCTCCTATTTAGCTAAAACCCGAGAAACCCCAAAAAAAACAAAAACTCAGATTATGGTCGAATCGTTACCTGGATTGGACTTCTGATTCGGAGGTTTTACTCACGAGCTCAGCGGTAACGTGCTCCTTCAATCTTGTGTCGATCCGTTGACTTTCTCTCTCTAGACCCGAGCTCTCCTTTCTCTCTCTAGAATGATGAAATGAAGATGAAATGGTGAAGTGGGCTGCCTTGCCCCTTATATACCTGGGCTTTCATCGGCCCGTTGGAGCCGAGTCCAAGCCCATCCGTTTTTCTTTTGTTTTGTGACGATTAAGCCTCTATCGCATTATTGTTTACTAAATTACTATTTTTGGGATGTTACAAATCTACCCTCCTTAAAGGGGTTTCGCCCTCGAAACCGCTTATACGTTAAACAATTTAGGGTATAGTCCCCTCATCTCGTCTTCTTTTTCCCATGTAGCTTCTGACCCTTTTCTGTGCTTCCATTGTATTTTGACTAAAGGAATCGACTTATTGCGTAGTCGTTTCTCAGCTCGGTCAATAATGGCTATCGGTTCCTCCACATAATTTAGTCTGTCATCCACTTCGATCTCGTCGTAAGGTATGTGAGCTGTGTCGTCTTCTAGGCACTTGCGTAAGTGCGACACGTGGAACGTAGGGTGTATTCCACTAAGCTCAACGGGTAGGTCGAGTCTGTAAGCAACTTGACCCACTCTCGCTAAAATCTTGAAAGGTCCGACAAACCTTGGACTTAGTTTGCCACGTCTTCTGAATCGAATGATTCCTTTCCATGGTGATACCTTTAACAGTACCATGTCCCCTACTTGAAACTCTAAATCCCTTCTTCTTTTATCCGCGTATGATTTCTGTCTGTCTTTTGCAGCTTTCATTCGAGCCTTGATTTGATCAAATTTCTCGGAAGTAGCTTTGACCACTTCGAGACTTGCAAAATCCTTTTGTCCAATTTCCCCCCAACAAACCGGGGTCCTACATTTCCTCCCATACAACATTTCAAATGGCGGCATGCCAATAGTCGAGTGATAACCGTTGTTATATGAAAATTCTGCCAATGGTAAATGGCTGTCCCAGCTCCCACCGAAGTCAATGATACATGCCCGGAGCATGTCCTCCAAGGTCTGAATGGTCCTTTCCGATTGGCCATCGGTTTGGGGGTGGTAAGCGGTGCTGATGTTCAGTCTAGTGCCCATTGCTTCATTGAATTTCTTCCAAAACCTTAACGTGAATCTAGTATCCCTGTCGGACACAATCGACAGCGGCATACCATGTCTACTCACAACTTCCTTGATAAATATTTCTGCTAGTCTTTCTGACGAAGAAGTCTCACGTATTGGCAAGAAGTGAGCACTTTTCGTCAAGCGGTCGACGATCACCCAAATGGTATCATTGCCTTTAGCTGTTCGCGGTAGCTTGGTAATGAAGTCCATCGTGATCTCCTCCCACTTCCATTCCGGTATTGGTAGAGGTTGCATTTTACCGCATTGTTTCTGGTGCTCGGCCTTAACTAGAGAACACGTTAGGCACTTGCTCACGTATTCTATCTCATCATTCTTCATGCCAGGCCACCAGTACTCTTTCTTCAAGTCTTGATACATTTTGTTTGTCCCGGGGTGGATATAATAGCGAGACTTGTGGGCCTCGTCGAGTATCTTGGCTCTAAGCTCGCCAATCTTAGGTATCCACATTCGGCCAAACCTAGTTCGTACACCGTATGCATTTGCATCCAAATTTCCTTGTTGTCCTACTATTCTAACATTTCTGATTTTTAGTATCCGTATTTCAATTCAATGTAATGCATTTCAAACTCAATTTCAGTGCACTGTTTTGTTCTATTCGTACCATCAATTAAATACTATACTTCAATGCAAATCCACAAATTTTACTCGATTATATTCTATTAAAACACTACATAAGTATCCATTTATACAAACGTCAAAGACTAAAGTTACAAGGTCTGATGTTGAAAAATAGCAAGAAACCCTAATTGGCACGGTCGCGCCTCGTTTTGGCACTGTCGCGCGACTTGCTTTGGAACGATCGCGCCCGGTGCCTTGGCACGGTCGCGCCTAGTTTGGGCACGGTCGCGCCTAGTACCAGTTGAAACGTAAAATCAGTTTTAAACGCGAAATCGTTGATTGTCGTAACCGTTATACGTTTCATTTTCGTTATCAAAGACAATAATATTATCAATCGTAACAATTAACATCAGAAAACCGATTCAAGAAAAGCAAAACTCCTCATTTGAAAATCCCCTTCCTTGAACATCGATTTTCTTTCCTGGAGTGAAATTCCCCCAACCAAACGCCCCATCGATTCTCCCAGAAGCCGCTGAACCATTTGAAGCAACCAGAATCGCAGCAGAATACACCGGAAACCAAGCTCGCCGACACCGGGACTCATTCTACCCGTTCTCTATCAATTCGCTATTGTTTCGGGTAATTGAAATCTTGTCCTCAATCTTTTTAGTCGCTATATCAAAAGCCCCTTATCAATTTGGGCTACCATTATCGAAATCATCCCGAATCAGAATCTATAATTTATTCAAAATGGTTTAATCGATTTTGACCCTGAACTTGTTGTTAATACAATTAAAACACCCCATCATACTCGTAATAATACTATAAATAAAAGCCCTATGATTTACATCACTAACAATATAAGAATCAATCAATTCGTGTCTGATTTGGAAGAGACACGGTCGCGCTAATCATCTAGCGCGGTCGTGCCTCATGAGACGCGGTCGTGCTGGTTACCAGCGCGGTCGTGTCCTCCTGTTTAGACCCAGTCATGCCCTTTGGCTAATCTCAATCGTGTCTCAGAATCATAGACACGATCGTGCCGAGCCAAGGCACGGTCGTGCCTAGTGATTTGTCTAGTTATGTCTCCGTTTGATCAACCTGGTCGCGTCCTGACTAGCACGGCCACGCCCGTGGTTCGAGCACGATCGTGCCCTTCCCAGGCACGGTCGTGTGTGAGTTAAATTTTTGACAGAATTATAATTTTTATATATTTTTCAAACAATAAATATTTCTGATTAAATTTCAAAATAAAAATAGCTGATTTTTATAAAAAAATGCACTAATTCTATTTAGAAAGATCAAATAGTTAATCTTGGAATAAATAGAAAATTATTTATTTAAAGTTTATAAAAATTAAATTTACAATTATTGTTAAACCTTTCATTTAAAAAGTATCTTAATGGCTAAGTTACATATTTAAAAATAAATAAATAAGGAAATGATTATTTATTTAATTTATACAATTAATTATTTATACTTAGTTACATCAAATACTTACACTATTTTAACCTACTTACTTAGCTATTCAATTTCAAACCTTAATCAAAATGTTCCAAAAATATTTATTTCAAACTTTATATCGTATTCAATACTTTCAAATACTAATCAATGACTTTATACACAAATCCAAGTTCAACATTTGACTCAAACTTTGTGCACGCTAATGATACAATATATATTACACTTTAGGTTAACTTGTGCCTTTCAAGGATCCTTATTACTATCTAGTACCTTTTGTTAGCTACGTCTTCAAACCAGGTGAGTATACATAGCCCCTTTTACTCTTTTACATTTTTGGGGTAAAATATGAACACTATTCAAATTACATGTTTACATTTACACAAACAACACAAGTACAAATCCTATTTATATTCATATGTGCAATTTGAGCTTTATGCCCGAGTGCTATGTGTGCTAACTTTTGTGAACACTTATGTGCAATCATTAACTATTCAAGACGACGATTTTCAATGATAGATCTATTGAGTCTAACAAACTCACCCAGGTAGGGTGATTGTTACCGACAACACAATTTTTGCATGCTAGTTACAAAGGTTTGATTGTACTTGGTTACACAATAGCTGCTCCCCATAAATGCCTTATTTTATCATGACATGTAAGGATTTGTTTTACAAACTATATGCTATCTATATACAAACCTGTGTTATACTCACCAACTTTTTAGTTGACTTTATTTTATTCATGTTTCAGGTACTAATGTGTGAGTGTGATCAAGATGTGCTACACATAGGCTTGGACCTAGTTAAATTAAATAAATAACTTATGTATTTCAATTATGTTGTTTTCTTGGATCGTTTTGTCATGAATGTTGCAATGAAATTTGATAATTAATATATTTCAATATAGTCAACCTCGTGCTTTTGAACAGTCTACATGTCCCACCCCGATGATTCTGCCATCGGTCGGGGTGTGACAGATTGGTATCAGAGCCTTGGTTGTAGGGAACTAGGTTATTAGACACTCTTGACCTAGACTATAACTTTAGGACCCCCACATATGCCATGCTTCATGATTATGTGATATGTGCTACATGTTATATGTTACATGCTATGTATTACATGTTATGTGTTACATGCTTACTATGATTAGTTGTTATATTATTTTGATGCCTTACTTGTTAAAAATTTATGACTTATTAGAATATATCTAAATAATAAGTAAATAAACAATATCCCTACCTATACCCTAAACCTCATAATATTCTCACCTACTTCTCTATCTTTATCTTCTTAGCATGTGGAAACTTCATGAATCCAAATCTATAAAATCTTTTATTTCCTCGTTAAGGCTTTTAAACTTTGTTAATTATTTGAAGGACACGTGCAATCTGGAAGGGTGACACCTATATTCTGGGTTTTCTGTCTAGGAAAGCATTTCGCATAAATCCCAATCAACCGAGGGACCCGTATGCTTTCCTGGGAATACCCGGGATGAGTGTTTACTTATAGGCTAAAGCATGTCTCCTTGAAAATTATATGAGTTTAATTAACCTTAATGTGTCATAGTATTCAAGTGATTATATCACTATTTGAGTATAATCCAAACCATGAATAACTATTTTATTTCATTATCTTGTCCTTTTTAATCCAAGCAATTCTCATAAGTTCTTACATATTTTCTTGTCTTGTGAAAATCTGTAGAATGCCTCCTCGTCGTGCTCCCGTGGCCAACACCAACACCGACATCGCTACTATCCTTGCACAACTCGTAACTCAACTCACTCAAGCTAATGGTGCCACCAATGGTAACCATGGGGCTAATGGTGGTAATGGTGGAAATGGTGGTGCCAACCCATCTCAATGCACCTTCAAACACTTCAACTCGTGCAATCCTCTCAAGTTCTATGGTACCGAAGGAGCTACGGGACTTCTTCAATGGTTTGAAAGTATTGAGAATACCTTCCTCAATAGTGACTGGCCCGAAAACCTTCATGTTCGTCATGCCACAAGTGTCCTACAAAAACGGGCACTCACGTGGTGGAATATGGAGAAAAAGAATAGAGGTGTGGATGTAGCAATGGCCTTACCTTGGGATGAGGTTAAAAGGCTAATGACCGAGGAATTCTGTCCCCGAAATGAAGTGAAGAAACTTGAAGCTGAGTTTTGGGATCTTGCCCAATATAGTGGAGAAAATTTGGCTTATACAACTCGGTTCCATGAGTTGAGTCTCCTCGTGCCCCACATGGTCACACCTTTGTCCCGCTGCATTGAAAAGTATATTGGGGGACTACCTAGGCAAATTCAAGATACTGTCCTAGGAAGGAATACCACAACACTTGAGGATGCTATCCGTTTGTCCGCTACCTTAAGCGATAATCATGTGAAGGCGGGGAGTCTTACTAAAAAGGGCACAAAGAAAGTCTCCGACACTGCAACTTCTTCCACCCACAACAACGAAGCCACAACTGAACCCTCCCGACATAATAAGAAAAGAAAGGCTAGAAACTATGCTATGGTCACTCCTGCTATTCCTGTTAATCAAGCAGCACCTATGGTTCAAGCACCAGCCAAAAAGCCATATGTTGGGACCTACCCGCTTTGTGCCACATGCAACTATCATCATCCCCAAAGCATCCCATGTCGCCTTTGCACTTATTGTGGGAAATATGGCCATATGACTAATGTGTGTAGGGCCAAAGCTCTTGCGGGTCAGGTCAACCCACCAACCAGAACCAATCAGTAAGTGGCTAATCAAGGTGTTCCTGCTATAGCAAATGGGCGTGCATGTTTTGAATGTGGTAACCCAAATCACTTCCGTGATCAGTGCCCAAGGTTGATCAATGCTAGACAAGGTGGAGCTCGTGGGCGTGCTTTCAATATAAACGTCAATGAAGCTCAAGCTAACAATGATGTGGTCAACGGTACGTTCCTTATTAATAGTCAATATGCCTCCATTCTATTTGATACCGGTGCCGATAAAAGTTTTGTGTCACTTAATTTTGAACCTTTACTTGCAAAGACACGATCCCAATTAGAGAAAACCTTCACTGTCGAAATAGCAAATGGTGATTCACTTACAATTGGGTTTATTATCTATGACTGTTCTCTAGAACTTAATGAACATACATTCCTAATCAATCTTGTACCAATGCCACTAGGAAGTTTTGATATCATCATAGGCATGGATTGGCTATCAAATCATAATGCCGAAGTCATCTGTTTTGAGAAGTGCATCCGAATACCTCTACCATCGGGAGAAATGTTAAGAGTCTTTGGTGAAAAGCCTTGCAAGGGACTAAAGTTAATGTCATGCACTACCGCCCAAAAGTACTTACGAAAGAAGTACGGCCTTCTTAGCTCATATTGTTCAAAAGGATGTCAAAGAGAAGAGTATCCAAGACATTCCCATCATTCGGGATTTTCCCGAAGTATTTCCCGAAGATCTATCCGGTCTTCCACCCGTTCGACAAGTAGAATTTCGCATTGATCTTGTGCCCGGAGCTAACCCCGTGGCTAGAGCTCCATACCGTCTTGCACCTTCTGAAATGCAAGAACTTGCAAGTCAACTCCAAGAGCTTTCCGACAAGGGATTCATTCGTCCAAGTCATTCACCGTGGGGTGCACCCGTCTTGTTCGTCAAAAAGAAAGATGGATCATTCCGCATGTGTATTGACTACCGCGAACTCAACAAACTTACCATCAAGAACCGTTACCCTTTGCCTAGAATTGATGACCTCTTTGATCAACTTCAAGGTTCTACTTGCTTCTCGAAGATTGATCTTCGATCCGGTTATCACCAACTCCGTGTGCAAGAAGACGATATTCCAAAGACTGCCTTCCGAACAAGGTATGGTCATTACGAGTTCATGGTTATGCCTTTTGAACTAACCAATGCACCCGCAGTTTTCATGGACCTCATGAATCGTGTGTGCAAACCGTACCTTGATAAGTTCGTAATCGTTTTCATCGATGACATTTTAATCTATTCCAAGACTAAAGCTGACCATGAGCAACATCTTTTACTGGTTTTGAATCTCTTGAGGAAGGAACAACTATATGCCAAATTCTCCAAATATGAATTTTGGCTAAAGGAAGTTCAATTTCTTGGTCACATCGTCAACGACAAGGGTATTCATGTTGACCCTGCTAAGATCAAAACGGTTAAGAATTGGAATGCCCCGAAGACTCCCACTTAAGTTCGTTCATTTCTTGGTCTTGCGGGATATTACCGTCGTTTCATCTCAAACTTCTCAAAGATTGCTGTTCCTCTCACCGCTTTGACCCACAAGGGTAAAACTTATGAATGGGGACCAAAACAAGAAGAAGCTTTCCAAACTCTCAAGCAAAAGTTGTGCAATGCTCCCATTTTGACTCTCCCTGATGGGAATGATGATCTAGTTGTCTACTGTGATGCTTCTAACCAAGGTCTCGGTTGTGTCCTCATGCAACGAGGCAAAGTAATCGCTTATGCATCAAGGCAACTTAAGATTCATGAGAAGAATTATACGACGCACGATCTCGAGTTGGGTGCGGTTGTATTCACATTGAAGATTTGGAGACATTATCTCTATGGCACAAAATGTGTGGTGTTCACCGACCACAAAAGTCTTCAACATATCTTCAATCAAAAGGAACTCAATATGAGGCAACGACGTTGGGTTGAACTCCTTAATGACTATGAATGCGAGATTCGTTATCATCCCGGCAAAGCGAATGTTGTAGCCGACGCTTTGAGTCGAAAGGACCATGTTATGCTTCATTGTGCCCGAATTCAAACCGATATTCAAATCCGCATCTTAGAAGCTCAACACGTCTCAGTCACTGAGGGTAACATGTACGAAGAAATGTCATGTGGTGTTGAACTCCTACTCGAATCAAAATCCAATGGCTTACTTTATTATTTGAACCGTATTTGGATTCCCGATCGCGATGATCTCCGTGCAACTCTCATGAACGAGGCTCATAAGACTCGTTATTCTATTCATCCTGGTGCGGATAAAATGTACCAAGATCTTCGCCAACAATATTGGTGGCCCGGTATGAAGAAAGACATTGCCCTCTATGTTGCTAAATGTTTAACTTGCTCCAAAGTCAAAGCCGAACATCAACGTCCTTCTGGTTTACTCGAACAACCGGAAATTCCCGTATGGAAATGGGAGAACTTAGCTATGGATTTCATTACCAAACTCCCTCGCACCTCAAGTGGTTATGATAGCATTTGGGTGATCATTGACCGTCTCACCAAATCTGCTCATTTCTTGCCTTCATTTCTTGCCTATCCGTGAAGACTATCGGGTTGAGAAACTAGCCCGAATTTACATCGACGAAATTGTGAGCCGTCATGGTGTTCCCTTGAACATAATATCCGATCGAGATGCCCGGTTCACTTCTCGTTTTTGGCAATCTCTTCAATCTTCTCTTGGCACACGATTGGATTTGAGCACGGCTTACCATCCCCAAACTGATGGTCAAACCGAGCGGAAAATCCAAACTCTTAAAGACATGCTTAGAGCTTGTGTAATTGATTTTGGTGGCAATTGGGATTCACATTTACCCCTAATTGAGTTGTCTTACAACAATAGCTATCACACGAGTATCAACATGACTCCATTTGAAGCTCTTTATGGTCGCAAATGTCGTTCTCCTATCTGTTGGAATGAGATTGTGAAGCACAAATCACCGGTCCCGAGCTAATTCAAGAAACATCTGATAAGATCATTCAAATCCGTGACAACATTCGAGTAGCGAGGAGTCGGCAAAAGAGTTATGCCGACAAACGTCGAAAACCCTTGGAATTCCAAGTCGGTGATCTTGTTCTCCTTAAGGTGTCTCCGTGGAAGGGTGTGATTCATTTTGGAAAGAAAGGCAAGTTAGCACCTCGCTATGTTGGCCCATTCAAGATCCTTGAAAGGATTGGGAAAGTGGCTTACAAACTCGACTTACCTCCATCTCTTGGAAATGTGCATCCTACATTTCATGTATCTAATCTGAAGAAATGTCTCGCTGATGAGAATCTCCATATACCATTTGATGACGTGCGCATTGGTGAAACGATGCACTTCGTTGAGAGACCGGTAGAAATCATGGATCGTGAAATCAAGCAGCTCAAGCGAAGTCGTATTCCTATTGTCAAAGTTCGTTGGGATTCTAAGCGTGGTCCTGAATTCACTTGGGAACGAGAGGACCAAATGAAGCTCAAGTACCCCCACCTTTTTTACTGATGCCATAGCTTCCTCTAACTAAATTTCGGGACGAAATTCCCTCAACATGGGGAGACTGTAACATTTCTGATTTTTAGTATCCGTATTTCAATTCAATGTAATGCATTTCAAACTCAATTCTAGTGCACTGTTTTGTTCTATTCGTACCATCAATTAAATACTATACTTCAATGCAAATCCACAAATTTTACTCGATTATATTCTATTAAAACACTACATAAGTATCCATTTATACAAATACGTCAAAGACTAAAGTTACAAGGTCCGATGTTGAAAAATAGCAAGAAACCCTAATTGGCACGGTCGCGCCTCGTTTTGGCACGGTCGCGCCAAGTGCCTTGGCATGATCGCGCCCGGTGCCTTGGCACGGTCGCGCCTCGTTTGGGCACGGTCGCGCCTCGTTTGGGCACGGTCGCACCTAGTACCAGTTGAAACATAAAATCAGTTTTAAACGCGAAATCGTTGATTGTCGTAACCGTTATACGTTTCATTTTCGTTATCAAAGACAATAATATTATCAATCGTAACAATTAACATCAGAAAACCGATTCAAGAAAAGCAAAACTCCTCATTTGAAAATCCTCTTCCTTGAACATCGATTTTCTTTCCTGGAGTGAAATTCCCCCAAGAAAACGCCCCATCGATTCTCCCAGAAGCCGCTGAACCATTTGAAGCAACCAGAATCACAGCAGAATACACCGGAAACCAAGCTCGCCGACGCCGGGACTCATTCTACCCGTTCTCTATCAATTCGCTATTGTTTCGGGTAATTGAAATCTTGTCCTCAATCTTTTTAGTCGCTATATCAAAAGCCCCTTATCAATTTGGGCTTCCATTATCGAAATCATCTCGAATCAGAATCTATAATTTATTCAAAATGGTTTAATCGATTTCGACCCTGAACTTGTTGTTAATACAATTAAAACACCCCATCATACTCGTAATAATACTATAAATAAAAGCCCTATGATTTACATCACTAACAATATAAGAATCAATCAATTCGTGTCTGATTTGGAAGAGACACGGTCGCGCTAATCATCTAGCGCGGTCGTGCCTCATGAGACGCGGTCGTGCTGGTTACCAGCGCGGTCGTGTCCTCCTGTTTAGACCTAGTCATGCCCTTTGGCTAATCTCAATCGTGTCTCAGAATCATAGACACGATCGTGCCGAGCCAAGGCACGGTCGTGCCTAGTGATTTGTCTAGTTATGTCTCCGTTTGATCAACCTGGTCGCGTCCTGACTAGCACGGCCACGCCCGTGGTTCGAGCACGATCGTGCCCTTCCCAGACACGGTCGTGTGTGAGTTAAATTTTTGGCAGAATTATAATTTTTATATATTTTTCAAACAATAAATATTTCTGATTAAATTTTAAAATAAAAATAGCTGATTTTTATAAAAAAAAATGCACTAATTCTATTTAGAAAGATCAAATAGTTAATCTTGGAATAAATAGAAAATTATTTATTTAAAGTTTATAAAAATTAAATTTACAATTATTGTTAAACCTTTCATTTAAAAAGTATCTTAATGGCTAAGTTACATATTTTATAAATAAATAAATAAGGAAATGATTATTTATTTAATTTATACAATTAATTATTTATACTTAGTTACATCAAATACTTACACTATTTTAACCTACTTACTTAGCTATTCAATTTCAAACCTTAATCAAAATGTACCAAAAATATTTATTTCAAACTTTATATCGTATTCAATACTTTCAAATACTAATCAATGACTTTATACACAAATCCAAGTTCAACATTTGACTCAAACTTTGTGCACGCTAATGATACAATATACATTACACTTTAGGTTAACTTGTGCCTTTCAAGGATCCTTATTACTATCTAGTACCTTTTGTTAGCTATGCCTTCAAACCAGGTTGATATTTGCTTTTATGGTTTCGATAAACCAAATCGATGACTAAAGTCACACCATGTAGCACGAGAAAAATTGACCAGACTTCCGCCACGTAGCGCTGAACAAAAAAACTAGGTATTAATTCAACACCACATCTTATTTTCTTGGGTTAAGTATTAGGCTATCAGTCATGAATATCTTTGATATTTTCGGTCATATACGATCAATGCTAAACAATCCAACGGTCCGTGATGCAGCATAACTGGAACGCCTCCGTCACGGTAGCAATCCAAGTGATTTTATCCTCGTGTTACACCAGATGAGAGTCCCTGAACCGTATGGAGTTGCGTGTACAAATAATCAATGCGTGGTAGTTTGAACAAGATATAGATTCCGCCTCCTGTATCATCCACATCTCTTCAATCCGCCGGACAGCTTCCGATTAACCGGAATCTTCGTTTCCTGACCGGAAAACGTTTCTTCTTTCCCGTTCCTGTGTGTTAGGTACCTAATTATACTCTAAATTGTATGTTTTATGTGCTTTACGTATATGTTCGCTGCTATGTTAGGGTTTCGATTTCACTTTCTCTGAAGTATGTGTTTATGTTGTTTTCTGTTGGAATTAATTCGTTTTTTTTGAATTTTGAGCGATGTGTGAATAAATCTAATATAAGAAGAGGGATTTGTCGTAACACAAAACATATCTTTTTAAGAAATGAAACGTACTAGAACATACATCACAAGTCACATATAAAACTCTAGATCTGTGTCGTCTCGTAAGCGTCCATAACGTGTAATGCCCCTATGACTCATTGCACATAGACTGAAAAAACAAAACATAACATATCATTGGGTTACGTTCACCCCGTAGTGATCATCATCACTTTAATACAAGTTGTACAACCGTTGGCTACCCAGAAAGGCTCCTATAAAGGTGTTGCCTAACATAACATAACATAGCGTCTGTCCCTAAGGGAACCATATCAGATTTTTGACAATGGTGATTCTATAAAATGCTACCATCTTATTTTTAGAAACATTATCATTATATACATTCATAAATGTTCATAGACATTTGTAAACATTTGTATGTTCCATAAGTATAAACCTTTCATTCGTAAATCATTTTAATGAGCATGCACATCACCTCAAAACAGGTAAAACTGGTGTTTCTAGAACTCACTTGCTCTGCTAAAAAGATCGACAGTAGGGAATCTATGCGAAGCGTCTAACAATTAAAATGCAAACTATGTTAAAATAGAGAACTTTAGGCTGAAACAATAAGCTTTCGGCCGGAGCTATGGGCTTTCAGCCGGAACTAAGACCTTTCCGCCGAAGTTATACTTCCGTCTGAAACTGATAACTTCTGGCTGGAACTTTGCCCAGATCCGTAAAATTTCACCCGATTCAAAGCTTCGTTTTTCAGCGACATTTTGTTTAACTTAAATAAGCGTATATAAAGCGAGATCTTATTAAAAGATTCCAACTTTTATTTAAAAATCCCGACTTTAATATGAAACTAGGGTTTTGAACATTTTAATCAAAAACGAAGATCTAGGTGATGATGTTACCTTTAATCTCGTCCATGACTTGATGCTCTAGCCTCCTTCCTTTCCCAAGCTCGAGAGCGGGTCGATAGCTTGTTAAGACCTCGGTTTCCCTCTCTAGAATCTCTTTCTTTCTCACTCTAAAGTATGTAAGATGTCACACCCAATCACAGGCACTAGGTAGTCATGACGCATGGTACAGAACACACAGCGAAAGCTAAACCACAAACATCTTTTATTTATTTAATATCTTAAAATGTTTTTTAATTCAAACCAACCATCTATTACAACAAACATCAGTTCCAGTTAAGGAACTCAAAACCACATGACTTATTGTTGTCACAAACATGCCTTCAAACATCTAAACCATCACTAGTCTTGTCCACCATCACTCTATCTATCTGGAATACCATCCTCTAAAGCCGTCAATTCTTTAACCTGCAATATCCTTTAAAAATATTAAAAGCAACTAGGTCAACATAAGTTGGTGAGTTTATGAACTACCCACATGGTTATAATTTGAAACATCAGTAATATCCCACGTCCCACCCACTAGCACGACGGCTGTGAGATTTTAGTATATATATAACTGGTCAACTTTTTCACCACTAGCGCACACCGCCAACAAAATGCAATGATTAGTTCCACCTGTAAGTCCCATCCCCTTCGGAACGTATAAAGCGCTTACTTCGTGTTATATATACTTGGAATAAAGAATTACTTATCAGACATATTTCAAACCACAACTGTGTAATCAAACACTCATTTTAGTTCAGAGGAACTCACACTGGCAACACCTCAGTGTAGTTTTAACTATAATAAATACCTCATACGATATCCTAGATTATACCAACATTTCTTTATTAAACATGCTTAACTTAATGGTAAATAACCTAATCGTAAAAGGGTTAGATAAAACTTACCTCAGAACTATCTACTATGTTTGGTGTCGAATTCTCACTGGCGTATACGAACCGTTCTTTGGAAAATGCGCCTCAGGTCTTAAGTGTGTGCTATGTATGGTGTGTTAGTGTGTGTGTGTTGGTATGAATCTGCCAAAGTTAAGGTTTCAATTTATAGGTCTCACTCGAACCCGTAGCAGACCGTTATCTAGGGGGTAGCGGTTCGCTACCGCCCTTCTTTCGGATAAGGTCCGTGTGCACCACGTAGCGTACCGTTAACCAGGTTGGTAGCGGTCCGCCACCGACCTAGGTTAATCGCGTCACCTCACCACGCATCAGCTGCTTGTTACCCGGGTCCGTTTTGCGGCTAGCATACCGTTACGCACGGCGTAGCGGTCCGCCATAGGGATGAATCATCAGACATGCGTCTTACACATGGCATTTTCCCATGATTGCCTTCCTTTCCATGTAGCGGACCGCAGGCACCTTGGTAGCGGTCTGATACCGGCCTTTTTCTGGAATTTTTCATTTTTGGTCCTTGTATTTTGGGGAAATATCCTCTTAGCCCCTAAAGTTTGTATTGTTGGTACTTTTGGTCCTTGGGATATTTTTGAGGTTTTACATAAGAAGGTGATGGAAATGAGCGAAGGTGAGGGTAGATGTAGGTGGCGACTAGGGTAGGGGGAATGGGTTTGCCACTTTGAAACTTTGGGAACCTAAGTCCCTCCATTATTCTTTATTTACAAAGCTCGGGTTTTCTGGGTGTTATAATTATACCCCCTTACAATAGGTTTCGTCCTTGAAACCTGTTGTATAGCGAAAAGATGGGGGTAATACTTCCTCATTTCCTCCTCCGTCTCCCAAGTAGCTTCAGATTCCTTCCAGTGTTACCATTGAACCTTTTCTTGCTTAAGGACTTTGTTCCTCAATTGCTTTTCTTTCGGATCGAGGATGGTTATTGGCTCTTCAATGTAATTCCGTTTGTCATCAACTTCTATGTTATTGAGCGACACGTAGGCGTTATCTTCTGCTAAACACTTACGCAAGTGCGATGCATGAAAGGTGGGATGTATCTCACTTAATTCTTCTGGTAAATCAATTTAGTAAGCAACTGCACCCACGCGGGCCATTATCCTGAATGGTCTGATAAAAATTTCCACGGCCAGACCTTTAGCGTCACCTTATCCCTAACATTGAATTCTATGGGCCTTCGCCTTTTATCTGCATAAGATTTTTGTCTATCCTTGGCCGCTTTCATGAATGCCTTTATTTTGTCAAGCTTTGCGGTTGTGGCCATAACAACTTCTACGCCCCCAATTCCCCTTGTCTGATATCTCCCCAACAGATGGGAGTCCTGCATCTCCTCCTATAAAGCTTCTCATAAGGTGGCATGCCGATGCTTGCATGGTAGCTATTGTTGTAGGAGAATTCTGCGAAAGGTAAGTGATTATCTGATCGATGTCGTTAGGTCGGTCAAAAACAATCCTTAGACACTTAACTAGTAAGGGTAAGAAGAGTATCGTATCCACGAGGAATCAGTGGTTAGTGGAATTGCTTAGTTTGATAGTTAGAATGAAGACACAGATCAAATAAAAATGCAACCTCCTCCAAACTTCAGGTTCTAGGCTTCACATAAAATTCAGTTGTTCAATTAGACACCACATAGACATAGTGTTGGAAAATTAGTTGAAACAGTAATTGAAGACAGATTCTTTGTCAGAAAACCTATACAACTAGTTTCGTCACAAACCAGTATAATTCAATCACCCAATTTATGAATGCCAAGTTACCCCCTTTAGTCACCCAACCCTGCTACTAGGTTTTGTCATCAACCGAACAAGATCGTAAAGCAAGCAAACTCAAAGCATAATCATAAACTGTTTAAATCAACTAATACATCAATCTCTCAAGTTATTGTCAGAAACTAACAAGATCCAAACATAAATAAACTGAATCAAATACAAAAACCTATACGAACCGTCCGCCTGGAGGAAGCCACAAGTGAATCACCCGCTCATGATGAGGGAGATCATCTTCAATCTTCAAGTGGATGTGTGAATCCTCTCAAAAACGCCCAAGGAGTGTGGTGTAAAAGATCCCCCTTGATTTTGGGGAAGGAACCCTAATTAACTATTGAAAATCGGCTGTTTCCCCGACCACCGTAAGTTACGGTGGTCTTGCCGTAACTTACGGTCAACTTTTTCCAAATTATAACTTACGGCTTGTAGCTTCTGCTTTACGGCCAAATTTTTTTTTTTTTTTCTTCCCACCGTAAGTTACTCCAGAGGCACCGTAACTTACGGTCAGCCTACCCAACAAACTATCTTACGGCCTGTAGATTCTGGTTTACGATCTCGAAAATCTGAATTTCTGTCCACCGTAAGTTACGGTGGCCTGGCCGTAACTTACGGCCAGCCCTTTTTCACTTCTTCGTTTCTTCGTTCCGATTCCCGTAACCTGCATTTCCACGTGCTCTAACATCTATGTTTTAACCCCTCTTACCTACAAACACAAAAGCTCGTAGTAATTGCTATCCATGCATATGTAATAAGAGAAAAACATATAAAATCGCGGGGTTAAAACACTATAAACACACAAAATCCACATCCCATCACATTCCCACACTTACTCTTTTGCGTCCCGAAAAAGAATTATGCAATGGAATCATAATTGAAACCTGCTCCCATGATCTCATACAATTAAAACATAATCACGCATTGACTGTAACAATTGGTATTTCTATCCGACTAAACCCAACCACCGATCTATTGAGCCCCCGATTCTGTGATCTACTATCCTATTTATTACCAAGCAACAGTTTCTCTATGGGTCTCACATTCAGGAAGCTACAACTTAGTCTAATCCCATCTCAAAGTCATGTTTAGGCACGGGTTAAACCATATAGATTTCCCACCATTATAAACACCAATTTATATGTTTTTGAAAATTATGGAATTATGGATCGATGGGTGCATGTTTTTGAGCTTTTATTATTATTTTATGAATGAACCTAACCCAGTGGTGTTTCAATCACGCTGGAACACGATATATGACACGTAGGCTGCAGTTCTTAAGCCATGAAGTACATAAGCTTTGGAGCATGGGTGTATCCTTCAAGTCACCATCCCGAAGGGAAACACGTACTCCTAACTTAGTCATCCAATATTGATCACTTAAGTCCCGCCCATGGGTGTATCCTTCAAGTCACCATCCCGAAGGGAAACACGTAGGCTGAACTCAAGCTCTCAATTTTGTTTAATTAAGCTCATGCAAGATGGATTATGGATTGCGGGCGTCACCAATTTTAGGATTTATTTTCATAAAAAGAAAGTGGTGTGCCAAGTAATTTTAAAAACTTATAAATTTTTGCTTATAGTGGTACCTATCACCCTATGATGACAGTTTCAACCTTGCCGAAACCCCTAAGATAAGAACCCACAAGACATCCTGAATTAATTGTCAATTAACCCTAGATACAATATCAGGATATTTAAGCTCTTTAGATCGGTTGGGCCTACCAAAACATTACAAATCAAACGCATTTTCTATTTATTATTCAATTTGATCACACAAGCATAGTTTCCAATTATATCTATCATTTTCCATTTAGTTACAAAAATTCTGATCCAAGGACATTTTTAAAAATTTTTATGGGTTTTTCAATTTTTATATATATATTTTTTCTATACAAACTCAGTCTCCCATCCCCACACTTAAACTCTACATTGCCCCCAATGTAGAATGAGAGACGATGAAAATAAATATGCAAAAATAAAACTATATACAGAATTGGAAAGTACTTAGCTGGTTGCCAGCTGTAACTGTCTTCAATCTAAACTCATACGATCGTATAGCATTTTCTTCGCGATCGCCATCAAAATCTGTTATTGGGTTGCCTTTTACATGAAAATCAAACTCGAACCATCACCACCCGAATGGAGACTAAGTACGGGTGGATCAATACAAATCTGGAAAAATTAAACTCGAGACAAACCCAAAAGCATCAAATTGACTCAATGTATAACAACATAAAACTGACTCGATAAAAAAAAAAAACACACACACACACCTCTAAAACTCTACAAACGGGCTAGCATTCATTTGAAAACACGCACACTCACTTGAAAACCCATGAAAATTCCCCACACTTGGCCGGCTCACACACAAAACAAAGAAATAATTTTCTAACTCACTTTCGTAGGAATCACGGATGCATTTAGCATATGCATCTAGCCTTTTAAACCACTCGGTAGCCCGAGTGGACGAGTTTAGTCTCGTAAGGGTTTCTATTGAACACACCCGCAAAGTTCATTTAACTAGACAAGAAATTAAAACTTACCTTAGGCTACCTTCTAAGAGTGCTAAGTTTAACGTCTTCAGCCAGACGCAGTGTACCTTAGTTAGGTCATGGTGGTCGGGTAGGATGCTTGCAGTCCTCCTTCCCCACACTTAAATTCCTCTCATCATCCACTTTTCTCCAAGCCTTCATAAACAGAGAAAAGAGTTCTTGATCTACATCATGAACTCGCGGTTTCTTCCCTTTCCGCTTTCTCTTTCTGACCCTTTTCTTCCCATTGTCTGGAGTCTCACCATTCTTCATCTCAACTGACCTGTTAAACACAACACAAGCATTCTCGACTGTGTGATTCACCTTTTCAGGTGATCCACATTTGTTAGCTTTCGGGGTTGGCAAGTTTGAAAAAATTTTAAGACTCATTTTCTGAGCCCCAAACCTCATCCTTATCATTCCCTCAGCACAATTAATATTTGCCTGAGCAGTGGCCAAGAATGGTCTACCCAAAATGATAGTTGGTTCTTTGTTCTTCACACAATCCAACACCAAGAAATCCACTGGGTAATAAAACTCTCCTACTTTCACAATCACATCCTTTACAATCCCCCGATAATGTGCGGGAGTCTGATCAGCCAACACCACGGTGGTGTTAACTCTCTGTAATGGACCAAATTCATGCTGATCATACAGACTCCCTGGAATTATGCTCACAGATGCTCCAAGATCTAGTAATGCTCTATTCAATGTAATTTCACCTATATGAATTGAAATAATAGGTGCCCTTGGATCTTGGAGTTTCGGGGGAAGGGTACCCGTAAACACGGCATTCACACTGACACTCAATTTTACTTGCTCGGGACATTTGTGCCGTCGCTTTCGGGTACTCAAACCTTTTAGACATTCAACATTATCAGGATCTTGTTTAAGCGTATTTAAAAATAACGAGTTAATTTTACGCTTCTCAAACTTTTCCCATCGTTCATCCTGTGTTGGATCTTTTTCTTTTAAAAATGGTTTGATTAGAGCATCTGGAAATGGGATTTTTTCAGGTTCATTCACATTTTCAGTTTTCAAATTATTCTGTGAAATAAAATCCTGATTAGGATCAGATTCAGACTCATTATACTCCACCACTCTCTCTACTACCAGTGGTGGAGTATGTTCAACATCAGACAAATCAGATGAGGGTTGAAGACTTACATCATTTAGGTGTGCACTGTTTGTGGTTTGGGAACTTGAGGACTGATGTGCACTGCAAGGCTTACCTACTTCTTTGATGATGCTTGCAACAACCCCAGTTAAGTGGGAAACAAGATCTATCAAAGCTTGATGAGCTTTTGCCTGGCTTTCCTGTTGTTGCACCACTGCTTCTACCACTTTGGTCATCTCCTTCATATCTGACCGGATGACATCCAGTTCAGATTGATAGTTGTCTTGTTCCGGTGGTCCGCTCGGGTGGTAGTCTTGATTATAATTTTCCTGATAGCTTTGATACTCAGGACCACCACCATGTGAGTTGTATCTTGGGCAATCTTGAGCCCAATGGCCAGTGATGCCACAGTTACTGCATGGCTCATAGTAATACTGGTCATCATGATAAGTCCTGTCCATGCCGACCTGCACAAGTGGCACACCCAAGCAGTTCTGATCGAAGAAATAAACAAAATAAACACAAAATAAAAACAGAAGTAAAGAAAAACTTTTTGGGTGTTTGATAAGAATTAAAATCAACTAAAAACAATAAACTAAAGCAATAGAACTAAGCGCACCGATTCCCCGGCAACGGCGCCATTTTGATCGATGTCGTTAGGTCGGTCAAAAACAATCCTTAGACACTTAACTAGTAAGAGTAAGAAGAGTATCGTATCCACGAGGAATCAGTGGTTAGTGGAATTGCTTAGTTTGATAGTTAGAATGAAGACACAGATCAAATAAAAATGCAACCTCCTCCAAACTTCAGGTTCTAGGCTTCACATAAAATTCAGTTGTTCAATTAGACACCACATAGACATAGTGTTGGAAAATTAGTTGAAACAGTAATTGAAGACAGATTCTTTGTCAGAAAACCTATACAACTAGTTTCGTCACAAACCAGTATAATTCAATCACCCAATTTATGAATGCCAAGTTACCCCCTTTAGTCACCCAACCCTGCTACTAGGTTTTGTCATCAACCGAACAAGATCGTAAAGCAAGCAAACTCAAAGCATAATCATAAACTGTTTAAATCAACTAATACATCAATCTATCAAGTTATTGTCAGAAACTAACAAGATCCAAACATAAATAAACTGAATCAAATACAAAAACCTATACGAACCGTCCGCCTGGAGGAAGCCACAAGTGAATCACCCGCTCATGGTGAGGGAGATCATCTTCAATCTTCAAGTGGATGTGTGAATCCTCTCAAAAACGCCCAAGGAGTGTGGTGTAAAAGATCCCCCTTGATTTTGGGGAAGGAACCCTAATTAACTATTGAAAATCAGCTGTTTCCCCGACCACCGTAAGTTACGGTGGTTTTGCCGTAACTTACGGTCAACTTTTTCCAAATTATAACTTACGGCTTGTAGCTTCTGCTTTACGGCCAAACTTTTTTTTTTTTTTTCTTCCCACCGTAAGTTACTCCAGAGGCACCGTAACTTACGGTCAGCCTACCCAACAAACTATCTTACGGCCTGTAGATTCTGGTTTACGATCTCGAAAATCTGAATTTCTGTCCACCGTAAGTTACGGTGGCCTGGCCGTAACTTACGGCCAGCCCTTTTTCACTTCTTCGTTTCTTCGTTCCGATTCCCGTAACCTGCATTTCCACGTGCTCTAACATCTATGTTTTAACCCCTCTTACCTACAAACACAAAAGCTCGTAGTAATTGCTATCCATGCATATGTAATAAGAGAAAAACATATAAAATCGCGGGGTTAAAACACTATAAACACACAAAATCCACATCCCATCATTATCCCAACTACCACCAAAGTTAATAAAGCAAACGCGGAGCATGTCCTCCGACGTTTAGATGGTCCTTTCCGACTGACCATCCGTCTGAGGGTGATAGCCTATCCTGATATATAATCTCGTTCCCATTGAATTGTGAAAGTTCCTCTAGAATCTCGATGTGAATCGCGTATCTCTCTCGGAAACAATTGCCATGTCGGGTTACAATCTCTTTGATGAAAAATTCTGCCAACCTTTCAAAAGTAAACGTCTCTCGAATCAGTAGAAAGTGAGTGCTCTTCGTTAGGTGGTCCACGATCACCCATATGGTGTCATAACCTTTAGTTGTACGCTTATCACCCATATGTACTCCTACTTCCATTCGGGTATATCCAAAGGTTGGATTTTTCCAAATGGTTTTTGATGTTTGGTTTTGACTTGCAAGCAGGTCAAACACTTGTTCACATAGCCCGCAACTTCCCGCTTCATACCCGGCCACCAATAATCCTTTCATAAGTCTTTGTATATTTTAGTGGCCGCCGGATGGATTGAATAATGAGACTTTTGACCTTCGTCCAAAATTTTGGGCCGAAATTCCCATAACTAGGAATCCACATTCGACCAAACCGAGTTTTGACACCAAAGGTGTTTCCTGACAAATTTTCGATTTGTCCTACCATCCTTTCCTTTTTGACCCGATCAGCTTGTAGGGCTTCTACTTGCAAATCACCAATCTGCTTCATGAGTTCAGAAGTCACTACCAACTTGTAACACCTACCAAAATAATGTCAAATAAATGCCAAATATTGAACCACAGGGACTAGATATGTAAATTCTGGATGTACAGGGTTTAAAATGAAAATTTTGAGTTTTGGGACCTTAGCGGACCGCTAAGGGACCCATAACGGTTCGATACTTAGCGACCAAGCAAACAATCTGGGCTTGACATGTGGCTGCTGACTAGCGGGCATGATTTCTAACGCGTGTCAAGGTGGCGGACCGCCAAGACTTTTGGTAAGTGTCCGCTAGCCGTGATTTCCTAAAATCCTGACGCGTGGCAGCGTAGCCACCGCTACGTTTCTAGCTAACGGTCCGCTAGCCGCAAAATAAGGAGGGGTCCAATCAGAGCGTGACATTTAGGGCTGACGCATGCATGGGCGGTGGCGGACCGCCACAACCCTTTGTAACGGTCCGCTACGGACCCCAGTTTCACCATATAAACAGTTTCACGATCCCAGCTCATATTATCATCCCAACTTCGATTCTCTCTTCACAAATACATTCCAGAGCCACCATAATCCGACCCTACTTCATCCTGAAGTATCTGGTACTCGTTTAAGTCCAACACTTTCAAAGAAACGTTCAAAGAAGCTAGGAAACGCTCAGAAAATCTAGGATAAGAAGCTAGAGCCCTAGTTCCAATCTTAAGGAATCTCTCTTAAGTTGTTACTCTCTTCAAACTAAGGGGAATACTTTATCTGTTTCCAAAACTTTGAGTGAAATGTTTACGTTTACGAAAATGGCTAAACAAGTGTTAAATAGTAGATGCATAAAGGTTCGTCTACATTCAAGACATACGCATACGTAAATTTGATCAAATGAAACACGGGTTGCGGGTGAGAGTCCCGGAGTCAGCTCGTACTTGCTTGTGTAAGCAATGTAAAACGAAGCTTGCTGAGAGCCACAGTAAGTAAAATCATGACTGGAGTTCTAGTAGTTGTCTTACAGGGCATGATACCAGCGTATATGGTGGTGCATACGACCAGGGGAATGGGACTGCTGAATGTGTAGAAAGAATATATATAAAAAGATTATGACTGATAGTTTAATAACTGTTTGTGCCAAATGATAAATGTATTCTCCGGCGTTCACGCTGACGTTTTATTTTCAAAAATGTTTTCAGGTAACAAATGAAATGATTATGTTTGTCGGGTTAGCTACGGATATAACTGGGGAACATGTGTGAATAAACATTGACTGTCGGGTCGGCTATGGATATAACTCGAAGTCAAGTGTATATAAAGATGTACAGGATTACGTGTAGTCTGGACTGAGATGCCCTAAGCACAGGAGATCCTGAAGATATAAGACATGGATAGTGCCAAAGGACTGAGTTTCCCTAGGCATACTATTACCTTGTGGCTTGAATACTTGTCAGGAGACAAGAGATGTATTTGATTTCAAATATATTTGTAATCAAACTTTTTCTATCTTGTTTGAGCAACCGTTTTCTATCTTCGATAGCAACGGTATTTTTAAGGTGAAAGCCGCCGCCACGAGCTCTAAGTCATAAGTGGGATAATTTACCTGGTGGGTTTTTAGCTGGCGTGAAGCATACGCTATCACCTTACCCCCTTTGCACCAGTACACACCTCAGCCCAAGATATGAGGCATCCGAATAGACAACTAGGTCCTCATTACCATCCAACATTTTCAAGACTGGAGCTTGAGTCAACATTTCAATCAATTCTAAATATGCTTTGTCTTGATCCGTGTGTAGAACCAAAGACTGATTGCTACCAAATTATTCTAAGTACAAATGCTGCTGATAGGCTTATCAGCAGCATTCAACACATATGGCTGCTGATAGGCTTATCAGCAGCATTCAACACATATGGCTGCTGATAGGCTTATCAGCAGCATTCAACACATGTTGCTGCTGATAGACTTATCAGCAGCATTCAGCACTTGTTGCTGCTGATAGGCTTATTTGCAGCATCATTCACAGTCTTGCTGTTGATAGCTATGTTCCTTGAAGACAAATCGTTGCAGCTGACTATCCATACCAAGCGTCACTGATAACTTTCTGTAAAAGCAACTGACACACTCAAAGCAGAAGGAACCTCAATGGTGCAACCAATAAAGGACAATGACGCTCTTCTCCAAGCATGCAAACAATGATGCCTAAGAAGACGTTTCAGTAAAGTTAACTAGATTAGCCTTTACGTGTAATTTAGATTAATAAACAAGATCAACGGTCTGTGTTCGATCTGATCCTTAGAATCAAGGGTTTGTCTTGATTCTAAGTTAGTATAAATACTTTGTAAACACTTCATTGTAAGTGTGCTTCTTCACTGAGTTTTCAGTTGTAATCGTTTATTCACAAAGCTTAATACAACAGTATTCTTATCAGTATTCTTTCTGTTTACTCGATTGTAATTGTGTAGTTGTTATTGTTTCCGCCAATCTCAACTAAGAACAGAACCATCTTGTAATTTCATGATCCTACAAGTGGTATCAGAGCTTTGGCTCAGATTAAACAAATTCACACTTGTTTAATCACTTCTGGTTCTATTCTAAACTCTCTCTTTGATTAAGTCACCGAAAACAAAGATGGCACAGAGCAATATGGTTGAAGACATCCTGAAGCAGCAGTATGAAAACTTCGTCTCGAAGGAAGGTGAGTCTCTAACTATTTTATACAACAGATTTACCTATCTTGTAGGTGAGTTGTAGTGCTCAAAAGTAAAGTTGGAGAATGAAGATATTCTTAAGAAATTCATCAGATCTCTACCTAGTTGTTGGACACTCTACACAGTGTCCATCAGAAGAACTGAGAATCTGAAGACTCTTCAGATGAATAAGCTATTTGGTATGCTCAAAACCTATGAATTAGAAATGATTCAGGCCAAGGAAAGAAGCTCAAGCTACCAAACAGCTTCAACATCCACCACCACCTCCTCTGCCCTACATTGTAAGCACTCGGGTCCTAGTTCAATTCAAACTGCAGCATGTGCAACTGTTGAAACTTCTGAGTTCGACTGGAGCTTTCAATATGAAGAACTGCCCGTCAACAATCAAGCTCTAATGGCAGACACTACAGAGATACCACCTCAGGTATATGAACATCTTTGTTCCCAAGCCTGTATTGATAAAGTTTTGGGTTATAGAAAGCATAACCAAAACCTTATAGATCAAAATGAAGAGTTTCATCAGATGAAATCTGAGTTCAAAAAGGTCGAAGACACTTATAAAGAAAAGACTAACTGCCTTAAGAAAGAGATTTCATCACTAAAACACGAACAAACTAATCTGGAAACTCAGATTGATGATCTACTGGTCAAACTAAAAGCTACCAGAGCTGAACTGGCAGAACAGAAAGTTCATGTTGAAAAATATGAATTTTCCTCCAAAAAGTTACAAAGACTTTTAGATATTCAAGTCCATGAGAAGGTAAAGACTGGACTTGGGTATAACACTGATCAGTACAAATCTGTTCCTCCTCCTGCTGACTATATTGCCATCTACGAACCAAGCTTCAATGTTGCAAATCTTGACTCTGCAAACCGAAATCTTGATCCTTCAACGGATGAACCCTTCGATGAAGAATGCACTACCTCA
Source organism: Smallanthus sonchifolius (assembly GCA_023525975.1). Classification (NCBI taxonomy): domain Eukaryota; kingdom Viridiplantae; phylum Streptophyta; class Magnoliopsida; order Asterales; family Asteraceae; genus Smallanthus; species Smallanthus sonchifolius. Next base: position 24,146,148 of record CM042018.1, on the reverse strand, counting down.
TCGGAATCTGAGTCAATCTACTCAGACCATGATGAAACCAGTGCATCCTCATCTGAAGCTACTCTGAATAGAGTTGAAGTTCCTGCTGTTCTTCCAGCTGTTATAGCCCCTGTGCCATTCAAACAGATCAAAATTAGCTATCCTCCAGAAGGAAGGAAGCTAAATACTGAAAAGGGCCAGTCCTCAACTACAGTCCAACCAAGGAAGGTGTTCGACATATGTCATGCGCCTGGAGAGAGGGTTCCATATGTTCAAAAGACATTGGAAGAAGCTACATTTGAACATAACAAAGTTCATCCATGGAACTTCAAGGATCTGTTCCAAAGAAAGGACTATGTCTACCTTTCAAAAGACAAACTGACAAAATCATGCTTTGTGTGTAGCAGATATAACCACACTGCCAGCACCTGCTTTCACTATCTGGAATATCAAAGACATTCAAAGCAGCATGCCTTTGAAAAGACTAACAAAAATAAGAAGGTAAGAAGCTACAAAGACAAAGCAACAAAGTTCAAAAAGTCTCTATCTTCCTCAAAGGTGAAGCTGCCTAGATCTCAACAAACTTGCATCATTTGTAGTGAATCAGACCACTTTGCTGCAAACTGTAAGTTTAACCCATTCAACCAGATCCTTCATCAATCTCCTCAAAGACAAAGGGTAAAGAAAGATCAGCATACATCGGTTGTTAGTCCAGTTCAGCCCAAGAAAACAAAGCAGAAGATGAGATGTTCAAGCAAAACAATCTACAAAATTCTCCATAAAGACATAAAGACTCTGTTTGCACTTCCACTGAACAATCCCAGCAAGGATCCAAGAGGCTATGAGGTTGAAAGGATAGTCAGCCACATGCAAAAGCTTCAGCAGCAAAGTGATTAGAAGAATTTTGGTTGCATCAGTCTAGGGGGAGTTTGTAGAACCAAAGACTGATTGCTACCAAATTATTCTAAGTACAAATGCTGCTGATAGGCTTATCAGCAGCATTCAACACATATGGCTGCTGATAGGCTTATCAGCAGCATTCAACACATATGGCTGCTGATAGGCTTATCAGCAACATTCAACACATGTTGCTGCTGATAGACTTATCAGCAACATTCAGCACTTGTTGCTGCTGATAGGATTATCAGCAGCATCATTCACAGTCTTGCTGCTGATAGCTATGTTCCTTGAAGACAAATCATTGCAGCTGACTATCCATACCAAGCGTCACTGATAACTTTCTGCAAAAGCAACTGACACACTCAAAGCAGAAGGAACCTCAATGGTGCAACCAATAAAGGACAATGACGCTCTTCTCCAAGCATGCAAACAATGATGCCTAAGAAGACGTTTCAGTAAAGTTAACTAGATTAGCCTTTACGTGTAATTTAGATTAATAAACAAGATCAACGGTCTGTGTTCGATCTGATCCTTAGAATCAAGGGTTTGTCTTGATTCTAAGTTAGTATAAATACTGTGTAAACACTTCATTGTAAGTGTGCTTCTTCACTGAGTTTTCAGTTGTAATCGTTTATTCACAAAGCTTAATACAACAGTATTCTTATCAGTATTCTTTCTGTTTACTCGATTGTAATTGTGTAGTTGTTATTGTTTCCGCCAATCTCAACTAAGAACAGAACCATCTTGTAATTTCACGATCCTACACCGTGCTCTAATCAAATTTTACTTCCTTCCTCGTCACCTTAGTCAAAGGCACAACCATCTTAAAGAAGTCTTGAATGAACCTCCGATAGTATCCTGCTAAACCCAAGAAGCGGCGAATCTCTGATAGCGTCTTAGGAGGATTCCATTGCATAACCGCTTTTATTTTCACAGACTCTACCATAATTCCGTTTGGGTTGATAACATGCCATAGATACTATACCTCACGGAGCCAAAATGCACATTTTGAAAACTTGGCATAAAGTTTCTCCTTCCTTAACGTCTCCATTAATACGTGTAAATGGCATGCGTGGTCTCCTTTGCTTTTAGAATACACCAGTATGTCGTCATTAAACACAATGACCAATCTATCCAACATTGAACCGCACATACGATTCATCAAGCCCATGAATGCCGCGGGAGCATTGGTCAGACCGAAGGACATCACGAGGAACACATAATGTCTATAACGCGTGTGAAAGGCCTCTTCGTAATATCCCCTTCTCTCACCTTAAGTTAATGATACCCGAACCTAAGATCAATTCGTGAGAACCAGCTTGCTCCTTGTAGTTGATCAATTATGTCATCGATTCGAGGCAATGTGTACTTGTTCTTTACTGTGAGCGAGTTCATCTCTCGGTAGTCGATGCACATACGCATGTGTAACAACCCCAAACATAGGGCCTAATTTGAATTTTTAACTTTAGAGTAGATATAGAAGGTGTACCTCCTTAAGTAGAAATATAAAACGTTAATTTAATTCAATCATATGGTAGAACGGGTTATGCACACATAATATAGTAAGTAATGGCTCACATTATTAAAGCTTAAGCCCAAATATTATAAATCCAAGAAGCGAACTAAATAAAACCTTAAACCTAATCCAACAAAAACTTTATAAATTTAGTAACGTCCAATCCAAAAATAAGTAACTAAAGCCCATTGTAATTAAACAAAGACTTTAAACCTAAACAATAAGCCCAGAGAAGTCTACTAAGTTAAGTCCATGAAGACAGAGTCTTATGACCCATGAAAACCAATAAAAGTGGTCCAATAAATAATAATGGCCAAACAACTCCACAAGGCACAACCATTTTAAGAATTTTATTAAAAAAACTGTATAAACATAAAATTACCTATACACACACAAAATTTGTTTCTCCCTTGATCCACAAGCCCATCCACATAGATCTCTCCTATTTTAAATTTTAAATTTGAAAGATGTTGCATGCTCCCATGCTATGCACCAATAGGAGCATACCTTCCTCATTAAGCGTAAGTCCCCAAACCCGAGAAGTCTCATTTATTGGATTTACTCATAAACACATAGCTCATAAACATAAGATATTCAATACGTTGCAGCGGAAACGTTTAAAAGCTTAACATACACAGCGGAAGCATAACACGCCTAATCATAACTTGTCTGATACAAATTAAACTTGTCTAAAACAAGATAAACTTAAACATAAATTGGGATGCCAGACTCAGATCTTCGGGGTAACTCTTCTCGCCAAGCCAAGCATCCACATCCATCTGCAGCAACCTACACTTAACTGATGTGCATACTAAAAACCAGCAACGCTGAGTGAGTTCTAACGTTTACCATAATCAATCATATCAAAGATTTATTAATACATACATACTGTCATTAAGACAAAACTTTTCATACTTTACTTTTTAAAACAGTTTAAAACAGTTTAAGACATGCGATAACCGTCAATTCCTTTACATGTACTGCCCCCATGACCAACGACCATGAACCGACAAGTACTGCTTAACTGTAAATTACTTTATACTGTACTGCCCCCATGGCCAACGACCATGAACCAACAAGTATTGCTTAACCATCAATTCTCTTGTCACTATTGTACCGCCCCCATGATCAATGACCACGAACCGACGAGTAATTGTACTGCCCTCATGATTAACGACCATGAACCAACAAGTACCCTGTCAATGCCCCCATAGCCAACGGCCATGAACCGACAATACCACTTAACACTAAGGGGAGGTTGAGTGGACCTCCCGAGCAACCGCCGTCACCCATCCCAGTTGTACAACCGTTAACGAAACACAAAGGTTCTTACTAATGGACATAACTCATAACTGACATCTTGTACAAGTAACATCTGTCCCCAAAGGACCTTAATAAGCTAGTACACATTCGCGTAGGAAAATTGTTCACTCTCTTTCCATAAAACTTTCTTTAACTTATCAAAATTTAACATATAATATGCCTTTATTTATGTATATAAAAATATAATAAACGCTTGCAATAAATATAATTATTCTTTACATAACTTTCGCTTTCGTTTAGTAATATAAAATATACAACAAACACTTTTCACTAAGTATGCACACCACCCCTAAAGCAGGAAAAAAGGGATTAGAACTAACCTAGTATACGGTCTACCGTGGAAACTAAAAAGGCTTTGGGCTACACAAGTGCTACGTGATCTGTGCGAATACAATACATGAAATTGGTTAAACTTGCTAGTGTCGGCTAACACTCCCGAGAGTCGACTGATAATGTCGGCTGACACTCCCGAGAGTCGGTTGATAGTGTCGGCTGACACTCCCGAGAGTCGGCTGATAGTGTCGGATGACACTCCCGAGAGTCGGCTGATAGTGTCGGATGACACCCCCGAGAGTCGGCTGATAGTGTCGGCTGACACTCCCGAGAGTCGGCTGATAGTGTCGGATGACACTCCCGAAGGTCGCATGAACTTGCGTTCAGGACTTTGTCATGCTATAGGAGGGTCGACACTCTAAGGCCGATTCTCAGTGTCTTCTTCCTCGTCGTGTGTCGCCACATGTAGGTGGTCGACACTCGAGTGTCGACCGAAGAACACGAATTCCATACTGTCCCGTTTTCTATCCAAAATCATAACTTTTTACGTCCAAATCATTTCTCAAACTTCCATGAAGCTAGATCTATACTTTTCAGGTGTTTTTATACGTAAAAATCCGACCTTTAAATTAAATCCCCATGAAAACTCTAAAATCCATTTTCAACCAAATCTCAGATCTGGACAAGTTTCTTACCTCTAATCGGCTCGTTTCTTCAGCAAAGCTTCGTGTAATAACTGGAGAAGAAGAATGGATCGATCTTGGAGCAAAACTGACACTTTCTCTCTCTAAGATGTTTCTCTCTCTAAGATGGGGGAAGAAGATGGAGTGAAGAATGAGGTGTGGGGAAGGATGGTTGGAGTCTTGAAGGCTCCTCCTCCACCCTAGGCCCGCTAGGCCCGATCTTGGCCCACGAGAGATTATCTAGTCTCACCATTCTCTAAAACTAAAACCCGCACCCGATATGATAAAATTACGGATGTTACATTAAGCCACCACTTCCACTTCCCCACACATCTCTTTATTCAGCCACCCACTCCCTCCAACCCCATTTCACTTCCATTCTCCCAAAACACTCTTACATCTTAACGAACTAAAGCGGAGCACCTCAAGGTGAAATGCTCGATCGAATGAATACTCTGTCAAGTAATTCTTACAGTTGGGACATTAGTTCTTTCATTTCAGATGGAGCCAGACGATATGGGTCTTTGGCGATAGGTTGAGTTCCTGGTAGCATATCAATATGTAATTCAACCTCACGATCGGGCAGTACACCATGTAGTTCTTCCGGGACTACATGTGGAAAGTTGCACACCATCGACACATCGTTTAATGCCTTCGCCTCCACCTTGGAATTAATCACATACGCCAGATAGGCACCACACCATCACGTCATTAGGTTCTCAGCCTTGATGATAGAGATAATCGGCGACACTCCACATACATTGTCACCGTAAATCGTAACTAGTTTGCCATTATGAACTTGATATGGATCATCTTCTTCTTGCATATAATCTGAGCTTCATTGGCAGATAACCAATCCATTTCCAACACCACGTCAAACCCTTCTAAACCCATAAAGAACAATTTAACAGGGAACTTGTGACATTCTAGCGCTATACAACAATTGTCTAAAGCTTCTACTATTTTCGTGGGTCTACTAATAGCAGTTTCTACCTCAAAGGCCATATCTAACATCTTATTTGGATGCTTTAGTAAAGAAAAAAAAGGCACTTGTAATAAAACTCCTACTTACACCAGAACAAATAGTACGGTTGCATGAGTATTGTTGAGCATGAATGTACCTAATACGACATCGGGTTTCTCTCGTGCTTCCTTCCGAGTGAGCGTGTAAGCCCTTGTTTTGGCCTGAGGATTCTCATCCCTTTTTCCTTCTGCATCCCTGTTGTTCCCAGTTCCACAAGCCATTGTCTTCCTATGGTGATGGCTCTAATGTCCAGTCTCCCCCTAGTTTTGGTACTTAGGAGTATCTGGACATTTACGGTAGTAGTGACTTGTCTTTCCGTATTTGAAGCACAAGTTCGACCCCATCCTACATTCACCCCAATGCTTCATACCACCTTTCTTGCACATTACATCTTCATCCACTCTTTCCTTCTTATCCCTAGAACCAAACGTGTTTCGACTAGTCTATTTCACATGAAGGCTCTATTTCTTCTTGGGCTCCTCAGGAGTTGGATCGCCCAAAGCTATGTCATCAGACACAATCCTACTTAGCTCTACAATCGACTCAAAGGTATTCGATGCGTTGGCCTTCACGAAGGTGCGAACCTTCAAGGGTAATCCCTGAATGTAGCACTTGTTCCTTCTTTCTTCAGGGGTAACAAGATGAGGAACCAATTGTGCCATATTATTGAACTTAGAGGAGTACTGACAGTGAGTTGATGTCGCCCAGACGGTCTATATAAAACTAACTAAACCTAACCTAGACTCCTAAGTAATAAATGGAAAAACTATGAACTAGACCGCACTGACTGGCAAGTGTACCTATCAAATATAGCACAGCTTAATGGTAAACCGGAATATCGAACCCTAGAGATACTATGATAAGAATTCTAGACTCTGACTCGGACTAAAGATTGATGATTGGGGGGTTGACTACACTAAAGATTAAATAAGAATGCAACAAACTAAGTCGACTCAACTATCGAGATAATGAACTAAGGTAATATCAGATGATGGGAAGAATACTACCTAGGTCGGAATCCTACGTGCAAAGAACAACTTCTACCGGTTCTGGAAACTAAGATGGGTCTGGGTTTCTAAGGAAACAGCTCTAGACAACCTAGTGGATCCCTAATCACTCTCAGGGTATCACCAACTAAGGAACCTAAATATGTAATAACTCACCAGATAGTGGATTACCTTTCGGTCTCTTAAACAATGATAAAGTACCCGAATAGACAGATCACCTTTCAGTCTCACCGTCCACCATACATTCGAAGAATGCACGAGGTAATCTCAGGATAAGAAATATAACTCAGAATAGCAACAATCACTAAACACCTAATACCAACTTCCTCTCAGACAGCTGATACTCAGATTCCTAATGACGAAGACTAAACGACCATCTCTCACTTCTCGTGTATTGAGACAGGATACACACTCAGTTCTAATTAACATTCAACCACAACTCCTATGGCTACTATCTCTAGCAAACCTCACAAACAACCATAAATCCTAAGATCTATGACCTAGATACGCTAATCAAGCTGGAAGATATCCACAATCAACGTACGGAATCAAAATCAAACACCACTCAGATCTAAGCATGCATATACATCACAATTAATATCAAAAGATTCTTTACAAGATCATTAAACCATCGAATAGAATCCAAAACCTGTAAAAATCATAACTTTACGTAGTAATCATCATAAGACCCATGCATTATACAAGTTTTAGCCTAAGATCATACTAAAGTTCAACAAAACAGAAGAATAAGCATAAACCATGGTATCAAAATATCAAATCAAACACAAAAATCGAATCTTGAACACCGAACAAGTTTGACTACAAACCCGGGATCCAAAGATTCAAGCTTTTCTCTTCAATTGACTTCCTAACTCCCAAAATCGCCCTTGCCTCTTCTCTAGACGACAAAACAATCGAACTTATGATATTATGGCATTGTAATTCTAATATAATTCAAATTTAGGGTTTTTCGTGATTTTTCTGTCTCTTGCTTACCGCAAGAACATGGGCTGGGTTCTTCGCATACCGCGAGGATCAAATTAGTCCGGCGCCTCTTTTACTTTCCTCGCGTACCGCGAGGCCTCGAAATTTTAACTTTTTCTCTTTTAATCTTCCGGCTTCATTCTCTTGCTCGATTTCTTCACGATTTAGCTTCCTATTCCACACGAGCTCCTGAAAATATACAGTAGACTCAAATACAGACTTAAATGAATCAAAACGAAGATAAAACAAAGAAAAACGCACGAAAACAATAGGAATAAAGATGTGTGCTTCGCACTACATCAAACATTCCCACACTCAACCTTTTTTTCGTTCTCGAAAAAGCTGCAATGGAATCATATCTGAGATCTAACTTAACAAACACAATCACCAATTAGTAAAACAGACTCACGCGTTAAAAAACAACAATCAGTATTTCTGTCTGATTAAACCCAAGCACCAACTATCTAGACCCCGTAATGTGTTCTAATTCCAATTTATATAGATATCAATCAACCTATGTGACTCACACTCAGAAGCTACCGCTCCACCTAATCCCGTCTCCCGGTCATGTTTAAGTAAGGATTAAACCATATAGATTTACCCTACCACGTTAAACAAAGATTTATTTGTTTAAGAAATTAGATGAAACCATGAATGAATGGATAATGAGCATTAATAAGCAAATGAACTTTCTTCTAGAGGGGTTTCGACCAAGTCACTATCCCGGAAGGTAACACATAGACTAAGTTATATCAATAAAGTATATAAGAATCACTTAGAGGTGTTTTCTCCTAGTGGCCATCCCAGAGGGTAACACATAGGCAAAACTCAGTATTCTAATCAATAGGCTCAATGAATTATGGAATAATGGACGCGGGCACCACCAAACTCAGATTTATTCTCATAAAAATAGAATGGTATGCCAAAAATTTCAAAAACAAATAGATATTAACTAAATGTGGTACCTATCACCCTATGTCGACAGTTTCAGTATTACCGACAACCTAAGATGAGTACCCACACGATTTCATACGTGATTAATCTTAAGTAACACTCACAGGCTATTTAAGCTATTCAAACTGGCTGGGTCTACCAAAACATCACTAATTACACGCGTTTTTAATTATTTAATTCATTTAAACTCATAAGTAGATCCAGTTGTACTATCATTTTTCAAGTATAAGCAGTTATTTCCAAGGACATTTTACAAAAAAATTTTTTTTTTTTTGAATTTTTGAATTTTTAGACAAGATAAACTAGCTAAACTAGACACTCACATCCCCACACTTGAAAGACACATTGTCCTCAATGTGAAGCAAAACACAACTAAAAATAAAAATGCAAAAATAAAAACAGGAATCGACTTAGCTGATAATGTAGCAATGAATTGTACAGCTTCGTTCATCCTTGTGTGCACCGTATAGCATTTCGGTCTCCGTTGCACAGACTAGCGAGTTGCCTTTATAAACTTATATAAGTGATGATCGATCCCACCCGAATGGAGATTGAGTACGGGCGGAATGATAAAACCTGCAAAATAAACCTCACAACAAACCCACAGCATTAAACTAACTCAAATTAAAAATAAAAATGCGACTGGCTCACTAAGACTCAAAGATAGATAGCATGCAGAGAAACGTACTCGATGGGTGACAAACACATAGACATGAATGCCAAAGCAAGGTGGATCATCGGTCACGAACGGTTTTCTAAATTTTCCATGGTAATGGTGGTCGGATTAAAGTGAATGGTGGGTGATGAATGATATGTGATGTGAATGAGGTGGTATAGGATGGAAGGTGATATGATGGCGGTGGTGAACGGGTATGGGAAACCATGGGAAAACAAGGAAGATGGGTGAACCCAACAAGGCCCCGCGTACCGCGAGAAACCCACGCCCTCCCCTCGCTTACCTCGAGGAGATGAAATTTAGGCCGGCTATTTCGTTTGTCCTTCGCGTACCGCGAGAGGCTAAGAAAAATCCTTCGCGTACCTTGAAGATTGGCTGGTGACAGAAAGTTTTGAAGGTTTTTTTACTTAGAAAATTTTTGAACCGTCAAACTTTTTTCACCCAAATTCCATAAAAACCTATTCCAAGCATAAAAAAAATATGTAAAAATACCTGGAACTTCATTCTCGACGATTTTCCTCACCGAATCAAGCGCGAATTCCTGCAAAACATGACACAAACAAAACACAAACACTGAAAAACACAAAAATAGACACGAACTTCAAACCAAGTAATGCATACAAACTCTACATTCCGGGCAGTTGCCCGAGACTCAAACAAACCTAACAGGAGGCTTCTCCTTGATCCTAACCGGTACCGCCTTCATCCTTCGCGGTCTACCGATTCTCCAAATCCCTAACAAACAACTACTCCTACCAAACACTCCAGTATGTCTATCACTTCGATCCTTACACCAAAACTTAAAACTACCATGTCCGAAAACAACCTGGTTCAAGTACCTCAACAGTTTATCTCCCCTAGACGTCCCCACACTTGGGGTTTGCATTCTTCCTAAATCAGATGAATCTAGTAAAGCACGGGTTCTCTTACGGGGTGGCCTAGTCCTAGGGGTTGGCTCGCTCTCTCTCCCCTCAGTACGAACAACATGTAGAGGTTCAGAAATAGGTACTTCTAAAGGTGTGACCTCTAAACTATCAACCACATGTGTCTCACAGATTAATGACCCGACTTGTGCTAATATCTCACTCAATCTGCAATCATCATCGTCAGCACCTAAAATCGGGGACCCTACTAATTTCTTTTCAAATTCAGCAAGCCAATCCGGCGGGTCCTCTATCATTTCTCCTTCATCCCTATCAACAACATCCTCTACTGGATTAAAGTCTCTATGTTCGTCCATGAAGGCATCAATCATGCACACGGAGTGGCTCTGCTCGCCAACATCCTTCACGGACTTAGTAGCATCGAATGTGATCGACTCATCCCCAACACGAAGTGTGAGTTTTTCGTCAAATACTTTGATCATTGCCTTGGTGGTATGGAGGGACGGGTGTCCTAGGATGAGTGGGACTTTATCATCCACTTCCATATTTAGAATGACGAAATCCACGTGGAAGACAAATTTACCTACTTTCATGACATGTGACGGGATCTGCCATGTATTGGTGTTCGGAATAGCAGGGAGTGTGATCGAAGATCTCGCCCCGGTGACCCCGTCACTGGCCATCTGGTGCACTGTACGTCTCACTGGTGGGTCAGTGTCGCCCATGGTAGGAAATGAAATTGGGCTAGTAGAACGTACCTGGTTACTGCAGAATACTTTCAAACGCTCCCGAAAGTCGTGGGTGCGCTCGTGCAGCTCTCGTTCATGCTCTAAAGAAGCAGAATATGGTGGTGAACCCTGCGAACGAGTGTGGTGCATAATCTGACACAAGAATAAAAGAAAACAAATAAAGACTCGATCCTATATTAGACACTCAGGTAGGACACACAAGTAGCAGATAAGACAAAGACACAAAATTAAGACTCAAAAACAAAAAAAAAACCAAAAATCACTAAAATAACTAGTCAAAGCTAATATTGCTATTGCCAAGTGTCCCCGGCAACGGCGCCAAAAACTTGATGTCATCCGGACGGTCTATATAAAAACTAACTAAACCTAACCTAGACTCCTAAGTAATAAATGGAAAACCTATGAACTAGACCGCACTGACAGGAAAGTGTACCTATCGAATGTAGCACAGCTTAATGGTAAACCGGAATATCGAACCCTAGAGACACTATGATAACTATACTAGACTCTGACTCGGACTAAAGATTGATGATTGGGGGGTTGACTACACTAAAGATTAACTAAGAATACAGCAAACTAAGTCGACTCAACTATCGAGATCAAGAACTAAGGTAATATAAGAGGATGAGAAGAATACTACCTAGGTCGGAATCCTACTTGCAAAGAACAACTTCTACCTAGGTCGGAAACAGCTATAGACAACCTAGTGGATCCCTAACCACTCTCAGGGTGTCACCAACTAAGGAACCTAAAGATGTAATAACTCACCAGATAGTGGATTACTTTTCAGTCTCTCCAACAATGATAAATTACCCGAATAGACAGATCACATTTCATTCTCACTGTCCACCATACATTCGAAGAATGCACGGGGTAATCTCAGGATAAGAACTATGAATCAGAATAGCAACAATCACTAGACACCTAATACCAACTTCCTCTAAGACAACTAACACTCGGATTCCTAATGACGAAGACTAAATGACTATCTCTCACTTCTCGGGTATTAAGACAGGATACACAATCAGTTCTAATTAACATTCAACCACAACGCCTATGGCTACTATCTCTAGCAAACAACCACAAATCCTAAGATCTACGACCTAGATACGCTAATCAAGCTAGAAGACATCCACAATCAACGTATGTAATCGAAATCAAACACCATTCAGATCTAAGCATGCATATACATCACAATTAATATCAAAAGATTCTTTACAAGTTCATTAAACAATCGAATAGAATCCAAAACCAGTAAAAATCATAACTTTACGCAGTAATCATCATAAGACCCAGGCAGTATACAAGTTTTAGCCTAGGATCATACTAAAGTTCAACAAAACAGAAGAACAAGCATAAACCATGGTATCAAAGTATCAAATCAAACACAAAATTCGAATCTTGAACACCGAACAAGTTAGACTACAAACCCAGAATCCAAAAATTCAAGCATTTCTCTTCAATTGACTTCCTAACTCCCAAAATCGCCCTTGCCTCTTCTCCAGCGTCAAAACAATCGAACTTCTGATATTATGGCATTGTAATTCTAATATAATTCGAATTTAGGGTTTTTCGCGATTTTTCTGTCTCTCGCTTACCGCGAGAACATGGGCTAGGTTCCTCGCGTACCGCAAGGAACAAATTAGTTGGGTTCCTCTTTTACTTTCCTCGCATACAGCAAGGCTTCTCTCTGACTCTCTCGCGTACCGCGAGGCCTCGAAATTTCAACTTTTCTCTTTTAATCTTCCGGCTTCATTCTCTTGCTCGATTTCTTCATGATTTAGCTTCCTATTCCACACGAGCTCCTCAAAATATACAATAGACTCAAATACAGACTTAAACGAATAAAAAAAGAAGATAAAACTAAGTAAAACGCACGAAAAATGCCCCATGTTTTAAGTGCAGGGAACTTGTAACACCTGCCACAAAAATGTCCAAGAAATGCCAAGGTTAGAACCTATAAGGACTTTTGTATCTAAAGTACCAAAGTCTAGGGTTAAAAATAAAAATTCTGGAAAGTGGTTAGATATCGGACTGAAATCTCTTTTCATATCAGACCGAAGCGAAATAAGGCTCGGACATCGGACCGATATCCATTCTCATAATGGTCTGCAGTTGAATGTTAAGTCGGTTATCGGACTGACATCAATCCATAACGGTCCGATAACCTCCACTCAGCCGTAATTTGTGGTGCTGCCACGTGTCCTATGCCTCAGCCTTGGGTTTTTGACGACCGATATGCACCTCATAACGGTCCGCTAGCCATGATACGAGGTGTGGTCCAATCAGATGTTGGCGTGTAGGGCTGACGTGTGTATAGTCGGATGTCAGACCGACATCCTCTACCATATCGGTCCGACATGGACCCAAATAGCAGCCTATAAGTAGTTGAACGAATTCAAACATTTTCTTCATCCCACATTCGATATTCACACTCAAAACTCGTTCCAGGAGACCTCTAGGGTGTTCCCGACGATCCCGGACCAACTCCCGCTCTTTTTAGCTCTCAGTTTAAGAAGAAACGCTTGTAGAAATGCTGGTACGCTAGAAGAATCAAGTTAAGAGGCTAGATTTATATTCTTAGAGGCTCATTCCTATAAACAAGGTGAATACTTTATCTATTTCAAAACTTGTGTCAAAATATTTACGTTTACGAAAATGGCCAAATAAAGGTTAAGGGAATAATGCTCAACGTTTTTCTACGAACAAAGCATTCAGGCTATAAGTATACGTAAAACTTGCAAGGGATACACGGGTCTCAGGTGAGAGTCCCGGATTCCGGCCGGTGCTTATCTTATAACAAATTCGAAGGCGTAGACCTGTCCGTTGTTATAATGCATGACGTCAGTGTATACAGTGGCGAGTATGATCAGGAGATGAGGGCCTGCTGAATGTGTGGATTGAACACAAAGTTGTGATTATGAAATTAATACTTGTTTGTGCCAAATGATTTTCCTGTCAAGATAATTGTATTCACAGCCGTTCATGCTGACGTTTCATTTTCAAAATGTTTTCAGGCAATGAAAAAAAAGAAAAGGAAAAGGGAATACGGGCAGACATAAGATCTGACCCAGGAATGAATGTTGAAAAAGGATAACTTGCACGTTAGATTCTCAGACCTCGTGCATAGGAAATCCTAAAGGATGAAAAAGGAGATAGGACCAAGGGACTGATCAACCTTGGATAGTACTATTTCTTGTGGCTTGAAAGTTGTCCAAAGGAGACAAGAAATGTATTTGGTTTCAAACTCTGTTTTGTAATAAAATGAAAAGGGTATTTAAATCCATATGTTTATGAAATAAATACGAGACTTTTGTTTTCCAACTGAGTCTTAATATTTACAAAAGCAACCCTCGAGGTTGAGATTTATGATGAAATGATCCATGTGAAAAAGTCTTCCACTGTGTTTTATAAAAACTCTAAAATCAAAGCAGGTTCCAATCGAGCTCGCACACGTCTAGGGGGTGCCTGAGGCGGGGTGTGACGGGTTGGTATCAGAGCCACATATTTTATCAAATTAGATACTTGGATTTAGAATCTAAGCTTCACCCATAAGTTATATGATGCTTTAAAATTAAGATAAGGAAACATGGTAAACATTACTTGGATAAATTCATTATCATATTCATTGACGATATACTTATTTACTCCAAAAGTAAAGAAGATCATACCAGTCACCTAAAAATCTTGCTTGAACTCTTAAGAAATGAGAAGCTATATGCTAAGTTCTCAAAATGTGAATTCTGGCTATCATAAGTTCAATTTCTTGGTCATGTCATTAATATCGACGGCAACCAAAATCCATAGTTTTCTCGGTTTGGCTGGTTACTATCGGAGATTTATCAAAGATTTTTCTTGAATTGCTGTTCCATTAACTTCTCTGACTCGCAAGTCAGTTAAGTATGAATGGGAACCTAAGTAATCTGAAGCTTTTGAAACTCTAAAGCACAAACTAACACAAGCACCCATACTAGCTTTGCCAGATGGAAACGAAGGCTTCTCAGTTTATTGTGATGCTTCACACACCGACTTTTGTTATGTGTTAATACAAGGAAGCAAAGTCATTGCTTATGCTTCTAGACAATTGAAAACTCATGAAAAGAATTATACGACTCATGATTTAGAATTGGGCGCCATAATATTCGCATTGAAATTATGGAGGCACTATCTATATGGAGTCAAATTCACCATATTCACTGATCATAAAAGCCTAAAGTATATATTCACTCAGAAAGAACTGAATATGAGGCAAAGGCAATGGATGGAAGTCATGAATGATTACGATTGCGAAATCTGTAATCATGAAGGCAAAGCTAATGTTGTAGCTGACGCCTTGAGTAGAATAACATGAGAAACCTAAACGAGTTCATGCTTTAAGACTCGAACTTCAAATCGCTCTTATTTCTCGTATTAAGGAATCTCAAAAATTTGCCTTACAAGAACCAAACTCGAGAAAGAAGGTTTGGGAGGCATGATTGAACAACTGGTTAAAGGTGACGATGATATTCTTAGAATGAATAAGAGAATATGGGTTCCTATCTATGGAAATGTACGTAAAGAGATTCTTGAAGAAGGTCATAAATCTAAGTATACGATGCATCCTGGAGGCGATAAAATGTACAAAAACCTAAAAGCCAATTATTGGTGGATAGGAATGAAGAAACAAATCGCTATCTATGTTGCAAAATGCTTAACCTGTTCTCAAGTTAAAGCTGAACATCAAAAGTCGTCTTGCTTGTTACAGCAACTTGAAATTCCTGTCTGGAAATGGGAGATGATAACTACAGATTTCACTACTAAACTTCCCCGAACCAGTCGATGAAATGATACTATCTGGGTTATCATTGATAGACATTTTCTTCCCATGAAAGAAACGTTAAGCATGGATAAATTGGCACAATTATACGTTAATGAAACCGTGTCTTTACACGGTGTGCCACTGTCTATTGTGTCAGATAGAGATAGTAGATTTACTTCTGGGTTCTGGCAAAGCTTTTAAAAAGCCCTGGGTACGAAATTGAATCTTAGCACTGCCTACCATCCTCAAACAGACGGGCAGAGCGAAAGAACTATTCAAACACTAGAAAATATGTTAAGGGCTTGTGTTATTGATCTTGGAGGAAGTTGGGATGACCACTTATTTCTAATGGAATTTTCCTATAACAATAGTTATCATATGAGTATACAGGCCGCTCCTTTTGAAGCCTTATGCAGTCGTAAATGTCGAACTCCGATATGTTGGTCTGAAATAGGAGAAAATCAGTTATCTGGGCTTGAAATAGTCCTGGAAATGACTGTGAAAGTGATTCAGATAAAAGATAGATTGAAAGCGTCTCGTAATCGTCAAAAGAGTTATGCATATAGAAGACGAAAGCCATTAGAATTCAACGTCGGTGATAACATTCTATTGAAAGTTCCCCCTGGAAAGGCATTGTAAGATTTGGAAAGAAAGGAAAATTAAGTCCTAGATTCGTAGGATCATTCAAAATCTTAAAAATAGTTGGGTCTGTGGCCTGTCAACTCAAATTACCAGAATAAATGAATGGAGTACATGATGTATTCCATGTGTCAAATCTGCGCAAGTGTTTGGAAAATGAATCTCTGGTAATACCCCTACACGATGTAGAGGTAGATGAAAAGTTGAAATTTATGGAACAACCTTTGCAAATCGAGAACAGACAGTAAAAGAAACTAAAAAGAAAGAAATTGATGATTGTGAAAGTGAAATGAAACTTCAGACGTGGACCTGAGTATACGTGGGAACTAGAGTCAGAAATGAAAAATAAATATCCTCACTTGTTCGAAAAATCTCAGGGACGAGAATAAAACAAGGTGGGGAGGATGTAACACCTGCCATATCGGCGTGTGTATAGTCAGATGTCGGACCGACATCCTCTACCATATCGGTCCGACATGGACCGTATCACAGCCTATAAATAGTTGAACGAATTCAAACATTTTATTCATCGCACATTCGATATTCACACTCAAAACTCGTTCCAGGAGACCTCTAGGCTGTTCCCGACGATCCCGTACCAACTCCCGCTCTTTTTAGCGCTCGGTTTAAGAAGAAACGCTTGTAGAAGTGCCGGTACGCTAGAAGAATCAAGTTAAGAGGCTAGCTTTATAATCTTAGAGGCTCATTCTTATAAACATGGTGAATACTTTATTTGTTTCAAAACTTGTGTCAAAATATTTACGTTTACGAAAATGGCTAAATAAAGGTTAAGGGAATAATGCTCAACGTTCTTCTACGAACAAAGCATTCAGGTCATAGGCATATGCAAAACATGCAAGGGATACACGGGTCTCGGGTGAGAGTCCCAGATTGTCGCGAGTGCTTATCTTATAACAAATTTGGAGGCATAGACTTGTCCGTTGTTATAAGGCATGACGCCAGTGTATACAGTGGCGTGTATGATCAAGAGATAAGGGCCTGCTGAATGTGTGGATTGAACACAAAGTTGTGATTATAAAATTAATACTTGTTTGTGCCAAATGATTTTCCTGTCAAAATAATTGTATTCATCGGCGTTTGCACTCACGTTTCATTCTCAAAATGTTTTCAGGTAATGAGTAAAGAGGAAAAGGGAATACGGGCAGACATAAGATCTGACCGAGGAGAGAATGTTGAAAAAGGATAACTTGCACGTTGGATTCTCAGGCCTCGTGCATAGGAAATCCTAAAAGATGAAAAAGGAGATTGGACCAAAGGACTGATCAACCTTGGATAGTACTATTTCCTATATCTTGAAACTTGTCCAAAGGAGACAAGAATTGTATTTGGCTTCAAACTCTGTTTTGTAATCAAATGAACAGTGTATTTAAATCCCTATGTTTATGAAATAAATACGAGACTTTTGTTTTCCAATTAAGTCATAATATTTACAAAAGCAAACCTCGAGGTTGAGATTTATGATGAAACGATCAAATGTGAAAAAGTCTTCCACTGTGTTTTATAAAAACTCTGAAATCAAAGCAGGTACCAATCGATTTTGCACACGTCAAGGGGTGCCTGAGGCGGGGTGTGACAGAACTCCCTCTCCACTTTGTCAATTTCATTCTACGGGCAGAACATTTTGATCACTAGCTCCTTTAAACCATCTCATTTCATTAGCTTGATTTCCCTTTTCACCTCGGTTTACTTGAAAGTTACCCACCAGTGTTGGGCTTCCTCTCTGAATGAGTGCACGACGAACTTAACTGATTGATCCCCGATACACTCATAATGTTGATAGTAGCTTCCATTCTGGTTACCCAGTTAAAAATGGAAATGGCATCTGATATGTCCTAAATTATACATGTTTTGCATGCATAATAATCCCCATATTATGGTGCTAATTGATTAATAACATTACTTGATACTTAAAACATTAATATTTCACAATTGTAGGTTATTCGGTGGTCCAAGATAAATAAACCAAAAACCAGCTTAAAACATGAAGAAATCAAGCTTTTGGAGGACCAAACCCGAGCATTGACCCCCAAGAAGTCAAACCAGGTCAACACAAGTCAACCAGCAGCTAAAATACGAGCCTATGGAGCAGGCAGAGGGTTGCATGGCCGTGCAACCCATTGCACGGCCATGCAACCCTCTGCCTCATTGCACGGTCGTGCAATGCCCTTCTGCCCTCCCAAGACTCCGGTACACTGTCCTTTGTACCCTGTTTGATTCTCGAGGAGTTTGCACGCCCGTGCAATCCAATGCACGGCCGTGCATTGCTCATTTTGAGGCCTATAAATAGATGGCTTGAGTTCTTCGTTGAAGCATCACTTACACACCCTAACAACACACCTGAGAAAGCTTATTTCATAGTTAGAGTGTAGTAGTAGTGAGTAGAGGGTCTCTTCCTCATTGTTCCGCAATAGGGGAGCCTACGAAACTCAGCGTTATGCTAGTTAGTATGGCCATTCGTGGCTAGACTTTTTGTATTGCTAGGGTGAAGATAAAGTTTGGTGCATGTTAATGTTTAACATATTAATCCAAGTGATGTGTTTATGTCTTTAACTATTCATCCTTAAAACCACCATTTTGGTGGGCTTTTAT
Organism: Smallanthus sonchifolius; assembly: GCA_023525975.1. Lineage (NCBI taxonomy): Eukaryota > Viridiplantae > Streptophyta > Magnoliopsida > Asterales > Asteraceae > Smallanthus > Smallanthus sonchifolius. The sequence goes on along the minus strand of CM042018.1, from coordinate 24,127,149 downwards.
TATTGTTTAAATCCGTGTTTATATTTGTGAGTGTTCTTGATTTTTAAAGTGTAAAACCTTTTTAATCAAACTTCTCTTGAAGCTTGTACATCTTTATACAAGTAGAGATTGATAAGCCAAGGCTTGGTTAACACTATTAAGATCGTACGTCTTTATACGAACTTATTATGCGACCAAGAATTGGTGAACTCATGTTGGGAACGGTACGTCTTTATACTTGGTCCCATTGTTGCACCGCCTCCCGGTGAGCAAAATATATTCACCTATTTAACTCTAATACAAAGCATTTTACGTTCGATTTCTTAAACCAACCCGGAGATGACCATTCGAAGGGTTGAGGGTAATTGTTATCCTTAACGGGAGACACTACCACTTGTTAAAGCTTTTAATTTTGCAAATCAAATGTCATGAGGACGAGGCTCTAGCGGTGACCCGGGTCACACATTTGTAGTAGTCATATCATTAGATTAGTCAACTTAACATTATCACCCATCAAGCTGATTCGAAACCCAAAGCAATACTATCCGTAACCTGATTATTTCCGATCTATTTACTTTCCTGTTATTTACTATTCTATTCGTTACATTTTTGTTACACACTTACGTTTTTACTTTTCTGCTATTTATTTTATCGTCATTTACTTTTCTGTCATTTACTTTCCTGTTCCACAAGCACACAAAACTCACTCACTAATTAAACCGGCTAAACGTTAACAAAAGTTGAGTATTGGAATTCGATCGTGTCCGTTGGTTCAATACTTGGTTCTTACCTAAACTATATTACGATGCGATAGGTACACTTGCCTATTGTGTGGGTTTTAAGTTAAAGTATTTATCATTTTATAAATTTAAAACCTGATCTCGTGAAACCACCCTAAAAATATATTTATTATATTTTTACATATAAAAACATTACGCATCAGCATCCTTTTTACCATCAAGTAGCAGAGGGTCGCAACCTCGGAATGACTTATAGGAGCAGCCGTGAGCGGGTTTTTCTTCATCCTCCTCACTTTCCTCAGCATTTGCTGCTCTAGCACCGGTGTTTGTAGCGGTTTATTTGTTTGCCGCTCTCATAGCCTTAGTTAAGAGGGCGGGTAGGAGGCTTGCAGAATCTGTAAAACTTCCTGAGCTAGGGCCTCCTTGACCTTTGGCATATAGCTAAATTATTCCTCATGATTCTCAACCAACAGAGTCCTAAAGGTTTCATAGTGGCTGTTAGTTGGGCCAATATGAATGCTCTCTTCATCATTTGGTATTTGATTAAGGTGTGGCCTACCATCATTTGGTATTTGATTAACGTGTCATCATGCTAGGTAACATTTTAGAACGCAATAAGTAAGGTAAGCTATTAATAACACTAGCCATCTGCAATTAACCAATACTCTACTTTTGGGTTCTAAGTATTCCCTTCCATGAGTAACATCAAAGTCTTAACACTTATCTTATCTAGGTTAAAAAAGGGATTCTGCATCCTACATGACTCTGATGCTCCAGGCATTGGATTACCCGTACTAGCATCCTTGACTTGGACCTATCATCAGTTTAAGTTCAGACATTAAGGGTTATCGGAATCACTCAAACTACAGCTCCGATACCAACTTGAAATGCCCCAAACCCACGGGGTCTCAAAGTTAGTCAATTCATAAGCAATATAGTTTTTAAACAAAAAATTTCGTTGAATAAATTATCTTAAAACTTGAAACAAAAAAGACATAAGTAGGTAACGAAATGCAGTTTCCTCAACGGAGCAGTCCTTTGCCTCGAGCCAAGCATCCAGCCATAGCTTCCCCCAAAATGAAACACCCCAAACCGAGTACATCTCATAGTTGGCACAAAACATAATAACATAGTTCTTAAACCATAAATCAGAATCAATTACAACGGAAGACTTTAACTCTTCAAATCATTCATAATGCAAAACATTGGAATATTGTTTGAATATAAACTATCGGGAACAGGAAATGCGAGTCTTCAGCACAGCAACCCAACATCCATGCTTTCCATCTCACACGGTTCTCTACTTTGCTTTCGCTTTACCTTTACTACCTGTCATGCATACTAAAAGTCAGCTAACACTGGTGAGTTCTATCTTTACTTTAAACTGTAAACTTTTGTTAGGTAGCTAGTTTTATAAAAATAAAATAAGCTTTCTTTCAAAAATAACTTTGTCTGTGCCTTTGATTTAAAACTTTACAATGTTACAATTATAACACTGTTCCGTTTATATCTTTCTTTAAAACTTTACTTACGAGGAAACCCGTTAAGGTGCCATCCTTTACTCTTTGCGACTTTACTTTTCACTTGTACAGGACAAGTGACTATAACAAACTTTAACTATCACATTTGGATCAATGTCCGAGGACAAGATCCCTTTTCTCGCTTACATCTCAGGGTAAGACTTTTACTTTGTTGTGGTCACACCTCAGGGTGGGACTTTTGACTTTGCTTGCTCACACCACATGATAAGACTTCTATTTTTCTTGCCTACAGGACTTTTAACTTTGCAACTATAATGCAACTACTTATGCAATTATACTACGTCACATAATATATTGTCATTGAAACACATAACACATATTAACACATAAACATATAATATGGCATCTATCACTGTTATTGTCAAGCTACACCGAAATGCAGCTTCTTTACCATTTTTTACTTTAACTCTTTACTTTCTTTAAAACTCGTTTCAAAGATAGTACTTTACTCTTTAACACTTTCTCTTTCCTTTTTAGAAAAAAATATATAATTCTTATAAAAATGTACTTTAACTTTCAAAACTATCTCTTTAACAGTATCCATACCAACCCAAAACCGTTTAGGAAATAGGGCAATAAGAACTCATCTTACTTTGTCTGTGCCTCTGCTTTAAAACTTTACAACGTTACAATTATAACACTGTTCCGTTTATATCTTTCTTTAAAACTTTACTTATGAGGAAACCCGTTAAGGACAAGTGACTATAACAAACTTTAACTATCACATTTGGATCAATGTCTGAGGACAAGATACATTTTTTCGCTTACACCTCAAGGTGAGACTTTTACTTTGCTGTGCTCACACCTCAGGGTGGGACTTTCTACTTTGCTTGCTCACACCTCGGGGTAAGACTTCTACTTTGCTTCCCTGCAGGACTTTTTACTTTGCAACTGCTTATGCAATTATACTACGTCACATAATATAATGCCATTGAAACACATAACACATTAACACATAGACAAATAACACATATCAACACACAAGCATATAAAATGGCATATTTCCCTGTCATTGTCAAGCTACACCGAAATGCAACTTCTTTACTTTCTTTAAAACTCGTTTCAAAGATACTACTTTACTCTTTAACACTTACAATTCAACTACTTATACAATTATACTACGTCACATAATATAATGCCATTGAAACACATAACACATTAACACATAGACAAATAACACATAAGCATATAAAATGGCATCTGTCACTATCACTGTCAAGCTACACCGAAATGCAACTTCTTTACCATTCTTTACTTTAACTCTTTACTTTCTTTAAAACTCGTTTCAAAGATAGTACTTTACTCTTTAACACTTTCTATTTCCTTTTTATAAAAATATATAATTCTTATAAAAATGTACTTTAACTTTCAAAACTATATCTTTAACAGTATACATGTCAGCCCAAACCCGTTTAAGAAAAAGTGCAATAAGAACTTACCTGACTTCTACGGGGTTTATCTCCCTTAGCAAAGAAACTTCAAGCTATGTGGGATGCTAACAAATCTATCAAGGGTCACGAATGGAACAAGGTTATAACCTATATGTATAATCCGAAAACTTACTGTCCAAAATCTCTTTTGACCGAAATCTTTTTCGGTCGAAATCTATCCCAGTCAAAATTTTTTTCGACCGAAAACTAACTAGTTAAAATGCCTTTTACCCGGTAACTATTTCGTTCGAAAACACTTGTTCGGAAACTTTTTTGTTCGAAATCCTCCATCCGAAAACCTTTTCGTTTGAAACATTCTGTCAGAAAAACCCACCGTCCGAAATACTTTTCCGACAAAGCATAGTTTTCGAACCATTCAACGAGTTTTCGGACAATGCATCTGTTCTTGGCCAAATTCATCGTTGTTTATCCAAGCTTCGATCTTTTTACGTACAAAACCTATGTCTAGCTTCCATGAAGCTAGATATATACTTTCTAGAGCAAATCCAACGTAAAAATCCTATCTTTTTGTTAAACCCACATTGAAACCCTAAAACCCATTTTCCGATCTAGAACTCAAATCTGGAAGCTTTTTGTTACATGTTTCCGCTTGATCTCTTCTTCTCCAACCTCCAGGGATGTTCCAGCAATGATCCAAAGCAACACAAAGATCTCGGGTGTGGATTTCTGAAACTTTCTCTCTCTACTCTCTCTCTACTCTCTCTCTAGCATGAAGTGATAGAAATGGTGAAGTGGGGAAGGTGGAGAAGATGGCTAAGGTTTATCCCTTCCCCCTCCCCATGTGCCCCCCTCAGCCCGGCCTAAGGCCCGCTCCCGCTATTCCTTTATTCCTTCTTTTACTTTATTTTCTCGTAACTCGACTTATGTATTTGTTGTAAACTTCGGGATGTTACAAGTCTACCCTCCTTACAATAGGTTTCGTCCTCGAAACCTGTCATAAGTCAAACAGATGAGGGTACAAGTCCTTCATTTCTGACTCGGTCTCCCAAGTAGCTTCCGACCCTTTACGATGTTTCCATTGTACCTTAACCAACGGAATCAATTTATTTCGTAACTACTTCTATTTTCTTTCGAGTATGGCCACAGGTTCTTCAACATAATTGAGGCTATTATCTACCTCAATGTCGTTAAGTGGCACGTGCGTCGATTCGTTGGCTAGACACTTGCGCAAGTGTGACACGTGGAAAGTAAGTTGGATTCCCCTCAAATCATCAGGCAGTTCTAACCGGTAAGCAACTTCACCAACCCCTGCCAGTATCTTGAATGGTCCAACAAACCTTGGACTTAACTTCCCTCTTTTCCTGAATCGTGTAATCCTCTTCCAGGGAGATACCTTCAACAGTACCTAATACCCGACATTAAATTCGATTGGTCTCCTTCTCTTATCCGCGTAGGACTTTTGACGGTCCTGTGCTGCTTTCATTCTGGCCTTAATCTGGTCAAACTTTTCAGAGGTTGCTATGACTATCTCTAAACTTCCCAGCTCTTTCTGTCCTATCTCACCCCAACAGACCGAGCTTTGGCATTTTCTACCATACAGCATCTCGTAAGGTCGCATACCAATAGTGGTGTGGTAACTATTGTTGTAGGAGAATGCTGTCAGTGGTAGGTGACTTTACCAACTACCACCAAAGTCTATAATGCACGCACGTAGCATATCCTCCAACGCTTGGATAGTCCTCTCTGATTGACCATCCGTCTGTGGGTGATAAGCCGTGCTGATATTCAATCTCGTACCCATTGCCTCATGAAATCTTTTCCAGAACCGCGATGTAAATTATGTGTCCAGGTCAGATACAATCGATAATGGCACGCCATATCGAGACACAATCTCATTGATAAATACTTCTGCTAGCTTCTCAAATGAATACGTTTCACGGATCGGTAAGAAGTGTGCACTCTTTATCAAACGATCCACTAAAACCCAAATCGTATCATGGCCTTTAGTTATGCGGGGAAGCTTTGTAATAAAGTCCATGGTGATACGCTCCCACTTCCATTCAGGTATTTCCATAGGTTGGATCTTCCCGTACGGTTTTTGATGCTCGGCTTTAACTTGTGAGCAAGTTAGACACTTGCTCACGTATTCTGTCACATCATACTTAGGCGGGTCACACCCCCGAAAGGACTTGTAATTGCAACCTCGAGTTGCCATTTCATAATCAGAATTGTCACTGTAAGTGACTTCAGCTCTCTTGCTACTTTCCTCCTTCTTTTCTTTCCTCTCTATACCAAACTCTTTAAGGGCCTTGCCCAGTGCTTTCGGTAGAACGTTCTTCAGGTCCGAAGTAACCTCTACCGCGATAACTTCTTTCACAATTGGTTCCAGATCCAAACCTTCATTATGCCCATCATCATGAACCGACACATGGTTCCCACTGTCATTATGCTCCACATGCACCGATTCAGTCTCGTTGCGGGAGTGTTCACTTTCCTCTAATCATGCTCGATTACCTGGCGGTCGGCCTCGACAACCAGTACGACCACCGGTACTATCTCCTCTCTTTGATCTATCCATTTGTAATTAACTACAAACAAGGAACACCCGTGTCATCATAATAGGTAATAATTTAGAACACCTCGAGTAATGTAAATTACTAATTACAGAGACCGGTATATAATTACTATTTTACTTTACTATTCGGGTTCTGAACATTTCCTGTCAGGAGCAACATGTAAGGCCCCAAACCCGGGAGGCCTCACTTGTTGGATTTACTCATTCACAAACAGTTCTTAAACACGAATATCAAATAACGCAGCGGAATCATTCATTCAACATAACTAAAAACTTGTTCATACATGCGGAAGCGTACATTGTCAAATACATAAACTTAACATAAACAACTCATAACGGGATGCCAGTCTTCATGATCGACCGGGTAACTCTTCTCGCTTGCCAAGCATCACCGTCCATCGTCCATACCTGCCTTAACCTGAATGTGCATACTAAAAAGTCAGCTACGCTGGTGAGTTCTAGCATTTCATAAAAACTTTAACATCAACATTTGCCAAAAACGTATCATTCATTTAGTAAAACCTTTCACAAAAGCATGTAATAATCTAACATCTTTAAAAAGGTTTCGTACCCATATCATCATCATAATCATAAACACCATTAAACGGATCATTCATTAAAACTTTTAACATTCATTTAAGTCATACATTATTATCTAAATCTGTGTTACCCTTCGTTCCGTCATTTAGTATGGTATTGCCCCTAAGGCTTAACTGCACGAAGACCGACAATACCATACATTCCGTCAATTCCCTTATGGTATTTCCCCTAAGGCTTAACTGCACAAAGACCGAAAATACCATACATTCCGTCAATTCCCTTTTGGTATTGCCCCCAAGGCTAACTGCGCGAGGACCGACAATACCCATTCAGTTGCCCTTATGGCTCTCATGTCCATAAACCGACAACTTCCATCGACGGCCATGGCTCACGGCCATGACACCGTCGGATCATAATTTAACCTTACATGGGGTCACGTTAACCCCTGAGTAACCGTCGTTACTCCCTTACCAGTTGTACAACATCATAACCATTGACATGCCACAGAGACACTGCCCCTGTTGTTCTTGTGGCAACTATGGCTCGCTGTCCATAATCTACCACAAGGCTGGGAATCTCATTCCCAGACTTCATTCGTCAATTCCATTTATTCGACAGATTAGATTTGTAATAACTTCTTTAAAACCTTTACCTCTTTCTCTTCTCATTAAACATTTCCTCATTTAGACCGTTCATAAAGCATTCGTAACCCTTTTTGGCAAAAACATTTCAAAACCTTTCCTTTCGTAAACATCGTTTCGTTAAAACATCATTTCATTAAACCTCATTTCGTTAAACATCATTTCGTAAGTATGCACACCAGCCCAAAAACATTAACAAAACATTTAAAAGAGGGCTCTAGAACTCACCTGATAAGCTAGTCTCGGTTGTCCTAAACAAAGGTCCAACGACTTCACGTACGATCTGAATTGATTAGTTAAATACACATCAGACCAATACCGACTCTAACGGTTTAACCATTCTAAACATACTAACTTTACTTAACCAGTTCTGATGTCTGCGCACTTAGAAAGTGCGCAGACTCTACTTCCTGCGCACTTAGCAAGTGCGCAGACTTCCCTTCCTGCGCACTTAGCAAGTGCGCAGGTTCCTCTTCCTGCGCACTTAGCAAGTGCGCACGACCTGTTCTTGGCGAAAACCCTAACTTTCACATTCGGGTCTGATCATGTCAAGATCCCGAACCTGTTGCATTCAAAACGTTCGTTTTCCATTAAGGAACTCAAATCCTTGATTATCTTTCAGTTTCATCCGTTCGAACCTTACCTTTTCACCCAAAACCCGAAAAAATCCAAAAACGAACTAAAACTCAGATTTAGGTCGGATTGTTACCTGAATCGAGTTTCTGATCCGGAGGTTCTTCTCACGAGTTATGGAGTGACACTTTGCTGAAGTCTCGGGTCGATCCGCCAACTTTCTCTCTCTACGGTTTCTCTCTCTAAAAGTTGCAAATGAGTGAAAGAGGGGTGGCATAGGCTATTTATAGCCCGCTGACCCATCCGACCCGACCCGACATGCCTCGTTCGTTTATTCCGTTATTATAACTGTCGTTTTATTTTTGGGATGTTACACAACATTTGCATCCAAGTTCAGAGTCCCTACTTTAAGGCACATACTGTCTACTATCTATGCTAAGGAATGTACAATGTACTATTTATGATAAAGCATTTACTATCTACTATCTGTACTAAGGCATTATTGTCTATGTTCTATGTTAGGACATTGACTACCTTCCTGTAACTACCTTTCCATGGACGGACTGCTCTAACTGACATTCCTTTCCTTCCTTTCCTTTATCCCATTCTCAGTTTAAGTCCAGACTTTATCGCAAATGTTTGAATCTCTCAAACTATGGCTCTGATACCAACTTGAAACGCCCCAAACCGGGTACATCTCATAGTTAGCATAAAACATAATAACATAGTTCTTAAACCATAAATCAGAATCTATTACAACGGAAGACTTTAACTATTCAAATCATTCATAATGCAAAACATTGGAATATTGTTTGTACATAAACTATCGGGAACAGGAAATGTCAGTCTTCAGCACAACAACCCGACGTCCATGCTTTCCAGCCCACATGACTCTTTACTTTGCTTTCACTTTACCTTTACTACCTGTCATGTATACTAAAAGTCAGCTAACGCCGGTGAGTTCAATCTTTACTTTAAACTGTAAACTTTCGTTAGGTAGCTAGTTTTATAAAAATAAAATAATTTCAAAAATAACTTTGTCAGTGCCTTTGGTTTAAAACTTTACAACATTACAATTATAACATTGTTCCATTTATATCTTTCTTTAAAACTTTACTTACGAGTAAACCCGTTAAGGTGCCCTCCTTTACTCTTTGCGACTTTACTTTTCACTTGTACAGGACAAGTGACTATAACAAACTTTAACTTTCACATTTGGATCAATGTACGAGGACAAGATCCATTTTCTCTCTTACACCTCAGGGTAAGACTTTTACTTTACTGTGACAACACATCAGGGTGGGACTTTCTACTTTGCTTGCTCACATAATATAATGTCATTGAAACACATAACACATATCAACACGTAAGCATATAATATGGCATCTGTCACTATCACTATCAAGCTACACTGAAATGAAGCTTCTTTACCATTCTTTACTTTATTTAAAACTCGTTTCAAAGATAGTTGTTTACTCTTTAACAGTTTCTCTTTCCTTTTTATAAAAATATATAATTCTTATAAAAATGTACTTTAACTTTCAAAACTATCTCTTTTATAGTATGCATGCCAACCCAAAATCGTTTAAGAAAAAATGCAATAAGAACTCACCTGACTTCTACGGGGTTTATCTCACTTAGCAAAGAAAATTCAAGCTAGGTGGGATGCTAACAAATCTGTCAAGGGTCACAAATGGAACATGGTTATAACCTATATGTTTCATCCAAAAACTTGCTGTCTGAAATCTCTTTCGACTGAAATCTTTTTCGGTCGAAATCTATCTTGGTTGAAATATTTTTCGACCGAAAACTAACCGGTTAAAATGTCTTTTACCCGGTAACTGTTTCGTTCGAAATCCTCCGTCCGAAAACCTTTTCATTTGAAAAATTATGTACGAAAAACCCACCGTCTGAAATACTTTTCGGAAGAGGCATAGTTTTCGGACCATTCAACGAGTTTTCGGACGATGCATCTGTTCTTGGCCAAATTCATCGATTTTGATCCAAGCTTCGATCTTTTTACGTGCAAAACCTATATCTAGCTTCGATGAAGCTAGATATATACTTTTTAGAGCAAATTCAATGTAAAAATCCCATCTTTTTGTTAAACCACATTGAAACCCTAAAACCCATTTTCAAATCTAGAACTCGAATCTGGAAGCTTTTTGTTACCTGTTTCCGCTTGATCTCTTCTTCTCCAACCTCGAGGGATGTTCCAGCAATGAAAGAAACAAGAAGATCTCGGGTGTGGATTTCTGAAACTTTCTCTCTCTACTCTCTCTCTAGCATGAAGTGATAGAAATGGTGAAGTGAGGAAGGTGGAGAAGATGGCTAAGGTTTAAACCTTCCCCCTCCTCATGCGCCCCCGGCCCTGCTTAAGGCCCACTCTCGCTATTCCTTTATTCCCCTTTTTACTTTATTTTCTCGTAACTCGACTTATGTATTTGTTATGAATTTCGGGATGTTATACAAAACCTACACTTAACCTGATATGCATACTAAAAGTTAGCTACGCTGAGTGAGTTCCAATTTACATAAAACATAAGAATAGAGATTTGTCGTAACATAAAACATTTTTTTAAGAAATTAAACTTACTAGAACATACATCACAAGTCACACATAAATGTCTTAGATTTGCGTTGTCTCATAAGCTTCCATAACATGTAATGACCCTATGGTTCATTGCACATAGACCGAAAAAAACAAAACATAACATAACACTGGTTCATGTTCACCCTGTAGTGATCGTCATCACTTTAATACCAGTTGTACAACCGTTGACTAGCCCCAAAGGCTCATATAAAGGTGTTGCCTAACATAACATAACATAACGCTTGTTTCTGAGGAACCATATAGCATATTTTTGACAATATAGTTACTCTCTAAAACGTTACCCACATATTTTAAGAAACGTTATCATTATATACATTCATAAATGTTCATAGACATTTGTAAACATTTGTACGTTTCATAAGTATAAACCTTTCATTTGTAAATCATTTTAATGAGCATACACATCAACCCAAAACAGGTAAAAACGGGTTTCTTTCTAAAACTCACCTGCTAGTCTGCTAAAAAGATCGATAATAGGGAATATATGCGAAGCATCTAACGGTATGTACGAAGATTCAAAAGCAAACTAGGTTAAAACAGAGAACTTTCGACCGGAACTATGGGCTTTCGGCCGGAGTTATACTTCCGTCGGAAACTGATAACTTCCGGCTGGAACTTTGCCCACATCCGTGAACTTTCAGCTGATTCAAAGCTTCATTTTTCAGCGACGATTTGATCCAAGATTCAATCTTTTTATGTTTAAACCTTTTGTTTAACTTAAACAAACGTTTATAAAGCGAGATCTTATCAAAAGGTGCTAACTTTTAAGTAGAAATCGAGACTTTAATACGAAACTAGGGTTTTGAACATTTTAATAAAAAAACGGAGATCTAGGTGATAATGTTACCTTTAATCTCGTCCAGAACTTGATGCTCTAGCCTTCTTCCTTGTCCAAGCTCGAGAGCGGGTCGATAGCTTGCAAAGACCTCGGTTTCTCTCTCTAGAATCTCTCTCTTTCTCACTGTAAAGCATGCAGTAAGGTGATGGAAATGAGGGAGTGTGAGGGTAGATGTAGGTGGCGGCTAGGGTTGGGGGAATGGGTTTACCACTTTGGCAACCTAGGTCCCTCCATTATTCTTTATCTACAAAGCTCGGGTTTTCGAACTGTTACATAAGATCTTTTACAATGGTTTTAGTGAACCACTTTATTCAATAACATCTTTTACGACGTTTTTAGTGAATCGCTTTATTCAATAACATATTTTACAACGGTTAACATCTTTTACAGCGGTCGTACACCTTTTACAGCGGTTTAAAAAAAACATACTTATTTAATAAGATTTTTACATCGGTTTTAGTGAAGCTCTTTATTTAATATATTTTAGAGTGGTTAACATCTTATACACCGGTTGTACACCTTTTAGAGCGAATTAGAAAAAAAAAAAATAGAGTCTACAAGGTGAGGAGGAGAAGAAGACAGTAGCCATATTTTATTAGAGAAGACAAAAAATAAGAACATCAAGTTTTGGTGGTTGGTGGTCAGATAAGAAGAAAATGAAGACGATTTAGGGTTGGATGGTTTTATTTCTTTTAATAATATATAATAATAAAAATTTAGAAAATAATTAGTTACTTGATTCATATATATGTCATCGTGTGTGTAATATAAGTTTTAAAAGTTTGATAGGTAAAGAAATTGAAAATTAATTACATGCAATAACATTTAAAAAATTAATAAATTTAAAATTTATATTTATTCATAGCGTGCTATATATCATGAACATGAACTATATATAAATATGAGGAGGGGTCAACTATATTTGGACGTTTCTTAAGATATGATCATATATCCGTTCATTAGATTTATGAAAATCAATTAAAGGCTTGTGGGGTAGAATGCCCTCCTCCCTATAAGAGACTCGGAACAAAAAGTTTGACCCAAAAATATTTTCTAAACTCCGATTCACATTATTTGGAATATATACTATCAAAATATAATAATAATAATCAAGGTCAACCAATTTCTTTATTGTCTTTATTTATGCCTTTGAATTATCAACACACTGCTAGCACGCGATTCCTACGCCTGCTTCCAGTTCCATAGCATGTATATATATATGTTATGTCATCAAGTCTGATTCCTAAAATTGAAGACCAATAACCCGGCCGTGGATATAATTAATTAAAAAAGAAATAATATTATTGGTGATGAGCTTCAGCATCAGCATCAGCATCAGTATCAGTATCAGTGACGGACCCGGAATTTTTTTTATAGGTGTCGGAAATATTTCGGTGTTAAGATGTTTATTAAAAGATATTTTCTTTGTCGGGCCGGGTCATTGAAAACTTTTTTTTTGCCAAAAGTCAAGTCACCGAACTTTTTTCGGTGTCTTGAGAAAGAAAGTAAAAAAAAATCATGGGGTTGGCCGACCCCCATCCCCATCATGTGGGTATGCCACTATTCAGCATGCGTTCATGGTAATTTACCCCCCTTAAAATTATATTCTTAACTTTCTGCTTTCACAATAACCAGAACAATTAATATTTACGTTACTACTGTTGTTTTGAGAGAGAAAGTAATTGTGAGGATTTTTTAATTTGATTGGTAACTCAAATAATGCTTACAAAATTGCTTATATACAAGAAAACCTAACATAAAACAAAACTATGGACGAAACTACCCTTAGGGACGAACTTTCGTCCGAAACTATATATCCTGGATGAAACTTTCGTCCCGGGCGACACTTTCGTCCGACACCCCCCTCAAGTTGGAGGTGTATATAACCCAACTTGGAAATCAAATCTCTGTGCGGATAACCAGTAAGACTCTTGGTGAATAGATCCGCAAGTTGATGAGAAGTACGAGTGTGAGAGATCAAAATCAATTCATTTTGAAGCGTCTCACGAACAGATGACAATCGAACTCAATATGCTTGGTGCGTTCATAAAAACGGGATTTTTAGCGATGTGAATAACTTGATATGCATACTAAAATTTAGCTATGCTACGTAAGGAGAATGTCATCCACATAAACCGCCACATGAACGACCGAATCTCCCATTTTCTTTGAAAACAAAGAATAATTATTAGCAGAGCGCATACATCCTTTAGTCTTGAGAGCATCAGATAACTTTCAAACCATTTCCAAGAGGCTTGTTTCAAACCCTAAAGAAACTTCTTGAGTTTTAGAACCATATATGGAGAAGATAAAGGCATGCCAGGAGGAGGAGTCATATAAATGTCTTCATTAAGACCGACATGTAAGAAAGCATTATTGACATCCAACTTATACAAAACCCAATGTCGTTTAGTAGCAATAACAATGAGACTACGAATGGTAGTCATCTTAACGATGAGGGAGAAAGTATCATTGTGATTAATACCAGCCTTTTGAGTATCCCCACGAACAACCAAACAGGATTTACAACGTTCAACCGTACCATCAGCATTATACTTATCTTTGTACACCAATTTACACTTGATGGCCTTTTTACCTTTGGGTAAAGACATAGCTTCCCATGTTTGATTACTTTCTCAGGCTGGAAATTGCTTAGACCTAGCTTATTGCCAAGCAGGGTGGTATGCAGCCTCCTGATAAGAAGAAGGCTCTTTGATAGTATCAAGAGTAAGAATAAGTTGTTGAGAGTCTATGGACAGATCAGCAAGATCGACAAAGGCATAAGCTTGACAAACACTAGGGAGAGTTTGAGAACAAAGAGAATCAAGATAAGCAATGGAAGCAGAATTACAAACATAATCCTGCAAGTAAGAAGGAGAAACAGAAGGTCGAGTAGACCTGCAGAACTTAGGATGAACAGGAGGACCTGAAGGAGGATAAAAAAACGGCTGGAGAAGAAAAAGAAGATGAAGGAGGATCAACAATATAAGGAACAATAGGAACTGACTCATCAAAGAACTCATGAAGAGAAGGAAAAGAAAACAAGGGACCAAAAGAATGCAAAGAAGGGAAAATATCTTCAAGAAAAGTGACATCACGAGCAACAAACACTTTACGAGTATCAAAATTGTAAAGTTTATAGCCTTTCTTGCCAAAAAGGATAACCAACGAACACACAAGCTTGTGCCCGGGGTTGAAACTTGTCATGTCCTTGTGTTGGAGTTGATGCATAACATAAACATCCAAAAGTACGAAGATGAGGAAAAGATTAATCAAATGAGTAGTAGTGAGAACACAATCACCCCAAAAAGTAATAGGTAATTCAGATTGAAACATTAAATCTCTGGCAGTTTCAAGAAGATGTTTGTGTTTTCGCTCAACCACACCATTCTGTTGAGGAACACCAGGACAAGTAGTTTGATGAATAATTTCTTTAGTTCGAAAGTATTCAGTGGGATGACTTCTTAAACCCAACTCATATGCATTATCAGACCGAACACACTTGACTTTGATATTAAATTAAGTCCCAACCATTTCAATAAACCCTTGCAGAATGGTAAAAGCATTGCCTTTAGTAGTCAAAAGACGAGTCCAATTTGTTTGACTATAATCATCAACAATGGCGAGAAAGTACCTATAACCATCATAAGTAGTAGATCGATACGGTCCCCATGTATCAACATGAACAAGATCAAACAATTTGGAGCTAGTTCTAGTGCTAGTGGGAAACGGAACCTTATGTTGTCTAGCTTGAGGACAAATATAACAGTGATGATCCAAAAGATATACTGTGTGCATTAGAAAGAATAATCAGTTGTTTGAGTTTATACAAAGGCAAATGACCAAGTCTAGAATGCCAAAGTTTAACATAAACAACAGAATTATAATGAGAAAAAGAATCACCATAAACAGAGAAAAGTTTATTTTGATGCAAAAGGTAAAGGCCACTGAGTAGATTACCCAGAACCAATGGACTTCTCAGTGAAGGGGCATGCAAGAAACAAGTTGTTTCAAAAATTGAACAAGTCCTTTTGACCACACAAATTTTTATGCAACTTATAAAACTTTTCTGCAACTGATAAAACTTTGCTCCATTGCTTTGTCCATATCTATCAGATAACTCATCCTAGAGCTTATATTCAGTTTCAACATACAAGACACTTTCACTAAATTCACGTGAAAGAGTATTAAGGATCCATGACATGACCATATCATTGCACGTCTTCCATAAGTCAAAATTTGGAGAAGTTATGGGTCTAGATAAAGTGTCATTGACAAAACCAAGCTTGTTTTTGGCAGATAGAGTAATAGACATAGCTCGTTTCCAGTAGCCAAAAGCTGACCCATCAAAAATCTTAGACACCGGTAACAACCTAATATGATCAGACGGATGCAAGAATAAAGGATTAGATTTAGAAGAATCCACAAGCAAAACAGAAATAGTTGTATACCTATTACGAAGACAAAGGAAACGAACGTCCAAACAGAAAAACTTTCGCCTCGAGGAAAAACTTTCAACCGAAAGAAACTTTCGTCCGAAAGAAACAGAAGGTTTTAGAAAAAAAGTTTCGCTCGAAAACTTTGGTCTTAAAGTTTCTCCCAGAAACTTTTGTCCGAATCTTTATGAAACTTTCGTCCAGAAAGAAAGTTTCGCCCAATGCAACGAAACTTTCACTCGGTGCAACATAATTCTCCAAAAACAAGAAAACTCAAATCAAAAGTCACAATTCAATGAGAATTGCGAAGGTGAACCAGAAAAGAACAAATAATAGCGGAAAAAGATCGATTTCAAGGTGAAATCGAGAAGAAACTAGAGCAACGTGAACAAAATTTGAAAAACTCAAGTTTTGATGAATCTTGATCAAAGATGCACTGAATTCGAACGAAATCAACTACAAAACACATCAAAAAATGTAGAAAGATAATGAAAACAAAGATGTTCTGATACCATATTGATTTGAGAGAGAGAAAGTAATTGGGGAGATTTTTGAATTTGATTTATAACTCAAATAATGGTAACAAAATTGCTTATATACAAACCTAACAGAAAATGAAACTATGGACGAAACTACCCTTAGGGACGAAGTTTTGTCCGAAACTATCATGGACGAAACTTTCGTCCTAGATGAAACTTTCTTCCAACAACTACCATCCTCGATCGTTATATAGTTACTTTTTCTGTTGAATGAGTTTGAATCATCCACATTGATCAGTTTTGAAGCCTAGATTAAAGATACAGAGTGTCATTACTTTTTCTGCATTGAACTAGAATGGGTAAATAGGAGTATCCTATCCACAATAAGTCTATGTGGTTAGCAGCTAACATTCATTAATCAAAATAAGAAAGTGTAATAATTGAGTGACCGGTTTATTGAAAAAACTAATTGCATGAATAGTAAACT
Source organism: Smallanthus sonchifolius (assembly GCA_023525975.1). Lineage (NCBI taxonomy): Eukaryota > Viridiplantae > Streptophyta > Magnoliopsida > Asterales > Asteraceae > Smallanthus > Smallanthus sonchifolius. Next base: position 24,110,315 of record CM042018.1, on the reverse strand, counting down.
AAATTAAATGAGTTGTTATGATTATAAGAAAATATAGTCACTTCCGTGTCTGAATTATGATCAAGTTGCAGAATTCAATGTCAATTTAATAAGTATTACTTTTAATATTTGTATTAATATTAATAATATTATATCCTTATTATTGTTATTATTATTAATTTTCAGTTTTTCATATTCGGATGACCAAATGAAAAAATGGAAAGCCCTACTACGAGTCAATGAAATGACAGATTCGATACCTCTTTTCGTAATAATGTAAATAAATACTATCGATATAAAATTATGTTTTCGTTACACGGGGTGACTTTTGTGTAATTAAATTTATTATTTGTTGTAAATAAACATTTTTATATTTTATAATATAGAGATTTTCCACTGTGCGAAAAATTTACTAGTTCGACTATACTTGTAAACATCCATCACTTTCTCCATCTTCAAATGTTACAAATTCAAAACTAAAGCACCTGCTCCATTCTTATCTAAAAGTTCCACAAGAAGGATGGTTCATGTGAGTAAACCCTATCATAATCAACCTCTTCTCCGTAATCACCGTTAACGGCGGCTGAAGGGGCATGAAATAGTCATCAAACCCTGGAAATATCTCAATATCACCATCCATGAGAAACGAGGAGGTGGAATAAGTATTAGAAACTTGCAACTCGTGTGATGATGATGACGAGTTTGCGAACTGAGCAGCGACAGCTTGTATCTGGGAAGGGTGAAGTTCAGTGCCGCCAGGAATATTTGGAGGTTGATGGGGGAAGTTGAAGTTGGCGGTGTTCCCCCTCAGACAAAAGAGGGCAGCATTGAAAGCACGGGCAGCTTTTTCAGGTGAATCGTAGGAGCCTAACCAGATTCTTTCACGGCTGTTGGGCAGCCTGATCTCCGACACCCATTTCCCCCATTTCCTCTTCAGATTTTTCAGGTGAATCGTAGGAGCCTAACCAGATTCTAAAAACCTTTTGGAAAAAATCTCATAATCTCCTAGTTTTTATGAAATACACCTTACAAGATTTGAACTCATAATCTTCACAGAGAGAAAACCTTTTGAAAAAACCCCTCTAACCATCAAGATACAACCTTGATGGGAATGATAATATAGATAAAAGGACTAAATTATATTTTTTCTTTTAACGGCCAACAAAAATATATATCAGAAAGCTAGAACCACATATATGTACATAAAAAAAAGGACTAAATTATGGTAAGAAAAAAATAATAATACCCAATTAATTCAGTAAATAAAATTAATATATCATGCATTAAAACAGTAAGTGTTAGTTACCTTGTTTTAGCACATGCGATCTACAATGTTTAATTAATTCCATAAGAAGTGAATCCACATAATTTATTAATAAAACAACAAATAATTAATGTTGCCGAAAAAATTATTATTATATTAAACTGAAATCATTCATGTATAAAGGCTTACAAAAATCTTTTTGTCTGTTCTTGCAATTGGTCCAAAGTGGAAATTGGATTTGGGAGCATTATAAATTCTAACTTGTAAGGTAGGAATCCATGTTCTTTTTTCTTAGCGCTATATGTAGTCACTCTCACCACATTAAAGCCAATCCTTTTCTAAGGTAATCAATCATGAAAAATGTATTCTCTTAATTTAATAAAATAAAACCTCTTTTCAAACTTATAAGTTAACTTCTAATTTAAAAACAATAAAATTTCATTACATATTAACTAGCTAGAATATGTACACGGTAACACCCAATGCATGCAAAGCCCCCTATCCTGAATGCATATATAGAAACTCTCATTTTGATCTATATAATATTGACCTATGGGACATTAAAATATATTTAAATTCTCATGTTTTCTATCATATTAATTTGAAAGTACTATGTTGATATATAAAACATTTTAAACATATATCTATACTATATTATAGAGGAAGGTTCCAATACAAAGTGGTTTTTGCCTAAAAAGATAGGAAGGAAGGAGAGTGCGCCACGTGTACAATACTGATTCCATGACCGAGGGTATTTGCGTCATTTATTCGCGCACAAAACAATACAGTTATATGATTATAACCTGTGCTGGTTTAACATTTACAACTGTACTGTTATATCATATAAATGTGCTGATAATGGTAACCAACACATATTTCGAGCATTATTATCTTTTTTCTAAAAAAATATCATTTTTTATATAAAAAATATAACAATACTATACTCAAATTAAAGATAAAAAATGCTCGATTTTATGGTGTAATTTAAAAAATAATAATGTATAAAAAAGTTATTTTAGTTTAAAAATAATGGTGGAACTATTATTCAACGCGAAAGGAAAGTTAACATAAGGGCAAAATTTCTATTTTACCCCTCAAGTTATTAATTAACTTACAAATCAATCTTAGCTATTAGATAAGTTTAATCAAAGCCTTACATTGCTTCTTACACTTTTTAGGTAAAATAGACTTTGTAGTTGAACCATCCTCCTATATTATAATACCTATGAGAAGGATAAAAATGTAATTTTATATAATTTTAAAAGTTTAAGTAATTACAACTTTAAAGTGGACATTGAAAAGCCTTTGACTCACTTAACTGGGGATTCGTAAACTCTATTATGGCCCAAATGAATTTTCCTCCCAAATGGACTGCCTCTTTGACTTCTGCACGTGCTTCTATCTTGGTGAACGGGTCTCCTACCCAAGAATTTTCATGCTCTCGTGGATTGAAACCAGGGGATCTACTCTCCCCCTTTCTAATTGCAATGGAGGCCCTGTTAGGAATTATTAAACGGGCATGCTCTATTGGTTTATTCCATGGTATTAAATGTGCTAACGGTCTGTCTTTGTCTCAGTTTTTATTTGTAATGAGTGGTTTTCATTGGGGATTGGATCCAATCTAATACGTTGAATCTTGGAAGGATATTAAGGTTGTTTTATCCGGTATCGGGGCTGAAAATAAACGTGGGTAAAAGTTGTCTCTATGGAATCGGAGTTGACAATCAAGAGTCTCAAAACATGGCTGCCTTATTACATTGCAAAATTGGCTCCTTTCCATTCAAATATCTTGGTTTGCAAGTTGTTGCAAATATGAATCTTTCAAAGAGTTGGAAGCCGATTGTTGATTTGTTTAAAAATCGGTTATTCATTTGGAAAGCAAATCATCGATCTTTTGGTGGCAGAATAAGGTTGATTAAATCAGTTTTAAATACCTTACCTAATTATTTTTCATTGTACAGGGCTCCCATTCATGTTATTGAAAGTTTGGAGAAGATGCGCATCGCTTTTCTTTGGCCTGGAACATCTGATAAAGCTAAGATTAATTGGGTCTCGTCGGAAAAAGGTTATTGCTCCAAAGGACCAAGGTGGACTAGCCCTCGGCTCTCTCCGGTGGCAAATATTGCGATGATTTCTAAATGGTGGTGGCGCTTCAAATAAGAAAAACAAGGGCGTTGGAGAAAGTTCATTTGGGCAATGCATTTTAAATCAATATCTTGGAGTGCCATTTCGACCAAAGTATCAAGCCAGGAACCTTGGAAACAAATTTTCAAAGTCTCTCGTGATCTCATGTAATTCGATATCGACCTTAGCAAAGTTATAAAAGGTGTGTTGGGTAGTAGTACATACATTATGTTTTGGATTGATAGCTGGATCGAAGCCGTCCCATTGGTCACTAGATTTACAATCCGTTTTTCGCTTGAAGCGACGAAAACTACGGCCGTCGCAGATCGCTTAAGGCTCTCTAGTGGCTTGGTTTGTTGGACCCCAAGTTGGAAAAGAGAACCCCTCTTTGTTGACAAAATCCAAGAGATGCACCAACTATCTTTTCTCCTCCATTCCGTGTCCTTGCACCTGGGAATATATCGCTGGTCGTGGTCTTTAGTAGGGGTGTTCAAAAAAATCCGAATCCGAAACCGAAACCGAACCCGAATTATCTGAAAATCCGAATCCGAATTATCCGAAAATTCGGATATCCGAATTTTTGGATTCGGATTCGGATAGTGATTTTCGGATATTTCGGATAGTTCGGATATCCGAAATATTATATTTATATATATTTTTTAATTGTTTTTATTATTTAAAAATAAAAAAATTTGAATTAAAACCCGATATATTATATTTATATATTTTATATGTATATTTTCTAATGTTTTTTAAGGTTTTTAATTGTTTTTGTAATTTAAAAATATTATTTTTATATATTTTTTTATTTTTTTTATATTTTCGGATATCCGTTTCACTATCCGAAAATTTCGGATATCTGAAATTCGGATATCTGAATTTTTGGATATCCGACTTTGAACACCCCTAGTCTTTAGATAGCTCGAGATCCTTCTCGGTAAAAAGTATTAAAAATCAGATTCACCTGAATAACAGGTCAGACATAGCTTATCGGTTTTCATGGAATAACTAGGTCCAAGTGAAGGTTGGATTTTTAGCTTGGCGAGCTTCTTAGGATTGGCTTCGACTGCGAGTGCTCACTTATCCAGACCAGGTGCCATCTCCCTTGTGTCCCTTTTGTGATGAGGTAACTGAATCCATCGAGCACATATTTGTTTCTTGCTCTTTCGCTCAGTCGATTTAGGATCTTATTACTACATGGTGCAAGCTCCTGTTGGTGTTCGCTTTTGGTATTAGAGACCTATTGGAGATAAATAGCTCCCCTCATAGCTCCAAGAGGTGGAACAAAGTTGTTAATAAGATCATGCTACCTTCATTGTGGTGTATTTGTAAATCCCGAAATGATATTATTTTCGATCAAAAGCGGATCTTCTAGCTTTGATCTTTGAAGAAATTAAGGTCCTTGGATTTCTTTAGTTCAAATCTCGTGGTAAGGTATCTAGCTTGTCATGGCATCACTAGTGTAATTTCATACTGTTTGGCTTTTTTTTCCTTTAAACATTGGTGGCTGTAATTAGTAGGGCTAGTTCTTACCAGTTTCCTATTTATATATATTATGTTTTGATGGCCGTTAAAAAAACATACGGTACAATCCTTTAAAACATATTGTTGACTTTTAAATAAACTTTCCCTCGTGATTTTTAAACGTCAATAACTTTTTCATACGTTAATATTTTCTTAAAACATTAGAACATAAAAACGAGCATTTTATTATATTTAATTTGACTATGATATTGCTATAATTTTTTTTAATTTAAAAAGAATTAACATGTTACATGATTAAGTGTGTGTTTCACGCCGCATCGTGCGAGCACCCTCTAGTATTTTTATATGTATTTGACTTACTAAGAAATCTATTGGTGAAGTGACTTCGATTATACTTGGCAAAACTGACATATAATATAGGTTGAAATAAAATTCACAAATTAAATAAGTTTACTTTTTTTATTTTTATATACTTTTATTATTATCATCACTATCATTAATGTTATAATTCAATGCTTGTCTCTCGGTCTCGAAATGTTGTAATAAATTGTCCATTTCTCAGTCCATTAAAAACCACCATCTCTGATAACATCTTAAACTCACCTCCCCTTATTAGTTGAAAACCACCTTTAACCGATCAAAAACCACCTGCCCTCACCTATTGAAGAACACAACCATCAACTTCTACCTATGCATGTAAATCAAATCACTAAAACCAAAACTTGCAATAAATACGACAAATCAAAGTATTGTCACCGATGACAACCGACGAAATTCAAAGGGAAAATCGCACATGGAATAGACTTCATTGACATATCATCACCCATTGGCCTTACAGACGGTCGTTCACCGACAAGACATTCACCGGTAGAGAACCGACAGATTGTAACATCCAAAAAATAAAACGACAGTTAAAATGACGAAATAAACGAACGAGGCATGTCGGGTCGGGCCGGATGGGCCGGCGGGCTGGAAGGGGAACCTCCCCTATAAATAGCTTAGACCTCCATCATTTCTCATCATTTCTCTCATTTGCAAGTTCTAGAGAGAGAAAGTTGGCAGATCGACCCGAGATTTCAGCAAAGTGTTGCTCCATAGCTCGTGAGAAGAACCTCCGGATCAGAAACTCGATTCAGGTAACGATCGGGCCTAAATATGAGTTTTTGTTCGTTTTTTGGTTTTTCGGGTTTTTGGTGAAAAGGTAACGTTTTCACGGATAAAACTGAAAGATAAATATAGATTTGAGTTCCTTAATGGAAAACGAACGTTTTGAATGCAAACAGGTTCGGAATCTTGACGTGATCAGACCTGAATGCGAAAGTTAGGGTTTTGCGAAGAAACAGATCGTGCGTACTTATCAAGTACGCACGGAGCAGGTCCTGCGTACTTATCAAGTACGCAGGAAGAGGGCACTGCGTACTTATCAAGTACGCAGGAAGCAGGGTCTGCGCACTTGCTAAGTGCGCAGGCATCAGGTTGTTTAAGTAAAGTTAGTATATTTAGAATGGTTAAACCGTTAGAGTCAGGATTGGGGTTTGATGTGTATTTAACTATCAAATTCAGATCGGAAGTGACGTTGTTGGGCCTTTGTTTAGGACAACCGAGACTAGCTTATAAGGTGAGTTCTAGAAGTCCCCTTTTAAATGTTTTATATAATGTTTTCGGGCTGGTGTGCATACATATGAAACGATGTTTTTACGAAACGATGTTTATGAAACTATGTTTATAAAATGATGCTTATGAAACTATGTTTACGAAATGAAATGATTTGGAATGAACGATTTATGAAAAGAAAGTTTTATGAATGAAATGTTTACGAACGAAATGTTTATAAAGAAATGGTTTAAACTAAAGGTAAAGGGTTTCGAAAATGAATGAAAAGGTTTTATGAAAAGAAAAGAAAAACGGCAAAGGTTTTAAAGAAGTGATTACAAATCTAATCTGTCGAATGAATGAAATTGACGAATGAAGTCTGGGAATGTAATTCCCAGCCTTGTGGTAGATTATGGACAGCGAGCCATAGTTGCCATAAGAGCAACAGGGGCAGTGTCTTGGTGGCCTGTCAATGGTTTGATGTTGTACAACTGGTAGGGAGTAACGACGGTTACTCAGGGGTTAACGTGACCCTACGTAAGGTTAAATTATGATCCGAAGGTGTTATGGCCGTGAGCCATAGCCGTCGATGGAGGTTGTCGGTCTATGGACATGAGAGCCATAGAGGCAACTGAATGGGTATTGTCGGTCCTCGTGTAGTTAGCCTTGGGGGCAATACAAAAAGGGAATTGACGGAATGTATGGTATTGTCGGTCTTCGTGCAGTTAAGCCTTAGGGGCAATACCATACTAAATGACGGTACGAATGGTAAAGGTTGTGGCAATGACGACGATATGTAACGGTTGCTCACGACATGCAAGGTTCCTTCGGGGACACAGAGACGCTTAAAGAAAGATACAGATTGTAGATAGTAATGTATGACTTAAATGAATGTTAAATGTTTTAAACAAATGATCCGTTCAATGTGTTTATGATGAGGAAAAATGTTTGAAGGTTTTCAATGATGAACGAAAGGCCCTGTTTTCTTATACGTGATGTTAAACCCTAATGAATGTTTTGAATGATGAACCATTTCTTAAATCGAACGAAAACTAGAACTCACCAGCGTAGCTGACTTTTTAGTATGCACATTCAGGTTAAGGCAGGTATGGATGATGGACGGTGATTCTTGGCAAGCAAGAAGAGTTACCCGGTTGATCATGATATGATTAGATTATGATATGTTTATGTAATAGACTATGTTACGCTTCCGTTGTTAAACAATGTAATGGTTAGGTTTTATTGAAGTATTTTCCACTGCGTTATTTGATATTCAAGTTTAAGAACTGTTTGTGAATGAGTAAATCCAACAAGTGAGGCCTCCCGAGTTTGGGGCCTTACAAGTTGGTATCAGAGCAATAGTTTGAGAGATTCGGACACTCCCAGTGTCTGAACTTAAACTGTGAATGGGACCGAAAGCGGATGCCAGTACGGGTAACTCGAGCCACAGCATCAGGTATGAAGGTAGTATATATTTACATGTGTAGTATGCCTTAGAAAGGGTTAGGTAAGGACTTGTGTTTGGATGGAATCGCAAAGGTGGTCAAATAGAAATCGAAAGGTAGTGTAATGGTTAATTGCAGATGGCCAGTGTATATTAACATCTTACAGTACTTATTGAATTTTATTTGTTAACTAGCGTGATGACATTGGATTCTTGTTTTATAGAACAAAATGGCAAGAAGAGGAAACGGAAGGCGTGGTGGGGGCCGTACCGGTGGTCGTAACGGCGGTCGCGGCAGGACCCTGCGCTCCAAGAGTATAGTGAAGAAGGAAGTGTTCACACTGAACCGACGGTTGGTGTGCATGGAACCGAGCAGACACAGGTTGAAGAACAACCTTTCACTTTTGAACCAGAAGTGAGAGCAGCCATAGCTCGAGAGTTCACAGACTTGATGAAATTTTCTTTGCCAGGACTGTTGGCAGAAGCATTAAAGAAGGTTAATGAGACGGGTGGGTCTAACACGGCGGTTGATACCCCGAACACTGAGGCAATCAGCGCACCGCTTAACCGTGGTTGCGACTATAAGTCCTTCAAGGCATGTGACCCGCCAGTCCTGACTGGGAAGAAGGACGCGGTGGCTACTTTTGACTGGATAATCCGTATGGAGGCTGCCATCCGTCTGAGCGAATGTCGAACGGATCAAGTTGTGAAATTTGCTGCTAACTCCTTAAAAGAGGAAGCATCCCATTGGTGGGAGGGGGTACATTAAGCAAAAGGGAGCCAGGTTGTGGATGCGATGATGTGGGCTGACTTGAAAACTTTGGTGATCAAGAATTTCTGCCCAAGGAACGAGACTGAGAAGGTAGAGAGGGAATTTCTGGGTTTGAAAGCCGGGAGCATGACGCACCGGCAGTACACAACTCGATTCATTGAACTGGCACGTCTGGTGCCACACCTTATCATGACTAAGGAAAGAAAGATTTCATGTTACATTCAAGGGCTGCCGGACCAGGTCCGCACCTATGTTAAGGCAAACGCCCCTACGACCTACGACTCGGTAGTAGAACTGAGCGGCATGGTATTCGATGATCTGGCGCAGAATGTCGTTGCCATTGAGGAACCGAAGAAGAGACCGAGCTTCTCGAACAAGCGAACTGGTGGAAGGATGTTTGGGACTCGTGATAAGAGGGCTCGGGTGAATGAGCCGACTGTTTGTAAGAAGTGTGGAAGGGAGCATGCAAGTGAATGTAGACTGGGATCTAACTTGTGTTTTAAGTGTGGCAAGACCGGGCACTACTCCCGTGAATGCCCACAACACTTCAAGTGCTTTAACTGTGGGGATGCCGGTCATCTGAGTAGGGAGTGCCCGAAACCGAGAATGGGTAAAGCCGGGAAAGGGAAAGGCCCGGAAAGGAAAGAAGAGAGGCCCTGAGCAAAGACTCGTGCGTACGCACTTACGCAAGACCAAGCCATGGCAGACCCCGATGTGGCGTCAGGTACGTTCATCCTTGACAACACTTTTGTTTCTGTGTTATTTGATTCGGGTGCCAGTAAGAGTTTCATATCTGCAACTTTTTGTAAACGAGTGAAGTACATTGTGAGTAAGTTAGAAAGGCCCTTTAGTGTATAAACCGCTGAGGGTAGAATTGCGAGAGTGACCGATGTAGTTGACAACTCCACGATAAAAATAGAAGGTCATAGGTTTCCTGTCAGATTGTTTGTTATGGTTTTGGGAGGGTTCGATGTCGTGTTAGGTATGGATTGGCTAACTGCCAATGAAGCGCAAATTATATGCAAACGAAAGATAATCCGACTCAAGGCTCCCGACGGTAGCAAAGTCGAGGTTCTTGGAAATCGTGACGCCCCGATGCCAAACGTCATCTCGATGATTAAGGCAGCAGATTACTTGAGGCGCGGATGCGAGGCTTATCTGGTGTACGTGATCGACAAGTGTAAGGAAGTGAAGGAACTAGACGATGTACCCGTGGTACGCGAGTACCCGTGGTACGCGAGTACCCGGAGGTGTTTCCAGAGGATTTGCCTGGGATACCACCCGACAGAGAGATCGAATTTCGAATCGACTTAGTACCAGATGCCCAGCCCATGGCTAAGGCTCCATATCGACTAGCACCAGTGGAGATGAAAGAGTTAATGGCACAACTAAACGAGTTACTTGAGAAGGGATTTATCCAACCGAGCATCTCGCCGTGGGGTGCTCCGGTGTTGTTTGTGAAGAAGAAAGACGGTTTGATGAGAATGTGTATCGATTATCGCGAGTTGAACAAACGTACGGTGAAGAACAAGTACCCTTTACAAAGGATCAACGACCTGTTCGATCAATTACAGGGCGCAAGTTGGTTCTCAAAAATCGACCTTTGATCCGGGTACCATCAGTTGAAGGTAAGGGAAGAAGGCATACCGAAAACCGCATTTCGCACGCGTTATGGACATTTCGAGTTCTGCGTAATGTCTTTTGGATTGACGAACCCCCCCGCAGCGTTCATGGATTTGATGAATAGAGTTTGTCGACCAATGTTGGATCGATCGGTAATCGTGTTCATCGATGATATCCTCATCTACTCCGAGAATGAGGGTGATCACGCGTGTCACTTGAAGGAAGTATTGGAAGCTCTGAAGAAGGAAAAGTTGTATGCTAAGTTCTCCAAATGCGCGTTCTGACTTAGGGAAGTCCAATTCCTAGGTTACGTCATTAACCCGAACGGCATTATGGACGGTAAGGGAATGGAATATTCCTAAGACGCCAACTGAAATCCGTAGTTTCTTGGGATTGGCAGGCTACTATCGGAGATTTATCCAGGATTTCTCGAAAATAGCTTCGCCGTTGACAAAGTTGACTCGGAAAGAGGTTAAGTATGAATGGGGTTCGACCCAAGATTAGGCGTTTAAGGAATTGAAGAAGAGGTTAACCCAAGCTCCAGTCTTGGCCCTTCCCGAGGGCAATGAAGACTTAGTGGTATACTCTGACGCTTCGGATCAGGGATTGGGATGCGTGTTAATGCAACGCGGGAGAGTGATCGCGTATGCGTCACGGCAGTTGAAGATTCACGAAGCTAATTATCCGACTCACGATTTGGAACTTGCTGCTATCATATTCGCATTAAAAATCTGGAGGCACTACCTGTACGGGGTGAAGTTTACTATTTACTCCGACCACAAAAGCTTGAAGTACTTCTTCAAACAAAGAGAGCTTAATATGAGGCAGAGACGATGGTTGGAACTCCTGAAGGATTATGACTGTGAGATCATGTACCACCCTGGAAAGGCAAACGTGGTGGCTGATGCTCTAAGCCGAAAGGATGTGCCTGCTCCTATTAGAGTGAAAGCTTGCCAGTTAGTGGTAACATCAGATGTGATGAGAGAAATCGAAAAGGCTCAAGATGAGGCACTTAAAGAAGAAAACATAAAGAAGGAAAGAATGGTTGGCCAACAGGACAAGTTGGAATATAACACCCTTGGTGTTAGGACACGTTTTGGACGGGTATGGATACCTATGGGTGGCGAGCTTAGAACCAAAATCTTGGATGAGGCTCATAAGTCTCGGTACTCTATCCATCCTGGTACCAATAAAATGTACCAAGATCTGATGAAGGAATACTGGTGGCCTGGGATGAAACATCAGGTGACAAAGTATGTAAGCAAGTGCTTGACTTGCACACAAGTAAAGGCCGAACACCAGAAACCGTATGGAAAGATTCAACCACTTGATATACCAGAATGGAAGTGGGAACACATTACCATGGACTTCATAACCAAGCTACCTCGCACAGCTAAAGGTCATGACACCATTTGGGTAATTGTGGACTGTTTAACGAAGAGTGCTCATTTCCTACCTATTCGTGAGACGTTCTCGTCGGAAAGGTTAGCGAAGTATTTATTAACGAAGTAGTAGCACGGCATGGGATGCCATTGACGATCGTATCTGACCGGGACACACGATTCACATCGAGGTTCTGGAAAAAATTTCACGAGGCGATGGGCACGAGGCTTAATATCAGCACGGCATACCACCCACAAACGGATAGTCAGTCCGAAAGGACCATTCAGACCTTGGAGGATATGCTTGTGCTTGTATTATTGATTTTGGCGGTAGTTGGGACAGTCATCTGCCGTTAGCCGAATTCTCCTACAATAATAGTCATCACACGACTATAGGCATGCCGCCTTACGAAATGTTGTATGGGAGGAGATGCAGGACCCCGATTTGTTGGGGTGAGATTGGACAAAAGGAATTAGGGAGTCTTGAAGTAGTAAGAGAAACGTCAGAAAGGTTTGATCAAATCAAAGCACGAATGAAGGCCGCACAAGATCGTCAGAAATCCTATGCGGATAAACGACGAAGGCCTATTGAGTTTGATGTTGGGGACAGAGTAATGTTGAAAGCGTCACCCTAGAAGGGAATAATACGATTCAGGAGGAGAGGAAAGTTAAGTCCGAGGTTCGTCGGACCATTCAGGATAATGGCACAGGTTGGTGAGGTCGCTTATCGGTTAGAGTTGCCTGATGAGTTGAGAGGGATTCATCCCACCTTCCATGTATCACACTTGCGAAAGTGTTTGGCGGATGAATCAGCTCACGTACCACTTATTGACATCGAGGCCTTTGTTTAGGACAACTGAGACTAGCTTATAAGGTGAGTTCTAGAAGTCCCCTTTTAAATGTTTTATATAATGTTTTCGGGCTGGTGTGCATACATATGAAACGATGTTTTTACGAAACGATGTTTATGAAACTATGTTTATAAAATGATGCTTATGAAACTATGTTTACGAAATGAAATGATTTGGAATGAACGATTTATGAAAAGAAAGTTTTATGAATGAAATGTTTACGAACGAAATGTTTATAAAGAAATGGTTTAAACTAAAGGTAAAGGGTTTCGAAAATGAATGAAAAGGTTTTATGAAAAGAAAAGAAAAAGGGCAAAGGTTTTAAAGAAGTGATTACAAATCTAATCTGTCGAATGAATGGAATTGACGAATGAAGTCTGGGAATGTAATTCCCAGCCTTGTGGTAGATTATGGACAGCGAGCCATAGTTGCCATAAGAGCAACAGGGGCAGTGTCTTGGTGGCCTGTCAATGGTTTGATGTTGTACAACTGGTAGGGAGTAACGACGGTTACTAAGGGGTTAAGGTGACCCTACGTAAGGTTAAATTATGATCCGACGGTGTTATGGCCGTGAGCCATAGCCGTCGATGGAGGTTGTCGGTCTATGGACATGAGAGCCATAGAGGCAACTGAATGGGTATTGTCGGTCCTCGTGCAGTTAGCCTTAGGGGTAATACAAAAAGGGAATTGACGGAATGTATGGTATTGTCGGTCTTCGTGCAGTTAAGCCTTAGGGGCAATACCATACTAAATGACGGTACGAATGGTAAAGGTTGTGGCAATGACGGCGATACGTAACGGTTGCCCACGACATGCAAGGTTCCTTCGGGGACACAGAGACGCTTAAAGAAAGATACAGATTGTAGATAGTAATGTATGACTTAAATGAATGTTAAATGTTTTAAACAAATGATCCGTTCAATGTGTTTATGATGAGGAAAAATGTTTGAAGGTTTTCAATGATGAACGAAAGGCCCTGTTTTCTTATATGTGATGTTAAACCCTAATGGATGTTTTAATTGATGAACCATTTCTTAAATCGAACGAAAACTAGAACTCACCAGCGTAGCTGACTTTTTAGTATGCACATTCAGGTTAAGGCAGGTATGGATGATGGACGGTGATGCTTGGCAAGCGAGAAGAGTTACCCGGTTGATCATGAAGATTGGCATCCCGTTATGATTAGATTATGATATGTTTATGTAATAGACTATGTTACGCTTCCGTTGTTAAACAATGTAATGGTTATGATTTATTGAAGTATTTTCCGCTGCGTTATTTGATATTCAAGTTTAAGAACTGTTTGTGAATGAATAAATCCAACAAGTGAGGCCTCCCGGGTTTGGGGCCTTACACAGATATTACCAACGGATCGTCGATGGCAATATCAATGACAGCTCAACAACGAAGTTACCATCGGCGGATCAGTAATGGTTTAATAGTTAGTAATAGTTATTCTTAATAAAAGAGATTTACAATTTCATGTAAATTGAAATAACATGTTTCAAATAAATAAAATATCCTATAAATCTCCACCTACCTTGAAGTTCTTGCTGAGTGAGTTAATCTTTAAGAATCAGGTGAGTTCAAGAATCCCTATTTTACTGTTTTAGTGTGGTGTGCATACTCAAGAATTAGACGTTTATAATAAATGTTTTTATTACTTAAACGTTCGCAAAGAAAGATAACGGTTGTTAAACCTAATGCTTTATAAGAAATAAAGATAAGAAAGATAACGGTTGTTTAATCGAACGTTTTGTAAGAAAGAAAGAAAGAAGAATGGTTTATTTAACTATATGTTTTATAAACAAAGAAAGAAAGAAGAATGGTTTATTTAACTATATGTTTTATAAACAAAGAAAGAAAGAAGAATGATTTATTTAACAATATGTTTATAAACAAGAGAAAAAAATAAAGAGAAAGTCAAATACATTGTTTAATATGTAAGAGTATGCTTATTCAAAGAAAGTCTTGAGTTAGTAGTATAGCCTTGATGGCTAGTGCTACCCGAAGCCTATGGTTACGTCATGGGCTGAGACCATGACGTTACCATATGAAAAATCGGGGCAGTGCTCGGCATGACACTTTAACAAGGATGTTGTACAACTGGTTAAGAGGAGTAACGACGGTTACTCGGGTGGTGACGATCATCCAAAGGAAGGTAATGGGAGAAATCAACGGCGTTATGAAATGGTTGATTCCCAAAAGATAGATGCGTGTTGGGTAATGACGTCAATACGTAACGGTCGACCCCACGTAATAATAGGTTGTGGGAATGACGGCGATGCGAAACGGTTGTCTATAACAGAATTGGTTCCTTCGGGGACACAATGATGCTTATAGACAGATACAGATTGTAGACACTAATGTATGACTTAAAGAAAAGAGCATAAAGTAAATATGTATGTACGTAATAGAAGAAAGAAATACTTTATGGTATTATGAGTATAAAATGATAAGCATGCTTAAAGAACGTTTTGCTAATGAAAACCTATGATATAAAGTTAAAGAAAAAGAAACACTGGAACTCACCAGCGTTAGCTGACTATTTTAGTATACACATCAAGTAATAAAGGAAAAGAGAAAGAATGAAGCCGCGAGGGCTTAGGAAAAGATGTATGGATGGCTGCTGTTGATGAAGACTGACATCCCAGTTGCTAGTATTATGAATGTTGAACAATGTTTAGTTAAAAGTCTTGTAGGTACCTGATATGCCCTAAATTATACATGTTTTGCATGCATAATAATCCACATATTATTCTACTAATCAAACAAACGCCTTGCAAATGATACTTAATGCATTAATATTTCACAATTGCAGGTTATTCGGTGCTCCAAGATAAGCAAAGCAAAAACCAGCTTAAAACATGAAGAAATCAAGCTTTTGGAGACCAAACCCGGGCATTGACCCCCAAGAAGTCTAACCAGGTCAACACAAGTCAACCAGCAGCTAAAAGACGAGCATGGATAGCAAACAGAGGGAAGCACGACCGTGCATCCCTTTGCACGGTCGTGCAAATGCTGTCTAGCCTCCCAGACTCCAGTACACTGTCCTTTGTTTCCCGAGGTGTTTGCACGTCCGTGCAATCGAATGCACGGCCGTGCATTGCTCATTTTGAGGCCTATAAATAGATGGCTTGAGTTCTTCATTGAATCATCCCTTACACACCCCAAGAACACACCATAGAAAGCTTATTTCGTAGTTAGAGTGTAGTAATAGTGAGTAGAGGGGCTCTTCCTCCTTGTTCCGCAATAGGGGAGCCTACGAAACTCAGCGTTATGCTAGTTAGTATGGCCATTCGTGGCTAGACTCTTTGTATTGCTAGGGTGAAGATGAAGTTTGGAGCATGTTAATGTTTAACATATTAATTCAAGTGATGTGTTTATGTCTTTAACTATTTGTCCTCAAAACCACCATTTTGGTGGGCTTTTATTATTTTCTAAATCCGTCTTTATATTTGTGAGTGTTCTTGATTTTTAAAGTGTAAAACCTTTTTAATCAAACGTCTCTTGAAGCTTGTACGTCTTTATACAAGCAGAGATTGATAAGCTTGGTCAACACTAGTAGGGTCGTACGTCTTTATACGAACTTATTATACGACCAAGAATTGGTGAACTCATGTGGGAAATAGTACATCTTTATACTTGTTCCCATTGTTACACTGCCTCCCGGTGAGTAAAATATAATCACCTATTTACCTCTAATACAAAGCATTTTACGTTCGATATCTTAAACCAACTCGGAGATGACCATTCGAATGGTTGAGGGTAATTGCTGTCCTTAACGGGAGGCACTACCACTTGTTAAAACTTTTAAATTTGTAAATCAAATGTCATGAGGACGGGCTCTAGCGGTGACCCGGGTCACACGTTTGTAGTAGTCATGTCACTGGATTAGTCAACTTAACATTATCATGTATCAAGCGGATTCGAAGCCTAAAGCAATACTATTCGTAACCTGATCATTTCTGACATATTTACTTTCCTGTTATTTACTATTTTGTTCGTTACATTTCTGTTACACACTTCACGCACGTTTTTACTTTTCTGTTATTTACTTTACCGTCATTTACTTTTCTGTCATTTACTTTTCTGCTTCATAAGTACACAAAACCCACTTACTAATTAAACCAGCTAAACGATAACAAAATTTGAGTATTGGAACTCGACCGTGTCCATTGGTTCGATACTTGGTTCTTACCTAAACTATATTACGCGGCGATAGGTACACTTGCCTATTGTGTGTGTTTTAAGTTAAAGTAATTATTGATGTGTTGAAACTATATATATATATTTTAATAAAGATTTTTTACACAATTGGTTTTAAAAAGGGTTTTCACCAAAGACTAATCACACACACATCGGGCAAGTGTACCCGTCGGAGAGTAATATAGTAAAGGTAAGAACCGGATATCAATCCGTTGTCACGGTGGAATGCGATAATAAACCGGGACTAAAATTCAATCAAGTATGGGTAAAAGACGTTTTGAAGGGTTTGTTTTAATTAACTAACATGCAATTATATAAACTAAACTAAGATCACAAGTAAAACAATTAAGGAGAAAATATCACTTCGGTGTCGAATCCATCTAGAATACATTCAATACACTCATAGAAACATGGCAAATACACGAAACATAAATTGACTAAATTCTCGTCAAAGATATCTAATCAAATGACCATTCGGAAAGCTAGCATGAATTATACAAACCAACCACCTAAAATCATACAATGAAGCTCACGTGTTTAACAATCATGTCAATGTTTATAAAGATTGAACTAGCTTCCGATTAAGGTATACTAATCCAACAACTAGTTGGAAAGATAATATGAACAACACACTACCCACCTCAAGTTGATTAAATTAGACAACAATATGCATTTCTTCAACATACAATATTCATACAAAGGTTATATAAATTAGGAGAATGTGTCAACAATTCCTAGATAAGCATAAGACTAAGCATGAAACATCATAACAAATACTTTGTCTTTCCAAACATAAGCATAAGGATACACATGCAAATATAATGACTCACAAACAAGACTTCATTCACCATTCCTAGTCAAATGCCATAAACTAGTATAATTACATACACCAATCCATGAATATAAGCATAAACCACAAGTTTTCCAACATAATATGGCATACACAAATACAAGTCTTGTAAACAACTCAAAATACTTGAATACATAATTTCATCAAAGAATAATCATACGATTGTCATAACATTAACACAATAATTGCCAATAATCCATGAATGTTGTCAAATGTATCTAAACTTCATCTAAACCAAAGTGAAAAAGAGTTTTAGCTCATCATGAGCACCAAAATTACAAATAAGCAGGGAAAAATAGTGTGAAACATGATATGAAAACAAGAATCAAACCACTCCTCCAAGCCTAGATGTTGTTGTTGATGTATGGTGATCCTCTTGATGTTGTATCCTCTCCAAGAATCTTGAAATATGGCTGGAACAAGAGAAATACGAGCTGGAACAGTAGACTTTCTCCCTTGGTTGCTTCACGTCTGAATGAGAGTTTAAGTTCTGTTTAAATAGAAAAGGGGAGGCACGACCGTGCAAAGAGAGAGGGCACGACCGTGCCAAGTGCAAAGGCGCGGTCGCGTCTAGGTCTTTGCCGCGACCGTGTGACAGAGGGTTGACCGATCCGGAGCTTCCATTGGGTCTCTTGCTTCGAGGTGTCAGACTCACGGGTGTTCCCGCGACCGTGTGGAGGCAGGGCACGGTTGTGCCTTGCCTTTTGGCTTGGCACGGTCGTGCCATGACCGGGGCACGACCGTGCTTAGGGTTTGCAAGTTAGGCACGACCGTGCCAATTAGGGACACGACCGTGCCTTCATCACAGAAACCCTAAAAACTTCACTTTTTATCCTGGAATCTTCTTGTTTGTTCATAAGCTTCACAAAAACCTACAAAACAGGAAATGAAGCAAATAAGTGCCTAAACGTTGAATATAACCAAGAATTGATCGTTAAATGAGCGAAGTTTTGTGCCAAAAAGATGTGTAAATACTAACACATCAAAAACCCCACACTTGAACATTGCTTGTCCTCAAGCAATAAATCAAAATAAAACAAAACTTCCAATGACACTATGGATCAATTCGGAAAACCGTAAGCATTAATAATTTATAAAGGTTTGACAAGAAATGCAAAATTAACTAAATGAAACCCAATGAACCCAATGAAGTGACAACCGGATGGGCAAATGAATATGCCTAGGAAATCATTAGCATGCAACTTTATGCTTCTCACAATGTTCACACACACTCGGGAATATATATGATCATACAAGTAATGGTGTATGTAAAGAACACTCAAATGCCAAGACAATTAACATGCATAAATCATAAGCTTGCTAAAAGATCAAATCTCTATCAACTAACATGAAACAAAGCACAAATCAAGAGGGCTTTAAACGGGTTGTAACTTGGCAATGGTTAAGGGTAAGGAAATGGAATTTAAAAGTGGCTAAATGGCTAAAAACCCGGCGGTTATGCTAATTCAAAAACTAAAACACTTCTAATATGAAAAATAAACTAACTAATACTTTCGTATATAGGTAAGAGCTAACAACCGAATTCTTTCCATCTTTGCTCACAAAATTGCTCTAATCGACTATATTTCACCAATTTTTTTTTTTTTTTTTTACTATTTCTTTTCTTTTGAAGGGAACTAAGTAAATATGCATCTTTCCTTAGCTAAAAACTTCTTGAGAATTTAAATATTACAACAAAATAAAAGCTACAAAATTAACATTAGCCGACCGGATTTCTAACACGGGTGAAAAATAGAATAAATAAATGAAAAGGCTAATGAAGGCTTAATGACGGTGTAATGTGGGTAATAAAAGAAGAACATGGGATAGGCTCAACATGGTTAACTAGTGGATGTGTTCGGGTAGGGGAAAACAAAGATAAAAGGCTAACATAGTGGTTTATCCTAATGCCTCAATCATTTTTATGCAATATTTATGTTCATGATTTCGAAGTGTATACTAAAAGCAAGTTCTAACAAGCATGAAACATCCGGCACACTCAAATCCGCAAAAACGAGAGCAAATAATGTCTAAAGCTATCAAGGGTCAAAAATAAACTCACGGAAACGGAAGGGAATGGGTGTAAGCAAAAGGTTACACGCACTTCATTCGTTTAGCACACTAAAACTCATGGTTATCACAAAAAATTGGGTTTGACTCAATGGAATTTCTATCTCAATTGCTTTCGAAAAATCAAACCTCTATTATTTACTAAAAATTGTGAATGCTAAACGGTTAACTTTTAATTTAGTTCCAATAAAAAATATGAAAGAATATTTTGTAAAAAATGAATCGATAAAATGCTAAGAGGACAAACAACGCGCGAATACATTCCCACCCTACACTTAGAATTGTACATTGCTCTCAATGTACAACAAAAAATAATGTAAAGCAAAGAATAAACACCCAACCCCACACTTAGAAACATACATTGCCCACAATGTATACAAAAACATGCAAAGCAAAATGGAGTGTGAAGGGATAACTGAGACTTCCCTCGTGTCGATCATGGCATACGCAAAAATCCAACCCACAACAATGACGTTCCACGTAGTTCCATGTAGTTCCACAATTCCAAGATCTAATCAAGACTAACATCAAACACAGATCAGTAACATCAAGCCAAAATATAAACACAAATATATACAATAGTACATGGAAACAAAAGTACAAGAAAACAAAAGTACAAGGAAACAAAAGTACAACATAAACGCCGTAGCGCGATACAAGAGTTTGTACAATACAACAAAAGTACAACTCACAAAAGGTGATACCAAAACAGTGGAGGGCACTACTCCTCCATCTCAAAATCCTCAAGAGCAAGGCCGGCACCCTCTGCTCCATCTCTTCCGGGTGGTGGTGACTGATGATGCGGTGGTGGTGATGGCTGATGCTGCGGTGATGGTGGTGGCTGATGCTAATCGGGCTGCTGCCCTGGCTGCATTAAGAACGGGAGGGGAACCACGTATGGTGCCCCGCCAGCAGCAGCAGCGGCGCACTGGACCTCATACTGCCAGGCCCAGTAGCGCATGAATAAATCATGGGAGACGGTCACCGGAGGTGGTGGTGGAGGCGGAGGAGGTGGAGGAGGAGGCGGAACAACTGGATCCTCGACATGATGCTCGTGGTGCTCCTGGTCCTGCTGAGCTGCGTGTGCCTGATGGGCGGCGGTAATAGCCTCGGCCTCGGCCTGGACAACATCTGGATCGGGGCCCGGACGGTCTGGATCCCATACCCGTCCCCATCTGTCAACCAATCTAATCCCTCCTGCGCCTCGACGAGCTACGTGCATGTTTCTGAGTGTCTGCACGGTCATCACGACGGTCTCGGCCACAGGGGTCAGGTCCCCTATCAAATCGTCGGTCAGCAGCTGAAAGTGCCTCGCCAACTTGGTCACAAAGTGACCTCCACAGATGGCGCTGGTAACATCGCGCCCCGAGCTGTTCACCAAGTACCCCGCGATAGAGTGCGCAAGATTGCAAGTGCGCGGGCATACAAGGCAAAACAGATAGAATAACTCCCTCAAATTCACTACCGTCTCTCCCTGCCCTCGCCCAGATATGGAATAAACAATGCAGCGATGAAGAACACGGTGTAGCGGATCCCGAAGGCTCGAAGCCTTGGTCAAACTCGGATCGTAAATCCCAAAACCAAACTCATGCCAGAACTGGTCCTTATCCTCCTCTGTCGGGAACTCGGTGATACCCTCAGTGAATATCTCAGTCTGGAGCTCCTGTCTCGTGTACAATCCTAACAATCTCCGAAACCGGGCAACCAACATCACTCGCCACTCCCCACCTAACCTAAACCTAATCGTCTCGGGCTGTTCTAGGTCTAAGCAAGGATAATCGAACTCATATGTGGAGAAAAACTCCATCACAAGCTCTATATACTGGATAGCATGGAACCTAAACAAACGGCGCCAGGGGGCGGTGACAAGATCGTCCCATCGGTCCCTCTGACCAATGGCATCTATGGCGGCCGGCTCCAAACGACGAGCGGCTAAAATCCGGCCTCGGCGGGGCCACAGAACATCCAGACGAGCCTCGTACTCGTGCTCGTTGAGATCGAACTCCAAGTATGGGTGATCCCTGTTGCCTGCCATCTGCACGACAACAAAATTAAAATCACAACAGTTATGAAGACGCTAAACTGAAGTTATGAAGTTTCTGACCTAATTATGAAGGGGCACGGTCGCGCCTGGGAAGGGGCACAACCGCGCCAAGGCCAAAATCTGAGCCCACGGTCGCGCTGCGGCCGACCACGGGCACAATATCTCGACAGACACGGTCTCGCCAGGTGCGAGGCACGACCGCGCTAATGCCAAATTCAAGAGGCACGACCGCGCTCGACAGAGGCACAGCCGCGCCTGACCAAATCAAGCTTTCCTGGGATTTTAAAAGCCGAGCACGACCGCGCCTGGTCATGAGCGCGACCGTGCTCAACCCATTTTAGGGTTTTCCAGTTTCAAATTTCATCAATTAGACACATTTTATGAAGGGGCTTTCATACATAACCAACCCAGGAAGCAAGTAGGACCTAGTTCTATGTATTTAAAGCCTTAAACATCTATAAATCGACAAAATCAAAACAAAAAGGAAGAAAACTAGGTTTTTAATTACGAAAATAGAGAGAATAGGGGGCTCGGGGCATACCTTAGATCGAAGAAATGAAGGAGTAGACCGGAAATGGTGACGGGAGGAAAATCGCCGAGTGGGAGGGGTTTCGCTCTGCTGGGGATGGGTGTTTATTTTTTTTTGTTTTTGAAGAGACTGCCGTTTGAAAACTAATTTAAACCGGCCCCCAATTACTAAGGCACGACCGCGCCAAATGCTTAGGCACGACCGCGCCTAGGGTTATAGGCACGATCGCGCCTGTAGGAAGGCACGACCGTGTCTCTTGCCCAGCAGATAGAAAACCCTGATTTTTTATTGCAGCTTGTACTAAACCCGACTGCGATTCTTCCAAACTAAAATTTCTAAAAATTCAGAAGACATACCTGTGATATTCCAATCAACCACTCAAGTCTCCTTGATCCAAACACGTTCCGAACACCTAAACTAAAAAATAAACGGTAAAATCCTAAAAAAAAAATAAATAAATAAATAAAAATAGGAAAATAAACATAGAAACAAAATCTAAGAAGTGTTACCAAAGATGATACCGAAACAGGCTAAGTTTATTAACGAGTCGTTAGCTAGACTCAAGCCCCCGAATTCATTTGTCCTTGGGGTGGAGGTCAACTACCTCCAATGCCGTGTCAACTGGTCCGTCAATGTATGGTTTAAGACGATGACCGTTGACCTTGAAGATCCTCCCATCTTCGTGCTCAATCTCGACGGTCCCATAAGGAAACACCTCCCTAATCGTGTAGGGACCCGTCCATCAGGATTTCAACTTCCCGGGAAACAATCGCAACCTAGAGTTGTAAAGCAACACACGACCACCCACTCGGAATTCCTTCTTGTCCTTCAAGCGTCGGTCATGTAAACTCTTAGTGCGCTCCTTGTAGATCGTGGAGTTTGCATAGGCTTGATTCCTCAACTCATCAAGCTCATGAATCTGAGTGAACCGGTTCTCTCCCGCGCTCACCAAGTCAAGATTCACCGCCTTCAACGCCCAATAAGCCTTGTGCTCTAACCCCACCGGAAGATGACACGCCTTCCCATAGATCAACTTAAATGGTGTGGTACCAATAGGCGTCTTATACGCAGTCTGGAAGGCCCAAAGTGCATCATCTAACCTATCTGACCAATCCTTACGGTTCTGACCAACCGTCTTCTCTAGAATCCGCTTTATGCCCCGGTTTGTGACCTCTACCTGTCCACTGGTCTGTGGATGGTAGGCTGTGGAGAATCTATGGTTCACACCATATCGTGATAGAGCCTTCTCTAACTGGGTGTTGCAGAAGTGGGTCCCACGGTCACTGATAAGGGCTTTGGGGGCACCAAAGCGAGAGAACAACTTCTTCAGAAATTGAACAACCACCCTAGCATCATTAGTAGGCAAGGCTTGAGCCTCGGCCCACTTAGAAACATAGTCAACAGCGACTAGGATATACCGGTTGCCACGAGAAGCTGGGAAAGGTCCCATAAAGTCAATACCCCAGACATCAAAAATCTCACAAATCTGGATGCTGTTCTGGGGCATCTCATTCCTCGACGAAATGTTGCTCGCCCTCTGGCAAGCATCACAAGCTCGGATCATCTCATGAGCGTCCCGGAAGATGGTAGGCCAGAAGAAACCGGCGTCAAAGACCTTCTTCGCGGTCAAGGTAGCTCCATGGTGTCCACCTGTCGGGCCCTCGTGGCAGTGTCTAAGCACCTGACGTGCCTCGTCTCCAAACACACACCTGCGCATGATCTGATCAGCCCCGACTCGAAACAAATAGGGATCCTCCCAAAGATAGTGCTTCACATCCGCAAAGAACTTTCGCTTCTGCTGATGCGTTAAGCCCTTAATCACAATCCCACTAGCAAGAAAGTTTGCAAAATCAGCAAACCATGGACACTCCTCATCCTGTGTCTGTATGTGCATGAGAAACTCGTGGGGAAAATTGTCATTTATGGATGACCCCACCAGTTCAGATGAAGCTGAGCACTCAAGACGGGATAAGTGGTCCGCTGCGACATTCTCCGCGCCCTTCTTATCACGGATCTCAATGTCGAACTCCTGAAGCAGCAAAACCCACCGGATCAGTCGGGGTTTGGCATCCTGTTTGCTGAACAGGTGCCGAAGAGCTGCATGGTCAGTGAATACAATGGTCTTTGATAGGACGAGATAAGACCGGAATTTATCGAAAGCGAAGACAACGGCTAGGAGCTCTTTCTCCGTTGTGGTGTAGTGCTCCTGTGCGTCATTGAGCGTCTTGCTCGCATAATAAATCGGGTGGAACTGCTTCTCTCTCCTCTGTCCTAAGACCGCCCAAACAGCGAAGTCGCTCACGTCACACATAATCTCAAATGGCAACTTCCAATCAGGAGCTACCATGATAGGGGCATTCACCAACTTCTCCTTTAACAAATTGAATGCACTAAGGCATTCATCAGAGAATACGAACTGGGCTTCCTTCTCAAGGAGCTGGGTCATCGGTCGGGCAATCTAAGAAAAATCTTTAATAAAGCGTTTGTAAAAGCCCGCGTGACCAAGGAAGCTACGAATAGATTTCACGGAAGTCGGCGGGGGCAGCTTAGATATGGTATCAATCTGTAAGGCCCCAAACCCGGGAGGCCTCACTTATTGGATTTACTCATTCACAAGCAGTTCTTAAACATGAATATCAGATAACGCAGCGGAAATTTTCATTTAAACATAACTTAATCATTATTCATACATGCGGAAGCGTAAACATAATTACATCATAACTAAACATAACGGGATGCCAGTCTTCAAAAGCAGTCGGGTAACTCTTCATCTCTAGCCAAGCATCACCGTCCATCCTCAGAACCTGCCTTAACCTGAATGTGTACACTTAAAAACGTCAGCTACGCTGGTGAGTTCTAGTTTTCGTTCGTTTTAAGAAAATGGTTCATCATTCAAACATTCAATAGGGTTTAACATTCATATAAGAAAACAGGGCCTTTCATTCGTAAACCTTCGCATATTTAAACACAATCATTTGTTTAAAACATTAACATTCATTTAAGTCATACATTATTATCTAAATCTGTATCGTTACGCGTCTCTATGTCCCCGTAGGAACCTTTAATGTTGTGGGCAACCGTTACGTATCGCCGTCATTGCCACAACCATACACTACGTGGGGTCAACCGTTACGTATCGCCGTCATTGCCCAACACGCATCTTTCCTTTGGAAATCAACCGTTACGTATCGCCGTCATTGATTTCCCATTACCTCGTTCACTTAGGATGATCGTCATCACCCGAGTAACCGTCGTTACTCCCTTTACCAGTTGTACAACATCAAAACCATTGACATGCCACAGAGACATTGCCCATGTTGTTCTTGTGGTAACTATGGCTCGCTATCCATAATCTACCACAAGGCTGGGAATCACATTCCCAGACTTCATTCGTCAATTCCATTCATTCGACAGATTATATTTGTAATGACTTCTTTAAAACCTTTGCCCCTTTTTGTTTTCTTTTCATAAAACCTTTCCTTCACTTTCAAAACCCTTTACTTTTTCATTAAACCATTTCTTTATAACATTCGTTCGTAAACATTCCGTTCATAAACTTTCTTTCCATAAACCCTTCGTTCCAAATCATTTCCTTTCGTAAACGTAGTTTCATAAACATCATTTTATAAAACAACATTTCATACGTGTACACACCAGCCCGAAAACATTATATAAAAACATTTAAAAGAGGGCTTCTAGAACTCACCTTATAAGCTAGTCTCGGTTGTCCTAAACGAAGGTCCAACGACTTCACGTACGATCTGAATTGAGTAGTTACATACACATCAGACCATTACCGACTCTAACGGTTTAACCCTTCTAAACATACTAACTTTACTTCATCAGTTCTGATGTCTGCGCACTTAGCAAGTGCGCAGACTCTGCTGCCTGCGCACTTAGCAAGTGCGCAGACCCTGCCTCCTGCGCACTTAGCAAGTGCGCAGGTCCCTCCTCCTGCGCACTTAGCAAGTGCGCAGGACCTGCTCCGTGCGCACTTAGCAAGTGCGCACGACCTGTTCTTCGCGAAAAACCCTAACTTTCGCATTCGGTCTGATCATGTCAAGATCCCGAACCCCTTTGCATTCAAAACGTTCGTTTTCCCTTAGGGATCTCAAATCTATGATTATTTATCAGATTCATCCGTTCAAACCTTGTCTTTTCACCCAAAACCCGAAAAACCCAAAAACGAACTAAAAACTCAGATTTAGGTCGGATCGTTACCTGAATCGAGCTTCTGATCCGGAGGTTCTTCTCACGAGTGCAAGAGACACGAGCGGGTGCAATCTTGTGCGATTCCGATACTTTCTCTCTCTACGGTTTTCTCTCTCTAGAATTGCAAATGAGAGAAACATGTGGTGACCTTGGCTATTTATAGGGGAGACCTCCCCAAGCCCGGTTCGCGACTGACCCGGCCCGACTTCGGCCCGCTTGAACTCGTTAACTTTATTTCTCGACATTTTGGGATGTTACACAATCTTAGCTCTATCATCCTCAATCCCCGCGCGTGAAACCTTGTGCCCAAGCACAATGCCCTCCTTCACCATGAAGTGGCATTTCTCCCAGTTCAACACTAGATTGGCCTCTTTGCACCTGGCCAACATCCTCTCCAGATTCCCGAGGCAATGATCAAAGGAACTCCCAAACACAGAAAAGTCATCCATGAAAACCTCCATGGAGTCCTCAATCATATCATGGAAAATGGCCACCATGCAACGCTGGAAAGTGGCCGGAGCATTACACAATCCAAAGGGCATCCGCCGATAAGCAAATGTGCCATAGGGACATGTGAATGTCGTCTTCTCCTGGTCCTCAGGAGCGATCGGGATCTGGAAGTAGCCAGAGAAGCCATCCAGGAAACAATAGAACATCTTCCCCGCTAATCTCTCCAACATCTGATCAATGAACGGGAGGGGGAAGTGATCCTTCTGAGTAGCATCATTGAGTTTGCGGTAATCTATGCACACTCTCCAACCTGTGACTGTACGAGTAGGAATCGGCTCATTCCTCTCGTTGGTGATAACAGTCATGCCTCCCTTCTTAGGGACAACCTGAACCGGGCTAACCCAAAGCGAATCGGAGATGGGATAAATCAAACCTGCATCAAGTAACTTGATCACCTCCTTCTTCACTACCTCCTGCATATTCGGGTTCAACCTCCTCTGGTGCTGCACAGCGGGTCTGTAGTCATCCTCCATAAGGATCTTATGGGTACAGAAAGAGGGATTAATTCCCTTAATGTCCATAATCCTCCATGCAATAGCCTGCTTGTGCTGCTTCAGCACCTCCAATAGCCTCTCCTTCTCATCACTCGTCAAATCAGAGGCGATAATGACAGGTAATCGAGACTCACCATCTAAAAAGGCATACTCCAAATGGCTCGGGAGCTCCTTAAGCTCAACAGGTGGTGGGTCCTCAACAGAAGGCCGCTCAATCGGCTCAGAATCTCTAGCAACCATTGCGAAAACCGTTGAACACTGGGGAAACTCATAGCTCTCCTGGCTAAACAACTGCTCATCAAACTGATCCTCACCAATTGGATCAATCGTCTCCCCCCCCCCTACAATCTGGGTGTCCAGGGACTCCTCCTCAGCTGTGTCCTGGAGATGATCACTCACACAAGAATAAATAGTCTCAACAAAGTAAAGTGAATCATCCTGATTCTGGGTGTGTTGCATGGATCTCCCAACATCAAAGGTCACCTCCTCTTCATCCACCCTCAATGTAAACCTCCCTGAATACACATCAATCAGGGCCTTAGCGGTGGCCAGGAACGGTCGACCTAGAATAATAGGGACATTCTTGTCCTCATTCATGTCCAGAATCACAAAGTCTACAGGAAACACAAAACGGTTAACCTTAACCAACATATTCTCCACTATCCCTCGCGGATACTTGATCGAACGATCGGCCAGCTGGATACTCATGCGTGTTGGTGCAGGTTCTCCCAACTCAAGCTTAGCAAAGACCGCATATGGCATGAGGTTAATGCTAGCACCAAGGTCAGCTAAGGCGTTGCTAACCGACAAGCTACCTATCAAACAGGGGATGGTAAAACTCCCCGGATCTCGTCTCTTCTCCGGTAGCTTGTTCTGAATCACCGCCGAACACTCCTCATTCAATGTCACCTGAGACAACTCCTCCAATTTCCTCTTATTCGTGAGGATATCCTTCAAAAATCTCGCATACTTAGGCATCTGAGCTAGAGCCTCCACAAATGGCAAGTTGATATGCAACTGCTTAAACAACCCTAGAAACTTACCATACTGCTCCTCCATCTTCTGTTTCTTCAATCTGCCTGGGTATGGAACGGCGGGAGTGTAATCTCTCACAGGCTCGCGAGGGCGTGATGTGCTCGCCGGTTTACCCCTCGGCGGTGTCTCATCCGGAATCTCAATCACAACCTCCTCCTCGGATGACTCGTGCACAGGGACCTGCGGATCCGGTCCTGTGCCTCTACCGCTCCTTGTAGTAATGGCCTTCACATGAGCCTTAGGATTGGGCTCAGTGTTGCTAGGCAGGCCACCTGGCGGTCTCTCAGAAAGAAGCTTCGCGATCTGCCCGACCTGGTTCTCTATGGTCTGGATCGAAGCTTTCTGATTCCTCAACTCAGTCTCATGCGTGTGAAAACGCTCCTCCATGTACCGGTTCTGCTTCTCTGCCAACTGATTCTGACTCTCTGAGTTGGCAAGTAGCCGTACAACCATGTCCTCCAAACTGGATTTACCCTCAGGTGCGGGTGGCGGACCGCTGCTAGAACCTTGGCCTTGAAACTGGCCCTGCTGAGGTCGAAACTGGGAACTCTGTCCCTGAGACTGGTGGGACTGATGCTGGAATGGGGGACGCTGAGTGAATCCGGGTGGTTGCTGGCTATTGTTGCCAGACTTCCAACTGAAATTCGGGTGATTCCTCCACCCCGGATTATATGTGTTGCTGTAGGGATTATTCTGTGGACGATTCTGGTTGGACATGAAATCAACCTGCTCGTGGCCCCCCTGATCTCCTACCTGACAAGCACTCGTGGGATGCGCCCCACCACATAACTCACACAAAGACTGGGTCTTGTGGACGTGCATCTGATCAATCTTGGTGGAAAGTGCTTCCACCTGGGCAGCTAAAGAGGTAATTCCATCCACTTGATGGACACCCTGCCTTTGATTCCTCGCTCGGGAAGTATGCTGAGTGTAGCTCTTCGATGCCACCTTCTCTAGCAAGTCATACGCCTCCTGGGGTGTCTTCGTCCCAATGTCTCCACCCGCGTATGCGTCAATCAGCTGCTTCCCTGTCATCTCTAGACCATTGTAGAAGGTCTCACACTGCTGCCACTTCAACAATCCATGGTGGGGAACCTTCCTCATCAGTTCCTTGAATCTCTCCCACGCCTCATAGATCGTCTCCCCGTCGTCCTGCTGGAAAGAAAGAATCCTAGCCCTCAACTTTGATGTTTTCTTCGGAGGGAAGTACTTCTCTAAGAATTTAGCAGCCATCTGGTCCCAAGTATTAATGGACCTAGGGGGAAGTGACAGTAACCAAGCCTTGGCTCGATCCCGTAAGGAAAACGGGAACAACAGGAGCCGAATAGCATCATCGGTCGCGTCACGAATTTTGAAAGTGGCGCAAATCTCTAAGAAACCGGCCAAATGAGTATTATGATCCTCGTGATCCTTGCCATCGAACTGACACATGTTCTGCACCATCTGTATAATGCTGGATTTGATCTCGAACTGATGTGCCCCAACCGTCGGCCTATTGATGCCCGACTCCAAACCCTCAAGTGTCGGTTTGCCAAAATCCGAAAGCGTCCGACCTGCATCCTCGTCCGCCATCTCCTCTACCTCGTCAACAACAACCTCGTTAACAACAACCTCGTCAAACTCGAGTAACCGGGCCACAAATCGGGAACGGGCTCGCAATCTCCGATGAAGATCACGCTCCGGCTCGAAAGACGGCTCAGGAACCTCCTCGACAGGGGTTGAGAACATACACGATCTGCACGACAAGTTAGATTTAAATACTCGAACCTAGGACAAAGAAAACACAAGTTAGACTTAAACAAAAAAAAAATAAATAAATAAAATAAAATAAAATAAAAAATAAATGAAAAATAAAAGGAAAATTAAGATGAAATAAGAACTTTACTAAATATATATATATATATATAAACAATTAAAAATAAAAATAAAACAAGTAAAATACAAAATATCTATACACAAAAATTGCAAAATAACAAACAAGAAAACACGATATGCACAAATATATATACTAAATGACTAAAAATTAATTCCAATCGTTCTCGCAAAACCGTATCCCCGGCAACGGCGCCAAAAACTTGATGTGTTGAAACTATATATATATTTTAATAAAGGTTTTTTACACAATTGGTTTTAAAAAGGGTTTTCACCAAAGACTAATCACACACACATCGGGCAAGTGTACCCGTCGGATAGTAATATAGTAAAGGTAAGAACCGGATATCAATCCGTGGACACAGTGGAATGCGATAATAAACCGGGACTAAAATTCAATCAAGTATGGGTAAAAGACGTTTTGAAGGGTTTGTTTTAATTAACTAACATGCAATTATATAAACTAAACTAAGATCACAAGTCAAACAATTAAGGAGAAAATATCACTTCAGTGTCGAATCCATCTAGAATACATTCAATACACTCATAGAAACATGGCAAATACACGAAACATAAATTGACTAAATTCTCGTCAAAGATATCTAATCAAATGATCATTCGGAAAGCTAGCATGAATTATACAAACCAACCACCTAAAATCATACAATGAAGCTCACGTGTTTAACAATCATGTCAATGTTTATAAAGATTGAACTAGCTTCCGATTAAGGTATACTAATCCAACAACTAGTTGGAAAGATAATATGAACAACACACTACCCACCTCAAGTTGATTAAATTAGACAACAATATGCATTTCTTCAACATACAATATTCATACAAAGGTTATATAAATTAGGAGAATGTGTCAACAATTCCTAGATAAACATAAGACTAAGCATGAAACATCATAACAAATACTTTGTCTTTCCAAACATAAGCATAAGGATACACATTCAAATATAATGACTCACAAACAAGACTTCATTCACCATTCCTAGTCAAATGCCATAAACTAGTATAATTACATACACCAATCCATGAATATAAGCATAAACCACAAGTTTTCCAACATAATATGGCATACACAATCACAAGTCTTGTAAACAACTCAAAATACTTGAATACATAATTTCATCAAAGAATAATCATACGATTGTCATAACATTAACACAATAATTGCCAATAATCCATTAATGTTGTCAAATGTATCTAAACTTCATCTAAACCAAAGTGAATAAGAGTTTTAGCTCATCATGAGCACCAAAATTACAAATAAGCAGGGAAAAATAGTGTGAAACATGATATGAAAACAAGAATCAAACCACTCCTCCAAGCCTAGATGTTGTTGTTGATGTATGGTGATCCTCTTGATGTTGTATCCTCTCCAAGAATCTTGAAATATGGCTAGAACAAGAGAAATACGAGCTGGAACAGTAGACTTTCTCCCCTGGTTGCTTCACGTCTGAATGAGAGTTTAAGTTCTGTTTAAATAGAAAAGGGGAGGCACGACCGTGCCAAGAGAGAGGGCACGACCGTGCCAAGTGCAAAGGCGCGGTCGCGTCTAGGTCTTTGCTGCGACCGTGTGACAGAGGGTTGACCGATCCGGAGCTTCCATTGGGTCTCTTGCTTCGAGGTGTCAGACTCACGGGTGTTCCCGCGACCGTGTGGAGGCAGGGCACGGTTGTGCCTTGCCTTTTGGCTTGGCGCGGTCGTGCCATGTACGGGGCGCGACCTTGCTTAGGGTTTGCAAATTAGGCACGACCGTGCCAATTAGGGACACGACCGTGCCTTCATCACAGAAACCCTAAAAACTTCACTTTTTATCCTGGAATCTTCTTGTTTGTTCACAAGCTTCACAAAAACCAACAACACAGGAAATGAAGCAAATAAGTGCCTAAACGTTGAATATAACCAAGAATTGATCGTTAAATTAGCGAAGTTTTGTGCCAAAAAGATGTGTAAATACTAACACATCAATTATCATTTTATAAATTTAAAACCTAATCTCGTGAAACCATCCTAAAAATATATTTATTATGTTTTTATATATTAAAAATACAACGCATCAATTTTTTGGCGCCGTTGCCGGGGACACGGTGATTTCAAGAAAAATTCAAGTTAACGGATTAACCTATCAATTTTCATCTACTCTTCTGTTACGTTTGTTGCAGGTAGTGTATAATTCATAGCTCCACTACTGGTTTATATCAACCTTTAGAAGAGCCTGAAAGATTCTTTCACCGCCGAATACGAGAAAACCGTACTAGAAGAATGGCCGTTGAAAACCGCACTATTTTCGATTTCACAAGATCGTCACTAGAGGCTTTGGGGTCTAGTATCACAAGGCCAACGATTGACGCTAACAACTTTGAGATTAAATCTCACGTTATCCACATGATCCAGTCATCATGCACTTTCCATGGATTACCCGATGAAGATCCACATGCCCACATTGCAAATTTCCTTGAAATTTGTGATACTTTAAAACTGAACGGGGTGTCGAATGATGCAATTCGCCTCCGAATGTTTCCCTTTTCCTTAAGGGGACGAGCTAAGGCATGGCTAAACTCTCTTCCTACCGGGTCAATCACTACGTGGGATGACCTAGCCCAGAAATTCCTGTCAAAATACTTCCCGCCAAAAAAAACTGCCAAACTGAGAAATGATATTACCACTTTCACCCTGGAAGATGGTGAATCACTATATGAGGCATGTGAACGTTTTAAGGACATTTTAAGGAAATGTCCACATCATGGGTTAGAAGTTTGGTTACAAGTATCATCATTCTACAATGGGTTGCATAATCAAGCTCGTCAGATACTAGACGCTACTGCAGGTGGTATTTTTGGAAACAAGAGGCCACAAGAAGCTTATAACCTAATTGAGGAAATAGCTATAAACAACTATCAATGGTACAATCCAAGAAACACCAGGGGAGCCAGGCAAGGAGTTCATTCTGTCGATACTGTCACATCACTTTATGCTCAAGTAGACGCCCTCACCACTCGACTCAATCAACTTAGTAAAGGCAAGACTGTCGCTGAGGCTACTGAATAAGTAAAGAGTATCACCACTAATACCAAGCAGGTTGACATTATCAGAACAAATCGCCTACAAAACAACCCATATAGCAACACCTACAATCCTGGATAGGGGAACCATCCAAACTTCAGCCGGAAGGATAACAACAATCAGGGATAATCTGGCTTCGGACAACAACAACAGCAGTTTCAACAAAGACCACCTCAAAACTATTAGCCTCATCAAAAATTTCAAGGAACTAGCAAACCAAGCAACGGGTTAAGCTTGGAGGACGCGGTAACTAAGTTAATCTCTACAACTGAAAGTCAAGCCCTTCTAGCGGATTCCCGTCACAAACATGAGGAAAAGTTTAGTCTTCACGAAGTTGAATTTAGAACACAAAAAGCAACTCTTCAGTCTATTGAGACGCAATTAGGACAAATTGCAAAACTTATATCCGAAAGACAACCAGGATGTCTCCCGAGTAATACCGAAACCAATCCGAAAGAAATGTAAGTGCTATCACTCTAAGAAATAACAAGGTTTATCCAGAGCCACCAATGCCAGAAGAAGAAGTTCAATCAACAAGTAGAGAGATATTCATCGGAGTAACTACCCAAGAACCACAATCAAAGATAACTCCACCTCCTGCTCAATTGGATACTCCTCCAAAAGTTTCGACAAAGAGAACGTTCCATTCTCACATACCCTACCCAGGAAGGTTAGTAAAGCAGAAAAATGACGAACAATATGAGAAATTCATCGAACTATTAAGCTAGATCCATGTCAATCTTCCTTTCCTAGATATCATACAACAAATTCCAAAGTATGGACGATTCTTGAAAGATTTCCTTACAAACAAAAGAAACATGGAAGAATAAGTAAAAAGGACTAATCATTGTGTCGCTCTCATTGAAAGATGCCTTCCAAAGAAACTTTCAGATCCTGGAAAGTTTTCTCTACCTTGTTCCATCGGACCATTGCCGATAACCTTTGCGCTCGCTGACCTAGGAGCAAGTGTGAATGTAATGCCTTATGTCATGTTTAAAAGGTTAAATATTGGGAATCCATGACCGGTCAATGCAACTATCGAACTCGCAGATGGATCAGTCAAATCACCCATAGGAGTTATTGATAACTTACTAGTAAAAGTCGGCAAGTTTGTCTTCCCTGTCGACTTCATGGTTTTAGAAATGGGACCCGACTATTCAGTGCCCTTGATTTTAGGTCGCTCATTTTTAGCTACCGCCAGAGCCGTCATTAACATGAACGAAGGAATCTTAACACTTCGTGTTAGAAAACAATCAGTAACCTACAACATAGGAGGAAATGAATGCTTGTCAAATGATCCCTTTGAAATTGCCCAATTCATCGATACTAATCTGGACTACCAGCTAAAGAATTTAACAAAGGAAAGAAACTGAATCTTGGCAAGGACTTTGAGAACACTGACTGGATCGATGAGTACTTTGACAAGCTACCAAAACTGAAGGACTTGAATGAAAGAACAGGAGATACTGTGGAAGTCGATGGCTCCCAATCAAAGAAAGAATGATGAAACACGTACGGGTCTTGCCAGCGACCCTTAAATAAACGTGTCGCTTCCGGGAGGCAACCCGCTGATCATGAATAAATTGAGAAGTTGGTGCATACGAAAAAAAGCATGGATCTCAGGTTTGGTTTTTCCAAATTTAAAGTTTCTTTTACTTCAGCCCCAGGTATGCCTTCTCGATACTAGGACCTTAGTAGCTTAACTATCATCTTTTATTTTCCTTGTCTGCTTTTATGTTTTCCTTTATGTGTCAGGTAGAATAGCATCACCAGATAGTCTCTCTACTTCTTTAAGGAATCACACTCCATCTCTACAACCTGAGGAATCGAAAATCACATCAAATTTCTTTGAAATTCGATGAAGTCTTTGAAGCAACGTGTTAACAAGCAACTGATAGGCACAACCTGACAACAACAATAAGCTTTGGAATTGGTTTACACCGAATTTACCGGGGGAGTACTAGTTTCTTTTCCCTTAAAACTTCATGCATTTAAATTCCTTCATAGCATTTCATTACATGCATTTGTACATTGAGGGCAATGCACAGTTTTAAGTGTGGGGTAGGGAATTAGATATTCAGGACTACTTGTAACCTCAAAGTAGTAAAATTTCAACTTGTGATTTTCTACCCATTAGACTAAAACGTTACACAAAACCTACCTTTTGTAAAACAAGAAATATTTTCAAAATTTTAAACCCTAATATTTAAAAACTCTTTGAGTTCGCACCTAATTAAATAAAATGAATACATGGCAAGTAGAAACAAATGAATATTATGCATAACGATTCGCTAAACCCTATCTCATCCGTTTTCATGTGAGGAAAATCAATCCTATTACACAGCATCAAATTTTTGGCGCAGTATATAATTATTCGCATGCTCTTACGTTTGGCATTACTGAGTGTTTTTCGATTGAATTTTATGCATAATTAGAACTTGTGTGACCTATACATATCAAGACCATGAACTAGTAGAAGTATGAAAGTGATTGACGCACCTAGGACTTTATTACCCTCATCCTTAAATCCAAAAATCCCAAAAATATAATCCGCTTAGATAGCCCTTTGATCCTTAGCCTTTTCTTTTCTACTACCTACAATTACCACCCAACCAGCTTCTCGTAAACATCGGTTATTGGCTAACTGTCTTCAAAATGGGAAAATTATCTTATGTCTTCATTTCAATTTTATTATCATTAAGACAACTTTGGAAAGAATATGTTTTACTCAAAGGAATTGGAATATACAAGAAGGTGGATGTATTAGGAAGAAACAGCCGAACTATCTGCAAGGAATTTATGGAAATATTATTTCAAGGAAATTGAGGAAAAAGAGTTATTGAAGAATTTGTCTTGATTAAAAAAAATAGAAAAAGAAAGAGAGAAGTGGGTCTTTTACTGGCAAGACCTTAAAGAACTGGACATGCATTCCTTTGATTTCAATTTGCTTTTCTGCCTTCATTTCGCAAAGCCTGAATTACCATCCGAAGTCCGAGAGAAGATTTTCAAAGCAACTAGTGATGTAAGAAAACGGTGGCGCAAGCAAGAACAACTGCCACCATTCTGCGGCTTGTCAAAAAATGCCGCCAAAGAAGAGCCAAAAGATACGAGAAATATGTGAAGTGTGGCAACTGGAGCCACGATGGGAAATGTAGCAAGAACCAAACCTTTTCCCAAAATGAGTATACGCAACTAATCAGAGTATGAGCTGTTAGGCTACAAGCCGAAGGATCCATACAAAGAGGCATTAATGTATACTACGCAGTAAGGAAAGAGTTGGCACTGATGAAAGATCTTGTCTTAGCAATCTGACCATAAACGAGCCCTCGGATTAGTTATACCCTCATGATCCGAGTAATGTAAAGGGACCTGTTAATATTTTCCATTTTAAGCCATGAAGTCGTAGCTGTGTGTTTCACGATAGCTGCAGCCCTTCAAACCTTTTAAATCCCTAAAAACCCAAAAAGATTTTCATTTTCACCCTTTATTTTTATTTTAGCTACATTACAACCCTTTTAATTGGTGGAGACTTGATTTGCATACAAGCTTATGACCATTGCATAATTTGATTCGAACTTGAGTGTTCCACTTAACTTACATTATCCATACATATATAACCCTAGAGTTGAGTGAACATTGTGAGGAGTGAAAGTTTATGCATAATTGAAGTTCTACTAGGCTTGTCATGGATTCCATAATAGAAAAATACAAAAATAGAATAAGCAATTCAAGAGTTATCCCGGAGATTCCAAATACTTGGAGTTCCATTTCCCTTGTAAAGTTTTAGTTATGGGTATGATCATGCATGAGTTTGCTTGAGGACAAGCAAAGTTTAAGTGTGGGGTATTATGATATGCCATAAATTATACATGTTTTGCATGCATAATAATCCCCATATTATGCTACTAATCAAACAAAATCCTTGCAAATGATACTTAATGCATTAATATTTCACAATTGCAGGTTATTCGGTGCTCCAAGATAAACAAAGCAAAAACAAAACATGAAGAAATCAAGCTTTTGGATGACCAAACCCGAGCATTGATCCCCAAGAAGTCAAACCAGGTCAACACAAGTCAACCAGCAGCTAAAAGACGAGCCTGGGGAGCAGACAGAGGGATGCACGGCCGTGCATCCCTTTGCACGGTCGTGCAAATGCTGTCTGGCCTCCCCAGACTCCGGTACACTGTCCTTTGTACCCTGTTTGATTCCCGAGGTGTTTGCATGCCTGTGCAATCCAATGCACGACTGTGCATTGATCATTTTGAGGCCTATAATAGTAGATGGCTTGAGTTCTTCATTGAAGCATCCCTTACACACCCCAAGAACACACCAGAGAAAACTTATTTCGTAGTTAGAGTGTATTAATAGTGAATAGAGGGGCTCTTCTTCCTTGTTCCGCAATGGGGGAGCCTACGAGACTCAACGTTATGCTAGTTAGTATGGCCATTCATGGCTTGACTCTTTGTATTGCTACGGTGAAGATGAAGTTTGGTGCATGTTAATGTTTAACGTATTAATCCAAGTGATGTGTTTATGTCTTTAACTATTCGTCCTTAAAACCACCATTTTGGTGGGCTTTTATTATTTTCTAAATCCGTCTTTATATTTGTGAGTGTTCTTGATTTTTAAAGTGTAAAACCTTTTTAATCAAACTTCTCTTGAAGCTTGTACGTCTTTATATAAGCAGAGATTGATAAGCTTGGTCAACACTAGTAGGGCCGTACGTCTTTATACGAACTTTTTATGCGACCAAGAATTGGTGAACTCATGTTAGGAACAATATGCCTTTATACTTGGTCCCATTGTTACACCGCCTCCCGGTGAGCAAAATATAATCACCTATTTACCTCTAATACAAAGCATTTTACGTTCGATGTCTTAAACCACCCCGGAGATGACCATTCGAATGATTGAGGGTAATTGTTGTCTTTAATGGGAGGCACTACCACTTGTTAAAACTTTTAAATTTGCAAATCAAATTTCGTGAGGACGAGGCTCTAGCGGTGACCCGGGTCACACGTTTGTAGTAGTCATGTCACTGGATTAGTCAACTTAACATTATTATGTATCAAGCGTATTCGAAGCCCAAGCAATACTATTCGTAACCTGATCATTTCTGACATATTTACTTTTCTGTTATTTACTATTCTGTTTGTTACATTTCTGTTACATACTTCACGCACGTTTTTTACTTTTCTGTTATTTACTTTACCGTCATTTACTTTTCTGTTATTTACTTTTCTGCTTCACAAGCACACAAAACACACTCACTAATTAAACCGGCTAAACGATAACAAAAGTTGAGTATTGGAACTCGACTGTGTCCATTGGTTCGATTCTTGGTTCTTACCTAAACTATATTACGTTGCGATAGGTACACTTGCCTATTGTGTGTGTTTTAAGTTAAAGTAATTATCATTTTATAAATTTAAAACCTGATCTCATGAAACCATCCTAAAAATATATTTATTATATTTTTATATATATTAAAAACACAACGCATCAGTCCCTGTGCGGGTGTGACGGATCTCTAGACTCGCGTTACGACACGGTGATAACGTGTGGAATCTATGATCAACGTGCAACGTGTAAATCAATCAACAACATGGTGTAAATAATCCTCTTTGTATTTCCACCATAAATCTCTATTTACAAGTTCTCTCTTTTTTCTAGACTGTGTTCTTCACCTCTGTTCTACCCTCTAAAACTGACATGTAAACACATATTTATAGGGAAACCACAAAGACCACAGGTGAACTTAGCAAGTTCGCCCAGAACTTGGTAAGTTTGCCCCTCAAGTTCTCATAAACATTCCCTCAGGCGAACTTGACAGGTTCGCTAATTTACAACATATAATATCAGCGATAGTTACAAAACATGCTCTAACAAACTCCCTCTTAACTATGGCTAATAATTCTATCACATTACAAGTAAAAGACTCTAAGACTAAGACATAGAATCTTCAAGCTCGTTGTCACAAGAAAATGCTCCAACAAAAAGTTTAATTGACTCTGAAATATGTAAAGACTTCCGCTATTTTAAATTAATCTTTGTTCGAAGTTTAATAACTATGTTTATGCTATGTTTGCCAACTATGAGAGGTACCCGGTTTGGTTCCTTTCAAGTTGGTATCAGAGCCATAGTTTGAGAGATTCAAACATTTGCCAAAATGTCTGAACTTAAACTGAGAATAGGACAAGAGAATGGGATGTCAGTTAGAGCAGCCAAGCCACAAAAGAAGAACTGTAAGGCCTTAGTATAGTAAACAGTACTAACAGTAAACAATAGAGGCCTTAGAATAGAAAGGTGGTCCATGTCCTAGCTTAGAACATAGACATTAAATACCTTAGAATAGAACGTAGAAAGTATGTGTCCTGATGTAGAAACTCTGGACTTGAGTACGGATGTTACCCTGACAGGGAATGTTCAGAACCCATAAAGTAAAGTAAATTAGTAATTTCATACCGGTCTCTGTAATTAGTAATTTACATTACATCAAGGTGTTCTAAATAATAACCTATCATGATGACACGAGTATTCCTTGTTCTCACTAAGAAAACATTATGGCTGGAAGGAGAGGTGCTAAGAGAGGGGGAGGTGCTGGACGTAGCGGTGGACGCCGCGTTAACCACGTCGAAAGGGAATAAAGCGAACCCTCTTTTCACGGATCGGTGTCGATCCATACTACAATTGAAAATACTCAAATTAACCATGGAGCACACGAAGAAGAAGGCTTAGTCTTAGAGCCAATTGTCAGGAAAGCTATAGCTGACGAAGTGACTGCGGTTCTAAAAAACACTCTACCTACAGCACTCACTAAGGCCCTAAAGACTGTGGAAGAAGAAAGAGGAAGGGGCCTACGGACCGATAATAGAAATGTGATTGAAACTGAGTCTGAATATGATGACTCTGACTCTGATGAGAAACGCGGATGTGACTACAAGTCCTTCCGGAACTGTGATCCGCCAACTTTTGACAGAAAGAAAGATGCTATTACCGCTCAATCTTTTGCCTTCAAGGCACTGAGCTGGTGGGAGAATGTGAAGAAAGCTAAGTCTGAAAGATATATTGCTAGAATGAAGTGGGACGATCTAAAAGCCCTTGTTATTCAAAAGTTCTGTCCCTAAAATGAGATTATCAAGATGGAGGAAGCCTTCGTGGAACTCAAGGCCGGTAGCATGACGCACCGGCAGTTCACCTCCAAATTTAATTAGATAACTCAGCTGGTTCCACATTTGGTAAACACGGAAGAAAGGAGGATCAAATGTTAATATCCGGAAGCTACCTCCAAGAGTTCGCACTATCATTAATGCCAACACTCCTGGAGATTTTGACTACGTGGTGGTTATGAGTGGAAAGATTTTTGATGATGTGGATGCAGAAGGCGCAACCCCCGTTGAAACTTAAAAGAAGTGGTCTAACACCACTAAGTGCTCAGGCGGGGATTGGTCTGCCTCAAAAAGTAAGAAACCAAGGGTTAAAGAAAAGGTCATATGTAGCAAGTGTGGTAGGGCGCACCTTGGGGAGTGCCGGTATGGGTTGAACCTATGTTACCGTTGTGGCAAGACGGGGCACATGTCCCGGGAATGTACCAGCGCTCCCAGTTCTGCAAATTATGGGAAATGCCACAACTGTGGTGGAACAGGTAATTTCTCCAAGGACTACCGCAAACTAAGGGCGGTAAACAATGAAAAGACAAAGGAGGCAGAGAAAGGGAGAGCGAGGACCAGAGCCTATGCCCTGACACATGAGGAAGCAAGGGGGATCCAATGTGATGTTAGGTACGTTCATCCTTGACCATGCCTTTGTTTCTGTTCTTTTGATTCGGATCCTCGTTCCGTAAAAGATTGAAATACAAAACTTCCAAGATAGAAAGGGCCTTTAATGTAGAGACCGTTGTGGGTAGAAACACTAAAGTAGTAGAGCTAGTAAACGACCTTACCATCGAAATAGAAGGCCATAGATTTCCTGTTAATTTGTATGTTATAACCTTGGGAGGATTCGACGTAAGCGAAAGGTGATTCAGCTCAACGCTCCCGATGGCAGCGAGGTCATGATTTACGGGGAACGCGACATCCCGATGAAAAAAGTGATCTCGATGTTGAAAGCAGAAAAGTATATGAGGCGTGGATGCGAGGCCTACCTAGCTTATGTGATTGATAAAGATGTTAAAGTGAAAGAGTTAAACGATGTACCCGTGGTGTACCATTATCCGGAAGTGTTCCATTATCCGGAAGTGTTCCCTGAGGAATTGCCTGGATTGACGCCTGATCGGGAAACGAAATTCCAAATTGATTTGATGCCAGGTGCCCAGCCCGTTGCCAAAGCACCTTACTGACTAGCGCCACTTGAGATGAAAGAGCTGATGACCCAACTGGAGGAACTTATGGAATTTATTAGACCGAGCATTTCACCTTGGGGTGCTCCGGTGTTGTTTGTCAAAAAGAAAGATGGTGCCATGAGAATGTGCATCGATTACAGGGAACTGAATAAAAGAACTGTGAAGAATAAATACCAGCTACCCAGGATCGACGATCAATTGCAAGGCGCAAAATGGTTTTCTAAGATCGATCTGCGGTCAGGTTATCATCAACTAAAGGTAAGAGAAGAAGACATACCCAAAACCACATTCCGGATGCGGTATCGACACTACGAGTTCCGTGTGATGTCCTTTGGGTTGACAAATGCTCCCGCAGTATTCATGGTGATCATGCATGTCATCTGCGAGAAGTTTTGGTCACACTAAAGGCGGAAAAGTTATACGCTAAATTTTTGAAATGCGTGTTCTGGCTAAAGGAAGTCCACTTTCTAGGCCATGTGATTAACGCGGAAGGCATCATGGTAGACCCAACAAAGATTGATGCAGTATGGAATTGGGAAATTCCGAGGACACCAACGAATGTACGAAGTTTTCTAGGTTTGGCAGGCTACTACCGAAGGTTTATACAAGACTTCTCTAAGATAGCCTCACCTTTAACCAAATTGACCCGAAAAGAATTAAAGTATGAATGGGGCCAAGCCCAAACCAATGCCTTCGAGGAATTAAAGAAAAGGTTGACCCAAGCACTAGTGCTGACCCTACCCGATGGTAATGAAGACCTAGTGGTGTATTCCTATGCTTCAGGTCAGGGGTTAGGCTGTGTGCTCATGCAACGAGGAAAGGTGATCGCGTATGCGTCGCGGCAGTTAAAGACTCACGAAGGCAACTACCCGACTCGTGATCTCGAGCTCGCGGCGGTTGTCTTTGCCTTAAAGATTTGGAGGCATTACCTCTACGGATTAAAATGCACCATCTACTCCGACCATAAAAGCTTGAAGTATTTCTTTGAGCAAAAGGAGTTGAACATGAGGCAACGGAGGTGGTTAGAACTGTTGAAAGACTACGAATGTGAAATCCTTTACCACCCCGGAAAGGTGAATGTGGTGGCCGACGATTTGAGTCGAAAGGAGACGACAACTCCTATCGAGGTGAAAGCGTACCAACTGGTCGTGACACCGGACCTTATGACAGAGATCGAGCGTGCTCAAAATGAGGCTTTAAAAGAAGAAAATGTCAAGAGGGAAAGGATGTTGGGTCAGCAGGAGAAGTTAGAAACTAATGATTATGGAGTATGAATGCGGTTCGGGAGAATGTCGGTACCCAAGGGTGGCGAACTTAGAGTCAAAATCCTTTACGAGGCTCACAAGTCTCGCTACTCTATCCTGATTTGAAGAAGGAATACCGGTGGGCCGGCATGAAAAATGATGTAATCAAGTATGTGAGCAAATGCCTAACTTGCTCTCAGGTGAAGGCCGAGCACCAGAAGCCGTGTGGAAAGATGCAACCGTTATTTATTCGTGAATGGAAA
This sequence comes from Smallanthus sonchifolius, assembly GCA_023525975.1. NCBI lineage: Eukaryota > Viridiplantae > Streptophyta > Magnoliopsida > Asterales > Asteraceae > Smallanthus > Smallanthus sonchifolius. The sequence continues at coordinate 24,067,047 of CM042018.1, read as the reverse complement.
TGGGAACACATTACCATGGATTTCATAACCAAGCTACCGTGTACGGCTAAAGGTCATGATACCATATGGGTAATTATGGATAGGTTAACGAAGAGCGCTCACTTCTTGCCTATACATGAGACTTACTCGTCAGAGAAGCTAGCAGAATTGTTCATCAACGAGATTATGGCCAGACACGGTATGCCATTGTCAATTGTGTCGGACCGGGACACGCGATTCACATCAAGGTTCTGGAAAAGATACCACGAGACAATGGGTACGAGACTTAATATCAGCTCAGCTTACCACCCGCAAACTGATGGTCAATCCGAAAGGACTATCAAAACCCTTGAAGTCATGCTCCGGGCATGTATCAACGATTTCGGTGGTAGCTGGGATAGCCACTAACCACTGGAGGAGTTTTCTTGCAACAGTTACCATTCTACCATTGACATGCCGCCTTATGAGATGCTATATGGAAGAAAGTGTAGGACGCCCGTCTTTCTAACGTAGTCTCGACGTAGTCAAAGCAACTTCTGAGAAGTTTGACCAAATCAAAGCCCGAATAAAAGTCGCTAAGGATATGTAGATATCTTACGTAGATAAGAGAAGGAGAGATCTTGAATTTCAGGTTGGAGATAAAGTATTATTGAAAGTGTCTCAATGGAAAGGAATAATCCGATTCTGGAAAAGGGGAAAGCTAAGTCCGAGGTTTGTTGGGCCATTTAAAAATGTAGCACGAGTTGGGGAAGTGGTGTATCGTTTGGAGCTGCCCGAAGAATGGAGTGGGATTCGTCCGACGTTTCACGTGTGGCACTTGTGAAAGTGTTTGACTGACGAGTCGGCACAGGTGTCACTCGATGACATCGAAGTAGACAACAAGCTTAACTATATTGAGGAACCTATGGTAATTATGGATAGAAAGGATAAACGACTACGCAACAAAGTTATTCCACTTGTCAAGGTTCAATGGGAACATCGAAAAGGATCGGAGGCCACATGGGAAACGGAGTCCCAAATGAGGGAATTGTACCCTTAATTATTTGACCTGTAAAAGGTTTCGAGGACGAAACCTTCAATAAGAAGGGTAGACTTGTAACATCCTGAAAATAACAAAAGAAAAAAAAGAATAAAAATGAAAGACGACGAGTAACGAGGAAAAGAAAGAAAGAAACAAAACGGGTGTCACACCCCGCCTCAGGCACCCCCTGGACGTGTTCGATAAACAATTGGTACCTGATTTGATTTCCGAGTTTTTATAAAACACAGCGGAAGTCTTTTTCATAAGGATCGTTTCATAATTCTTTCAACCTCGAGGGTTGTAAGTGTAAATATCAAGACTCGGTTGGAAAACAAAAGCCTTGTATTTATTTCATAATATAGGGATTTAAATACCCTTTTATTACAAAACAGGGTTTGAAATTAATGAATCTCTTGTCTCTTATGGACAAGTTCAAACCACGGGAAATAGTACTATCCAGGTTGATCAGTCCCTCGGTACTATCTCCTCTTTTCTTTTTCAGGATTATCTATGCATGAGGCCTGAGAATCCAACATGCATTCTATCCCTTTACAGTCCCTCGGGTCAGATCTCATGTCTGCCCTTCACTTTTTCGAGGTTTGAAATTAATGAATCTCTTGTTACCTGAAGTGCATATTAAAAGTCAGCTACCGCTGGTGAGTTCTAGTTTTACAGCAAGTAAGTGTAAACATTATTTCTTGTCATACATTCATAAGTATAAATATATGCATATATATATGTATATATTTACCATTTCAATTCTTTCTTTCGTGTTCATTCATATTTCTTATTCCAAACATTATTTCTTCCCCATGGAGAGCCATATGGTTGTCACGTGACAGAGGAATGGCCCAGGGGACGGGTTGAATAAACCCAAATTGTCACATAACTCTTTCGGGTGCATGATACTCCACAACATCCCAAAAAATCATATAACACCTCGACCTCCAACTACGCCTGCCGATCTGCATATATCGGGTACACTTACACCCTCAAAAGGTGTCTAGTCAAACTGTGAAAACATTAATTTAGTTATAATTTGTTACACATAGTGTATTCCAAAAAAAAAAATTTACCTCCCTCTCATGTAGTGACTGCAATATTGTACGGTAAGCTTTTAGTACGTGTGTAGTCACTTCTACATTACTATGCGCATGCAGCCACCTTTTAAAATAAACAAAAAACATAATAATTAAATTAACACCTTATTTTATCAATAGTTAAATTAGACACAAGAATATATCAATATTACCTGGCACCATATGACTTTTCAAAATCAATATCGCTTTCTTTGATCCTTGGTCTCATACTACGAATCCGGGTCTACGCCCACATCTATAGAAATTCTAACGGGCCGGAAATTTCTTTTTTAGACTTAGAAGTTGCCTTGCATAGGTTTCTATATATCAAGGCTAGGGCAGCACTACCCCAACTTTGGTTGGCACAATTTGAAAGATCGTGCAAATGACTTAATAAATGTAAGGAAGCATGTGCATTATTTTGATTAGTAAATAATAAAGTAGAACACAATACAAGAATATCACATCTTGCACGATGCATACACAACTCTTCTCCTGCGTTGTCTATTAAAGGATTCTCTTGCATATAGTTTATAATAGTTGTTAATTTTAAACCATTTCCCTTGAAATCTCCATTATATGTTGTAATACCTAAGTAAAATACACACAACCCAACACGTTCTTCAGTTGTGTACAAACGATCGTAGCCGGTTACGAAAAATGGTAGGTGAAATGTGTGCGTCTCCGGCCGCCACCTTTCGACTAGTCCCATACCACCACCTAACGAGTGGGAGAATAAGGAAGTCGGCCCATTCACCAGCTTCAATTACCCAATGCCACCTTCAGGTTGTATTATATTTTCGAGTACACTGATTCCAATCTTTTGACTAAAGTACATTAGTATATAAATTAGGAGGTTTTTTAGTTATATGTGTTTGTTGTATTACCCCAAAGAAAATAACAATCATTGAAGACGGCTGTATGTGTAACTCGCTATGTGTGTGTGTTTTGATGATTTTTTTATTGTTGAATGGGTTAAATTGTATGATGATTTTGTTATTCTTTATATAGGCATTCACATGGCCACTGTACATTTTTTTTCGTGGCCACTAATACAACCAGCCTTTTACCAGCTTCAAGAATTCAAGATTTATAACTGAAACAGGTATTGGCACTTACGGTTTCAGTTAATATTCATGGAGTGAGTTGACACTTCAGCTTTATTATTATGTGTAAGAATATATTCTCTGGTTAAAAAACAAATTTATGAATTTGACAATTAAGGTGTAGTACAAAAGTAACTGAAACCGGTATTGGCACTTACAATTTCAGTTACTTTTCATTGAGTGAGTATATCACTTTAGCTTTATATATGTAAGAGAATATATTCTCGGGTTAAAAACAAATTTATGACTTGACAAATCAGCTTTACCAAAAAGTAATTGAAACCGGTGTTGGCACCTCCGATTTCAGTAAAGGACAAATTTAACACTACAAATGGTGGTTGTTAAGTGGACGTTTGGCAATACCGGATTCACTATTTTTTCTGGCATGCAGCTGACACCCAATGATTGGGATAGTGTAAATACACGAAAACCGGTACTGACAGTACCGGTTCTACCATTTACCAAAATTTTCGGTCAAATGTAACAGTTACTACTTTAATTCTCAAAAAAATAGCAGTTTAAAAAAAATTCATCAAATAACTAGCCTTCTAGAGTCTTTCATATACGTGATTCCTTAAATGTCACTGGTTTTAGGAACTCAAAGGCATAGTTAAAGTTAGGGGATGTATAAATCAAAATGCTAATATTATCTTCTTAAAACTTTGTAATGATTACGCACGCATGCTTGGTTTACGAAAAGAGAAAGAGTCACAAAGATTCAATCTCTATCTTTTTCATGTGCTCTTCTTATGATCAAGAGGATCGCCTGATTTCAGCTTGTTAATAAACAAGAAAGGATGTTTGTGTTTGGGAATTATTAAAAATCGAGGGGCCGCCAAAACTGTGAAGCTGTAACTTGAGGGACTGAACTGTCATTTGACCAAAGGTGGACCAACAAGGCCCGTATTGAATTAATACGCCCGTATGGCTAGGTCCGCAAACAATATGACTCGTATAGGTTGAACACGGCCCACCTAGTTGTGCCAACCTATGAAGGTTAATGATGTTGATTGGTTTATTTTAGTTACATTTGATTGGATATTAATTCGGTTAAAAATTGCATCTAATATTATTGTTAAATATATTATTTTTACTTATGTATTTTAGACTTTGAAATATAATAAACTAAAATGATAAATGTATACTAAAAAGAAAAGACGTTATAAAAGCTTATGCTACAAATGATAAAAGGAAAAGAATTAAATTATTATCTGATAGTTTGAGAAATGCAGGTGACTTCAAATTAAGAGATCATGGAGCTGTATATAGAGGTGCACAAACCGGGTTTTTGGCCCGAACCGGTTTCAAACCGGTTCGGACCGGTTTGAGTTGACCAAAAGTGAAACCGGTTTTGACTAAACCGGTTCGGGTATAAACCGGTTTTCCACATGTAGAATCCCGAACCTGTTGAACCGGTTCAGTTCGGTTCTGGACCGGTTCGGGTTGGTGAACCGGTTTTATTAAAAAAAAAAAAAAAATTTTGTTTAAATATTTAACAAATAAAAACATAAAGTTCAACGTTTATTCATACTGTAGGAGTTCGGAAATCACAAAACATTACAAAATTAAACATTACAATTCGACAAAAAGAAAAATATATATATATTTTTTTTTGTTTTTTTGTTTAATTTTAGCCGTCATTCTCGGAGTTACTAGTGGATCCTCGTAGTCTATCATCTTCGGCGAGTTCTTCATTTGTAAGTGGGCTCGCCAATCCTTGGTTGACCTCAGATTCGTGTATGAATTCTTCAACTTCAATTTCGTCTTCAAGCGAACTCCTATCTTGTCTCATATCTACCGCATCCAAATGGTCTTTCAAGCAAATGCACATTTCCATTGCCGCGGGAGTGAGTCTAGTTCTTCGAATAGATAAAACCCTGCCACTAAGAGAAAAAACGGATTCCGAAGCTACCGTGGAAGCTTGGACGGTTAGTAAATCACGGGCCATGACGGAAAGGACCGGAAAAGTAAATTCGTTTCCTTTCCACCAAGCCAAAATATCAAAGTCCTCAAAAACATCCGGACTCATAAATGATAAAAAGTTTGTTCCCGTATACCTTCCGAGTTCGCTACTCGGGGTGGACCCTCTAGCCCGTTTAGTAAATTCATTTCTCATTTCGTTATACAAATTTAAGTTCACATTCCTCGAGCTGCTACTTGATGCGCCCGCGCCCATCGTATCATGTGGGGTTTGTGTTGTACCATATTTACGTAAATAAATATCAAACAAATCTTGCAAACATTTGTTAAAATAAGTTTTTGTTACGGTTGAAAAATGAATATCTTCGGCATTCAAATCCAAATCGTAAGTTATTTTATCAATCAAGGTTTCAACACCGTAAACATTAATTGTAGGGTTTAATGCGGCGGCACAAGTTATAACCGGAGGCATTTCTTTAAAATATTTAACAAATTTTTCTTTCATCGGTTTTATCATTCTCGTAAAATGAGTATTTTTATTTTCAAGTTCGGCTAATTTGTTACACATTAGAAATATTTGTTTAAGAGCCAAGGGACTTGTGGGGTAATAAACCCCGGATAAAAAAGTAGTGGCGGTTTTGAAAACTTCGAGCAATTCGGTTATATTTTCAAAAATGTCCCAACTCGTAGACGGAAAACTTTGAATTTTACGACGCGGTTTTGAGGAAAGCATATCATGAAAAATTGATAAAGTATCTTTTTGACGTATAGCACTATGAAACATTTTATAAGTTGAATTTCATCTTGTTGGGAGGTCCCAATTGGGGCCTAAGCAAATCAAACCCGTATCGTTACATAATCTAATATATTCATGGTATCTTTTTTTACTACTACTAAAAACGTCTTTAAGCATGACTCGAAATGCATTACTTAATTCAATAACGGGTTCAACCGCAAACCCGTCTTGCACGGCTAAGTTGATGATGTGTGCAATACATCGACTATGGAAAAAAGCGCCGTTGCAAATCGGATTATATTTTAATATTAATTTTTGAACCGCATTTGTATTATTTAAGGCATTATCAAAAGATATTGAAAATAATTTATTTTGTAATTTAAATTCGGTTATCACACCATCTAAAATGTGAAATAAATTTTGACCCGTGTGCGGATATTCAAACATCTCAAACGCGATTGTACGTTTCATCATTTGCCACGTATTGAGATCAACCCAATGAGCGGTAACGCAAATATATGAGTCGGGAATACCATGTGGAGCCGACCAAACGTCGGTGGTTAAGTTCACACCGGTTTCCAATTTTTCAAAACCTAAAATTAATTCTTTTTTTGCTTTTTTTCACATTTTTGGACAATCACGTCTAAGAGTACTACGACTTACTTGATGATAACGTGGTTGAAGGGCTTCTTGAATCATCCTCGTCACGAGCGGGTTGTCGAAGTGGTTGAATGCCAAACCTCTTTGAATAACTAATTTCGCCATTCTATCTCGAACAATATTTGGATCGAAGTTCCAAATTCCACCCTCGCTTGTCATAGATGCTTGACCCTCACCCGGAATATTCTTCAAACTCGGACACGATTTTTCCAGATGAGTTTTTAGAGTAGAATTTGATTCCTTTTTAAAAAAACCACCACAATTTTTGCAACGAGCACGTTCCAACCCGTTAGACAACTCACATAGATCGTAGTTTGACCAAATTGCGGGGTTCCTCGTTGTTGGTATGATTTTCACAACGCTAACTTCGTTAGAGGAAACACCAAAACTTGAATCTGCCATAGCGTTTTTTTGATAGTTTTTTTGAGCGTTTTTTGAGCGTTTTCGAGCGTTTTTTATAAACGAGAGTGTAGAGAGCGGGTTTGAGAAGTGTGATTTAACCAAAACACCCACTACCTATTTATAATGTGTTTGGGTGTAAAAATGGGTGAAAAAATCGGTCAAAAACGGGTCTAACGGTCAAAAAAACGGCTATATAGCCGTTATCCCAATGGTTATATTTTGAAAGTTACCGTTAAACCGGTTTGACAAACCGGTTCCCCAAACCGGTTCACAAAAAACCGGTTTTATATATTAGCCTATTAAACCGGTTTGAAACCGCCGGTTCATACCGGTTTGAAACCGGTTCCACTTAAACCGGTTCGTATTCGGGTCGGGTTTCGGGTCAGGTTTCGGGTCGAAACCGGTTTTACTATTCCAAACCGGTTTTTTTGCCCACCTCTAGCTGTATATCTACAGCAATGGATTGAATTGGGCTGCAACTTACTGGTCAAAAAGAATGGAATGGATTGAATTTAAATGATGTATAAATGAGATGGATTTTGGGCTGGCTCCAGTTCTTAGTTACGTGGGTAAAGGCTTTGTGGTATAAGGACCCTGGGAGAAGTATGTATCATATGATGTGTTGGATAGTGATAATGTTAACTATGACATTACAAATCCAAATAGATATATTTGTGCACGTCAAACGAAACAAGAACCGGGAGAGAGCTAAATCAAGCATTGGGTACGTCCTTTGTTATGAAATTAAGAATTTTAGTTGATTAATATTAAATAATTAATCATTGTTGTGACATCATCTGATTTTTTTTTATTATGATTGGCTAAATTTCTTGTAATCACAAGCGGGTCTAGATTTTTGTGTTGCATGTGTACAGGGCCGGCTCAACCATTTTGGAGGCCTAAAGCAAACTCCAAAACTGACGCCCTTTTTTGAATTTCATTTTAGTAATCACCTACTTTATCCGGTTTGAGATTACATTAAAAAACTAAAAAAATTACAGTTAATTGACTATAAACGTTTCTTTGATCTTTGAAAGCAATGAACAAATTAATTTGACTGAATGGAATAACAAACCCATCAAAAGTACCAATCATTATCTACTATTATGATCAGATCAACATTTTAATTAACATATAAAAATGATAACTTCAACAACTTACCCAACATGTATATATGAACTCAACCCAAATCCCATAAGCGAAGAGGCATTTTTAAGCTAAGAAATTCATTCATTAGCTATCAAATCTGTTGTGCTACAACATCCAATTGAACAGACTATAAAATTGATAACAAATAACAACAGAAAACAAGAAGTTACCCTGTGTTGTCTGTCCAAATCTCCAATCAGAAAGATAATCAAGAAGTTCGAAGGAGTGAAAGAATACAATTATACTTAAAGAGTGCCATAGGTCAAGTCAGTTGATCTCTCCAACTCCCCCATCCATTGTTTGATTTCGAAGTGCCCTAGGTCGAATCCATGGAGAGCAATAAGGGTGATTCAACATCGATTGTGTGAAAATTTTGATATTAGCGCCCCTTCAAATGCCTCTGTCGCTCGTTCTTCTGTTATTTCTACGGCTTCCCGGGGCCTAAGACAGATGATGTTGTCTTCATCAGTGATTGGACCCAATCCAATGTTATGAATCTGAGAAGGATATTGAGATGCTTTTACCTTATATCGGGTCTAAAAATTAATTTGGCTAAAAGTCGTCTCTATGGCATTGGTGTGGATTCGCAAGAAATCCAAAGCATAGCTAGCTTATTACATTGCAAAATAGGCTCATTTCCTTTCAAATACCTTAGGTTGCAAGTTGGTGCAAACATGAATCTCGCTAAAAACCGGAAGCCGATTATTGATGTATTTAAATCCAGATTATCCATTTGGAAACCTAATCATTTGTCTTTGGGTGGTCATTTAACATTGATTAAATATGTTCTAAATTCCTTACCTACCTATTACTTTTCTCTATACAAGGCTCTTATTCAAGTTATAGACAGCTTAGAGCGGATGCGTAGAGTTTTTCTTTGGGGAGGTACGTCGGAAAAAGCTAAGATAAACTGGGTGGCGTGGAAAAAGGTTATAGACCCAAAGGGCCAAGGCGGATTAGCTCTCGGCTCACTTCGGGAAGCTAATATTGCAATGCACTCTAGATGGTGGTGGCGGTTTAAAAAAGAAAAACAAGGGCTTTGGAGAAAGTTTATTAGGTCAATCCACTTTAATTCGAGATCATGGAGTTCCATTCCGGCCAAAGTCTCTTGCTTGGGTCCTTGGAAACAAATTTTCATAGTCACACGATTTGCTACAGTTTGGAATCGACCATAATAAAGTTATCAAAGGTGTGTTGGGTTGTGGGTCGGATATCCTGTTTTGGATTGAGAGCTGGATTGAAGCGGTTCTGTAAGGCCCCAAACCAGGGATGCCTCACTTATTGGATTTACTAATCAACACATAGCACTTAAACATAAAACATTCATCACTAGCAGCGGAAACGATTTAAAACTTTAAATACGCAGCGGATATACATAACATGTCTAAACATAGCTTGTCTGATACGAATTGAAACTTGTCTTAAACACTGAAACATAAACAAACATAAACGGGATGTCAGACACTGATCTTTGAGTAACTCCTCTCGCCAAGCCAAGCATCCACATCCGTCAACTGCCACCTACACTTAACTGATATGCATACTAAAAATCAGCAACGCTGAGTGAGTTCTAACGTTTACTTTAAATCAATTATACAAAAGATTTAATAATACACACATGCTTCCCTTAATGTAAAACTTTACATACTTTACTTTTCAAATCAGTTTAAAACTTATAATAAACCGTCAATTCCTTTACACTGTACTGCCCTCATGGACACGGCCATGAACCGACAGGTACTGCTTTACCGTCAATTCCTCTGTCCGGTCATTGCCCTCATGGCTTACACCATGAACCGATAATACCGCTTTACCCGGCCAATGCCCCCATAGCTAGCACCATGAACCGACAATACCGCTTTACCGTAAATTCCTCTGTTCGGTCATTAGCCTCATGGCTTACACCATGAACCAACAATACGGCTTTACCCCTAAGGGGAGTTGTGTGGTTCTCCCGAGCAACCACCGTCACTCATCCCGGTTGTACGACCGTAAGCGAACCATAAAGGTTCTTACCAATGGGCTTAACCCATATCTGACATCTTGTACAAATAACATCTGTCTTAATGACCTTTACAATCTGGTACACATTCCCGTAGGAACTATCTTTACTTTCGTTACATAGCTTTCCCTTACTTGATCAAAAACTTAACATATAATATGCCTTTGTTTATGTATGAAATATAATAAACACTCGTCATAACATATCTTTGCTTTACTGAACATAGTTTGACACATATATCATGTCTTTGTTTATGTATATGAAAATATAGTAAACGCTTGCCATAATATATCTTGCTTTACTGAAAACATACTAACACGTATATTATGCATTTGCTTATGTATATGAAAATATAGTAAACGCTTGCCATAATATAGCTATACTTTACTCAAAACGTATATTTGCCTCTTTTAAACTTTACACTGGAACGTAACTTTTCACTTCTGTTTATAATATATAAAATATAATAAATGCTTTACACTAAGTATGCACACCACCCCTAAAGCAGGCAAAAAGATCCGAACGTCTACTTGGATCTCACACAACCTGAACAATCATAACAATTCAACACATATCAGACTCAACCCGACACCGAACGGTTTCACTATTCTAACCAGGCGATCATAAGGCAAGTTCGCCTCTAAGGGACTCAGCGAACTTACCAGGCGAACTTACTAAGTTCGCTAAGTTATACCTAGCGAACTTACCAAACGAACTTGTTAAACTCGCTAGACACCATTCAGCGAACTTATTAAGCGAACTTGACAAGTTAGTCTCACCTTTAACCAAATTGACCCGAAAAGAATTAAAGTATGAATGGGGCCAAGCCCAAACCAATGCCTTCGAGGAATTAAAGAAAAGGTTGACCCAAGCACTAGTGCTGACCCTACCCGATGGTAATGAAGACCTAGTGGTGTATTCCTATGCTTCAGGTCAGGGGTTAGGCTGTGTGCTCATGCAACGAGGAAAGGTGATCGCGTATGCGTCGCGGCCGTTAAAGACTCACGAAGGCAACTACCCGACTCGTGATCTCGAGCTCGCGGCGGTTGTCTTTGCCTTAAAGATTTGGAGGCATTACCTCTACGGATTAAAATGCACCATCTACTCCGACCATAAAAGCTTGAAGTATTTCTTTGAGCAAAAGGAGTTGAACATGAGGCAACGGAGGTGGTTAGAACTGTTGAAAGACTACGAATGTGAAATCCTTTACCACCCCGGAAAGGTGAATGTGGTGGCCGACGATTTGAGTTTTGAGTCGAAAGGAGACGACAACTCCTATCGAGGTGAAAGCGTACCAACTGGTCGTGACACCGGACCTTATGACAGAGATCGAGCGTGCTCAAAATGAGGCTTTGAAAGAAGAAAATGTCAAGAGGGAAAGGATGTTGGGTCAGCAGGAGAAGTTAGAAACTAATGATTATGGAGTATGAATGCGGTTCGGGAGAATGTCGGTACCCAAGGGTGGCGAACTTAGAGTCAAAATCCTTTACGAGGCTCACAAGTCTCGCTACTCTATCCTGATTTGAAGAAGGAATACCGGTGGACCGGCATGAAAAACGATGTAATCGAGTATGTGAGCAAATGCCTAACTTGCTCTCAGGTGAAGGCCGAGCACCAGAAGCCGTGTGGAAAGATGCAACCGTTATTTATTCGTGAATGGAAATGGGAACACATTACCATGGATTTCATAACCAAGCTACCGTGTACGGCTAAAGGTCATGATACCATATGGGTAATTATGGATAGGTTAACGAAGAGCGCTCACTTCTTGCCTATACATGAGACTTACTCGTCAGACAAGCTAGCAGAATTGTTCATCAACGAGATTATGGCCAGACACGGTATGCCATTGTCAATTGTGTCGGACCGGGACACGCGATTCACATCAAGGTTCTGGAAAAGATACCACGAGACAATGGGTACGAGACTTAATATCAGCTCAGCTTACCACCCGCAAACTGATGTTCAATCCGAAAGGACTATCAAAACCCTTGAAGTCATGCTCCGGGCATGTATCAACGATTTCGGTGGTAGCTGGGTAGCCACTAACCACTGGAGGAGTTTTCTTGCAACAGTTACCATTCTACCATTGACATGCCGCCTTATGAGATGCTATATGGAAGAAAGTGTAGGACGCCCGTCTTTCTAACGTAGTCTCGACGTAGTCAAAGCAACTTCTGAGAAGTTTGACCAAATCAAAGCCCGAATAAAAGTCGCTAAGGATATGTAGATATCTTACGTAGATAAGAGAAGGAGAGATCTTGAATTTCAGGTTGGAGATAAAGTATTATTGAAAGTGTCTCCTTGGAAAGGAATAATCCGATTCTGGAAAAGGGGAAAGCTAAGTCCGAGGTTTGTTGGGCCATTTAAAAATGTAGCACGAGTTGGGGAAGTGGTGTATCGTTTGGAGCTGCCCGAAGAATGGAGTGGGATTCGTCCGACGTTTCACGTGTGGCACTTGTGAAAGTGTTTGGCTGACGAGTCGGCACAGGTGTCACTCGATGACATCGAAGTAGACAACAAGCTTAACTATATTGAGGAACCTATGGTAATTGTGGATAGAAAGGATAAACGACTACGCAACAAAGTTATTCCACTTGTCAAGGTTCAATGGGAACATCGAAAAGGATCGGAGGCCACATGGGAAACGGAGTCCCAAATGAGGGAATTGTACCCTTAATTATTTGACCTGTAAAAGGTTTCGAGGACGAAACCTTCAATAAGAAGGGTAGACTTGTAACATCCTAAAAATAACAAAAGAAAAAAAAAGAATAAAAATGAAAGACGACGAGTAACGAGGAAAAGAAAGAAAGAAACAAAACGGGTGTCACACCCCGCCTCAGGCACCCCCTGGACGTGTTCGATAAACAATTGGTACCTGATTTGATTTCCGAGTTTTTATAAAACACAGCGGAAGTCTTTTTCATAAGGATCGTTTCATAATTCTTTCAACATCGAGGGTTGTAAGTGTAAATATCAAGACTCGTTTGGAAAACAAAAGCCTTGTATTTATTTCATAATATAGGGATTTAAATACCCTTTTATTACAAAACAGGGTTTGAAATTAATGAATCTCTTGTCTCTTATGGACAAGTTCAAACCACGGGAAATAGTACTATCCAGGTTGATCAGTCCCTCGGTACTATCTCCTCTTTTCTTTTTCAGGATTATCTATGCATGAGGCCTGAGAATCCAACATGCATTCTATCCCTTTACAGTCCCTCGGGTCCGATCTCATGTCTGCCCTTCACTTTTTCGAGGTTTGAAATTAATGAATCTCTTGTTACCTGAAGTGTATATTAAAAGTCAGCTACCGCTGGTGAGTTCTAGTTTTACAGCAAGTAAGTGTAAACATTATTTCTTGTCATACATTCATAAGTATAAATATATGCATATATATATGTATATATTTACCATTTCAATTCTTTCTTTCGTGTTCATTCATATTTCTTATTCCAAACATTATTTCTTCCCCATGGAGAGCCATATGGTTGTCACGTGACAGAGGAATGGCTCGGGGGACGGGTTGAATAAACCCAAATTGTCACATACTCTTTCGGGTGCATGATACTCCACAACATCCCAAAAAATCATATAACACCTCGACCTCCAACTACGCCTGCCGATCTGCATATATCGGGTACACTTACACCCTCAAAAGGTGTCTAGTCAAACTGTGAAAACATTAATTTAGTTATAATTTGTTACACATAGTGTATTCCAAAAAAAAAAATTTTACCTCCCTCTCATGTAGTGACTGCAATATTGTACGGTAAGCTTTTAGTACGTGTGTAGTCACTTCTACATTACTATGCGCATGCAGCCACCTTTTAAAATAAACAAAAAACATAATAATTAAATTAACACCTTATTTTATCAATAGTTAAATTAGACACAAGAATATATCAATATTACCTGGCACCATATGACTTTTCAAAATCAATATCGCTTTCTTTGATCCTTGGTCTCATACTACGAATCCGGGTCTACGCCCACATCTATAGAAATTCTAACGGGCCGGAAATTTCTTTTTTAGACTTAGAAGTTGCCTTGCATAGGTTTCTATATATCAAGGCTAGGGCAGCACTACCCCAACTTTGGTTGGCACAATTTGAAAGATCGTGCAAATGACTTAATAAATGTAAGGAAGCATGTGCATTATTTTGATTAGTAAATAATAAAGTAGAACACAATACAAGAATATCACATCTTGCACGATGCATGCACAACTCTTCTCCTGCGTTGTCTATTAAAGGATTCTCTTGCATATAGTTTATAATAGTTGTTAATTTTAAACCATTTCCTTTGAAATCTCCATTATATGTTGTAATACCTAAGTAAAATACACACAACCCAACACGTTCTTCAGTTGTGTACAAACGATCGTAGCTGGTTACGAAAAATGGTAGGTGAAATGTGTGCGTCTCCGGCCGCCACCTTTCGACTAGTCCCATACCACCACCTAACGAGTGGGAGAATAAGGAAGTCGGCCCATTCACCAGCTTCAATTACCCAATGCCACCTTCAGGTTGTATTATATTTTCGAGTACACTGATTCCAACCTTTTGACTAAAGTACATTAGTATATAAATCAGGAGGTTTTTTAGTTGTATGTGTTTGTTGTATTACACCAAAGAAAATAACAATCATTGAAGACGGCTGTATGTGTAACTCGCTATATGTGTGTGTTTTGATGATTTTGTTATTGTTGAATGAGTTAAATTGTATGATGATTTTGTTATTCTTTATATAGGCATTCACATGGCCACTATACATTTTTTTTCGTGGCCACTAATACAACCAGCCTTTTACCAGCTTCAAGAATTCAAGATTTATAACTGAAACAGGTATTGGCATTTACGGTTTCAGTTAATATTCATGGAGTGAGTTGACACTTCAGCTTTATTATTATGTGTAAGAATATATTCTCTAGTTAAAAAACAAATTTATGAATTTGACAATTAAGGTGTAGTACAAAAGTAACTGAAACCGGTATTAGCACTTACAATTTCAGTTACTTTTCATTGAGTGAGTATATCACTTTAGCTTTATATATGTAAGAGAATATATTCTCGGGTTAAAAACAAATTTATGACTTGACAAATCAGCTTTACCAAAAAGTAATTGAAACCGGTGTTAGCACCTCCGATTTCAGTAAAGGACAAATTTAACACTACAAATGGTGGTTGTTAAGTGGACGTTTGGCAATACCGGTTTCACTATTTTTTCTGGCATGCAGCTGACACCCAATGATTGGGATAGTGTAAATACACGGAAACCGGTACTGACAGTACCGGTTCTACCATTTACCAAAATTTTCGGTCAAATGTAACAGTTACTACTTTAATTCTCAAAAAAATAGCAGTTTAAAAAAAATTCATCAAATAACTAGCCTTCTAGAGTCTTTCATATACGTGATTCCTTAAATGTCACTGGTTTTAGGAACTCAAAGGCATAGTTAAAGTTAGGGGATGTATAAATCAAAATGCTAATATTATCTTCTTAAAACTTTGTAATGATTACGCACGCATGCTTGGTTTACGAAAAGAGAAAGAGTCACAAAGATTCAATCTCTATCTTTTTCATGTGCTCTTCTTATGATCAAGAGGATCGCCTGATTTCAGCTTGTTAATAAACAAGAAAGGATGTTTGTGTTTGGGAATTATTAAAAATCGAGGGGCCGCCAAAACTGTGAAGCTGTAACTTGAGGGACTGAACTGTCATTTGACCAAAGGTGGACCAACAAGGCCCGTATTGAATTAATACGCCCGTATGGCTAGGTCGGCAAACAATATGACTCGTATAGGTTGAACACGGCCCACCTGGTTGTGCCAACCTATGAAGGTTAATGATGTTGATTGGTTTATTTTAGTTACATTTGATTGGATATTAATTCGGTTAAAAATTGCATCTAATATTATTGTTAAATATATTATTTTTACTTATGTATTTTAGACTTTGAAATATAATAAACTAAAATGATAAATGTATACTAAAAAGAAAAGACGTTATAAAAGCTTATGCTACAAATGATAAAAGGAAAAGAATTAAATTATTATTTGATAGTTTGAGAAATGCAGGTGACTTCAAATTAAGAGATCATGGAGCTGTATATAGAGGTGCACAAACCGGGTTTTTGGCCCGAACCGGTTTCAAACCGGTCCGGACCGATTTGAGTTGACGAAAAGTGAAACCGGTTTTGACTAAACCGGTTCGGGTATAAACCGGTTTTCCACATGTAGAATCCCGAACCTGTTGAACCGGTTCAGTTCGGTTCTGGACCGGTTCGGGTTGGTGAACCGGTTTAAACCGGTTTTATTAAAAAAAAAAAAAATTTGTTTAAATATTTAACAAATAAAAACATAAAGTTCAACGTTTATTCATACTGTAGGAGTTCGGAAATCACAAAACATTACAAAATTAAACATTACAATTCGACAAAAAGAAAAATATATATATATTTTTTTTTGTTTTTTTGTTTAATTTTAGCCGTCATTCTCGGAGTTACTAGTGGATCCTCGTAGTCTATCATCTTCGGCGAGTTCTTCACTTGTAAGTGGGCTCGCCAATCCTTGGTTGACCTCAGATTCGTGTATGAATTCTTCAACTTCAATTTCGTCTTCAAGCGAACTCCTATCTTGTCTCATATCTACCGCATCCAAATGGTCTTTCAAGCAAATGCACATTTCCATTGCCGCGGGAGTGAGTCTAGTTCTTCGAATAGATAAAACACTGCCACTAAGAGAAAAAACGGATTCCGAAGCTACCGTGGAAGCTTGGACGGTTAGTAAATCACGGGCCATGGCGGAAAGGACCGGAAAAGTAAATTCGTTTCCTTTCCCCCAAGCCAAAATATCAAAGTCCTCAAAAACATCCGGACTCATAAATGATAAAAAGTTTGTTCCCGTATACCTTCCGAGTTCGCTACTCGGGGTGGACCCTCTAGCCCGTTTAGTAAATTCATTTCTCATTTCGTTATACAAATTTAAGTTCACATTCCTCGAGCTGCTACTTGATGCGCCCGCGCCCATCGTATCATGTGGGGTTTGTGTTGTACCATATTTACGTAAATAAATATCAAACAAATCTTGCAAACATTTGTTAAAATAAATTTTTGTTACGGTTGAAAAATGAATATCTTCGGCATTCAAATCCAAATCGTAAGTTATTTTATCAATCAAGGTTTCAACACCGTAAACATTAATTGTAGGGTTTAATGCGGCGGTACAAGTTATAACCGGAGGCATTTCTTTAAAATATTTAACAAATTTTTCTTTCATCGGTTTTATCATTCTCGTAAAAAGAGTATTTTTATTTTCAAGTTCGGCTAATTTGTTACACATTAGAAATATTTGTTTAAGAGCCAAGGGACTTGTGGGGTAATAAACCCCGGATAAAAAAGTAGTGGCGGTTTTGAAAACTTCGAGCAATTCGGTTATATTTTCAAGAATGTCCCAACTCGTAGACGGAAAACTTTGAATTTTACGACGCGGTTTTGAGGAAAGCATATCATGAAAAATTGATAAAGTATCTTTTTGACGTATAGCACTATGAAACATTTTATAAGTTGAATTACATCTTGTTGGGAGGTCCCAATTGGGGCCTAAGCAAATCAAACCCGTATCGTTACATAATCTAATATATTCATGGTATCTTTTTTTACTACTACTAAAAACGTCTTTAAGCATGACTCGAAATGCATTACTTAATTCAATAACGGGTTCAACCGCAAGCCCGTCTTGCACGGCTAAGTTGATGATGTGTGCAATACATCGACTATGGAAAAAAGCGCCGTTGCAAATCGGATTATATTTTAATATTAATTTTTGAACCGCATTTGTATTATTTAAGGCATTATCAAAAGATATTGAAAATAATTTATTTTGTAATTTAAATTCGGTTATCACACCATCTAAAATGTGAAATAAATTTTGACCCGTGTGCGGATATTCAAACATCTCAAACGCGATTGTACGTTTCATCATTTGCCACATATTGGGATCAACCCAATGAGCGGTAACGCAAATATATGAGTCGGGAATACCATGTGGAGCCGACCAAACGTCGGTGGTTAAGTTCACACCGGTTTCCAATTTTTCAAAACCTAAAATTAATTCTTTTTTTGCTTTTTTCCTCATTTTTAGACAATCACGTCTAAGAGTACTACGACTTACTTGATGATAACGTGGTTGAAGGGCTTCTTGAATCATCCTCGTCACGAGCGGGTTGTCGAAGTGGTTGAATGCCAAACCTCTTTGAATAACTAATTTCGCCATTCTCTCGAACAATATTTGGATCGAAGTTCCAAATTCCACCCTCGCTTGTCATTGATGCTTGACCCTCACCCGGAATATTCTTCAAACTCGGACACGATTTTTCCAGATGAGTTTTTAGAGTAGAATTTGATTCCTTTTTAAAAAAACCACCACAATTTTTGCAACGAGCACGTTCCAACCCGTTAGACAACTCACATAGATCGTAGTTTGACCAAATTGCGGGGTTCCTCGTTGTTGGTATGATTTTCACAACGCTAACTTCGTTAGAGGAAACACCAAAACTTGAATCTACCATAGCGTTTTTTTGATAGTTTTTTTGAGCGTTTTCGAGCGTTTTTTATAAACGAGAGTGTAGAGAGCGGGTTTGAGAAGTGTGATTTAACCAAAACACCCACTACCTATTTATAATGTGTTTGGGTGTTAAAATGGGTGAAAAAACGGTCAAAAACGGGTCTAACGGTCAAAAAACGGCTATATAGCCGTTATCCCAACGGTTATATTTTGAAAGTTATCGTTAAACCGGTTTAAACCGGTTTGACAAACCGGTTCCCCAAACCGGTTCACAAAAAACCGGTTTTATATATTAGCCTATTAAACCGGTTTGAAACCGCCGGTTCATACCGGTTTGAAACCGGTTCCACTTAAACCGGTTCGTATTCGGGTCGGGTTTCGGGTCGAAACCGGTTTAACTATTCCAAACCGGTTTTTTTGCCCACCTCTAGCTGTATATCTACAGCAATGGATTGAATTGGGCTGCAACTTACTGGTCAAAAAGAATGGAATGGATTGAATTTAAATGATGTATAAATGAGATGGATTTTGGGCTGGCTCCAGTTCTTAGTTACGTGGGTAAAGGCTTTGTGGTATAAGGACCCTGGGAGAAGTATGTATCATATGATGTGTTGGATAGTGATAATGTTAACTATGACATTACAAATCCAAATAGATATATTTGTGCACGTCAAACGAAACAAGAAACGGGAGAGAGCTAAATCAAGCATTGGGTACGTCCTTTGTTATGAAATTAAGAATTTTAGTTGATTAATACTAAATAATTAATCATTGTTGTGACATCATCTGATTTTTTTTATTATGATTGGCTAAATTTCTTGTAATCACAAGCGGGTCTAGATTTTTGTGTTGCATGTGTACAGGGACGGCTCAACCATTTTGAAGGCCTAAAGCAAACTCCAAAACTGACGCCCTTTTTCGAATTTCATTTTAGTAATCACCTACTTTATCCGGTTTGAGATTACATTAAAAAACTAAAAAAATTACAGTTAATTGACTATAAACGTTTCTTTGATCTTTGAAAGCAATGAACAAATTAATTTGACTGAATGGAATAACAAACCCATCAAAAGTACCAATCATTATCTACTATTATGATCAGATCAACATTTTAATTAACATATAAAAATGATAACTTCAACAACTTACCCAACATGTATATATGAACTCAACCCAAATCCCATAAGCGAAGAGGCATTTTTAAGCTATGAAATTCATTCATTAGCTATCAAATCTGTTGTGCTACAACATCCAATTGAACAGACTATAAAATTGATAACAAATAACAACAGAAAACAAGAAGTTACCCTGTGTTGTCTGTCCAAATCTCCAATCAGAAAGATAATCAAGAAGTTCGAAGGAGTGAAAGAATACAATTATACTTAAAGAGTGCCATAGGTCAAGTCAGTTGATCTCTCCAACTCCCCCATCCATTGTTTGATTTCGAAGTGCCCTAGGTCGAATCCATGGAGAGCAATAAGGGTGATTCAACATCGATTGTGTGAAAATTTTGATATTAGCGCCCCTTCAAATGCCTCTGTCGCTCGTTCTTCTGTTATTTCTACGGCTTCCCGGGGCCTAAGACAGATGATGTTGTCTTCATCAGTGATTGGACCCAATCCAATGTTATGAATCTGAGAAGGATATTGAGATGCTTTTACCTTATATCGGGTCTAAAAATTAATTTGGCTAAAAGTCGTCTCTATGGCATTGGTGTGGATTCGCAAGAAATCCAAAGCATAGCTAGCTTATTACATTGCAAAATAGGCTCATTTCCTTTCAAATACCTTAGGTTGCAAGTTGGTGCAAACATGAATCTCGCTAAAAACCGGAAGCCGATTATTGATGTATTTAAATCCAGATTATCCATTTGGAAACCTAATCATTTGTCTTTGGGTGGTCATTTAACATTGATTAAATATGTTCTAAATTCCTTACCTACCTATTACTTTTCTCTATACAAGGCTCTCATTCAGGTTATAGACAGCTTAGAGCGGATGCGTAGAGTTTTTCTTTGGGGAGGTACGTCGGAAAAAGCTAAGATAAACTGGGTGGCGTGGAAAAAGGTTATAGACCCAAAGGGCCAAGGCGGATTAGCTCTCGGCTCACTTCGGGAAGCTAATATTGCAATGCACTCTAGATGGTGGTGGCGGTTTAAAGAAGAAAAACAAGGGCTTTGGAGAAAGTTTATTAGGTCAATCCACTTTAATTTGAGATCATGGAGTTCCATTCCGGCCAAAGTCTCTTGCTTGGGTCCTTGGAAACAAATTTTCATAGTCTCACACGATTTGCTACAGTTTGGAATCGACCATAATAAAGTCATCAAAGGTGTGTTGGGTTGTGGGTCGGATATCCTGTTTTGGATTGAGAGCTGGATTGAAGCGGTTCTGTAAGGCCCCAAACCAGGGATACCTCACTTATTGGATTTACTAATCAACACATAGCACTTAAACATAAAACATTCATCACTAGCAGCGGAAACGATTTAAAACTTTAAATACGCAGCGGATATACATAACATGTCTAAACATAGCTTGTCTGATACGAATTGAAACTTGTCTTAAACACTGAAACATAAACAAACATAAACGGGATGTCAGACACTGATCTTTGAGTAACTCCTCTCGCCAAGCCAAGCATCCACATCCGTCAACTGCCACCTACACTTAACTGATATGCATACTAAAAATCAGCAACGCTGAATGAGTTCTAACGTTTACTTTAAATCAATTATACAAAAGATTTAATAATACACACATGCTTCCCTTAATGCAAAACTTTACATACTTTACTTTTCAAATCAGTTTAAAACTTATAATAAACCGTCAATTCCTTTACACTGTACTGCCCTCATGGACACGGCCATGAACCGACAGGTACTGCTTTACCGTCAATTCCTCTGTCTGGTCATTGCCCTCATGGCTTACACCATGAACCGATAATACCGCTTTACCCGGCCAATGCCCCCATAGCTAGCACCATGAACCGACAATACCGCTTTACCGTAAATTCCTCTGTTCGGTCATTAGCCTCATGGCTTACACCATGAACCAACAATACGGCTTTACCGCTAAGGGGAGTTGTGTGGTTCTCCCGAGCAACCACCGTCACTCATCCCGGTTGTACGACCGTAAGCGAACCATAAAGGTTCTTACAAATGGGCTTAACCCATATCTGACATCTTGTACAAATAACATCTGTCTTAATGACCTTTACAATCTGGTACACATTCCCGTAGGAACTATCTTTACTTTCGTTACATAGCTTTCCCTTACTTGATCAAAAACTTAACATATAATATGCCTTTGTTTATGTATGAAATATAATAAACGCTCGTCATAACATATCTTTGCTTTACTGAACATAGTTTGACACATATATCATGCCTTTGTTTATGTATATGAAAATATAGTAAACGCTTGCCATAATATATCTTGCTTTACTGAAAACATACTAACACGTATATTATGCATTTGCTTATGTATATGAAAATATAGTAAACGCTTGCCATAATATAGCTATACTTTACTCAAAACGTATATTTGCCTCTTTTAAACTTTACACTGGAATGTAGCTTTTCACTTCTGTTTATAATATATAAAATATAATAAATGCTTTACACTAAGTATGCACACCATCCCTAAAGCAGGCAAAAAGATCCGAACGTCTACTTGGATCTCACACAACCTGAACAATCATAACAATTCAACACATATCAGACTCAACCCGACACCGAACGGTTTCACTATTCTAACCAGGCGATCATAAGGCAAGTTCGCCTCTAAGGGACTCAGCGAACTTACCAGGCGAACTTACTAAGTTCGCTAAGTTATACCTAGCGAACTTATCAAACGAACTTGTTAAACTCGCTAGACACCATTCAGCGAACTTATTAAGCGAACTTGACAAGTTCGCTTGTTCCTTGCTTCTTCCCCACTAAAAACCCTAAGTTTGCATGAACATGGCGGCTAGGTCTGGATCATATCAAGACTCGAACTTTTTACGTCCAAAACGTTCGTTTTCTATCCAGGAGTCTAGATCTAAGCTTTGTTTCCATTTTCATACGTAAAAATCTAACCTTTACTCGTTTTTACTTCAAAACCCAACTTTTACAAAAACTCAGATCTGGAACGAATGGTTACCTGAAATCGCTTTTCTTTCTTTGCTAAACACTCTAGAGACTCTTGCTAACGATCCTTGAAGCTCGAATCTGAAAACCGGGACTTTCTCTCTCTAGACTCTCTCCCACTTTCTCTCTCTAGAAAACGAAAATGGTGATGGAAATGAGGGTTTGGGGCTGGTCTAGAGGCTTATAAGGGCCCAAATCCTTGCCCTTTTCGGCCCATACACCCCAAGCCCAACGCCCGTTCCCTTCTATTTGTTTCTACTTCTTCTCGTGTACTATTTTGGGTTCTAAAAACTCGGGATGTTACAGGTTCCCCTAGCCTCCAGATTTCCAAACCTATTTTCACTGGAAATGTCGAAGACTACTACTGATCGCCTGAAGTTATCTAGTGGCTTGGTTTGTTGGATGCTTTCTTGGAGGAATGATCCCTGTACTGCCGAGGAAAACCATATATAGCAAAAATTTCTATGTTGTTAAGTAATCAAGAAAATAACAACAATTAGGAGACCAGTATAACTTGCTAACTAACTAGCATATGTGCATATGAAAGAAGTTTATGTTTTAGACAGATATAGCAGAACCAACAAACTTACTCATTCATCCTTTTCCAATATGACATGAAACAACACTTTCTAAGCTTAAGAAAAATGGACTTTCACATATAGCAAAAAAAACTTTAGACAGAGACGGAGTTCAGAACAAGATGAACACAAGACATAAAAGAACTAGGATTTTTAAGCATAAATCACCAAGAACTAATCACAAATTCAGGCTACTAAAGCCGCCCAATCAAGTATTCAGGCAACAACACCTTCCAGAAAACATAGAATTTAGAATAGTAAAACCTTCCGGTAGTCAAGTATCAAATGACAAGCAATTTATATTGTACGAGTTAGGAAGGATAATGAAAACCTTACAGTGATTGTCTTGGAAGATTTAAAATTCAACAGATCCTCGTTGTAGTTTGCTACGATGAACCAAACCTTTGACTTCACGAACGAACACTAGACTCCTGAGTCTTGATCCCCGGCAGCCAAGATAATACCCCACTGGTCCGGGCGCAATGATGATACATGATAATGCCTAAGACCTCACTCTAAATAGATTGAAACCAAGAACTAAGGACATCTTCAGACAACACAAATAACATCAATCATCGAATGAAACAGATCAAAACATGAATCGGCTGAAATCACCGTACAACCCTCAGACCCCAAGATCTGGAAACCAACGAATGTCTAGAATGAACGAGAGCCAGGTGTAGAAACCCGACAAACGAACCTTACTCATCGAACAAGCCTCACCAACAGATCTAGAGTTTCTAACCGTAAACAGATAACAACTCAGAATCCCAGTTTTAACACTATTTTGATAGCGGAAGACTTCGAATTAGCCAAGAATCCTAAAATCGAAAGACTACCCAGATCAATCGAAAGGAACAACAAATCAAGAGCCTTACAGCTCTGATACCATGTCAAAAATGGTATCATATCAGAAACAGTTTAACTAGAAACAAGAACCAATCGGTTCGATTACAATCAGAAATAGACGAACAGAGTTATAAGACTACATTTTTATTGTTCTTGTTTCTCTTGAAGCAGGACACTAATCACGCACAAAAATATGGAAGGATAGCAAGAATTTCATCAAGGACAACCGGAGATTCGAACAAACTAATCAGGGGCAACATTCCTTCTTTGAGACATTGGCAAAATCGACGGAGGAGAGAAAACCCTAAACTTGCGCAAGGCTGAGAGAGGGGAGGCTGAGCAGTGGCACTTTATTTACGGAAGACAAAGCTGGATACACTAGTCTTGTATGTGTCTGGCCCAACACCAAAGATCCAAGACCCAAATACACTCACTGGCCCAATATACACAACGATGAAAATTGGAGTAGCAAATTGAATTAAATAAAAAGAAAAAAGGAATTTTAAATTTTAACAAAAAGTAGATCATAACTATAAAGATATTTTTTCTAATATTATTATTGATGTATGGTAAAACAAGACATGATATTTAAGGAGAGAGATAAAAACAAAGTCGTTCTAGACTTCTAGCCAAATAATATAGGAAAGTTGGTGGGTGTTGAAATTAGTAGTGTTAATTCCCCTGTCAATTTATTCTTTCTTGTATTTCTAATAAAGTTGTTTTATTCTTTGTTAGGTATTAGGCTTAATGGGCTGGAGTCTAAGCAGTTGGGCTGAAGGTTAAAAAAGGATCCGGAAGATTAAAGCTAGCTTTGAGGGTTAAATGTTTACCGATGCATTCTCATATATATGATTGGATTGAGGGTGTTAAGAGTTTTGGGGTTTCATTTTCTCTCTATTCAGGCTGTGTTTGGGATTACTTATTTGAAACTCCTTATGACTTATTCAAAAAGGTAATAAGTCATAAGTCATAAGTTATAATTTGTAACTTCTCAAAAACTTTGGGATTTTCTTTGAAAACTACTTATTGACTTATGCTATAAGTTAATAAGTTATAAGTAATAAGTAAAGATGGACTTACTTCTTGAAAAATGGTATAAGTAGGCTAAATAAGGGGGTGTTTGGGATTACTTATTTACTCTACTTATTAACTTATTAACTTATATAAGTTAATAAGGTGTTTGGGAAAGCTACTTATTTAGCCTACTTATACCATTTTTCAAGAAGTAAGTCCATCCTTACTTATTACTTATAACTTATTAACTTATAGCATAAGTCAATAAGTAGTTTTCAAAGAAAATCTCAAAGTTTTTGAGAAGTTACAAATTGTGACTTATGACTTATGACTTATTACCTTTTTGAATAAGTCATAAGGAGTTTCAAATAAGTAATCCCAAACACAGCCTAAGTAGCTTTCCCAAACACCTTATTAACTTATATAAGTTAATAAGTAGAGTAAATAAGTAATCCCAAACACCCCCTCAGCCGCTTCCACTCTACTTGTTTTCTCTCTGTATTTTTTTCTTTCCTACTAGGGTTTCATCGTAAGGATGAAATCCGTGTGATTCAGCAGTGTATTTTTGATATCTTGAGAGTTGTTTCGTTGCTTAGGTTTATCTCATTGATGATCTTATTTCTGGAGTTGTATTGTTTGGTATTTCTATACAGTTCTTATTCTGTAGTAGTTGATTGTGCTTGAGTGAATAAGAGTTTGATACCATGTTTTTGACATGGTATCAGAGCCTATAAGGTTCTGATCAATTGTCCTGGGTTATTACTTGACATATTCCATTGAGTATTTTAGTTTCGGTTGAAGGATTACGGTGCTAGATTTGAAACCCTCGGTCAGATCTGGTGATTTACGAGTATTGCGGCTATATATCTTGAAGATTCTCTCAGATCTGGTGTAATTCGATAGAGATCTCCCAAATCTGAGTATATTTCAAAGCTAAGGTTTCATAATATCGAAACCCTAATTGTGTCTTCTGACTGGAGCTACCTGGTTCTGGGTCTGTTGATTGTTCTCTTCCTTGGCTGTGTGACCCTAAATGTAGGTCACAAGCTGAGGATCTGGAAGCTTGGAACGCCGCCCTAACTTGGGTGGTTGTTCTTTGTGAGATCGTTCCTGTTTACTACTACTTGTATTGGTTTTTTTTTGTATTTGTTAAAGTGTCTAGACATACCTCGTTCTTATCTGAGCATACTGTCTGCTATTTTTCTCTGCTTTTATATATTGTTGCTCTGTATTTTTGTGTGCATCACTTGTGTGATATCTTGAGAGTGTATTGCATTTACAGTTGAGACTAATCCTTGATCTACCACTATAGTAGTGTGAAAACATGGCTCTGGTCTCTATCTGTATTTCTTGTGCGTGCGATTGTGTGATATCATTCTTGTTTGACTCACTTGGCTGTTTAAAATGGTTGATGATGATCTCATTGTTATTCCTGAAACTCTTATTAGCAAATTAGATGCTAGTGATCCATTATATCTTCATGCTAGTGACTCTAGTAATCTGTCCATTATGAACATAAACCTAAAAGGAATTGAAAATTATTCTATATGGTCTAATGCTATGAAACTAGCCCTACAAGTTAAAAATAAGACAGGATTTATTGATGGTACATGTGTTAGGTCAACTGAGAATAATGTTCTAGCTAAACAATGGGATAGATGTAATTCTGTGGTAATCACTTGGATTCTAAACTCTTTGTCTGATGACTTGTACATAGGTCAAGTCTATTCTAGTCTTGCTTCTGAGGTTTGGAATGAGTTAAAAGAGACAAATGATAAAGTTGATGGATCTGTTGTGTTTAGTGTGTATCAAAAGATTAATTCCTTAACACAAAATGGTAGTACTGTTTCAGAATATTATCATAAACTCAATCTCATGTGGAAGCAACTTGATAAAATATTGCAACTTCCTACTTGTTACTGTCAAGCTGCTGATAAATTCAATAATGTCAATCACCTTATTAAACTAATGTAGTTTCTTATGGGTTTGGACCGGATAGAATCGATTTACTAATAAGGGATCCTCTTCCTACAGTCAAAGAAGCCTTCTCTATTGTTTCTAGGGAGGAATCCCATAGAAATTCAAATTCTTCTAGAAATCAGTCTCAACCTGTTGGATTTGTATCAAAATCAAATCAGTTTCCTGATAACAAGAAAAAATTTAATAGATGACCAAATCCAAATTTAAAATGTACTCACTATAATAAGTGGGGACACGCTGTCGAGAGGTGTTTTGAAATTGTAGGCTATCCTTCAGGGTTTAAGCAAAGGGTTAATCAGGGAACCAAATCTGGTCTGTAGGTTAATCAGGGAACCAAATCTGGTCTGTCTAATAACTCTATGGGAAATAAAACTGATGTCTCTACCTCTGATATTGTGAATACTCTTACGACATCTGATCAGATTTCTAAGCTGTTAGGTCTGTTAAATGAAAAAACAAATGAAGATGCTAAAAGTTCTAAAGTTGCAGGTAGGGTTTGTGATCCTTTATGTGCATATATTTTTAGTAAAATGTTTTTTTTGTTTTAACAACAGCTTGTCGTCTGTTAATGAATCTGGTTGGGTAATAGATTCAGGAGCAAATCAACATATGATAAAATCTGATATTGGTTTAATTAATCAAATTGATGTTTCTGAATTCAATATTAGAGTTAAGCATCCAAATGGAACTAGTGTTGTAGTTACTAAAATTGGGAACATAAAGTTGAACAGTAAAGTAATCTTGTATGATGTTTTTTTAGTTCCTGGTTATTGTGTTAATTTGGTTTTTGTGTACAAACTGGCTAGAGATAGTAAACTAATAGTATCATATGATAAAAACAATTGCTATATTCATGATTTACTCACAAGGAACATCCTTGGGACTGGTAATCAATATGATGGATTGTATTTCTGTGATGGTATTTCTCAGTCTGTTAAGGTGTGTTACAGTAGTGTTGACTTGGTAAATCTTTGCCATGCTAGACTAGGACATCCATCTGATGAAGTTCTAAATGTGCTAAAGGACAGTCTAAATCTGAAACTTACTAATAATGATTATCCATGTGAAACTTGTCATAGAGCTAAACAAAATAGATCATCATTTCCTCTAAGTGATCATAAATCTAAGGTTCTAGGAGAATTAGTTCATCTAGATGTATGGGGACCATATAGAGTTCAAAGTAAAGACGGTTTTAAATATTTTTTAACAATAGTTGATGATTACTCAATGATCGGTGTCGAAGGGACCGGTCAAAGATAAAGAATTAGAGTGTCCTAATCATCTTAAACTAGTTAGGGTAAGAAGGGTGTCGAACCACGAAGAGTTTGTGGTCGGTGCTCAACTTCAATTGACAATGCGATTTATGAAGTGACAATGGGTCTTTCTGACCAAACACAAGCAATGATTTAGGTGAAACTTATCAAACTCAACAAACAAGGATTATCAACTAACAATTATGACCAATAGTAATCAAGTATCAAACAAACGATTTAGATTGTAACAATAATTAAAAAGGAATTACACCCGGGTTTCAAGTTCATAAGTAATTAGGGATTATCACCCTAACATATGAGTTCAAACAATCAAATGGTTATCCAAATCAAATTAATCAAATCTAACCAAGAACATCAACATTCATACATCATTGGCAAATAGTGTAAAACAATATTCACGAATGAAATCGAGACAAATGTATGCAATATAGAATTAGATTAATCAATAGATTCAACACAAATCAAAGTTCATAGCAATTATCATCTAACGGTGTCAATGATGCAAGAATTTATCGACTCCCGTGAGTTCATAACCATATTAAACACAAAGATTCAAGTATTTCAAACCAAACGATTACAAGAATTGTTTATCAATACTAGCACATGATAAAACCCTAAAAACTTACAAACAATCCACCCGGGAATGATTACCGGTGGATTAGCCGCTCATGGTTGTGGAATTCATCTTCGATTCTTCAATTTCTTGATACCAATCTTCAATAATATGTTTCTAGCCTCCAAAACTCTCCAAAATCGCCCAAGAACTGTGTAGAAAAAGCTTCTTTTGAATTTGGGGAAGAAACCACCACTTAAACTCTCAAAATCGGCATTTTCCCGAAAATCCACGTCAAAATAACGTAACCAGTGTAAGCTTACGCTGGTGTGGCGTAAGCTTACTCCGCAACACTGAAGTTTGCTGTGAATGAACTGGTTCGGCGTAGGCCTACGCTGGTCGGAGTAAGCTTACGCTGAGTAGGCCTACGCTGGTCGTAGTAAGCTTACGCCGGTGGAGTAGGATTACGCCAGGTGGAGTAGGCTTACGCCATGTGGAGTAGGCTTACGCCAGGTCCTGAGTTTCTGCCCCGTTTTCTCCGTGTCTCTCCCGACTCTTGCATCTCTCACCTAATATCTTCCAAAATCATACTTTAAGCTTTCAACACCTGCAAATGCATAGCTACACAAAACCTTTGTATTCCCCATATTAATTTACATAAATATAATATATTGCACCCTTTAATATATGAAACTTTAGTCACCTATCACATCACCACACTTGAGTTTTGCTTGCCCTCAAGCAAAGTCTTTTGCTTTAAATTCACATTACAAATTCTTAAATAATTGTTTTCACTAAACATAAGTTAAGGTCCAAGGTCATGCAAGATTCATAAGAATTATACTCTCAATAGATTTACAATCCAACAAACAATCGATAACTTTTTAAACAAAAGGAAACACTTGAACGAGCTTAACTCATATACAGTTATGGTTTTGCATGAGCACACCCCTCACAATCAATCACTCCACTCGGCTTCATATGTGGACTAACGATGATGTGCTAGTATTTTTCACTCAAAACCAAACAATGAACCACATTATCATAGGCTTGCATATTGATCACATCTCCACCTACTAACACAACTAAAAAAAAACACAAATCAAAAGATCTTTTAAGGGTTGTAATGTAGGCTAGGGTTACGGGTATGGATAAGGATATTTAAAGTGGCTAAAGGTGAGTGGAATTCAACTAATGAAACTACAAATCAATCTAAAACTTTCAAATCTCTACTATGGGTATGAATGACTCATCAACACTAAAGTTCTTATTTCTTCAAACTATCAAATGAAACTTGAGTTAACATCTTTTATTGTCGCTCAAACTAATACTCAAAACATTTGGGCAAATGTTGACCCAATACTATTTTTGTATTTCTTTTTCATTCAATTTTTTTTATCTCAATTGCAACCGCAAATACAACAATCTAAGTTAATTGAATTCCAACTCACGGGTTTAAAAAAGAAAAGGCTAAAAAGGTGAATGGGCTAATGTTATGGGTTTTGTCAAAAGAAAATGTATAGGCTCAGAGTGGGCATCTAGTGGGTATTAACAGGTAAGGGTATAAAAATGGCTAAAAATAAAAACGGTTTCTCCTAATGCCTTTATCATTTTTGTGCAATCAATTGGTTCAAGGTCTCAACATGTATCAACACTATGCAAGTTCTAAAATGTGAAACAAAGTTGTCAACCACTCAAATAAGCGAATATATATATATATATATATATATATATATATATATATATATATATATCAATTTGGCTCAAAATCTCACAAAAACGGTGGAAAATAGGTTACCGACATGTGCATGCAAACCGTCACCTTCAATTTTGTTACTCCCGAATTCAACATTTCCATTTTTTTTTATTTGTTGGAAAGACTTAATCAAGTACTTACTGAATTAACCATGACCAAAGACCTCTACCAAACACTTTGTAAAACAATTATCAAAAAATTTGTATGATTTCCAAGATTTCTCACATCCCTACACTTGAACCTTACATTGTCCCAATGTAAATAGTTATGAAATATAAAAGTGCGGTTAATGGGTGCCAAAACACTCAATACCCAATATCTCTAAATATCCAACTCAAAGATTCTCATAACCATAAGCATCCACCCAACACAATCTACCGAGTTTCAAATAAAAAAAACACACAAAAATAAACAAAGACAAAATATTTCAATCAAAACAACATAAATATGAGAAAGAGTACATGAACCTGATTAGAGGCGATCATAGAGTGCCTGAGCCACCACCAAAAATGGACTCGTAAGTCTTCCATGAGTCTTCCCCACGCTTGAGTGTTGCTATGGTGACGAAACTAAAACACACAACACAAAACAAAACAAAGACAAAATAAAGACAATCACAAGCCGGGTTGCCTCCCGGTTAGCGCTAAGTTTATTGTCCTCAGCCCTTCATTACCTCCTTATGGAGGTTGAAACACAAACTTGCTTCTATTAGCTCCCCCACCACCTTGGTTGTTATCACTCCAACTCCAAGTCTCATCTCTTGTAAATTCCACATCAAACAAATCTACTTTCTCGTTCGGATGTTGGACATGGTCGGGTGGCTTCTTTGCATCTTTCAACCTCTCAGTTTCCTTCTCGATTGCCTTCGGCTCATCTTTCACATTAAACCTGTCAAACATAATACCTTTGTTTTTGGTGTCACCCTCATTTGCCTTGGCATGAGGATGACACACGTTAGTAGTAACTGATTTTAAACATTTGTTTTCAACCGAATATGTAAATAAATTTGAAAAAATATTTATGTTCAACTTACGATTCCCAAAGGTCATGTCAACAGTGTCGTTTCGGCAATTGATTTGCGCATTAGCGGTTGCGAAAAACGGTCTTCCCAAAATCACTCGTGGCTCCTCCTTAGCAAGGGGTGCATAATCGAGCACTAAGAAATCTCCCGGATAGTAAAATTCTCCAATCTTCACAGCCACTCCTACTAATTTCCCCCGAGGACGCGTGCGTGTAGCATTCGCTAACACCAATGTGGTGTTGTATTCTTCTAATGGACCAAAATTGTATTGGTCATATACGCTCCCCGGTAAAATGCTCACCCCCGCTCCATAATCTAGTAGTGTCACATTAGTTTTGAATTCTCCAATTTGAATAGGAACTAGGGGTTCTCCAAACTCAATTTCTTCTTTTTCTCTTCCTTCACCTTCTTCATTGCCATGAGTCACATCAATTGGACTAACATGATGTTTTGGGTTCAATGTGGTGTCACTCGGCAATTTACCTTCATTTTGCTTGAATTGAGCTATTTCTTGTGCCAATTGCCCAACTTGTCTCTCCAATGCCACAAAAGACTTGTCTCTCACTTCATTCTCCCTTTTAGACTCTTTCATCATCTCCATGATTGCATCCAATTTTGAGCTAACCGAATCACCCCCTGATGAGCCACCTTGTTGTTGTTGATATTGATTATAATTCCGTGGGGGATAATTAGAGTTCCGGTTGTTGTTGTATAAATTCCTTTGGTAACCTCCCGAATTGTAATTTCCTTGTTGGCGAAGTTGGTATGACGAGGTACCTTGATTTACACCTTGGAAGTTTGGGTTTAGTTGGTTTGAAGCATCCCCATATTTGAAGTTGGGATGATTCCTTGAGCTCGGGTGATAGGAGTTTGAGTTTGTATCATATGGTTTCCTATCACCATAAACTTGGTTAACCTCTTCTTGTCTCCCTTCTTGAAATGGGCAAATCGTGGCTTTGTGCCCCAAATCCCCACAATTCTCACAAACATCAAAACGGGTTTTTACTCCCGCTACTTCTTTCTTCTCACTTTTCCTCAGCAATGCTAACTCTCTTTCCATTGATGCCAACCTCTCTTTTGTTTCATAGTCTAGGACGGACTTAGAAATTGAGTGTTTGGCTCTTCGGCTAGCCGATGCCTCGGCTTTAGAACTTTGGCTCATCCGTTCCAAGAAATCCTAATCTTCTTCTTCAGGATTAGATAACAAAGTTCCATTACTTGTAGACTTTAAAAATTTCCTTTCCTCTTGAGTCAAACCATCAACAAAACACTTCACTAGTTCCCACAACTCGATTTGATGGTGGGGACATTTCCTCAACAACTCTTTGAAGCGTGTAAAGGCTTCATGTAAAGGTTCACCCGTTTGTTGTTAAAAAATCCGAATCTCAATTCGGGAGTCATCCGTCTTCGCAACCGAATAGTACTCATCCAAGAAGACTTGTTGCATTTCATCCCATGTGTGGATGCTATTAGCCGGCAATGTGATGAACCATTGCTTTGCTCGATCCATGAGGGAAAACTGAAAAAGTCTAAGTTTGACCTCGCCTTGATCGAAGTTCTCATCTCCAATTATGCTACAGATGGCGGCAAACTCGGTTAAATGGGTGTATGGTTCTTCGGTAACCATGCCATGAAAATGTGGGAGAACGTTGATATAATTTGGCCTTGACTTGAATCGCCTCATTCCGGGAATTGGTGGAACAATTGGAGAAGCATTCTCCGAAATAGCCGGTCGAAAGCGACCATTAACTCCACCAATAGGGGCTACCGGTTGTCTTCGGTTTTCATTGTTGTAGCCCCCATTAACTCTCCTCCCTTCTTGTCTAGGAGGATAACCAAATCTCTCAGGTCTACCCGTTCGACCCGTTGGTTGTCTCGCCCTTTGGTGAACATAATCCACCTCTTCTTCCTCTCCAAAGCCTTGCCCCTCGTTATATTCTCCAAATTGGCTCCTCTCACCATCTTCGTACTCGTAATCTCCAAACCCATCACCATTCCCAACATCTTCATTATCATCGTACCCAAAGTATTCACCATCTTCAACCTCCCAACCATCGTTCTCATTGTCGTTTCTTGGTTGAGCTCCAAATATGTTTCCTGGAGGGGTTTGATTTTGTTATGGTCTCCTTCTTCCTTGGTACGCGGGATTGGTACGGATGTTAATGGGTCGGTTTTGTTGAACTATACCCGACCCATGGGGTTGGTTGTTATTGATAGGTATAGATGGGGTTGGGGTTGGGGTTCGGTGAGGTGGAGTGGGTGGGCGGTTAGGTATAGGGCCTCTATTTGGAGTTGGGCCACGGTTTCTTATGCTAGTTCCCGAATGACTGCTTCGACTATCCATAGATGATGGTTCCGATGAAATGGGTTGTAAATTTTATTGTTAGGTTCGGTTTTGCCTTGCTATCCTCTCAATTTCTGGTTCAAAAACAAGCGGTGAAATCCTCCCGGATGTACGGGTACGCATGCGCTAATCTGTCACCGGCACACACACACAAACACCACGCGTAACACAAAAATAGAAGAAGATTAACCAAACAAAACAAGTAACAAATAGTCACACGAGTCAATTAAAATAAAACACCAAGCGCACACACTCCCCGACAACGGCGCCAAAATTTGATCGGTGTCGAAGGGACCGGTCAAACATAAAGAATTAGAGTGTCCAAATCACCTTAAACTAGTTAGGGTAAGAAGGGTGTCGAACCACGAAGAGTTTGTGGTCGGTGCTCAACTTCAATTGACAATACGATTTATGAAGTGACAATGGGTCTTTCTAACCAAACACAAGCAATGATTTAGGTGAAACTTATCAAACTCAACAAACAAGGATTATCAACTAACAGTTATGACCAATAGTAATCAAGTACCAAACAAACGATTTAGATTGTAACAATAATTAAAAAGGAATCACACCCGGGTTCCAAGTTCACAAGTAATTAGGGATTATCACACCAACATATGAGTTCAAACAATCAAATGGTTATCCAAATCAAATTAACCAAATCTAACCAAGAACATCAACATTCATACATCATCGGCAAATAGTGTAAAACAATATTCACGAATAAAATCGAGACAAATGTATGCAATATAGAATTAGATTAATCAATAGATTTAACACAAATCAAAGTTCATAGCAATTATCATCTAACGGTGTCAATGATGCAAGAATTTATCGACTCCCGTGAGTTCATAACCATACTAAACACAAAGATTCAAGTATTTCAAACCAAACGATTACAAGAATTGTTTATCAATACTAGCACATGATAAAACCCTAAAAACTTACAAACAATCCACCCGGGAATGATTACCGGTGGATTAGCCGCTCATGGTTGTGGAATTCATCTTCGATTCTTCAATTTCTTGATACCAATCTTCAATAATATGTTTCTAGCCTCCAAAACTCTCCAAAATCGCCCAAGAACTGTGTAGAAAAAGCTTCTTTTGAATTTGGGGAAGAAACCACCACTTAAACTCTCAAAATTGGCAGTTTCCCGAAAATCCGCTTTAAAATAACGTAACCAGCGTAAGTTTACGCTGGTGTGGCGTAAGCTTACTCCGCAACACTGAAGTTTGTTGTGAATGAACTGGTTCGGCATAGGCCTACGCTGGTCGGAGTAAGCTTACGCTGAGTAGGCCTACGCTGGTCAGAGTAAGCTTACGCTGGTGGAGTAGGCTTACGCCAGGTGGAGTAGGCTTACGCCAGGTCCTGAGTTTCTGCCCCGTTTTCTCCGTGTCTCTCCCGACTCTTGCATCTCTCACCTAATATCTTCCAAAATCATACTTTAAGCTTTCAACACCTGCAAATGCATAGCTACACAAAACCTTTGTATTCTCCATATTAATTTGCATAAATATAGTATATTGTACCCTTTAATATATGAAACTTTTGTCACTTATCAGTCAAGAGCTGTGTGGGTGTATCTATTAAAACACAAAGATGAGGTTTTCTATAATATACAAAGTTTTTAAGTCTAATTAAGAATCAGTTTGGGTCAAATGTAAAAACTTTTAGAAGTGACAATGGAACTGAATTTGTTAATAATAAAATGAATGAATTTTGTGCTTCTCAAGGAATCAATCATCAAACCTCTTGTGTTTATACCCCACAGCAAAATGGAATAGTGGAAAGAAAACATAGGCATTTATAAATTGTTGTTAGAGCTCTATTATTTCAAGGGAAGTCTGAGTGTGTTCTAACTACCACATATCTTATTAACAGGACTCCCTCTTCTATGTTAAATGGTAAATCCCCCTATGAGCTAGTGTATGGTTTTAAGCCTTCTCTTACTCACCTTAGGATGTTTGGTTGTCTCTATTTTAGCATTGTTTTGAACAATACAAATAAATTTGAAACTCATGCAGAAAAATGTGTTTTTTTAGGATACTCAAATCAAAAGAAAGGTTACAAGTTGTGGAGTTTTGATCAAAAACAAATTATTTTTTCTAGGGACGTAAAATTTTATGAGTCTGTTTTCCCGTTGAAAAATAATAAAGATTTGTGTGAGTTGGACTCATCTTCTAAAAGTTTTTTAAACAATTTGAATTTTTTTATCTGTATGAAAAAATTGAGACTTCAACATCTGAAGGTAAGAAAATTCCCGATGACGAGGAGAGGGTGTTGAGTGACACTACCCTTCGGTTTCAGCAGCCTAGTGTAATGAAGAGGTTGTTGAAAAACAGACCGATAGAATTATTACTGAACTTGGTGGGGCTGAAGATGTGTAACATCCCGGAAATTCGTAAACTAATGGTTCGGGCTAATGAGTGAACCGAATCTCTTCTAATTGCATAGACTATCCGGGATGGAAACGGGCTAGATGAAAGAGGAAGGACCCGAAACAAAACCTCGGAAGGTTTATATGCAACTTTTGCGCAAACCCTACTCTTAACCCTAGGTGCGTGACGGCAGGGAGAGCGGCTAAATAGAGAGAAGTCCGACGACGGGGCGGCCATGGTGGTTCCAAGTGGTGTTCGTAAAATAGAGACCAAGAACACGATAAGGAAAATCCTGGTTTCTATTAGTTTACGTGTTTATACGATTAGGTTTTTAAGGTTCATGTCCGCGGATGACGGGAGGGGTGGGGCTTGTGATGATCACCGGTTAAGGTGGTAGTAGCGTATGGCAGAAGGCGGAGAACGGAGAGGATGGCGGGGGGCGACGACGGTGATGGCTACGGGTTATACGTGACAAGATGCGGGGTACACAGTGGTGGTGCGACGGGCTATGATGACCCTTTGGGGCTAACGGCCGAGTGCCGAGAGGAAGACGGTGAGAGAGGGAGGATGACAAGCGACGAGAAGGCGGAGACGGCGACTGTGGTGGTGGTGCCCAATGGCGGCGATCGGCGGTGTTCGATGGCAGTGTTGTTTCCAATGTGTGGGGTGGTTCGAGTGAAGTCCACCGGTGGCGGTGACGGAAGTGTAGTTGATTAGGGTTTGGTCAAGGTGAGGAGAATGAGGATGTCTTGCATGGCTAGTATACGTGCGTGCATGGTAACCAAATGCAAGTTCATACGTCACGCACGGTTAGAGTGCACTTTGCATGGTGTGCATGTGTACGGAAACCGGTTCGTTAACGTGTACACTCGCAGGTTAGGGTTCGCATGGTCACGTATGTGCATGCATGAGACCCAGCTCGGGTATTTGGTTTCTAAACGGGTCGAGGACGATCCTGTTTGTGTGAGCACGTGGAACTAGGGTTTCGTGGAAAGAAAGGCCGAGCTGACGAGCTGACGAGACGACGTTGGGGTTTATATTTTAGGCATTTTATGACGTGAGTGTAGATGTATTCTTATCATGTGATCGTACGTTTGGCAGGTTCGGGATTTGAGCAAGTGGTCGGGGTGCAGAGCAAGGATTGGGATTCAGCGTAACCTGTGAGTTTCTAATCCCCTTCTTATAAACGTTTTACTGTTTTTGGGGCTATCGTACATACTTACAAGAGATGTTTAACATATTAAACGTGTTAAGAGTGTTGGGTTTTTACCCGATGTGTTTATGAACTAAAACATTCAGTAATGAGTCGGAGGGTCTGTGGGGGCGTCTATGAGATTATGTGAGCTAGGGGTGAAACAGTTATTGACGTGTGTCGTGTTAAGGGTTAGTCGGGGTGAGTCGGGATATAAGCTAAACGCTTATGGGTATGAGTAGGATATATTATCCTAGGGCTATGTGTGGGGTGCAGACTTAGTTAATTAGTCATGTAAATAAGATATGATGTCATGTGTTTTATGCTTGTGTTGTGTGTTTGCATCGTTGTCTCTGTGACATGGCAAACGGGATTGTGAAGGACGAAGTCCTTTGGGAAGTCACCAAAGGTGACAATGATTCAGCAGGTCAGTGATGAGCCCAAGGTGTGTCGAACGCCCTGACGAGGGTGCATGTGACAAGGTATGTGTTTGTGTGCATATATACATGTTTAAATTGCATGCAAGTGTTGAGTTATAATTATTGTGCATGAGATGATATTGATGTGGTGTGTAGATGATATTAATGTGGTGTGTAGAGTTAGATTGACCGTTGTGTCGGGATGATGATGATGTGGTGTTTACAATTGTTGTGTCGGTTGACTTGTGAGAGTCTTGGTTAAGGCTGGTTAAGTCGATCTCTAAGGATTGGGTGTGTCAACCAGGTTTTTGAGTTAATACGTGTGGTAGATTACGAGTTATTGGTGTTGTAAGTTCGATCCCTGTCGGTGAGACTTACTAGGTTATAATTATGGGAAGAGTCTTTGGTGGTCAACTATTATGGGATATCGTAAGATAACATGGGTTATCTATATGTCAATAAATAACAAAACTATTTTGCTAAGGACTGAGGTGTCCTATGTGGAAATAACTAAATAATGTTGCGATATAGTATTTATGTAACTTAAACTATTAGAACTCACTTAACGTAGCTGACTTTGTGTGTATGTTAGATTGTTTTGCAGGTGAGCTTCGTGGTCGACGTATCTTGGCCATGGAGCGGTGCTACTCGGATTTGGTGTGTAGGCATTCATGATGTAAAGTTATTAATGATAATGTGTAACAAAAGTTATTGTTTTTAGAAAGACTTCCGCTGTAGTTTCGATTAATAAAACAAGTATTTTAAAGAGAATGCCCAGTGATGAGAACAATTGTAAGGTGCCTGGTTTAGGGCTTTACAAGATATTGGTAGTGATAATGATGAGACTAAGTCCCCTAAGGGTTCTGATTTTAAAAATAATGATCATACACTGCTTAGGAGGTCTACCAAAATCACTATGTTACCTATAAAATTATAAGACTATGTGGTGAGTGGGAAAGTTAAATATGGCATAGAAAAAGTAGTAAATTACTCTAATCTGTCATATGAAAACTTTTGTTTTGCTTCTGGGTTAAATAAAATTATTGAGCCTAGAACATATAAGGAGGATGTTAATGATACTAACTGGGGAAGGCTATGAATGAAGAAATTGAAGCTCTTAATAGGAATAACACATGGGAGTTAGTTGAATTACCTGTAGGTAGAAAACCTATAGGTTGTAAATGAGTGTTTAAAATAAAATATAAATCAAATGGTGAAATTGAGCGACATAAAGCTAGGTTAGTGGCTAAAGGTTATAGTCAACGAGAGGGAGTTGATTTTTATGAAACCTTTTCACCGGTTGTAAAAATGATAACAATTAGGTGTGTTCTTAGTTTGCCTGTCGAAAGAAACTAGTCTTTATATCAACTTGACATTAATAATGCGTTTCTATATGGTGAACTTGTTGAAGATGTTTATATGACTTTACCCGAGGGTTATTTTTCAAAAAATGAAACAAAAGTATGCAAACTTGTAAAATCTTTGTATGGTTTAAAACATGCTACAAGAATATGGAATGAAAAACTTGTGAGTGTATTAATTGGCTTAGGATTTGTTCAAAGTAAATGTGATCATTCCATGTTTATTAAATCTGAAAATTCTGTGTACGTGGTTTTATTTGTGTATGTTGATGATATTATTATTATCACAGGAAATTGTAAGTCTGAGATTTCAAATATTAAAACTCTTTTACAAACTAAGTTTTTGATTAAAGACTTGGGTTTGCTCAAATATTTTCTTGGTATAGAAGTAATTAAAACTTAATCTGGATTATGTTTGTCTCAAAGAAAATATTGTATGGATCTTCTTGCTGAATATGGTCTTTTAGGGTGCAAACCTGTTAATATGCCAATTGAACAAAATTATGTTTTAATGAATGAATGTAATAAAGACAAAAAACTTTTATCCAACATCATTGGTTATCAAAAACTAGTTGGTAAGTTGATCTACTTGTCTCATACCAGACCTAATATTTCTTATTCTGTTCATTTTTTAAGTCAGCATACGCATAAGCCAAAAATTCGCATTTAAATATTGCACTGCGTTTATTGCAATATTTAAAAAAATCACCAAAAAAGGTATTTTCTTTAAGAAAAATGATATGTTAGATTTGAAAGCTTATGCGGATTCTGATCGGGGCAAATGTCTAGAGTCCAGAAGGTCTGGTACTAGGTTTTGTGTTTTTCTGGACAGTTTGTTAGTAATTTAGAAAAGCAAAACACAATCTACAATGTCGAGGTCTACAGCTGAGGCAGAATATCAGGCCATGTGTGCTGTAACTTGTGAGGTAATTTGGATAGGAAATTTACTTAAAGAGTTTTCGGTTAGTTTACCTATACAACTGTTTTGTGATAATAATGCAGCCATATCTATAGCTGCTAATCCTGTTTTTTCATGACAGGACTAAGCATTTTGAAATTGATCTGATTTTTTTAGAGAAAAAATTTCAAGTGGATTAATTAAAACTGTTAAAACAGATTCTAAAGATCAATTAGCTGATATTTTTACAAAAGGGTTGTTAGTATATCAACATGAACAAATGTGTAAAATGCTTCAAATGTATGATGTTTTTGGCAGTCGAATTAAGGGGGATGTTGAAATTAGTAGTGTTAATTCCCCTGCCAATTTATTCTTTCTTGTATTTATAATAAAGTTTTTTTATTCTTTGCTGGGTATTGGGCTAGAGTCTAAGCAGCTAGGCTGAAGGTTAAAAAAGGATCCGGAAGATTAAAGCTAGCTTTGCAGGTCAAATGTTTACCGGTGCATTCTCATATATATGATTAGATTGAGGGTGTTAAGAGTTTTAGGGTTTCATTTTCTCTCTATTCAGCCGCTTCCACTCTACTCGTTTTCTCTCTGTATTTTTTTCTTTCCTACTAGGGTTTCATCGCAAAGATGAAATCCGTGTGATTCAGCAGTGTATTTTTGATATCTTGAGAGTTGTTTCGTTGCTTAGGTTCATCTCATTGATGATCTTATTTCTAGAGTTGTATTGTTTGGTATTTCTATACAGTTCTTGTTCTGTAATAGTTGATTGTGCTCGAGTGAATAAGAGTTTGATACCATGTTTTTGACGGTGGGCTATGTGATAAAAGTACGAGCTATTTTGGTAGAACTCGGTAATAAAGTGAGTCTAACATAAAATATCTTTTTTTATTATACCATTTCTTATCGAATATAAATATCTAAAGGTACATTTATTTTTATGGTATTAGAAAAAGCTATAGTAAAAAGTTTTACTTTTTAAACGTATTTGTTATAGATAAACAATACATATACGTGTGTGTGTGAGGGGGAAATCTTTCTATAAGACCTAACTTCTGATTTAGACGGGTAATTAGTTAACAGAAGGGAAATCTCTCTATAAGACTTAACTATTGAATTAATTAATAGAATGACAACATTTATAATCATGAAAAAGCTTGTAGGTTGGGTATAACAGAAGTGGAAGAAAAGGGTCCACCCATAAATATTGACTTTTAAAATTCAGTTATAAGATACAAGAAGTCAACCAACCCCCTTCAATCAAACCAAACCAAATTATAGAATCCCAGGACACTGTTAGCAAGTGTCATGAAGCTTCAATTCCTACATTCAGTAAGTAAAACATTTACAAACTATCTGTTATGTTACACAACAACTTCAATTTCCTCTATTTCTTTTACACTAATTGGTAATTTATGCCGTGAAGGTCTTGATTGATTGGTATGTTTCACCTCTTAAAAGATGAATTGTCACCTCTCCATGGATCAGTCACACTAGAAGCTTGATTGGGCACTGGCACGTTACTTAAGTCGCCATCCAAGCTCATCTTCTGTACTTCTGAATAGGACAGAATCTTTATGCTTTGCACACAGCTAACGAATTCCCTGTAAAACCTCAAACTCAGCAACATATATCTAGTAAAATGTTTTGGTTTAAGATTTGAAGACACTTACTCCCACGGGTCATCACCAACCAGCAGTATGTCATTCTCATGATCAACGTAAACAAGTTTCCACTCCATCCTTTGCGCGTCCTCTAGTTCACCTTCAATACCAAACATTCGAGCCAGATCTTGCCTCAGCTCTTCATACCCCTTGTAACGTGTCACATCTATCGTTCTGCCTACTGACCCGCGTTTTTGAACCTAAACGTACAAAATTATTATGTACCAAAGGAATTATGTATAAATTTAAAAGGGCATGTTACCTTTGTGTACGTTCTCATGCGCTGCTGTTGAGTCTGATTACCCCACAACCCATTCCCCAAACCACCAGCATCCGTAGCAGCAACATTGTCGTTTGGTTTGAAAGACATATCAGGCATCCCAAATGACCGTGGACTTATCTCAGCAGCTGAAAATTCAGTCTCAGGGCCACCGATATAATTTGAGATCATGCTTTGAGAGTCAAAACCCCTTG
The DNA here is from genome assembly GCA_023525975.1 of Smallanthus sonchifolius. Taxonomy (NCBI): domain Eukaryota; kingdom Viridiplantae; phylum Streptophyta; class Magnoliopsida; order Asterales; family Asteraceae; genus Smallanthus; species Smallanthus sonchifolius. The sequence continues at coordinate 24,024,533 of CM042018.1, read as the reverse complement.
ACAACAAAGCATCAGGTGGCAGGCTAGCCCCAAAAGAGAGATGGCTCCTAGTTTGGGAGTGAACACCATCACCCTCCACACACATGTTTGGGATGTTGAAGTTGGCATCGTCATCCAAACAGTATGATGTTACAGATGTGGTAGGTTCAGTAGCAATGGCTTTGTCTTTAGGTAGTTTCAAGCTAGATAGCTCATATTTGACTCTTGCATCGGATTTACTTTGACTTTGAAGAAATTTAGAAGCATGATCAACCATGGAATCATCCCCTAGGACAGATGGACCTCGTTGATTCTTGATCCGGAAGTTTGATGGAGTTAGTTGACAGTTATTTGTTGAAGGGGATGTGGAGCACGAGGGAACGTCAGCATCAGTAGGAGGATGAACTCTTAGTGGTTTGTATCGAGTCTGTTGTTGGTTTGATTGCACAAGTGTTGATGTGGACAGGCTGTTACCACTAAGTTGCTGGATTTGTGGCAAAACCTGCTGTTGTAGAGGCTCTACTGGTGAGAACAGATCTGCGAGAGGGTGTTGCCTCGGTGACAAGTTATGTTGTAGCAAGTGTGATTGGGTTTGTGGTAACTGTGTTTGCTGATGTTGTTGTTCCATATGATGCTGTGACATGGATAAAGGTTGAAATGATCCACTAATTTGTTGTTGAGGTTGTGATTGTGGTTTCTGCTGATTGTATACGGATTTCTGTTGTTGTTGATGCCATGGCGGAGCGAGTTGTTGCAGTTGGTTTGGTTTGTTGGAGTGTGAGAGAGTTGGAGTGGGGGACTGAAAGCTTAATAGCTTGGAGGGATCTTCAAAGTTTAGAGAATTTGAAGAAAGAATAGATTGATTCCGCATGCTCATCCACTGGACCAAACTCAACCCATCTTTCATCACCATATCATCAAGCCAGGGCATGGGCATGGCCATCCCTCTTTTGTATGCATTCTCCATCTCTGTATCAGAGAATGTCTGAGAAACAAAATAAGATTCAAATTCTGTAACATGCAGAGAATGATTCATTACCTGATTGTCTGAAAAATGGAGATGGACTCATGTAAAAGGGAGTCACAACAGGCTCAATTTCCCATATCGAAACCCTGCTAGGACGCTCATCAGCTGCTGGCTCATCCCATCCCACCTGAAGACTACGCCACTGTGAATTCTTCCACCTGACCGGATCCAGATCACTGATGCCAGTAATTGTTCCCATGTATCTACGCACGCCTGACTCTTGAGTCTCAAACATCATTCTGAACCGCATGCCCAATGAAACCTGACCATACATTGCTTTATTGTACTTGGCTAGGGGTATCACAAACTCAGCAGGACTTACCCTATCAATTTAGCGTTTTTCAGCTTATTTGTTATTAATAAACCAAAGAATATCAAACTTTTCTTCTATATATATATATATATATATATATATATATATATATATTACCTAGGATTGTAATAAACGGTGAATAGGCTGTTATTTGCTGCAGCGTGAGCAGCAGCAGCAAGGATTCCAATGTGCATGCTGTCACTGGATATGACTGATGATGACAGAGAAGATTGTTGCCTGTTGGCGCGTCTAACTCCCACCAGAAGCTGTGATTTCTCGTCTCTACAATCGTTAATTAGTATGGTGAAAAATCAACAAAGGAAAAATGAATAGTAATAACATACCTTATGAAAAGGACAGAATCACCAGCAAAAAGCCTTTTAGAGCTCACAAAGATGCTCCACCCTGTAGTCAGTAGATGCCTCTTGGGTTGCCCTGAAATTCAAGATAACTGCTTATGGTACACAGAAATATGCTAGTAAGTAGATGAAACTTTTGGAATGAAGCAAACCTCGGTAAATGTGTCTGAAAGTCCAGGACTGATGATGCAAATCTCTAGCAGCCAACTCCTGAGCCGGAGGTTGCATTGAGAAATCCTACGAAACATGCTTGTGGTATGTGAAGAGTCACAAATTAAGACAGAAATTATGAAGCATTTGAATTACTTACGAGAGGTGGGAAAATCTTTTCAGCAGCTCGACGAGGAACAGAGAATCCACCATGAGTACTGGTGTCGCTAGCTGTAAGAGTCTTGCAGAAGAAGTCGGTAGGCTGCTTGTTTTGCTTCAGACCCATATCAGAAATAAGTAATGCTTCCTGATCATACTGCACATGTTTCATAAAAACAAAAATGTAATGTCTACTAGTCTTGATATAAATCCACATGATCTGACTTACTTTATTTACAGGTTGAAGAGTCATCTGCGCATACACCTCATCAGTTTCAGAATCAGCCTGATTGGATGAAAAACAAATTAATTAAGTGAGTCATAGTTTAATTTCTAGGCAATGGCATACATACATACATACATGTAGTGTGACATTATGAAGCATGCAGATGAGCTTAGAAGGAAGATTGGGATAGCTGGGTATGTTTTGTGTATCCTTGTGCATAGATGCTGCAACCTAATCACAGAAACTTAGAAAATCATAATGATTTAAACATGAGGCCGATGGAGATGATTGATTACTTGCTCGCTGTGACCCTGCGGAAAGTAGACGACTAGACTTCCAGCAGGAGGCAATGAAGCCAATGGGCCAGCACAAGCATGCCATAACTCTGAATTCATTAACTTCCTTGCACCTGCCAATATATTAACAAGTGGTTTATTTTCACTTTTGGATGAATGAATTATTGTTTTTCTTTGCTTCATTCAACTCAAAGTACCTTCTCCTGAAGCTGAAATGGATTGATAAACGTGTGGAGGAGCTTTCATTGTCCAAAACCAAACAGACCTCACATTCTCCGCCGGAGAGAGATATTCTCTCTATAATCAAACCCATATATATATATATATATATATATATATATATATATATATATATATATATATATATATATATATATATATATATATATATATATATATATATATATATATATATATATATATATATATATATATATATATATCAAGAAGCATACTGTTTCTATACCAAGACTGTTATTTTAAATACACAAATGGTCCTTTGCTTTTGCAAAAATAACAATGTTTGGTATTTCTTCTTTTTTTTTCTAACACTTTCGCTGACTTACTTTAAAAAGTCTATTAAATTCATGCAAAATCACTATTTTACTATTTTACATACCAGGTAAGCATTTGTGTTATTTACTTCAAAAAATAAAAAAACAATTAAAACCCCCATTTCTCAAGATCTTCCCCATGACCTAATTAGACAAGCTTAATTTAACAATTCTTTTTGCAAAAGTTAGTGTTAGATCCTGAAGTTAGAATCACCAAACCTGTTACTTTTGATATCAACTCTTACTTTTAGCGAACGTTGTCTGTATATTTTACTGAAATGGTTCTAATTACTCCCTCCATTTTACTTGTTTTATGTGGAGATATTGGGAGTTTAAGCTTTTGTTTTTTTCTAGAAAAGTAATACCAAGTTATTAATTTTGTGATCTCACTAACAATAGATTGTGTACTTTCCAATGACATAGTGTCTTTATCACGTCCATTTGAATATAGTTGAATTTGAACAACACATATATATAAATAATTATTCATGTTAATACATCAACCCTAACCCAGATCGAATGTGACCCGTTTAATCCATTTATCTAAAGAAGTCAAACAAATTGTGTAAATGTGATGCAATCAAGTTTAATCGTGTATCAGTTAAACTAGTTATAACGGGTTGATCTGTTTAATTAAACGGGTAGTTCAATCTAAGCATGATCTACTTTCATGTCGTGTTATAAAGAAATTACCACCACTCATTTATTAAATAGGTTTAATATAAATACTTTTTTATTATACTGATCGAAAAAGGTTGCTGCTAGTAAATATAGAAATTATCTAAACCTTTTAGAAACTGCTAGTGTATCCGAAATTGAGTAATTTATAGAGGGAATATCTAGGATGAAGTGTTGTATGAAATCTGAGTATAAAGTAAGAGCGAGTGTTTTGCTCCCACCCCACATTTTTGTTTGTTTAGATTGTAAGTTGTCGGTTCATATGCATCTATATATATTTATTTAAACCATGTTTACCGGATGCCCTTAATGGCCATTCCAATTACGTACACATTCCTTCTCAAATGGACAAATTAATAATATAATCTATTCTAACCTTTTATCAACCACAAAATCTATCACAATCCTTAAACTATATTTGTTGAAAACAAATGGTAAATTATATTTGTAATAATGGTTATGTTATTAACGTTGTTGGTGATTTTAGTATCATCAACTTATTTTAGTTAATTAAGACTTACTAAATACCAAAGAAAATTTGGTTAAATATATTTTTTTTTTTTTTCCAATCCATAAATCGAATACGAGATGACCGCCACAATTACAAACTAATGGCAGGTAGACGGGCAACAAGCTGCGCCGCTACCCCCTTCTGAATAGCAAATCCTACTCTACTAAACACAAAGTTCCCCCCATAAATATATGCGGTGTTACTGCTGACCACCCGCTGAACCCGCTTAAGGAACCGCACCGCATCAGGGGCGAGAGCGCCAAAGGTGTCAAAGGCAAACGGTACGAACACGTGCTGATTCACGAGGCAAGCTTTTTCGTGCTTAGCTACTTTACCCGCCTCTGCCTTGTTTATCGCCTGACCCGCCTTAAACCCATGGTCCCTTATCCCAACTAGGGGGGACACACCTGTCAAATCAACACATGCGTGTTTCCCTCCTTCCCATCCAAAAACAAGAATGTCAGCGGGCCGAAGGGTTGATCTCCCATCTAATGGGTCGGTCAAGAAGTTCACCGGGGCTTCCTTTTTAGCTGAGATCCCTGCCCGCTTAAGGACATCAAAAAGCACATCTCGAACTAGGTCATGTCGGTATTTGAAGCCCGGTAATTCTCTGCAATGGACAGCATGCTCCCCAAAAGAATCCAAGCAAGCCTTCCGACAAACGGGACACGGGTCATCAACCGGGAAAAGGGGGTACCATCAGCCGGTATTTGAGGATAGCCCGATATTCCACTGGCGACATACATTGCCCTAAACCTTCGATGGGAACAACCGACAGGAAATCCTGAGCATGGGGGGCTCGCAAACACTCGAGCACGGCTCGCTGCCGCGGGGACAAAGCGAACTTCTCTTCAAATGTCTTGACAATTTCACTATATAAAGCATTCGCCAAAATTTTCTGGGCTTTAAGGGGGGCGGTGTCTTTAATATAGAAACCGTCAATATCAAGATCGGGAAGAGAACTATGCAGAGTGTCCAACGCACCCCTGTAATCAGACTCAAACAACCCACCACCACATTCACGAAGAATGTGGTCTTGAAGAACCCAAGATTGGGCCCTTGAAGCCACAAAAGCGTAGGAAGAGGCGTCCCCAGCCGAGCAAATCCCAAGACCCCCAAAGCGGGTCGGGAGGGAAGCTAACCTCCATTGGAGGTCCCCAAAAAAGGCACCCCCACAAACAACAATGTCCTCAATCGTTTTTCGAAGACCTGTGTCAAAAACAGAGACGGCTTCCCCGACATGAGAAGGCTGACAAGTCCTGAGCCCAAACAGCAGTTTAGCAACCCCCATGCACGACCGAAGCAGGAGGAGTTCGCTCTGAGGGTTCCGAAGGCGTTTGAGGCATCCCATCAGGTCAACCGCACGTTTGGCTCTTTTGAGGGCCAAACCACTAATAAACTCCCCATCTCTGCTGACAGCACCACCTAAGAGTTTCACCCCATGCACCGGCCTACCAATTTCCCGCGGAAATAAGCTCTCTCGAGTCTTCACCCCGTCGCATGTAGGCCAAAAAACTTCAGTTTTTTTGATGTTGACAAGGAGGCCCAAAGAGGGGCCTTCCACTCTAATGATGTCTAAAGCCTTGGCAACCTGAGTAGCATCTCCAATAAGGGTCCCATCATCCACGTACCATGCATGGAAAAGAAGCTTGCAGCGATCTCTGATCCGGAGGACAAGGGGGTGTAAAACAAGGGCAAAAAGGAGAGGCCCTAAGGGATCCCCCTGCTGAACCCCCGTGGAGGACCAAATATAATCATTCCCCACATAAAGTCTAGCTGGCTGGCCATATAAGAAATCAACCCAAGCAGAGATAGATGGACACATTTTCCTCACCTCATTTAAAAGAGCAGTTCTATCCACAAGATTAAAGGCATTAGAGAAATCGACAGTAAGCATAGCCAGCGACCCGTCTCGGTGGTGCGCATTCACGAACCTGTTCGCACTATGAAGAACCGCCTCAGCCCCGTTTGGAACCCCGACCCCAAACTGGAAGTCGCCAAGGTATTTGGCCATATCCCTCCCCACCCCCTTCATAGCAACCTTGGAGACTACTCTCCTCCAGATTGAACCCACTGCAATAGGCCGGATCCCATTATCGGGCTTGAGAAGGGGCGTAAGGGGAGCAGATGCAACGAATTCCGCCAAACTCCTTGGGCAACCCCCCCTCAAACATAAGTTAACCATAGCTGCAATCGCCCTGAGTAGACTAGCCGCAATCACCGACCCTTCCCCACAAAGGGCGTCCAAAAGGTGTTGAGCCCTCAAACCATCTCTCCCACATGACGTACCTTTAGGGAAAGATTTGATACACACTAGCACACTGTCAGTCTCTACGACAAGGGGAGGGTCGGTTGGTAAGAAAGCTGGCATGGTAGGCGGGGGCATACACGGGTGCTTATCCTCGAGAGCCTTCGAAGTTTTCTTATCGAGTGGTGCGACCCCCGAAGAACATAGAACCTTAACTGCAGCGGTAAAATGACCATCGGCAACCTTACGTAAACACTGCTTGATAGAACTCGTATCCTCGGTTTTATTTTTATCAGGCCTTTTCTTAAAACCCTCACAACCTTCCTTCACAGGCTGAGCAAACAAAGACTGAATGAGAGCGTCAAACCCCTCACGGTCACCCCATTGAGCCAGCGCCCGCTGTATGCTGAGACATTGACCGTTCTTCTTGTTGCCTGACCTCTTATCTTGGCGGCTGACCGGCGTAAATACACGTAAAATACACCGAGGTAATAGTAGAAGTCTAATCCAAGCATCAACCGAATCAGGCATAGCCACCACATTATCCAAAGCTGTGGTCAAGGCTTGGGCAAACGCCATGCGACAACTAAAAGGGATGCTCTTAACCGTTTTAACAGGGAGAGAAAAAACTCGGTCAAGAAGAGCAACATCAACACATACCTCTCCAGACGAGGAAGTCTCCGTAGCGACACACGGTCTAGGGACTCCGACAATAAAATCCTTCTCACCCCCTTCCCTTGGCATAGACCGAATAGCCTGATCTTCATGGTGACACGCCCGACTGAAGGAATGAAGGCGCATGCACTCCCAACACAACCATTGATCAGATAACCTCAGGGCTTCACAAGTAGAGGTAAAAAGATTAGGGTCTTCAGCAATAGCACGCCTCAAGGTATCTTTCCTATCATCCGAAACAAAATGGTGACTTTTAAAATGAGCAATGAGTCTTCGGATCCCCTTAGACCCAGCCACACCATCGGGGCAACAATGGAACCCCTTGAAGGGGCAAGGCCAAAAACCATTGGACATGGCCTAAAAAAGAAACCGACTAGCGAACAACAACAACCAAGACACTTAGGCAATGTCTCCACCTCCCAACGAGAAGGAAAAACGAAAGAAACCTAACACCCGATGGTTCAAAGGCTTTTTGAACCCGAGCTCATTGAAAACTTATTACGAGCATTTCATCGAACACCTTGCGGGCGCAAACACCTGTTACTAAATTTTGACAATTTTGTTAATGACTTTTTCGCCATATAAAAGTCCTGCAGTCCCTGCAGGAATAAAGACTAGGGCTTCACGGCTGCACCAACCATCACCGCCATCTCTTCTTTATGTCCTTTGCCGGCAGCGCCAGATAGCCGGTGGTGGTGGTTTAAGTTTGGAAAGGATGTAGCGCCTCTCTCTTTCAATGGTGGAAAGGACGGAACAACTTCGAACAGGCAAGCGACGGTCGACGGTCGGAACGCAGGGATAAGGCAGAAGGCGGAAAGCGGCAGACAGTCGACTTTGGATAAATATTGATACGAGCTAAGATATGTGGAGTGCACGCTCCTTCTAAACTAATCAGATTTCCGACACTTGCGAACCTCGGGGGTTTAAGGGGGCATCGCCTCCTTGCGTGGGGGTTTAAGGGGGCATTGCATTCCTGCGTAGGGGTTCCATGGGGCAGACACCCCTTGATGGAGTCTAGGGGAGCTGGTGCGGTCCAGGGGCAACTAGGATAAGTAATAGAAATTGGTCATAGGAACTGTGATTAACAACAACTAGGATAAACAACTCAGATCACTAGCAACTTGGATTATCAACAGCGACAGATCACTGAGTTATTATTGGCAGAAGCCAATCATCATAAGTAAATGTGTTACTGCAAAACATATTTCCCCCTAATAGAATTACTACTAATGGTAACCAATAACTACCAACCGTTTTAACCGCAACTGACACACTCGTTCACGAAAACATTGTGTTGTTTCAGCTAAACTTGTGATGGTTCCACAGCTATAAAACACAAGTGTTTGGTTTATTTCTGGAACACGTTTTCACAACAAAAAAACATAATCTTGTTCTTATTTTCTTTCTAAATTATCCAACTACGATTTTGAGAGAGATGTACAAATACTTAATCTAATAGTGATCATACATGATTTAGAAAGATATCTAGGCAATTAAAATACTACAAACTTACAGATCGAAGGTCGGGTGTATGTTAGAAGCATTAATTAATATAAATTAAGCATAATATAAGATGGTATAATATTTATGAGACTCATGTGCCTACAGATAAAGAAAGGTAGGATGGAAAGACTCCTTACTTAGCCAAGAGGCCCTACAAATCATATTGTATCATGGCTTAAGCCCCACAATGATGTCTCTCTCTCTCTCTCTCTCTCTCTTAGTGTATATATATATATATATATATATATATATACGAAATGTATAGGATGGAAACTCCTTCAAGTTATGAAAACATTAAAAACTCTCTAAAAAACGGATTTTTATAAGAGTTTTTTTTAAAAAGCTTTTATATGTAATTTGAAAACTTTTTATAAAAAAAATCAAAAAAGCGCCGACCATATGTTTTTATAAGAAATTTTTTATCAAAATTCTGCCCAGTTGTTTTACATATGTAACATTTGTTTTTACATATGTAACATGTTGTGTTACATAAGTAACACGATTTTTTTACACAAAAAAGCTGGGATTTTTGTCCATTTTAAAAAAAAAACCGCTCGGCGTTTTTTTGTATTTTTTTTGACGAAAATTTTATAAAAGTTGCTTAAAATGATTTTCAATTTATTTTAAAAAAAAATGTAAAACATGTTTTTTGAGAGAGTTTTTAATGTTTTCTCAATTCATGTGAGTTTTCAAAATATCCATCCCATATATATATATATATATATATATATATATAGGGGGAGATCAAATAAAAAGTGGTTTTTCGCTAATAAGCCTAATAAATGACAAAAACCTTAAGAAACGATATCAAACAAACTCTGATTGAGCTCATTCCAACGGCGTTGGAACCATCTCGTCGAACTCTACCATCTTAGCTTTTAGGGTTGAATTTTATAGTTTTAGCCTTAGTGTTTAGCTTTTAGGGTTTAGGTTTTTTTTTTTGGGTGGGGGGTTTAGGTTTTTGGGAGTAGGTGGGGTGAGGTGGTGGTTTTAGGCTTTTCGGGGTAGATTTGGAGGGGGTTTTAGGTTTTTGGGGGTGCGGGTGGAGGGGGGTTTAGGTTTTTTTTTTGGGGGGGGGGTTAGGGTTCGATGAGACGGTTCCAACGCCGCTGGAATGAGCTCAATCGGAGTTCGTTTGACCCACTTCTTAGGATTTCTTAGCGAAAAACCATTTATTAGTGGAATCTTCCCCTATATATATATATATATATGTATAGGGGAAGGTTCAATTCAGAACACTAAATATTACGAGAACATGGGAAACAAAATGAATCCTTTATTTTTTTCAATCTTAAAAAGTTTGAAATATAAAAAAAATGATAGAAATGCAATGTTTATTTATCTCTCAAGAAATTTATAAAAAAAATATGAACAAATTTCGTTTATTTGAACAATCTACACATGTGTAATTCATGTGTAGGATGTATAGGTTATTTTACCTACACATAATCTACACATGTGTAGGTAAACTTTTAAATGTATAAAAACATATTAAAAAAATTGATTAATGGGTTTTTATGTATATAAACATGCATATTTATATGTATGAAGTACAAATTTTTAAAAATATAAATCATGGATCAAGAAATTAAATGATTTAAGTTTGTTATTTTTGTTCTCGCAGTAATTTAGTGTTCTGTAATGAACTTCTCCCTATATATATATGGGAGGTTCAAATAAGAAGTGCAATTTGGCTAATAAGCCTAAAAATCAATCTCATTTATTCAATTGGATGATCAATGATAGAGATTTAATTGTAAGAAAAATAAGGGGTGGAAGGGTATTTAAGTAATAGCCACTTTTGTTGACTTTTTTCAACTTCCCCACTTTTTTTAAACGTTCATAACTTTTTTGTGGGACATTATTTTTTTTTTTAAATTACACCATAAAATCGAGCGTTTTTTTATCTTTAATTTGAGTATAGTATTGCTATATTTTTTTGTAAAAACAAAATCGACACTTAATGAAATTGTGCTACTTTACGTAAATGTGTTGTTTTTTGGTAAAACAGCACAATTTAGCATACTAAAAATTTGCTGGTTTCTGGTAAAACAGCACATTTTACGTAAATGTGTTAGTTTTTTTAATTTGTGCTACTTTCAGTCAATTATTATGTGCCTAATTTGGTAGCATTCTATAAAAATAAAATTTTAAAGCATCCATACAATAACAAACGGTTCAGTGGTAGGCAACAAAAAGCTTATGCATCAAAATGTTGTTTTGTGCTGGTTTGATATACTAGTTTTATTGTGTTGGTTTTGTTTATAGAGCAACTTACACAATTAACCGTGTTGTTTTATAGTAAAAGAGCACAATTAATTGTTATGTTTGCTGTTGTTTTATGATAAAGCAGCACAGTTAATTGTGCTGTTTTACAATGTAGCACAGTTAATTGTGTTGTTTTACTATAAAACAAACACATTTACCTAAAGTACCACAATTTCATTAATTGTCGATTTTGTTTTTACTAAAAAATATATCAATACTATATTCGAATTAAAGGTAAAAAACGCTCGATTTTATTGTGTAATTTTTTTTTTAAATAAGGTCGTATGAAAAAGTTATGTATGTTTAAAAAAAGTGGGGGTGTTTGAAAAAAGTCAACAATTGTGGGTTTTCCAAGAATGCCCCTCCATCCCTTATTTTTCTTACACTTAAATCTCTACATTTGATCATCCAATTGAATGGATAAGATTGCTTCTTATGCTTCTTAGCCAAATTACACTTCTTAGGGGAACCATCCCCGTATATATATATATATATATGGTTGCACTAGGAAGGGAAAAAAGTGTAGAAAGTGTTGGAAGGATTTTGAGCTCTTGATATTGGAGATGAATGGTTTCTAAAAAGGTCACGTAAAAAGGTAGAGATTTTAAGCTTTGAATGGAATAATAGTAATTGCTTCCAAGAGAGATAAATAACATACACATGCAAGTCACATGCATTTCCACCCTCATTTTTTAAACGTTTATATCTTTTTTATACGTCATTTTTTTTAAATATACCATAAAATCAAGCGTTTTTTATCTTTAAAATGAGTATGGTCTTGCTATATTAAAAAAAAATAAAAAATCGCTGAACTGGGTTTGTACGTTTTTAACAGCGTTTTTATGGCGTTTTTTCAAAACTTTTTTCACTGTTTTTTTATAACGTTTTTTTTATGGCGTTTTTTCTAGACTTTTTCATAACGTTTTTTTATGATGTTTTTTCACTGCGTTTTTTCATGGCGTTTTTTCTAGACTTTTTCACTGCATTTTTCATAGACGTTTTTCACTATGTTTTTTTCATGGTGTCTTTTTCGTGGCGTTTTTTCAAGACTTTTTTATGATGTTTTTTTTACTGCGTTTTTCATGGATGTTTTTCACTGTGTTTTTTCATGATATCTTTTTCATAGAGTTTTCTAGTGTTTTTGATAACCGATGGTGCGGAAAACAGAAAAAACGCATGTGAAACTGGCCGTGTTATGGTGTTTTTAAACTAGTCAACTTTATAGTGTGTTTTGAACTGTGATTGTGTAGAAAACAGAAAATGCGTTTTATGGTGTCTTTAAACTAGGAAACTTTATGGTGTGTTTTGAACTGTGCAAACTCTTTTTCATGGAGTTTTCTAGTGTTTTTTTATCACCGATCGTGCGGAAAAAAGAAAAATGTATGTGAAACTGGGTGTGTTATGTTGTTTATAAATTGGGCAAATTTATGGTGTGTTTTGAACTGTGATTGTGCAGAAAACAGAAAATGCGTTTTATGGTGTTTTTTTGATGCAATTACTATTATGGTTTTAACTGTTTTCTTTATAGTGTCTTCTTTTATAGTGTTTTTGAACTGGGTGTATTATGGTATTTTTAAACTAGGCAACTTTATGGTTTTTTTGAACTGTGATTGTGCAGAAAACAGAAAATGCGTTTTTTCAGATTCTCAACACTTCCGAGGAATCGTTATCTTTGGTGCTCGGCTCTATGAATGCGAGAGTTGCATGAGGTCGTACGCGATCAAGTAGAAAACAGAAAACGTATTTCTAGACACCATTATCATAATGGTTTTAAGTGTTTTATTTATGGTGTTTTTCTTTTCCAGATGAAACAAGCTCTTTTAAAAATATCATAAATTCCTCCGGTTCAAAAACATCAAAAATTTGCCCAGTTCTTAAAACACTATAACACGTTCACTTTAAAAACAACATAAAATGTCTAGTTTAAATGTTTTTTATGATTTTTTTTAATTTATGACGTTTTTATGGTATTTATACGTCGTTTTTTATGATATTTTTATATAGTTTGTACAATCTATTGCAAAAAACCATGAATAAAAAACCCCACTTAACACGTAATTTTTTTTTTAAAATTTTATATAACAATAGTGTACTCATATTAAAGAATTAAAGATAAAAAAACGCTCGCTATTATGGTGTAATTTTTTTAAAAAAGTAATAACGCATTAAAAAGTTATGAGCGTTTAAAAAATATGGGGGAATATGCATGTGACTTGTATGTGCATATTTTGTGCATTTAAAAAATCAATTGCATGTTTTCTCATGATTTTGCCCTTCACCCTTGATCCCCTCCTTAGACACATGTCAATTCATGGTAGCTTCCTATACTTCCTACACTTTTTTCACTTCTTAGAATATCCCTCCCATATATATATATATATATATATATATATATATATATATATATATATATATATATATATATATATATATATATATATATATATATATATATATATATATATATATATATATATAGGGGAGGGATCAAGAGAAAACCACAAATTTAGGCGAAAACTGAGAAAACCACTAAAACAATGTGTAATACTATGAGTTACATATACGTAACCGCAATTTTTTTGAATTTTTTTTCTTTTCTGTTTACGTATACGTAACACTATGGGTTACGTATACGTAAGCCAATATTTAAATGACTTTTTGATAAAAATTTGTAATATTACATTGATACTCTTATAAAATAATAAAATAAAATAAAATAAAAAATAAATATTATTATATTGTTGGTTAAAATTGGTTTTTTAGTGGTTTTCTCGGTTTTCGCCTAACTATTGGTTTTCTCTGTAACCCACTCCTATATATATATATAATATATATAATATATATATATATAATATATATAATATATATATATATATAATATATAATATATATATATATATAATATATATATATATATATGGGACGGTTCCACTAAAAAGTGGTTTTTTGCTAAAAAAAATACTAAGAAGTGGGTCAAACAAACTCCGATTGAGCTCATTCCAGCGGCGTTGGAACCGTCTCATTGAACCCTAACCCGGACCCAAAAACCCAAACCCCCCTCCACCTGCACCCCCAAAAACCTAAACCCCCCCTCCAACCCTATCCCGAAAAGCCTAAAACCACCACCCCCACCCCCACCCCCCCAAAAACCTAAACCCCCCACCACCCCCTCCCCCCCCCCAAAAAAAAAAACCTAAACCAACCCCCACCCACCCCCAAAAACCTAAACACCCCACCCCTAAAAAAACCTAAACCCTAAAAACTAAACCCTAAGCCTAAACCATAAGGCTCTAAACCTTAAAAGCTAAATCCTAAAAGCTAAGATGGTAGAGTTCGAAGACACGGTTCCAACGCCGCTGAAATTAGATCAATCGAAGGAGAATCAAATAAGAAGTAATTTTTCGCTAAAAAATCTAAAAAATGATAAAACCCTTAAGAAACGATATCAAACGAACTCCGATTGAGCTAATTTCAGCGGCGTTGGAACCGTGTCTTCGAACTCTACCATCTTAGCTTTTAGGGTTTAGATTTTAGGGTTTTAGCCTTAAGGTTTAGCCTTAGGGTTTAGCTTTTAGCGTTTAGGTTTTTCTTGGGGGTTGGGGGGTTTAGGTTTTTGGGGGTGGGTGGAGGTGGGTTTAGGTTTTTTTTTTAGGGGGGGGGGGTGGGGGGTTTAGGTTTTTGGGGTGTGGGTGGTGGTTTTACGCCTTTCGGGGTGGGGTTGGAGGGGTTTTTAGGTTTTTGGGTGGAGAGGGTTTAGGTTTTTGGGGATGGTTAGGGTTTGATGAGACGGTTCCAACGTTGCTGGAATAGCTCAATCGAAATTAGTTTGACCCATTTCTTAGCGTTTATTAGCGAAAAACCACTTTTTAGTGGAACCTTCCCCTATATATATGTGTGTGTGTGTGCGCGAGCGCGTTGTAAAATGATTTTTTCGTGCGAAGTATCCTTAATGTGATATGTATTTTCGGCTAGGGGTATATGCATATACATAGTCACAAGTCGTTTTCTGCACACAGTTGTAATTGTTTAGATGCGACATTGTAATAGCATTTTTAGACATCAATTTAATGTTATTTACGTATTGTTGTAATGGTTTAGACATAGATTTGTAACTAATTTAGGCGCACCATTATCACTAGGTTAGAAGCACCATTGTAATTAGATCATTTAGACACACCATTCTTTCTATTAATCCTGATTTTATATGTATATGTGTATGTATGTGTGTGCGTGCGCGTCTATGTGCATAGGGGTTCAAATGACAAACACCACAAATTTAAGAAATGATTTTTTAGCTTGTATTTTAATACTTGGATATTACCGAAAGTTGTAGAAGTTCCATTCTATCTGATTTGAAGTATTTTATATTGTTTCTTACCTTAATGCTTACTGTATTTTATGTTAGGATGTTTAAATTCATGAATAACTAGTTTATTTTAAAGTGTATGCAGTTGATCAAAATTATTTAAATGATTTTCATAATTTGAATCAAGACTATTATGAACTGGTCGGTTGATTTTCATTAAGTTGAAAATATGCTAATGGTGTAGCCAGGTGCACAGATTTTGAATAGAGAATAGATTTTCGATGTGACCCACTTTCAAAATTACTTAATAAATCTACGTCATAAGTAAATTCTGAAAACGGGTAATGTCTTTGTATCCTTTGATCTAAATTCATATTAGAAACTTACTTCAAACTTGATTATATGTGAGGTTGTGTTTTCATGTGGTTTAGTGATATTCTTTAATCACGAGGTCATAAGGGACATTATGTTAGATATGTATCCCAAGACACTATACGATCCTAAAGAGTTGCACATCAAACAACGTTATCAAGTGCGTTTAAAAACATTTTGAACACAGAACCAGAGTCAAGAATAAACGTAGAATTTTTGGTGAAATAATGAATCTGAATAATTAGAGAAATAATAATATTATTTTTCATAATAAGAATATCAAATAAATAATAAAAGTTTATTACAATTAACAACATTTGTTCACCGACTTAATATTAAAGGAACCTCTCTATCATCTGGGATGGATGTAAGGTTTCCCTCCATATCACCCTCCCTAGACCATACTCTTTGAATGAGATATTATTTGATATGTTTATTAATATTCGCCGACTTCGTATGTGATGAAAATCAATTTATATAATGATATATTATATGTGAAAAAATTATACGTATATACACACACTAGTTTAGACCCCGTGTATTACACACGGGATGAAAAATATCATATATAATTTTCTTAAATCTTTATGTATATATTTTACAGGTGTAAAAATGTATTATATATACTAAGGATATAAAAAAAATTCAAAATATATAAAAATTAGTAAATAACTGGGTTTCGAAAATAAGTTAATTACTATTTAATGTGATTTGACTTTCATTAATATTTGATTGAAAATAAAAGTTACATAATTAGATTTCAAAATTTCTTATAA
This sequence comes from Smallanthus sonchifolius, assembly GCA_023525975.1. Taxonomy (NCBI): domain Eukaryota; kingdom Viridiplantae; phylum Streptophyta; class Magnoliopsida; order Asterales; family Asteraceae; genus Smallanthus; species Smallanthus sonchifolius. The sequence continues at coordinate 24,008,133 of CM042018.1, read as the reverse complement.
TAAAAGATAATTTAAAATAAATGTGTTTTATTAGTATAATTTTTATTTTCTTTAAAAATATATTATTATTAAAAGATAAAGATGCATTTAGTAAGAGAGAGAGGTGAAAAAAAATGATGAGAATGAATATCGAGGTGACACGTGGCATGAAAAAACTTTTATTTATTATATAGTATAGATATATATAGGTAGATTTTTAGTAGAAAATTCATTGAGATAGGGTAAAAAGAGAGAAGAATAGTGAGCACAAAGAGTGAAAGAACATTCACTAACTTCCTAAGTGTTGGGTGAGTTAGTGTTGTGTTCTAAGAGTCTACTTTGTGCGTTCTACTACTTGTAAACATATTGTACTAGTGGATTTAAGAAGTGTTTTTGAAGTCTACCACAAATTCATCTCGACATATAAAGGCTAACACCTAACTTTAGCTCAGTGTATGGCGTGGTTTTATTTTAAAGGAAGCTCCTAGTTTGTACTTCACTACATCAATGTGTTTAGATATCATTACTCAACAAAGGTTGTGGTGTTAAACATCATATGCTTGCTTATTTTTGGTTTCCTGTTTTCTTGCAAATTGATCCATTATGGGAGGTCTTCAAAGGTTTTTAATCATTTCATATCATCTTTGCTTTCATTGCTTAATGTCTTAAAAACCGATATACAAATCCCAACACATACATTGTAATAGGGTGTCCATCGCCTTAGCGGATTCGAGGATTGAAGGATATCGGGTTTTTGGTTGAGGGATGAATGAGTGAACTGTAACTTCACCCACATATTTATTCATGTTAAAGACATCAACACTAGGGCTGTCCAAATTGCTCGACGCTCGATCGAAAAATGCTCGGAAAATAATTGGTCGATTTCAGCTTGGTTTGTAAACGAGCCGATCGGCTCAGTTCGGTTTGTAAATGAACTGAGCAGGAGAAAAGGTACGCTCGCTCGTTGCTCGTTCGGTTTGGCTCGAATTAATTTTTAACTAATTTACATATATATATATATATATATAATGAATTTATTATTATACATTTATAATTATACATCTTTTGGCCTAATCCATTATGTAACTTTTTATACTATGAGACTAGTTCAAAAGCCCAATCCATTATGTAAAGACTAAACCCTAAAAAAAGAACTCAGACCCTCACTCCCTCAATCCTCAGATCGCTTCATCGCTCTCTCACTCTCTACCACTCAACGTCTCACCCTCACGACCCACACAAAATCCCTCAGTCCTTAATCGACTCTGAAAGGAACACAAAATTTGTCTTTCATTGCCTCTGTAATGCCAAATTTTAATTTTAATTTGGATTTGGATTTGGATTTGTATGTTTTTCGGATTTTGTAATGAAATGCCCCGAATAGGGAGCATCTCATAGTTGGTACAAAACATGTAAACATAGTTCTTAAACTGAAAATCATAATATATATTACAGCGGAAGACTTGTTCAAAACAATCAAAATCCACAATGAATTAAAACTTTAACATCATTGTTCAGGAAAACTATCATGAAAATGAAATGTCAGCCTGCAAGGAGAGCATCCCTTCGATCCATGTTATCCGATCCCTCGCAGCTCCTCTAATCTATCATTCTAAAGTCAGATATATTGAGTGAGTTCTATCTTTATTTTCATAATCATAAACTTTACCTTTCTTTAGTTTTCATTTATATTATACATACTATGTATACGTTTGAAAACTCTTTCATTTACTTTTAAAACTATAACTTTCATTTACTGTCAGACTGTCACTTTACTTTACTTATTAATATAACTTTATAAAATATAAGGTTATTTCATTAATATTGTCATACAAGTATGGGCCATTATCTTTATGACAAGGCCCCTTTATGCGTGCACAAAGAACGACTTCTTTCAACTGTCGATACTTGCACTAAGCGATACTTCTATTGCTGCTTGGAACAAATCCAAGACTCCTGTCAATGTTTGTACGAATCCAAGACTCATGTCAATACTTGGCGAAGGCAAGACTCCTGTCAATGCTTGGACGAATCCAAGACTCCTGTCAATGCTTGGACGAATCCAAGACTCTTGTCCATGCTTAGCGAAGCCAACCTGCTAATGCTCGGACGAATCCAAGACTCTTGTCAGTGCTTGGACGAATCCAAAACTCCTGCCGGTGCTTGGACAAATCCAAGACTCATATCACTGCTTGGACGAGTCCAAGACTTCTATCAATGTTTGGAAGAATCCAAGACTCATGTTAATGCTTAGACGAATCCAAGACTCGTGTCAATGCTTGGACAAAATCCAAGGCTTCTGTCAATGCTTGGACAAAATCCAAGGCTTCTGTCAATGCTTGCAAGGCTTCTATCAGTGCTTGCAAGGCTTCTATCAGTGCTCGCACGAAGTGTAATCTCCAGGAAATTTCCCGCTTTTATTTTAACTTTTCCGGCAATGTAAATTCATTATTTTGGTGAATCGCATTTATGAAGAACCTTAATTACCTACTTCAAATTCATAAGTAATAAATATTTATGTTATATGCTTTGTAAATAATTGTCACCATCCTATTCCATAAATATATAGGTACATACTAAGTCATTTCTAAAACTATATATATACACACATGATATAAACAATTTATTATGAAAATATAACATTGCTAGTATTTTTAAATTACTAAAGGTAAATAAAACAAATAAATATATAATTATATCTATAAACATATTAAATATGAATTATGATGAAATGAAGTCATGAACATAAAATTTATGAGCACTTAAGTTGAAATATGTTATGAAATTAAAAACTATTTTTCATATTTTGCAATCTTAATCCCCATAACAAATTAAATTTTGTAAATAAGCCCATGATACTATCCTATAAATAGACCCTCATTCTTCCCTCATTCTCACACCATATCAAGTTCTAATCCCTCTCTCAAGATTCAAAGTCGTTTTCATATTCATAAGTAAGTTCTTCTTATATTCTTGCTTGTTCATACTTTTCCTTTAAAAATATCTCATAACTAGCTAGATCTATGATCCCTAACATGTTTATGTTATAATCATAGACCTATCCAAGATCAAAAGCCCTATTTTAATTAAAATTATGTCAAACTTTTATTTAAAAACTTGGTTGATCATTCTTAGTCCTTTCAATTTCAAAAATTATGTTTTTACTAAAAATCCTTATTTTCAAGTTAAATTATTTAATATTCAATTTCTATCTTTACATAAACTTATATTTTCACTTTAGTCCATATACTTTCCAAACACAAACTAAACTTGGTTAAGTATGCAAATAGAGTAAATTTCAAACCAGTATGTAGTTATCTGGCAAACATTAAAGTTCTGGCTAGAAAAAGATGGGGTTCTGATCCGACCAACTCTTTCCTGTGAACTTTTCTGTTGGAGGTACTACTCTGGAATGATAACCATTCTAGTGTACAACAACCACTTTCAACTAATTATGATTATGATTATAAACTCATTTCTTTATAAATATTTATACAAACTTTTATATAATTTATTTTTATTATATGAGAACATTTAAAACTCAATTCTATACTTTTAATTAATAATTAATTATGATTTAATTATTAATTAATTAAAACATTATTATACTTTAAATTTTGGTTTAATTACCAACTAATTAAATCATTATTTTTAACACTTGTTTTTCATAAATCAAATGAAAGGTTTCATTCATTTATTTATGTAGTAAATTATTTAATTACTCAACTAATTATTACTCATTCATTTATTCATCTATCTATCTATTAATTTATGCAATTACAAATAAAAGAAAACTAGTCATTTATTTATTTGTGTATTTATTTACAAACAAAAGAAACCTAATTATTTATTCATACGTTTATATAATTATTACAAACAAACAACATCGTTATTAATTCTTTCACTTATTACAATACAAATATTTATCAAAGATTTACATAAAATATTATTTGCAACTCAAATAATTATTTTATTATTAAAATGAGGACACTCACATCAATCTCCTCGCACAATAGGATTCTCTATTTCAGTTGTACAATTCATTGATATATATGTTCCATCAAACATAGGTTAACCTTGTGATTAGCTAGAACATTTGTGCAATATACTTGTGTGACATCCAAGCTACTCATTGCAAGGTGAGTTTACATAGCCCCCTTTTACTGTTTTTGCTTTTGGGGTGAAACATGTTATCAACTTTATCTATTTAAACAATTCAATATATCTTGTGCTTGATCTTTATGCTTTATATTTGAACTACTTGGTGACCATTGCATGTGTTTCATGCCAGTACATTCATTAACTTGCAGCCCAAGCCTAAGGTAGTACCTAACATGATCATTTATATGGGAAACTGAAACTATAACTTACCACAAGACCTTGACGGGTTTTGTTGGGTATCAACTATAATTTGGAGTACCCGCTTGCTCCCTTTTTAAAATGGCAATCAGTGGGATTGCGTATCTAGTTTTCTATTATCAGGCTTGAATTGTACGCTTGGAACCTTGTATGTTCTCACATATATGCTTTAGACATGCGTTGAACATATTGAATTGTAATCTATACTAACTCTTTGGTGTCAAAACCTGTGTATCTCACCAACTACTTGTAGTTGACAGTTACTTACATGTTTCAGGTGCACCTGTTTGAGGACTACTTGCTCACCTAGGACTTAGACCTAGTTTAATTTAAATTATGTTTTGAACGTTTCATTTTCCTATGTAACGGATGCTTTTAATTTGAATAATAAATATTATCATATTTAATAGATGATCATGTGCTTATGAACAACCGCGTCAGCCCCGGCGTTTAATCCGCCGCCGGCTGGGGTGTGACACGAAGCAAGACTTCTACCGATGCTCGCACGAAGCACGACTTCTATCGCTATCACTATCGGTAACTATTTTGTTACACTATCAATCATACGTATCATTTAAGCTATAAACATAAGCAATCAACTCACTTAGCACATATTATCACATAAGTACATAATACGACATCTGTCACTATCATTCAGTATTATTTTTATACTGCATTTAGTTATAAGTTTATTCTTTATCTTTCTGTCATAAAACATTTTTTATTTAAAAACTGTCATCGTCTTTCTTTATCTTTTGTTTAACAAATGTTTTCTATCAAGTATGCACATCATGAGCCCAAAAACTTATAAAAAGGGCAAAAGAAACTCACCAGTTCTGCTATCACTATCGAACTGTCAGGCTAGGCGGAGTGCTATGTGATCTGTATGAAATCAACACGTGAAATATATCAACTTTTATCTATTGTCGCCGGACACTTAGTGTCGTCGGTAACTGTGTCGCCATAACTTGCGTTATGGACTTTGTGTCGTCTATCATAGTGTCGCCAACCTCTTGTGGTGACACAGTTAGTGTCTCCACCTGAGCGACGCCATCACTATCAATCGGGTCACGACTAGTGTCGCCCCATGAATGAGTATCGCCACTCAATGTCATCACATGAACTGTTTTTCATAGAATTCTCAGTTTTTGATCCAAAACCGTAACTTTTTATGTCCAAATCCTTTATCTAGCTTCCGTGAAGCTAGATCTAGACTTTTTACTCCATTTCATATGTAAAGATTCGACCTTTAATGAAAAAACCCTTGTTTTTCCCATAAAACCCATTTAAACTAAAACAGGAGATTTAAGGGACGATTTCTTACTAGGTTTGCATGTTTCTTCTTCCTTTCCTTTCCAGAAATGATCCCAATGAAGATCCAAACAAGGTAAAGGTTGAATGATGATTTCTTGAAGCTTTCTCTCTCTAGGTTTCTCTTACTTTCTCTCTCTAGGTTTGTCTCACTTTCTCTCTCTAGATTAAAGATGGAGAATGATGGAATGAGGAGGGCAAAGGGGGCGGCTAGGGTTAAGGCTTCCCTCCCCCTTCCTTCTTCCATCTATCGCGTTTGTCTTGCTTTAGTCCCTGCTCTTTTTATTTATTTTATTTCCGAACCCCATTTATTAAATCGTCGGTTTTCGGGATGTTACATGTAAGTTTTGGATTTTGTATGCTTTTTAGATTTTGAAAATGTTATGTTTGTTTGTTGAAAGCTGCATGCCTGTGATTTTTTAAGATGAAAATGTTTTTTTTGAATTTTTGTATCACATTTTCAGCCTGAGATTTTTTTATTGAAAGCTGCATGCCTCGGTTCGGTTCGGCTCGTTAATAGCTCTAATCAACACTAGCTTGGGCATACTTGAAATCGTATCGTGTTCATGTCATGTTTCAGGTCAACGTACATTAATTTTGAGTTAGTGGGGTAAACAGTTACATAACCACCTTATATATCAAGTGCGTTTAAAGTAAAAGCTACATGTGCTTTATGTACTTTTCATATATCACACTTAATGTAAAAAAGGTACGAGTGCTTTATTTAGTTTTTACGCTTCTGTACTTAATTTGGTTTGTAATGAACGAGTTAGTATATATATGTCTAAACTTGTACTTTAACTCATTTAATAATTTACAACAAATTTAGGCATTTTCTTTTTTCCTTATATTTATAGTTAATTTTACTATACGTCTTCATCTTTTATGAAGTAAATATTTAGACATATCAATTATTTTTGTGATTAAAAAATATATATTGGTAGATGTTAATGTATTATGTATGTCACCCGATCAAGTTGAGATCGATGCTAGACATGATATAGTAATTATTGACTTTGAGCAAATTAATTGTAACAATTATAAATCGATAACTGTGGATGGAATAAATGTTAAATAAAAATGATGATTCACATATCACATGCTACACCATTGAATATTCATTCACAATTACTTTGTTGTTTTCTTTTTTAAATATTTATTGGGTTGTTAAGATGGAGAATAAGCCAACAAACACCATGTGTAACCTCTCAGCTTTTGTCCCTCTTACTTTCATTATTATGATGCAAATTTAATATTAAAAGTTTCTCAAGGAAAAAATGCACATAACTACAATCTACCTACTCATGCTTCCCTTGCATCATGATTCAAACTCCAACATATGTAGATTTAATCTTTCAAAAAATAGGGTATGTATATATAGGGGGAGGTTTATATAAGAAATGGTTTTTCGCTAAAAAACCTAAAAAATGACAAAAACCTTAAGAAACGATATCAAACGAACTCCGATTGAGCTAATTTAGCGGCGTTGGAACCGTCTCGTCGAACTCTACCATCTTAGCTTTTAGGGTTTAGCTTTTAAGGTTTAGATTTTAGGGTTTTAGCCTTAGGGTTTAGGTTTTTTTTTGGGCGTGGGGGTGGGGTGGTGGTTTTAGACTTTTCGGGGTGGGGTTGGAGGGGGGTTTAGGTTTTTGGGGGTGCGGTGAAGGGGGGTTTAGGTTTTTGAGGGCCGGTTAGGGTTTGATGAGACGATTCCAACGCCGCTGGAATGAGCTCAATCAGAGTTCGTTTGACCCATTTTTTAGCGTTTCTTTACAAAAATTCACTTTTTATCGAAACTATATATATAAAGAATAAAGCATAGTGGCCGAAGATATAAAGCAAATCTCTTTTGATTTGAAAAGAAAATGAGGAGTACAATATTATCATTTCATTAATCATTTCAAATATTAAAACTAAAAGCAGAAGAGGGAGGGAGGGAGGGAGGGGGCAAAGGGAATCATTGATACTAGTACATGAATGAAAGCAGCAGTATCAATCATTATATTCATTCACGATCCTTTTTCTCTCTCTCTCTCTATATATATATACATTTTTTTAGTAGCAACTTTTTAACTCCTAAATACCATCTAGACATGCAGTTAGTCGTTGGATTTAAACTCACACCGTTTTTGTAGGTACGATCAAAAATGCCACAAGGTCATATACTCCCTGTATGTATATGTATAAAAGTATGAGGCCCTCATCATCATCATGATCCACATGTTGTCATCATTCCTCTTAAATCCAATTTCATAAAGTTATTAGAGAAGTTAATCAATTGAAAGAGAGCAGGCCAACATGTGCTGGCAATGAATCATAAATAAATACAGATCACAAACAATAATATTTTTTGAGGAGTCGATCATCATAGGTAGATGTCAATACTAGTAATTACTACGAGGGTGGCCACTGAGCACATGCATTGACAATTGCATTCATCTGATCCACCCCACCACACGTCTTCTCCTTCCTTTCCACAAATTATAAATACTAAAAAACAAAAATTCAATTATTATTAATAAATAAGAAAGGCCAGCTTCCTTTCCCACACCTCACAATCGTACGGAATCACATTAAATTGACCGACCCACTTAGAACGTGCTTTGTCAAAAACAAAATTCCTTTTCGCTTTTTAACCAAGTACAAAGATAACCATTCTACCAGACTTAGGACGACTGAAACTCATGGATCATCGGCTCTTGGATTATCAACTTCGGATCTGTGAAGAACAACGTATGGATGTGATATGTCCGAAGATCAACGTTGTGAAAGATAATCATAACAAACATTAAATTTATATACATCTTATCTTTTACATTGTCTAATTCTAAGCCGGGCCGGAGCCCATGAGCAAGGAGGGCGACCGCCCAAGGCCCGTTTTCCGAGGGGGCCCAAAATTTTTAAAATTTTATTTATATAATGCTAGGAGATCTGCACGATTCGTCGATTAACTACTACAGTATGTAATTCTAAAACTATAATTTTGTTATGTTTATTGCTATAAATTTTTTTGCCTTAATAATGAATTTTTTTATTTAAAATTTTTATCGTTTGGGGCCCATTTTTTTAGCTCGTCCCAGGTCCATAAATCCTGAGCTCCAGCCTAATTCTAAGTCTTTATAGTTTCTAAATAAATGATAATATATAGCATATTTTTTAAACAATTACATCAATCTATTTACTACGCTCAAATAAACCTAGAATTATTATTTGTTTATATCTTATGCTGTATTTTTTATAAGAAAATGTATTAACAAAACGAGTTTATTTAGTTTCTTTAGTTTTCTAGTAAATTCATTTATATTTTTTTCTGATAACAAAAGACCACTTAAGCTTCAATATTGCTTCAATCTTGTGATTTTTTTTATAAATGTTAAAAAAATTTAAAACTAAGTGACCTAAATGAATATATATGAAACTAGTGATTATTATTTTTCCAAATTTGATAACCCTTAAAAAGCGTAGTAACCCGATTAATATTCCGTTCCTTCTTTTCTCACCGTCAAACCGCCGTCCTCTCCTCTACACCATAACGCCTCAACGGAAGTCACGACTCATGGGGGCTGTATTGGTGTTTGGTTCTATTAGAAATAATAGGAGATGAGTGGGGATGTGTGTAACCGTTAAAAAGCGTAGTAACCCGATTAAATAGATTTTGCTTCTGATTTTGTAAATTATTTAGTCAAATAATCAGTTTTATTACAGTTGATTGTTGGTTTCTAAATATTCATAATTTTACTATCTTAATGGTAAACATGAAAGGAATGCCAGAATGCATTATTTGGTCATACACAAGAGGAATGAAATATTAATAATCTCCGCTCACTAAATGTTTGTTGTCAAACTTCCTAAACATGTATGAGTTGGTTGTTTACTATAGAGTTTGTTCCGCCCGCAACGCGCCGGGACACAAATACTAGTTTAACCTAAAATATGTAACACCCGGAAACCGAGTGATTTAAATAAGTGAATAAGGAAGGACTGGAACCGACAAGTAACAAAGATGGAAACCCTCCCCTCCTTTCCTTAACCCTAGCCGCCACCTTTCTCTCCCTCATTCCCCACCTTACTCCAAACATTTCTAAAGAGAGAGAGTTCTAGAGCGAGAAACAAAGCATTGGTGGGATTTTGCATCAACCATCGAGCTCAAGCAAAGTTGAAGATGATGACATCATCTTCTGGTGGAGATTAGAGGAAACAACAGCTCCTAGATCTCTGTTTTTAAGTTTGAAAGTCGGGTCTCGGGTTTTTGTAAAAAAGATCGGATTTTTACGTGTTATTTGGCATAAAAATATTAGATATACCTTTCATGAGTTAAGCAAAAAGTTTGAACGTAAAAAGTTGGAATTTTGGGTCAAAACCGTCATTTTTGGCACAAACCCGTGAATGGGCCGAAAGTACGTATGAATCGGCCAAAAGTATGTTTTGACCGAAAGTTCTCTAATTTTAACCTAGTTCGTAATTATCTCTTTGTACAAATTGTTAGACGCTTCAAGTATTCCCTTTTTTGGATTTCTATAGCGCAGCTAACAGACGGGTTATAGAAACCCATTTTTTACTGTTTTAGGGTGATATGCACACAAATTAAAATGATGTTCAAATGAAAAGTTTACCCTTATGAAACTTATGGAAGATGTTTTTAAGGAAAAGTTTATACCTTCAAGGCATACAAATGTGTACGAATGTTTATGAATGTATATGAATGTTAATGTTTAAAAGATAAAAATGGCAATGTGTTTATGAAGTCAAAAAAATGTTGAAATCTGCTATGGTCCATTCGGGGATAGACGCTGTGTTTTATTATGTTTGGCAATACCTTTACATGAGCCTTTGTGGCTAGCTAACATTTGTACAACTGAGAATGGGAAGTGACAACGGTAACTTTGAGGTGAACGTGACCCATGTTTATAGTTGTTTTGTTGGTTTGTGGCGCAAGACCATAAGGGCAATAACTTGTATCTGTCGGGCGTAAGGCCATAGGGGCAATATATGTTGATGGACGCTTTCGTGATGACGCAGAACTAGACTTTTTATAAATGACTTGTAACGAACGTTCTGTACGCTTTTATTCCTTTAAAGATATGTTTGATGTTAATGAATGGATCCCTCTTTAACTGTTATTTAACTTAAAACTCACTCAGCGTAGCTTACTTTTAGTATGCATATCAGATTAAGTGTAGATTTAGTGAAGGATGTGGGTGGATGTGTGCATATCAGGTTAAGTGTGCGTTGGGTAAAGATATGTTTGATGTTAATGAATGGATCCCGTATTATGTATTTGAACCATGTGTTTTGTGAATTTGAGACAAATTATTGTAATGGTTGAGTTATGTTCCATTGCTTTTGTTATGAAATTTCTATTTTAAGAACTATGTATGCAATGATTCATCAACTGTGAGGTCTTCCAGGTTTGAAGCCTTATAAAATATGAGGTGGTTATGAAGAAAATTCTTTAGCTAAATAATAACAAAGTTTAATAATTGCTGAATTAAGTCAACTTGATAAAAATAAGCACTACATTATAACAAAGGTTTTTATAAGTTTCATTTGATTCTAAAAAAATGGTTAACATTTATAAAGAAAATCATAACAATGAAATAATATTGAAACTTAAGTGATTTTTGTTGTCATAAAAAATATGAGTGAGTTTATTAGAACAAAAGATAAACGGTATAACTTTTTTATATTAACATGTAACATCCTAAAAGTAATAATTAATAAGGACGTTTTAATTGACGAAGCTCGGGAAATAAATAGAATAAATGAGAACGGAAGAGACTTAACACGTCAAAGAACGAAAAAAGCGGAACAAGGGGAGGGGCTTTGTTGTTTATTAGGGTGGAAGGGGTGGGTTCGGGTTCACCTCACGGGTAGAGGCGGGTAAGAGGGGAACACCGCCGCAAGGGTTCGGGTTCATCTCACGGATTGGGGGAACGGGTTCGCGAAGCCGTGGATTAAGCCGAAGAAACATTGGTTAGATAGTCCCTGATTGGTTGAAAAGCAAGTCTGGGTTCGGGTTCATTCGAGAACACCGCCGCAACTCATTCGGATAGTTTAGGGTAAAAATGACGTGACATTACATGACGTGTTTTGATTGGATAAACCTTAGAGTACTTAGGACTTGAAGGGTCCACCCTCTCCACGCTTATGTTTATGACTTTACGATTTTTGTGTGTATTTAATTAACATATACAAATTGTAATAATGTGAGTATAAATCTGGATTTACATATACCAACAGATATGCATGAAATGAGAAAGAAATATGAAAGTCTAGAATTAGGAATCTAGCCAAGGAGCGGAGTAGGGTGAGGGTGACAGAAAGTTGAATGCTTCTTTTTCATTCACACAATCAAAAACTTCCTTTCTTTCCTTGACATATTTAATAATAATAATAATGTAGAAGCAGAATGTGAATGATTAATTGAGTTGGGTCCATTAAGTTCTCCAATCGCATTAATCATCTTTCAACTCAATCTCCCTGTCACAAAACAACTCATCATCATCATCATCATCATCATCATTTTCTTTTATTTATTAAATTCCACTTCAAGGGACTTTATTGTGGAGAGAAAGGATATGCATTCGTATTGAAACAAAGTTTGTGTTGAGTTGAATCGAGCATTGGGTTTTCGATCTGTTAATAGTTAATATAATGCTTCTTCCATGGAATGAAATGAATCCCCTTGACCACATAATTCTTCCAATTAAGTTGAATCGAGCATTGGGTTTTCGATCTGTTAATACTTAATATAATGCTTCTTCCATGGAATGAAATGAATCCCTTGACTACATAATTCTTCCAATCACATCACAGATTATATATTATCCTTGTTATTTAAAAACTTTATGAAATAAATAGTAATTTTTTTTAGACTATAGCGGACGCCGTTACCATTAAGGTACCGTGAGGAATTCGACGTCGCCGCAACGCGATGCGGGTTAGTTATTTATTTATACTACTTAATTCGAGTAGCGTACCGCAGATAAATGTATATTACAAAATAAGAAATAAGGAGTTTATTTACAACAGTATTAGATTTAATGTGAAGATAAAGCATGATCTAGCTAAAAATATTAGGAAAAAAAAAGTTAGTTTAACGAAAAGATAAAAGCGTGACCTAGCAAAAAAAATTACGAAATAAAAAATTTATTTACATAAGCATTAGTTTTAACTAGAGGTGTGCAAAAAAACCAAAAAACGAATCGTCCGTATCCAAAAAAACGGAACCGAATTCGCAATTCGGTTTTCGGTTAGGCTTCCAACCGAAAACCGAATTAGAAATTCGGTTGGCGGTTAGGTTAACGGGTAGACAAATTTTTTTAATTCGGTTTGTTCGGTTAACTTTTTTAACCGAATAAATATAAATAATTAAATATATATTTATACTTTTAACCCAATACTTTTAGCTCAACTCTCAAGCCCAATAACCTATTGGTTTTATATTTGTTCTTATTTCTTGTAGAGTGAAAGACGAGTTGAAAAAACCCAAGTTTATTTGTGGTGGCATTGGCTAAGACTAATTAGAAAAACTCAAGTTTCTTTATTTATATTTGAACTTTAAACTTTGCATTTATGTTTAAGACTATTTTCTAGTTTGATACGTTTTGTTATGGTTATAAACTCTTAGTTTTAGGATATGTTAAAAATATGTGTTGTTTGAATTTGTGTTGTTATCCAGAAAACCAATAGGAAACCGAATAAACCTAAACCGAATCTGACTGAATTGGGTTAGGTTAGACACATTTTCAATTCGGTTAGGTTAGGTTTTCGGTTAGAATAAAAAAAATCTCAAAACCGAATAAACCGAACAAATAAAAAACCGAACGATTTTAACCAACTCAATAAAAACTCATAACATCCCCTAAATCATGAAAATGAGTGTTAATGAACAATAATTAAATTTAAAAGTAAAAGAAAGTAAAGGTATATTATAGTTGACCCAACTCAAAAATAAGAGAAAGTAAAAAAAAATATATTATATTTAACCGGGCTCGGTTTTCAATTTATATCAAAATGTAGATAAAAATACGTACGTCGCGACGATATATTTACAATTTAAGAAAACATTATCATTTAAAAGTTAGAGTAAACTGTAATTTTCGTCTCTATGGTTTGGTCACTTTTGCCACTTTCATCCAAAAAGTTTGTTCTCACTTGGCCATCCCCGTGGTTTCAAAAACTTGTCATTTTCATCCATTTATTTAACCTCGTTCATTTTTTAACGTTAAAGGAGGGGCGTTTTTGTCTTTTTACTTAATGTACAAGTTTTGATTCTCTAATGCTAACTCCTGGTATGCTGGATTTTGATTATGCACTGAGAGAGGATACCCCTCCTGCTCTCACTGATAAGAGTACTGCTGAAGATAAGATAGTACATGAGAAATGGGAGAGGTGCAACCAAATGTCTCTTATGTTCATAAAAAAACTCCATCAGTATTGCCATCTGGGGAGTGATCGCGTTGTCAAGGCTAATCAAAAACTATATTAAAAACTACTCCTTAGCTACTTAGACTATAGACAGGGAAGTATGGTTGTCGAATCCACAGGGAACTCATGGAAAACACTATTTAGAAAACTGATTCAATTACTACTAAAGATTCAAACTTTATTAGTTAAAACACTTGGAATTATAAAAAGCAATTAACTTTGAGTTGAGAAAACTATTGGAGAAAAAACGCAATCACTTCCGGGGTTCAAGTTCAACAGATCCACCAAGGTTCAGGTTTTACTCAGTTCAATTCCACTAAACGTGACACTAACCAATTAATTAAAGTGATAGATGTGGGACAATCTTTTAAGACTCGTTCGTCCGCCCGAATACCAATTCATATATGCAAAGCAGTACAAATCAACCAAATAGCTAACGATGCAAGAAAACCGAAAACAGATGGCCACTCAAACAACTTCAACACAATCAAATAGTTTAAATTAATCAAAAGTACATGCATTCAAGACTGTCACTCAAGAATACAAATCAAACCGTAGAAAAACCATATACTCAGGTTTCACTGAGACAAACTATCCACCCGAAAGCAATCACAAGTGGATTAGCCGCTCATGAATGTAGCAAACATCAAAGTATCCAATCTAGGACTTACAAACATGAAAAACTATGAACAATTGATTGAAGAATGATGAAAATCACCTTAGAGAAGCTCTGGGACGGCTGGAACAAAGTTAATTCGAGAATGGGAGTCACAATGGGTTTAAAATTGGAATTAGGTTATTTTTGCCGTAAATCCCTTTTCTCGCGTACCGTGACCCACCCTGGCCAGACCTTCGCGTACCGCGAAGGCCAAATTAGTCGCGGCCCATTCTTCTTTCCCTCGCGTACCGCGAGAAATCCTCACTAACACTTCGCGTACCGCGAAGCCTCCAATTTCCAAGAATTTGACTTTTGTTGACTTCCTTGACTTTCCGTGCTTTGATGCCTTCTTTAATTCCTTCGTGTCTTCCGCTCTTTTAAGCCCATTGGACCTGTAATACTCACAACTACAAATACCACATAAATCTGACTCGAAATACAAAGTTAAACACTTAAGACTATACAAAATCGACTCTTACACACGGGATATTTGACCTTACATCACATCCCCACACTTAACCTTTTGCGTCCCGAAAAAGAATATTGCAATGGAATCATAATCGAAAAACTTGCTTCTCCCTTTATAACTCAAAACATACTCACACGTTAATTGTAACAACCGGTATTTCGATCCGATTAAACCCAACCACCGACTCTCGAGCCCCCAATTCTGTGATCTACTATCCTATTCATTACCGAGCAACAGGCTATCTATGGGTCTCACACTTAGAAGCTACGACTCAGCCTAATCCCATCTCACGGTCATGTTTAGGCACGCGTTAAACCGTATAGATTTCCCCCCACAATAAACACTAATTTAGAAGTTTTAAAAATCAGGTGAATAATGGAATGATGAGTGAATGATCGAGCTTTTATTAACTATGAATAAACATTAACCATTAGTGTTTCAACCAAGTCACTATCCCAGAGGGTAACACATCGGCTTCAGTTTTTAAGCAATGAAGAATATAAACTCAACTTAGAGGCGTTTCAACCAGGTCACTATCCCATAAGGTAACACATAAATCAAACTTAGTCATCTATGATTGATTACTTAAGAATCTGCCCATGGGCGTTTCAACCAAGCTTGTAACTCGGAGGGTAACACGTAGGCAGAACTCAAGTTCTCAATCTAATTAATTAAGCTCATTAATGATGGATTATGGAATGCGGGCGCCACCAACTTTCAGATTTATTTTCATAAAAAGAAAGTGGTGTGCCAAAGATTTCAAAAACTTATAATTTTTTTCTTAGAGTGGTACCTATAACCCTATGTTGACAGTTTTAACCTTACCGACACCCCTAAGATGAGAACCCACAAGATATCCTAAATTAATTATTCAATTAAACCTAGATACACTATCAGGATACTTAAGCTCTTAAATCGGCTGGGCCTACCAAAACGTTACAAATTAGACGCATTTTCTATTTTATTATTTCAATTCAACACGCAAAGTTTCTAATTCTACCTATCATCTTCCATTTGTTTGCAAAAATTCTGATCCAATGACATTTTTGAATTTTTTTTTTATTTTTATGAATTTTTCAAATTTTATGACTCAAAATACAGACTCTAATACAAACCTAGACTAAGGTTTACCCTCCCCACACTTGAACTCTACATTGCCCTCAATGTAGGAAGAGAGACACTAAAATGAAAAGAAAATACGAAAATAAAGACAAACTTAGCTGGACAAACGATCGCATAGCATTTCATTCGTGATCGGCGTGAAAATCTACTCATGGGCTGCTTTATACACACGAATCAAGTGAAAGTCAGAAATCACCACCAGAATGGAGATTGAGTACGGGCGGATCAATCGAAACCTGCAAAGTTGACCTCGAAACAAACCCAAGAGCACCAACTGACTCAATATAAATATGCAAAAACAAAAATAAAAGACCCGACGGACTCGACATGACTCAAAATTACAAAAATAAAAAATTAGGGAAAAATGGCCAACCAGGGTCTCTCGCGTGCCTCAAGGACCAGATGAAACTCCCTCGCGTACCGCGAGGGACAAACAATTACCCGACCCCTTCTTTTGTCTCTCGCGTACCACGAGGATTAGGCCTGAAACTCACGCGTACCACGAGGAGCTGTTGGTGAGAGAAAGTTAAGACAGATTGTTGAGTTTTTGCCTTAGAAAAATTTTCAATCTCAAAACTCATTTTTTTCAACTTTTCCCAAAAATTGTTCCCACCCTTCATTGTTGTTCATACATACCTAGAACGTCATTCCTGGTGATTTTTCTTACCCAAATGGCCACGAATCCCTGCAAAAACATAGAAAAACATAAAACTATACCGAAAAGATCGAAAACTTTAAAAATTCTACAAACTCTATAACGGCATCCTACCCCCCCCCCCCCGGGTTTGTGTATTCTCCTCAATTACACTCATTTCAACCATGATCTCCCCAGAGACGTCCCCACACTTGGCCAATTGCATACAAATGAAGGAAAATAAAGAAATGACAACCTAACTCACTTTCGTAGGAATCACAGATGCATTTAGCGTATGCAACAAGCCTTTTAAACCCCTCAGTAGCCTGAGAGGACGAGTTTAGTCTCGTGAGGGTTTCTAGAGAACACACCCACAACGTTCATTTAACTAGAAAAGAAATTAAACTAACTAACCTTATGTTGCCTCCCAAGAGCGCTAAGTTTAATGTCTTCAGCCAGACGAGGTGTACCTCACTGATGTTACGGTGGTTGGTACACAAATCCCTTGCCAATTGCTGTTGGACATGCCCGTTGGTAGTCATCACCATTCAGTTTCAGATTTTGCATGTGTTCTACCACAGTTATTTCTTCTTCATCCCACAGTATCCAAGAGTCACTAGTTTCATATGAAGTCCTGAAGAGCTTAGGAGGTTTCTTTGACCCCCCCCCCCCCTATGACCTTGATGGTCCTGTTCCTGATCTGGTATGATTAGTTGCACTTTCCACCTGAGGTTTCCATGGTGGCTTTCCCACTTGTATTCCAACTTCCCCACACTTGGGGTTTACTGCATCCACTACCTCAGTTTCCACAGTCTGCTTGAACGCATACCTGTCAAACACAACACTTTTATCTTTTGTGCCACCCTTATCTGCTTGGGACCGATGGGGGCACTTGTTAGTAGTACCTGGTTTAGGACGTTTAACTTTACTAAAGTATGTAAAAGCATTAGAACGAATGTCTAAATTAAACTCCTTGTTACCGAAGGTCATGCTGACGATATTGTCTCTACAATTGATCAAAGCGTTGGCAGTTGCCAAGAATGGTCTGCCCAGGATTACCCTTTCTTGCTTCTCCTTCACTGTCTGTTCATATTCAATTACCAGGAAATATTTGAGGTAATAGAACTCCCCTACCTTTACAACAACACCTCTAACCATCCCTCGAGCCCGTTTCCTTGTCAGATCAGCTAACACCACCGTGGTGTCGACTTGTTGTAGAGGACCAAAGTCAGACTGGTCATACAGGCTGCCTGGTAGTATGCTGACACTTGACCCATAATCTAACAAGGCCTGATCAATCTTCAAACCCCCCCACTTTGACTGGGATAATGGGTTCGCCCTGCTCACTATCATCTTCTGACTCACTCTCTTCACCATCATGCTGGGTACTTACCGCACTAACATAAGTATTCTTTGACCTAGAGGAGTTTTCTCCTTGATGTTGCGGGTTTAGCTTTGTATCACTTGGGAGTTGCTCCTGTGGTCTCCCTGCCACTTCAGCTAACTTCTTAGCTAATTGACTCAGTTTCCTTTCAAAGGATTCGTTGGTCTTGGTCTGGATCTCCCTATCCTGTTCAATTCTTTTCAGGGATTCCATTATGACTGCAAGTTGTGAATCATTACCGGATGGGGGTCTATTCTGCTGGTTCCCTTGTTGTTGGTACTATTGGGCTTGATTATGTTGGTAGTTTCTTTACTGATAGCCTCCTTGTTGGTACCCCTAATTACCTTGATTTCTTTGGTACTCGCCTTGATTATAGCCTTGTTGGCGGCTCTAGTACTGCTGCTGACTTCCTCCCTTCACATCAGAACCCTAAAAGTTAGGATTTAATTGATTTGATGCATTTCCATACCTTAGATTTGGATGATTTCGGAGTCCCGGATGGTAGTGGGTTGCATTAAGGTCATGCTTTCTCTCTCCCCCAACTTTGTTCACCTCTTCTGCCTTTCCTTGCTCCCTCGAACAGTTGACCACATTATGGCCCAAATCACCACATCCCTCACAGACTGGATATGTTTGTGACACATTAGCCACATCTTTTCCACCTGACCTGCCAAGCCATGACATTTGTAGTTACATGGCATCTAGACGCTTTTGTGTCTCATAATCAACTACCTTAGAAGCTGCTCCATTCTTTTCTATCCTACTGGCATGAGCTTGCCTCTTTGAAGTCACTGCCATCCTTTCTAAAATATCTCAGTCGTCATCCACATGATTTGAGAAGAAGGACCCGTTACTGGTTGAGTTCACATCTCTGACATTTTCATGCAACAAACCATCATAAAAGGTCTGAATTAGCTCCAACTTCTCTATCCCATGATGTGGGCAGTTTCTCAGCAACTCTTTAAACCGCTTAAATGCTTCATAAAAAGGCTCCCCTGATTGTTGCTTGAAATCCCGTATTGCAGCTCGGGCCTCATTAGTCTTATGAGGTGGGAAGTATTCATCTAGGAATTGCTGTTGTAACTCAGCCCAGGTGGCAATACCAGCAGATGGCAAAGTCAGAAACCATTTCTTTGCACTATCCTTTAGTGAGAACTGGAAAAGCACCAGTTTCACCTCATCTGTTGTGAACCCTTGACCTCCGATGGTTCCACATGTAGCCTTGTATTCTGAAAGATGAGTGTAAGGCTCTTCAGTAGATCTCCCAAAGAAGTGTGGGAGGATCCCAAGACATCCATAACGGATCTCGAATGCGTTCCACCTACGAACTGGTGGTATGACGGGGGAAGCATTTAAAGCTAGAGCGGGGCAGAAGTGACTGTCCACCCCTTGATCATGCCTGGCTAGGTGCATGTTCTTAGGTTGTTCCTCTCTATAATTCTGACGGTTCTGAGGAGGTTTCCTATACATGTTCTCTCTTTCAAAGTTCCCCACATTACCCTGACGATTATTCCTCAGTGGATACCCATATTCTGCTCTCGGTGGTGGCTGAACCCAACCATCAACTCCATCATGTTGTTGGTTTCTGGGAAGGAATGTCTCCTGATGGTTTAGGTCATACCATTCTTCCTCTTCATTCCAGTTCTCATGTTGAGAACCATGTTGTGGCTGATGGCTGCCCTGTAGTGACAAGGGCTCATCATGCCCAAATTCAGAATAGCTTGGGTAGCTGTCATACGGTTGGTATTGGTGATCATGGAAAAATGGTGGTGGCTCGGGTAGGTTTTGTGGACGTGGTGGATTTTGTGGAGGTTGTTGTGGTCTAGGAGCTTGATTCTATGGTTGTTGGTTTTGTGGATGGTTTGGGAATAGTAGATCTGGTAGTGGAGGAACAGGTGGGACAGGTCCCCCACCTTGGTTAGGATCTGGGTTTGCTGGTTGAGTTTGTGACATTCTCGGGCTGTCAAGTTTTTCAAGGATTGTTTGGACTGTTCCTTGCAATTTCCTGTTTGCTCTTGCTTCTCTTTCTAGTTCTGGATCAAATAGTAAAGGAGATTTCCTTCCTGAATTCCGAGTATGCATAAAACTGCAACTGTACACGTAAGCAAATAATTAGTAGCACTGAACCAAACAAATCAAAAATAGCACTTTGCACACAAATTCCCCGGCAACGGCTCCATTTTGATCGCGTTGTCAAGGCTAATCAAAAACTATATTAAAAACTACTCCTTAGCTACTTAGACTATAGACAGGGAAGTAAGGTTGTCGAATCCACAGGGAACTCGTTGAAAACACTATTTAGAAAATTGATTCAGTTACTACTAATGATTCAAACTTATTAATTAAAACACTTGGAATTATATAAAGAAATTAACTTTGAGTTGAGAAAACTGTTGGAGAAAAAACGCAATCGCTTCCGGGGTTCAAGTTCAACAGATCAACCAAGGTTCTGGTTTTACTCAGTTCAATTCCACTAAACGTGACACTAACCAATTAATTAAAGTGATAGATGTGGGATAATCTTTTAAGACTCGTTCGTCCGCCCGAATACCAATTCACATACATAAAGTAGTACAAATCAACCAAATAGCTAACGATGCAAGAAAACCGAAAACAGATGGCGACTCAAACAACTTCAACACAAGCAAACAGTTTAAATAAATCAAAAGTACGTGCATTCAAGACTGTCACTCAAGAATATAAATCAAACAGTAGAAAAACCATAAACTCAGGTTTCACTGAGACGAACTATCCACCCAAAAGCAATCACAAGTGGATTAGCCGCTCATGAATGTAGCCAACATCAAAGTATCCAATCTAGGACTTACAAACATGAAAAACTACGAAAAATTGATTGAAGAATGATGAAAATCGCCTTAGAGAAGCTCTGGGACGGCCGGAACAAAGTTAATTCGAGAATGGGAGTCACAATGGGTTTAAAATTGGAATTAGGTTATTTTTGCCGTAAATCCCTTGTCTCGCGTACCATGACCCACCCTGGCCAGACCTTCGCGTACCGCGAAGACTAAAATAGTCGCAGCCCATTATTCTTTCCCTCGCGTACCGCGAGAAATCCTCACTAATACTTCGCGTACCGCGAAGCCTCCATTTTCCAAGAATTCGACTTTTTGACTTTTGTTGACTTCCTTGAGTTTCCGTGCTTTGATGCCTTCTTTAATTCCTTCGTGTCTTCCACTCTTTTAAGCACATTAGACCTGTAACACTCACAACTACAAATACCACATAAATCCGACTCGAAATACAAAGTTAAACACTTAAGACTATACAAAATCGACTCTTACACACGGGATATTTGACCTTACATCAGGGAGACATTCCAGATTCGCTTAATGATAAGTCTTATCTGGATTCTGTGGAGGAGCATTTCAAAGGGACTTCTAAGACGCATGCTAGCACTCTTATTCTGAAGATGATGACTACAAAGTATGACGGGATTAGTGGCATTCGTGAGCACATCATCATGATGAACGACATGGCCCATAAGCAGGACTGGACATGGAGATCAGTGATGGTTTCCTGGTGCACTTTATCATGACTTCTCTCCCTGCATCTTTTGAAGCTTTCGACATCAACTATAACACTCAGAACGATAAGTGGAAGATGAGCGAGTTGATTGCTATGTGCGTGCAAGAGGAAGAGCGTCTAAAGCTGGAGAAACCTGATGTGGCTTACCTCATGACTGTTGATTCTAAGAAGAGGAATAGATTCCATAAAAAGGAATCTTATAAGGTCCCAAAGCAAGATGCAAGTGCTGCTTCCAGCT
This sequence comes from Smallanthus sonchifolius, assembly GCA_023525975.1. Taxonomy (NCBI): domain Eukaryota; kingdom Viridiplantae; phylum Streptophyta; class Magnoliopsida; order Asterales; family Asteraceae; genus Smallanthus; species Smallanthus sonchifolius. The sequence continues at coordinate 23,986,003 of CM042018.1, read as the reverse complement.
CTAAGAACTCCAAAGATAAGTTTCACTACAAGTTTTGCCGTAAGGCCAGACATGGGCAGAAAGACCGCCCAAAATTTAAGGAGTGGTTGGCTAAGAGAGGTAATCATCTTTATTTGATACTTGAGTCTTTTAACTTAAATGTTCCAACTAACACATGGTGGTTTGATTTTGGTTCTATGGTTCATATAACCAACTTAAGTCAGGGATTCCTTATAATCCAGAAGCTGGAAAGAAACCGAAGAACACTTAAACTGGGGAATGGAAAAGAACTAGTTGTCGAAGCCGTGGGAACCTTACAATTAATAATGACAACTGGTTTATATATTAAACTTTATGATACCTTATATATTCCTGAGATTACTCAGAATTTAGTATATTGACCAAAGTTATACATAGATGGTTTTGATTGTCACACCCCCACCGACGGCGGAATTTACGTGAAGGGTGACGAATTGAAATCATCACAATGATTAAATGAGATACTATTAAATTAACTAAATATTTGAATTACATTGTTTTCTCAAAGAAAATAACCAAACAAAATACATAGAACAAATTGTCTTTATTAAATTTTCCAAATAACTAAGTCCCCTAAAGCCAAGTCTTAAAGTCCTAGTGTGATCATAACAGCAGCTTAGTTGTTAGTACCTGAAAAACATGTTAAAATATGTCAGCTATAAACCTGATGAAAACATAGGTTTAAGTATATACATAGTATAGATAACAAGAATTTGCAATCATAAACAAGTTTCAATAACAAGTAAACAAACTCTTTATACATGAGTCACAACCAACTCTGGTGATCGATAGCATTCCCGTCCAACCCCTGATGCATAGGTGTTAGACATAGTATGAAATATAGAATGCGGTTTCTGAACACCCAGCTCCTTCCAAGTTGTAAAGAATACATCAACTTGAAGGACGCTCGGTATTGATTGGCGCGCGTCAACCTGAGGACTGAATGAGCTTATCAAGCCAAATAGTACTATTCTCTTACTCTGTGGCTTCCCCGAAGTTAATGGTTGTGTAGATTTAGAAAATAAGAGATATTTTGTAGTTTAAAGCATCATAGCAACATGTATAAACCAATTTAGTATTACTATTATTAGAAAGTTTGTTATTGACTTTTGCAAACTGGTTTTGACTCTAGAATTTGAATTCCGTTTGATATAGAAGCATGTTTCCACCCCTAAAACAAAAGTGTAAAGAGGGGCTTTGAACTCACCTTACAGTAGGTGGATTGAATCTTGAACCGATAGTAACTCGGTTATAAGAATGTCTTAAGGATTAATCCTAAGTAAGTTATAGTACAAGTTAGCTTTAGAATTTAAGTTTAGAATATATAGGGGTTGATATTGTAAATAGAAGGAGGTGGTTGTCATATACTAGAGTGGTTTTCGTTCCAGAGTAATACCTCCAACACAAACGTTCCCAGGAAAGAATGACGGGTCTAGGAGGGATTTATACACCACTCTTTCCTTAGACGGAACTTTCTGTTTGTCAGATAACTACATACCGGTTAGATGGTTACTCTATCGGTATACTAGACCAAGTGTAGGGTTTGTTTGGTAACTTTATAAAGTATAGGGGCTAGAGTGTAAATATAAATTTAGTTGGGATTGAAATGAATAACTTGAATAATAGAGGGGGATAATTGAAAATGTAGAGAGTTTCATTAAAAACATGATTGAAGACTTGATAGAAAGTTTAAACGGATCAAAGCTTAGATTTTTATATAAAAGGTTTGAATACGATTAAAAGACTTATGATGATCATAAAATTCTGGATTTTTATGATTTGGATCCTATTTAAATTGCTTATTTTAGAAGAAAATCGTTACTTTTATAAAAGTTATGAAGATCATGAAAGTTTGCAAAAACTGAGGTTTTGACAGCTTTTGACATATTTGCGCACTGATCTTGTGCGGGTTGTTTGAGGGACTTAAACTTTGAGTTAACAGACGTGCGAGTAGGCGTTTCGAAGAAAAGAACTTAAAATTGGTTTTCAAAAACAGAATCGCTTAAAAATTTGTAGGTCCCCGGAGCCTCGTCGCGCAGCGGAAATACACGGACCTGTTCAGTGATTTGTGCGGGAACCAAGAAACGAGACAGAGAAACACGAACAAAGACAAAAGATAATGAAACAATACGTAATCCATAACTTAGAAGTCATCCCGTATTACAGACTACATACCAAAGAAGTACACATCTCTCGTCTACGATCACGGTCCAGGGGCGGGAGAGCTCATCCCGCCCGAACACCTCTCGACCTTGTTCCCAGAAGTTCCACCTACGAATGAAGACAAGTCTTCTATTTATAGGGGTAGGAACACTACCTGCGTACTTGGCTAAGTACACAGGGCATTGGTCATGCGTACTTGCTAAGTACGCAAGGCTTACTTACTTAGTATGCAGGACCAACTGGTGAATAAGCTAAGTACGCAGGAACACCCTCCTGCGTACTAGCCTAGTACACCGATACATAGAATTTAATCTATAGTTACTAAAACATGCTTCTACAAAATGTTTTGTTTTGAGGGAGATATGACCCCGTGAAGTTAGGGTTATGAATCTGTCAAAAATTCAACATTATAGTTTTTATGTTCTAGCGAAAAGTTTTGATATTTATTGATTAAATAAAGCTTTGATAGCATAGATCTATGATTATAACATGTAAGTGTTAGGGAATCACAGATCCATAGTTGTTTTTAATAAGAACATTGAATAGGAAATAAGAACACAAGATAGAATGCAAGTAGAACTTAGTTAAGAACAAGGAAACGACTTTGGATCTTGGAGAAGGAAGTAGAATTCGATGGAGGCAGCCTTGGGGCTCTCTAATTTCGTGAAAATGGGATGCAAAAAGAGGAGAAGGAGGCTTATATTTATAGTGAACGATGAGAGTTGAACAAGGAGCTAATGGTGGAAGATTTAAATTAAGTTTGCTAGTTGATAGAACTAGTTAGTTGGGCTTTAGGATTATCGCAAATTTTAAGGTAGGATAAGAGTTGTATTTGGTCACTATTAGGACTAGATTCGGAGGTTAAAAGGATAACTAGCAAATAGGATTAATTGGTTAGACATAATTAGCTAAGGTTTATAAAAGAATAGGTTATATTTTTATAAAATTTCGATCGTTGCTCCAAAGGATAAGATCAATGAGTTGCTACCTACAAGATGTTAGCATAAGGATACAAGATTAATTAGTTTTTATAAAAGTTTAGGATAATATCAAAGTTTAAATAAATAGATTTAATTGAGATATTTATATTTATTATTAAAATTTTTGAATTTAATAATTAAATAAGTATTAAAACTTGATGTTTATAAAAGGTTTAATTTAATAATCTTTTAAGTACTAGTTTTTATAAAAATGTTACACAAATGAACCTTGAAGTTACATATGTGTAGTTTTAGACTTTCTAAGTTTGAATTTTAGTTTCTAAGGATGGAAACTTTCCATTAATTTGATTTTAGGGTTAAGTCATCCAAGTTACTACATTAGGCAAGATATAGAATATAGCACTAAATCAGATAGAATCTCATAGAATCACCATAGTAAATGACAACTTATAGAATCACAGTGTATTGAAATTGAATCATGCTAAAGTTTCCATACATAGAAATAGTTTCAAGAACTTATAATGAATCAATAGCATCACCAAAGGGTTAAATATATAGCATGGAAAAAATCAAGGATGTTACAGTGATGTTTCTCATGGTTGTGGCAAACTTACTATTAGTTTAAAATCTCAAGTGTTTGGACGTGGTTATCTGGATGTTGGTCTCTATAAATTAGAACTAGATGATGGATTTTTCAAGTTTTTGTTATCATATAATATTAATGAGAAATTAACAAAGACATAATGAAAACGAGACTTAGAAACTTCATCCATGTTGTGGTATCAACGTTTAGGCCACATTTCACAAGAACGTTTGTCTAGGCTCGTGAAGGATGAAGTGTTACCATCTCTCGATTTCAATGATTTTGGAACATGTGTCAAATGCCTTAAAGGTAAAATGACAACAACGAATAAGAAAGGTACCACTAGGAGCTCTAATTCATTAGAACTCATTCACACTGACATTAGTGGTCCTTACCCTATCGCTGGAATAAATGGACATACTTCATTTATCACTTTTATCGATGATTATTCTCGTTATATGTACTCGTATCTTATTAAAGAAAAATATGAATCACTTGCAACTTTTTAAAGATTATAAAACTGAAGTTGAAAAACAACTTGATCGTCAAATAAAAGTTGTGAGATTAGATAGAGGATGTGAATATTATAGTAGACATACTGATGTGGGTCAGGCTCCTGGTCCATTTTATGAGTTTTGTAAGGGTCAGGGGATCGTGAACCAGTACACTATGCTCGGTACTACTCAGCAAAATGGTGTTGCTGAGAGAAGAAACAGGACCCTAATGGACATGGTACGCAGTATGTTAGCCAACTCAGATTTACCCTTATTTGTGTGGACCGAGGCCTTAAAAGCAGCTGTTCATATACTCAATAGAGTTCCTTCAAAATCTGTCCCTAAAACTCCTTATGAACTATGGACAAGAAGGAACCAAGTGTAAGATATATGAAAGTATGTGGTTGTCTTGCCGAAGCTAAACTCTATATTCCTTTCTTAAAGAAACTTGACATGAAAACAGTCACTTGTTACTTTATCAGATATCCCAATCACTCAAAGGGTTATAGATTCTACTGTCCTTCTCACGTCACTCGTACTGTAGAAACCAAGTGTGTTGAATTCCTTGCGGATTTTAAGGTTAGTGGGAGCAGTGAAAATCCTTATCATGATTTGCAAGAAGTACAAGACGCGGGAGGAAAGACTCGTCACTTACTTTACCTCCGATTACTCCTCTTGTACACAACGATGCACCGCACGTCACTGCACCACCTCCTACACACTCGGAACTTAATATTACTCCGTATATACCTGAGAATGAAGGCACCTCAAACGACCAACTGCAAGACAATGTTGAACCCGATTATCAACTCAGGAGGTAATCTAGGTCTAAAAGGCCTACTAACTTCGATGACTATGTAACCTACCTGACTGAAGCTGAAATGGATGCTGGAAAGTTTACCGATCCTATTTCTTACAATGAAGCCATTAGCAGTGATCAATCTTCTGAATGGAATAAAGCCATGATTGACGATCTTGACTCCATGAAGAAAAATGATGTTTGGGATTTAGTTGAATTACCCAATTGTGTTAAACCCGTAGGATGTAAATGGGTCTTCAAGACAAAACTAGATCTGAAAGGAAACATTGAACGCTATAAAGCAAGATTGGTTGCAAAAGGCTTCACTCGAAAAGAAGGAATTGACTATCAAGAGACATTTTCTTGTATTTCTTGAAAGGATTCCTTAAGGATCGTTATGGCCCTATTAGCTCATTTTGATTTAGAGTTACATCAGATGGACGTCAAAACTGCTTTCCTTAATGACGACTTGAATGAAGACGTGTTCATGAAATAGCCTGAAGGTTTTAATCCTGAAGGTCAAGAACATTTAGTCTATAACTTGAAGAAATCCATATACAGGTTGAAGCAAGCATCACGTCAATGGTACCTAAAGTTTGATGAGACCATGAAGAAACAAGATTTCGTTAAGAATCAAGTGGATCAATGCACATACCACAAGATGATTTCGTTAAGAATCAAGTGGATCAATGCACATACCACAAGATGAGTGGAAGCAACTTTACTATACTTGTCCTTTACGAAGATGACATTATATTGGCAAGTAACAGTTTAGACATGTTGCTGAGTCGAAGCGTTTTCTCTCACATAATTTCGACATGAAGGATCTCGGAGAGGCTTCTTATGTTATTGGCATCGAAATACACCAAGATAGAGTCAATGGGATCTTAGGATTATCTCAAAAGGCCTACATTGAGTGTGTCCTCACACGTTATAACATGCAACATTGCTCTCCTTATATAGCTCCAGTAGTTAAAGGAGATGCTTTCAGTTCTTTTCAATGTCTGAAAACAGAGGTTGAAAAGGAGCAAATGAGTATGATACCTTATGCGTTAGTAGTTGGAAGCCTTTTGTATGCTCAAGTCTGTACTCATCCAAATATTGCTTATATTGCTGGAATGCTAGGGTGTTATCAGACTAATCCTGGCCTTGATCAGTGGAAAGCAGTTAAGGAAGTTCTTCGATATCTGCAAGAGACGAAAGACTATAAACTGACCTACAGAAGAAGTGATAATTTGGAAGTGGTTGGTTATTCTGATTCTAACTTTGCTAAATGCAAAGAAGACAAGAAATCCACTTCGGGGTATATCTTTATGTTAGCCGGCGGACCTATCTTATGGAAGAGTCATAAGCAACAGTTGACAACGACATCTACTATGATGGCAGAATACATTGATGTATATAATGCGACCTATCATGGAATGTTGCTAAAGAATCTTATCACTGGACTCGAAGTAGTTAACTCCATCTCTAGAGCATTGAAGCTTTATTGTGATAACTTAGCTACCGTTAGTTTCTAAAACAGTAACAATTCGACTAGAGCTAGATTATATCTTGATAAAAAGTACTTGTTCGTACGTGAGCGAGTTGAGGAAAATAATCTTTGTATTGAGTATATAAGTACTAAAAATATGCTTGCGGATCCGATGACTAAAGGTCTCACTCCTAAAGTTTTCGAAGAACATGTTTCGAAGATGGACTTTATTTAGTTGCATATTGTACTTTCTTATGTTTAATAATAAAATTTCCTCACTTATTTGAATTTGTTTGTCTTTGAATACGTTTATGCATGCCTAAAGACGTATAGAAAGTAATTATACAAAATAATGTTAAGGGCTTAATTGTCAATTTGATCCTAAGTTTACTTAAGTTTTAAATTTGGTATTGTAGTATGATTAATGGGGGTCTTGAGTTGAATGATGATTCAATGACTGCATTTCTCTTCTACAGTTTCAATTTAAAACTAAAATGAGTATTAAAATCTTGCCAGACTTACCTAATGCCCATCATAAATGATCACTCGGCCAAGTGGGACAATGTAAAACTCACATTAATTATGTGGCATTTATTTAGTAACTAGGTTAGAAACCCGTGTACTACACGGGTAGTATATTGAAAAAAGATGTATTTCATAGATCTGTATATATGTCTTTTCCAAAATTACACGGGTTGAATAACTGAAAACGATTAAATAAGAACTTGTCTTTCTATATAGTGAGCAATGTACTCCAATGAATCAATAAGGGATGCCAACAATATAAGTTTGTTGTTATCACGAATCAACGACTCCTGCAAGTGCTCCTATATGTGTGACATCCGGCATTTTCAGGTTAACTCCGTTAACACAAACATCGTTATTTCAAACAATTATTTATTCAAACTCAGTTATCTCGAACGTTCACTCATGCATTACATTTAACTAGGATTAGTTAGATGTGTCAGTTCGCACAAACACGTAGAATTACCGGATCACACACGAGTCGAACCTGTAACGTTGGTGAACTAATAAAAATAATTGCGAACAATTATTTTAATTATAAATTATGTGAATTTATATGTTTTGTGATATTTTTGTGAATTATGTGACTTTCGTGAAATCGCGTACGTTTACGCGCGTTGTGACTTTTACTGCTTTAGTGTTATTTTCGTAAATAAGTTTTTACAAAAATGATTATTAAAAACTAAGTTATCTAGTGGATTTATTAAATAATTAGTAAAACTCATTTAATTTGAGCCCATGGATTATCCTTATCTTTTAAAAACCCATTCAAACAATATATAAAAGATTTTATAAAAAAAAAACCCTAAACCCTTTTTGCTTCTTGTGGCCGTCGACCCCCTCCCCTACTCCCTCCTTGCGACTGAGAACAAGAACAAGCCAAAGCATCCCCTCTCCAAGCTTCAATCTTGAAATTAAACACGTATTTGGACTTCTCTCGACGTTTCTAACACTCCTACGTAAGTCGTTTCTTTCAATTTCATGATTTTAAGATTTCTAGATTTTTTATTCAAACCCTAGTTCATCCAAACATGAGTTTTTATAAAAAAAAATTGGTGACTTTATCATTGTTTTACATGTATTTGATGATTTTGTTGAAACCCTAGTTGTAAAGATTGTAACTTTCCCATAAAGGAAACTTTTGTGATTTCTAGATTGCATATTTGATGTGTATGATGATTGCTATGGTTATAATCTTATTATATAAGTTGTATGGAATTGGTTTGATGCTTTGAATCCCTTTAAACAAGCTAGAAAGCATAGGTTTTCCTAAAGAGGAAACTTTAATCGGAAGAACTTGTTGAAATATGAGTTATTATACGTGTTAGATGATGTAGAATGGTTCTAATTAATTATATATGAAGTCTTGAAGCATGTGAAAGTATAGTTTTGTAGAAAATACGTGAATTTATCGTAACTTACTAAAGAAGGAAACTTTTTAGGTTTTGAAACTTGCATACTAGCATTGAAATATATGATGTAATGAGGTTTATGTGTTACTTGATACATGCTTAGATAAATTGTGAAATCAGATTCTGAATACCTAACCCGGTTTTACAAACTTGCTAAATAAGGAAACTTTAATTTGCAAAAGTATTCATAACTTGCTATTTAGACATGCATGATACGGTTTAATGATTGGTACATGTTAGTTAGGACATAATAACATGTTGCAATGTGTTGGATGCTTGAAATCATGCATATCTCTCATTGGTTACTAAAGATGGAAACTTTTTTTGGAATTATGACATACATGTTAAGTTCTAGGCAAGTGTTATGTGATGTGGTGATCTAGAACATGTTATAGTAATATTACAAGCATATTAACAATGATAAATTCCAAGAAACACGAATCCTGAACACACCTGCTATTTATAGAAACCTTCTATTTATAGAAACCTGCTATTTATAGAAACATGTTATTTATAGAAACTTGTTATTTATGGAAACCGTACTTGTTTGTTAGAACAAATAGGACTTGTTGCTAAGTGCTACAGCATGATCATTTGTGTATAGTATAGAAGTGTTATACTAAACAAACATAATTTAATACAACGTGACACCAACGGTCGTCGGGTCAAACTTTAGTCAAACTTTCAAACCTTTTCTACACACTTAAACAATAGTATTGCTTGGATACTAAGGGTTCATATCAACTTGCACGAACACACACTTATAAACCTATGGTTCTAGGTGGCAGTTAGAGGTTTCTACAGTTTTCTCTTAGCTTTCACTTGCATTCACACTCAGGTGAGTTTCATGGCCCCTATCTTTACTTACTTTCTTTTTTGGGGGAGAAAGCATGCACGCAAACATTTTGGGTTTTGTATTATTGTATTATCGCTTGCTTACTAAAGTGCAAACATACCAACAAGTCCTTATATTCTCGAACCGTTAGTATTGGAACATAGCGAGATGATTTTGAGTAGTACTACTGGGTTTTGACAAGCCCCACCCGAGTTAGTCGCACTAACTTGACTGGAGGTCGAACGTGTGTAAGATTAGCCTAGACATTTGCCATTGTTCGGTAGACATGGCGGAAGGCAAACAAACACAAACAGTCAGCTTCGGTTTCGAACACTTGTAGTAGCATGACATAGACTAGCTATCTATCGGTATACATTAATTACATTATCTAGAAATCATCGAACTTTTTATTTACTTACATCTCTATGAACTCACCAACCATTGTGTTGACACTTTGAGCATGTCTTTCTCAGGTCGCTAAGGTACGCACAAGTTTAGGATGCATGGTCTGAGCATGGTTTTCGCAAGCAATTTCAAACTTATTTATTTCTATTATTTACTTTGGTTTGGGCGCGGTGTTTTGCGCATTTAACTATTCTTGCATTTGGATTTTATTTACGCTTCCGCAACGTTTTCAAACTTAAACTTTTGTTGTCTCGTGACTATGATCAGCATTAGTGTTTTATTTAAATTCATATAGAGTCGTTCCGTGTAACTAATGACTGAGATCCCGGTGTGTCACGCGCCTCGCGGTAAAACCCTGCAGGCGGATTTTGAGGGTGTGACATTATGTCATCCACATAATGTTTGTTATAAATTTTCTGTTTCGTCCAACCGGTAATCGCTCCATTTTGAGAAATCATTTTAGAAAATAATTATAACTAAAAAAATTTAATTTTGACTCTCGAACTTAGAAATACATATATACTTAAATTATTATCATTTAAATCATTACCGTAATAAGTTTTCAAATTTATAAGCGATTAAATAAACAATAGATATAAACCATAATTAGTATACGGTTACACTATAATCGATTTTTGAATTTGAAATTTAATTTTCAAATCATTTTAGGGAATAATGAAATAACTAGAAAATAATTTAATAATATTAAAATTTAAAATAAAGGGTTTAATTATATATTAAATTAAGTCTTAAATAAATTTATAGTGATATGTAGAAGTGTTTTGATATGAAAAAGAATAACCTTTAATTATTTAAATCATTACCATAATAACTTTTGAAATTTAAAAGCAATTAAATAAAAAATATATATAATTCATAAGTAAGATGAGCATTTAGGCAGGAAAATGTTGTTCCTAATGGCCTCAATGAATAACACGTGGACAAACTTATTTTTATTTATTATACGTAATAGATAGATTGATCATTGACCTAAATACCCATATGACTTAATTAATAATTATTCGATGGATGTAATTACCTTTACTAATATAGTTAGGGTTTCCCCTTGGTGCATATATATAGATTATAGAAGTTATTAGAGAGGATAATGCCTAATGAATCTTTAATCACCACTCACATGGCTACGTTTCATCCCGCATCAACGCCTCTCTATCATACATTTAGCCATTGGAACGCCTTTATCATACACTAGGTTAAAATCCCGTGTATTACACGGGTTGAACAAATATAATTATAATATTATATATTAAATAATAAAAATTTTATTTTTTAAAAACTCGTGTTTTATACGAGTTGAATAAACATGTGAAATACAATATAATCTGTTAACACATACACTCGTCAAAATATGTTAAAAGATTTATTAATACAAAGATTAGTATTTTCTTTTAAAAAATATATTATTAAAATATAGAGGTGTATTTAATAAGAGAGAGAGACGGGAAAAAATGTTAAGAATAAATATGGAGGAGACACGTGACATTGAAAAACATTTATTTATTATATAGTATAGATATAGATTCAAACTGAAAGTCGAGAATTTAGAAAACAATTTAAAAATTAAATTATTTTTATGAATTTATAAGTTATTCATAAATGAAATTTGTGAGATAATTTTAAAATTTGAAATAATAAGTTAAAATTTAAAATACTTTTTCTATAGACATGTAAGATCCATAAATAATAAGTTTCAAAATAAGAAACAAATATTATTACATAAAATCTATACTATATAATAAATAAAGGTTTTTGCTTGCCACGTGTCGTCTCCATATTCATTCTCACCATTTTTTTCCCGCCTCTCTCTCGTATTTAATGCACTTCTATCTTTTAATAATAATATATATTTAAAGAAAAAAAATACTAATTATACTAATAAAACACATTTATTTTAAATTATCTCTTATCATAAGAAACTTTAAAATTTAATTATATAACTTTTATCTTCAATCAAATAGTAAATAAAAGTTAATTTATTAAAAAATAGTAATTATCGTATTTTCAAAACTCAATTATATAGTAATTTTTACATATTTTGAATTTGTTTTCTATCCTTACTATGTGTAATAAATTTTTACACATGTAAATATATACATAACGATTTAAAATTTTTATGTATTGATATACTTCACCCCGTGTGTAAACACGGGATCTAAACTAGTAGAAAATAAAATTGGGTAAATGAAAAATGAGCGGGAAAATTTTTGTAAGGATGAATGTGAACGCGACACGTGTCACTATTTTTTACTCCTTTATTAGTATAGATAGATTTAGCCGCTCATGTCGCCTGGAGAGATGCGTGATTTTCCAGAACATTGACATGGCTTTTTGTGAATATGGATCTGAGGGCCCATCTACTCCTAATGATATCATTTACTAGTCCAACAATCCCTTCTGATTTTTGTATCATTACACAGAATGCTTCCTCTGAGAATAGTCAACATCAGTTTCATGGGCCTCTCATTACGTTTCATATTTTTTTTTAACGGCAACACCTAGATATTATAGGATAATTGGGTTTTCCCGGGGCAACACCTAGAACATCCAGGGCAGCCCACCACAGGAGGAACCCCAACTGGGTAAACCCCATGACCTGGCCACAGACCTCTTTTTTTGTTCGAACCCAATACCTCCACTATGGGAAATCTTAGGGCTACCATTGCACCAAATAGCCAACGGTCATTACGTTTCATATATATGTCAAAGTTTGACAAATGGATTCATGATTCAGGAGGAGCTTTAAAAAAGATTCTAGTCATTTGTGTACTTACTTACATTACCTCATCACACATTTGCCCTTAAAAATGTTCTCGTTGTTCTACGTCTAACTAAAAGTTTGTTATTGATTGCATAGTTAGTTATTGATCTCCTGATTAATGTTGCTTTCTCATATGTTGGTTAACTAGGTTTTTCCCTGCGCGGGGAATTCTTATGTGTAAACAACAGATAATACATTCATTTTCCACCGATAACACACAATTCAAATCTAACATAACTTTATAAGAAAGTTACACATATAGAGAAGTAATACATGCCACTAAAAGCTTGCTAGTGGTCATGCCCATGGCAGAAAAGACGATGATTGAGCAGTTAGAAAGCTTCTGATCCCTTTTCCAAACACGAATTTTCAAATCGAAATCTTGGTAACCTTGACATGCAAATCAGGAAAAAATCGCTAACAAAACTGGAGATAGAAGTTTCAACTTTTGTTAAGCAGTTATATTCATATAACTTGAAAAGTACCATTATTATGTAAGTTGCAAAGCACTATTATTACATGATGGAACTGCAGTAATGTTTTTGTGTTTAAACAACTTTAATATTTCATTAGTACCTATGTCGACCCGTCGTACCCGTTATAAACCCGAACCAAAAGGAAGAAATCAGGTCGCTTCCAGTCTGGTTCGGGTCAGGTCTGACCGGTTACTCACCACTTACAGCAGCTGGAAAAGATCTTTTTTTTGTTTTTATTTTTATTTTTTGATTGACCGGATTAGTCACTCCAATGTTTTTTTGTTTGAGTAACTTTAAATTTTCATTGATACTCATGTTGACTGGCCACACCCGTTACAAACTTAAACCGTCCCAAAATTCTGGTCTGTTGCGATCCACGTACTTTTTTTGGTTTGAATTACTTTAAAAGTTCATGGATATTTATGATATCGATTACAATCCTGAGCCGGCACATGTTAATAGGCAATTAGTAAGAAAATGCAATACCTGCATTTGCAAACAACTTCGCCGTCCATCAACTGTTGTAGCTGCAAGCAACGAAAAGAAGTAAAGCAATAAGAACAATATAACCTGAAGTTAAAAAATAAATAAGTGGGAAAAAGTAACTGTAGAAAGCAACTAAAGATGAACAATGGAAAATTAGTTCTTATTTTGAGATAAAAAAGTTTTGACTTTTTTAGAAAATAAGTTGCAATTTGACTCTCGTTTTCGACTTCAGATCATGTAAAGATGTGTTTATTTTCAGAGGTTTCATGTTTTGAGGTTAAAAAGTTCTTATTTTGAGATTAAAAAGTTTTGACTTTTTTAGAAAATAAGTTACAATTTTGACTCTCGTTTTCGACCTCAGATTATGTAAAGATATGTTTATTTCCAGAGTTTCATGTTCTTCACTTTGATTCTTTGTAACACCATTACATCAATTTTGATTAAGAAGTCTATAGATTATTCTCATGTGAATTTTAAAAAATGATTTATTGTTACTTTCATAAGTTATTTCTTACGCTACTGCTTAATTTATTCAGATTATCATGTTCATAATCATAACCAAACTTCAAATAGCAATAATCAGTTTAATCGCACATCATGGAATATCAAATTCAAATCATAAAGCAGCAACAGCAAGTGAAATGATCAACTTACAAAGTGTGATTAACTGAGCAGGTTAATGAATATGAAGGAGACAAATCTTCATTACAGAAAAGTTCTGCAACGTGCACAATATGAACGATTGACTTTCCTTAACATTCTTCCCCACCGACTGTCAAACTCTTTAATCTCCTCCTCGATCACTTGTTCATCACCTCCAAATGCCATGAATAGACGTCACTCTTCTTCATCACCATCTTCCTGTATTTAAAAAATAAATAAAACCCAAGTTGTTGATTGTTCATGCTAAACAACGCTTCAATTTGAAAATTTTATGGAAGGATCAAATCATTAAAGTAATTTCAGTTACTATAAGTTGATTTAAACACCTAAATTCAGACGATTATATTCATGCTACCTGAACTAATTTGACTGAACTTCTACCAGTGCCAAAAATCATAGAATGCGAGCTGATCGGAAACAATTTCTTGATTAAATTCATGCTACCTGAACTAATTTGACTGAACTTCTCAGAGGAATCAAATAGAAAATTCTAGGCTTGCGATAGAAAATCCAATTTGAAATTACAATTTCTTGATTATCCTTGGCTGCCGATCTAGGGTTAGTGATTGGGAGTAAAAGGAATCGCTATCGGGAAGCAGGGTATTTGAATTTTGGGATGTGAAACCTAATGGGGAAGATGAATTCTGCCGGTTTTCTTAAAAGAATAAACAAATTTATATAAATTGAATGATGGAAACCCATCGTTTATGACCTGCTAATGAAGAATAGGCAAATGATTCATAAATAAAACAAATGGTTAAAAAAACCGAACGATTTTGAAAAACGAACGATTAAGAAAATGAACGATTTTAAAATAACGAATGATTTTAGAAAACAAACAATTTAAAAAACGAATGATATTAAAAAAAAGAGTAAACTCTGCCAATTCTCGCTTTTAGTCCAATAGTTTAAAAATTACGATTTACATCCAACAGTTTCACCATTTGTCTCAGTTTTAACCGGTCCACTAACATCCATCCATTTATTCTGTTAAGTTAAGGTGAAAAAACAAAAATACCCTTCCCCTTTTATTATTAAACAAAAATGTTATAAATTCTTTATCTCTTTCATTTCCCTCAAATAACCCTAACACATAAACAGTCCCAATGCTAGAGAGAGATACGGGAAAGAGAGGGGAGAAGCCCACCGTCGGAGCCGGCCACTCCATGACGACGCCGTGGGGGAGACCAAGAAAGAGAAGGAAACAGAGGAGAGCCGTTTTTTTTTCTCCGGTGGCACCTCCACCAAAACTCCACCTCCACCTCTCTCTATAACCTAACGGATCCACCACTGGCCCGCTGCTACACTTCATCACCGCCATCGTCACCTTCCAAACCACAGCCATCATCCCTGCTCTGCTCTCTCACCTCTCCTCGATAGAAACCCTAAACCCAATGGGGTCAGATCTGTATGGTATGGTTTTGGATTTGGTTGTAATAGGAGTGGGTGACGGGTTGCGGTGGTGGCCGTAGAGGGTTATGACGGGGGAGAGGTGGTGGTGGTGGTGGCCATAGAGGGTTAAGAAGGGGGAGAGGTGGGCGACGGTGACGATTTGGTTTGGAGGGTTTCAGGAAGCGACGGCTGGGTGGTCTTGTGTAGCGACAATGATTTGTTTAGATGGTACCGCCCCTCTACCCTCCTTCTCCGGCTATGGCTACAGACTAGAGGAAAACGACGGCAACAATGGCTACAGTTCTTGTTCTTTATCAATTGGGATGTGGCCAACGGTAGATAGAGGGAGAGAGTAAAGAGTGGGTTAGATGATGGTGGTGACTGGCGGTTTCAGATGTAGTAGATGGTGGAGATGGTGGTTGCCGGTTTCCGTCACCGGAGATGGAGATGGTGGTCTCCGATGGGTTTCTGGCAGATGTGGTATATATTTATATATATATATATATATATATATATATATATAGAGAGAGAGAGAAGAGATTTATATATTTTTTTGTTTTAGTTAAATGTATAAATGTATTTTTTAAAATTTTTGTTTTTTTAACAGGGGTAATTTTGTCAATTAGCAAAAAGTTAACAGAAAATTTTAACGGTGTTAACCATTTGGCTTTAATTGAAACAAAAATGTAAACATAGTGACTAAAAAAGTGAAATTAAAACTAATAGATTAAAATAGGGAATTGAACCAAACCACAGGGACTAAAACCGTGGTTTACTCTAAAAAAGGTTTAAAAACAAATGATAAAGGTAATTTTAATCATTTGAGACCATAGGGGTATTTTGGTCATTTCAAAAAAAAGTTAACTGTTAAATCTAACGACGTTAGCCATATGGACTCAAATTGAGTTAAAAATGAAAAGTCATGGTTCAGACCGAACTTTTGAAACATAAGGGACTTAACTAGTAAAATGGACAAACGTCAGGAATTCAAATAGTAATTTACTCTATATATTTTTCTTAATGTATATAATAAATCTTCAAATAAAAAATGTAATGCTTACAACATCTCTAAATCTACTAGATTACCATTTTATCCCTCCTTGTCTCGTAGTACTTCACATTCATACATCATTAATTTTGATATATTTAGAATAATAAGACACGTACATGGAAAATGTTATATGGAGTGCAAGATTAACGGGTCAATATTAATAAACAAGTCAACATGAGTCAACTATTGAGGAAGGTCAATAAGTGCAGTCAACAAAGTGCAGTGGGTTATTTTGCTAATAACCATAGTTGAGGGGCTGTAGTTATAATACTTCAAATTAGTTAGTTACCCGGTTGTTATGATTAGGGGATTAGGTTATATTTCTTGTATCCAGTTTTCAATAGATTCATTCTTGTAATTCAGGTTGTAATCCGTAATTGAGTTCGAATAAACACCATAATCGTTTGGTTTTTGATTCTTGATTGTTTCTTCTTTGGTGTTCTAGAGTAACAGAAATCCTAACAGGTTACTTTTAACAAACAAACGGATATACCCGATACTGGACGAATAATTAGCAATCACGTACTCTCATTGGGTCGGGTATGGGACATGGTTTCGTAATCGTGTATGCAACTAGGATTACCAATACTTGTCTAACGACCATCTCTACCGGGTTAGTTTTGGGTCAAACCGCAAACACGTTTAGCTAAGGGTGTTGTGTTAGGGACGACCTGGTAGATACGCAGGTTAACCCGCTTAACCCGTTTATTTTTAAAAAACTTCTAAAGTAATTTTTAGATGTGTTGCAAAACACATAAGTTTATCACGTATATTTCACCACATTTGAATGAGCTTTGATAGCAAATTCATATGTTTTTGATACTTATGTTGTTATGTGTTGGATTTGCAGTTCTCGGTGAAGAAACGAAGTTATTGGAGAAGAAAACCGAGACCAAGACGAAGACTAAAGAAAAGTTGAAAGAGTTGAGAAGATTCTGAGATGGAAGATCGTGGCGAATCGCTAAGCAAGTGGTAGCGGTCCACTATCCACCACCGGACCATTAATGACGTGTCATTCCATTTGGCTTATTTACACACTTTGGACGGATTTTTGATGAGTGGTTGATTTACACATGTTAGTTATATGTAATTAAATGTTTTTAATCATATTTATGTATGAAACAATTTATTTTGAGTGTATTTATATGTTCAGGGTATATTAGAGAAAACGAGCTAAACTGGTATAATAAACTAAACAATTTATTTTGAGTGTATTATATATGATCGTAAGCAACAATTTGAGGGGTTCTTTTTGGTGTTGGTGGCTGCGCAAGAACGAAGGCAGCAGCCTTTTTGGCTGCTTGCGTGAAGGGTGCACAATTACACGTGGATCGAGGCAGAGAAAGATATAATCATTTGGGGTTTTCGACTGCAAGACGAGCAAACGAAAAGGGAAGTTTAAGTGTTTTATTTTTATCTAGTTTCTATCACGAGATTAAGAACTTTAGTTGGTTATTTTCATGATGAATTTGATAGTGACAATATCTGAGTTCGTTATTATTATCTTTGGCTAATTTTCTGTGGTTGTTTCATGGTGTATGATTGTGAGGTGATTTTTCTAGGTTTATATTTTGTTGGATTAGAACTTTGATTTTATTGTTTGGTTAATTGAACTCTGTTGTCTTCCTTTATTGATTAAACGATTTGGTTCCTAGGATTTGATGTGTTCATCAGTTATTCGGTTTTTTAACTGACCATTGAATACGGTTAAGTTTTCATTATTGTTTACAAATTACTTAGTTTTAGTTTTAGTTATTTTCGATCAATCAAACTAAATCAAAAATCAAGTTTTCATTCTTAGGTTAATCTAGGTAAATTAATTAGGTTTAGGATAGATTAACCAGACGAAACCTATTA
The DNA here is from genome assembly GCA_023525975.1 of Smallanthus sonchifolius. Classification (NCBI taxonomy): domain Eukaryota; kingdom Viridiplantae; phylum Streptophyta; class Magnoliopsida; order Asterales; family Asteraceae; genus Smallanthus; species Smallanthus sonchifolius. Next base: position 23,967,650 of record CM042018.1, on the reverse strand, counting down.
CACTGACCACATGCTCCTCTATGGATACGATATTTTACTTGCCCTAGCTATCTAGGTTTGTTAGGTTTTTGAATGACTTAAACTACGGTCATCAAAATGGCGCCGTTGACGGGGAGCTAGTGCGCTTAGTGTGGTTTGTTTTGTTTGGTTTTTCTTAGCGCTAGCTTTAAAATAAAAATTAAAAAACAAAAATAGTATTATTTTTCTTTGTTTACTTTATCCATTCGCTTTATCTGTTCACTTTTACCATGGGTAATTTCCTTACAGGTTTAGCAGGTTCTCAAGGAGTGTGATATCGGCATGGATTGGGATTGGGATTGGGATTGGGAAGATGATCCATGTATATGCTGTGGGAGCTACAGTCACTGGGTTCAAGATTGTCCAATGTTCGAAATCAGATACGGGAATGTTGAGAGGAGATGTTCCGAATACAGGCGAAAAAAGGGATATGTGAGACCAAACTATGAAGATGAGGAGACACCCCTAAAGTATCTATACTATGATCCTTATAACCAGATGAACCGGAACCTCCAAGGGTATAACCAACAAGGAGGTGGTCAATATTACCAGAATTTTTATTAAGGTTAAAATCAAGGAGGTTACCAAAAGGGGTAATACAACCAAGGTAGTTATCAACAAAGTAACCAACATGGTAGATCCTCAGGTAGTGAAGAATGAGGAAAGTCCCAATTCGATGCTCTCATGGAAGCAATTCTGGGCATAAAGAAGGAGAATTATAATGCATTCAAGGAGATTAAAAAGGACAACGAAGTCTGGGATGAAACGGTTATTGCATTATCCAAGCAAGTTGATCAGCTAGCTAAGGAATGGGCACGCATAGAAGCATGGGAAGCGGTTGTGGAGAATAATACTACACCAATTCCCCTAGTTGTTGAAGAAATGGTTTAGGTATCGGTCATTGTTGGTGATGAAGTAGAAGAAGAGGTTTTAGGTCTTCCAGAGCATGAATATGGATGTTTAAATATGAATGAAGACATGGCATCTCTTAAGGAACCGATGAGTGAGGTAACCCAGGTGAATCCTAACTGTCCGCCTATAGTTGTTACACCGATAGATGAAGTTAGGGAGGATGTTTGAGTTTGAAGAAGAGGAAGTAGTAGGGAAGACATCGGACAGTCTATTCAGAAGAGGGCCCACATCGATCCAGCTGACATGTCTATCACGAAAAGTCAGGATTGGACACGACATGTCAACTACCGAGCATCCATTGGAAACTCGGTGGGCAAATGCGGAGTTAAACTGCCAATCAGGGATTCAAGACACATGTTGATCAGGAGAAAGCACATAGGAACACGATACATCAAGTATCGAGCTTTTGTTGGGAACGTGGTAGGTAAATGTGCAATGCGACCGCCGTGAAAGACACATCAGGTACGGTCTGGCAGAAGACCTTAAAACTTAGCGCTAACCGGGAGGCAACCCGGCCTTTTGTTTTTTCTGCATTTTTATGTTTTTGTTTGTTTGTTTCAGTATTTGTCGCTATAGCAACACCCATGTGTGGGGAAGGCTCATGGAGGCAAGCAGGGAACTTTTTGGGTGTCTTCACTAAAAACTCTCACGAGACATCACTCATCCACTCGGACTTCCGACAGGTTTAAAAGGTTTGTTGCATACGCTAAATGCAACCGTGATTCCTACGAAAGTGAGTTTTATGATTTCGCTTTACGCATATGAGGACCGTGCCACGAAGACATAATCAGGTCCATGTACTCTTTCCTTAGCTTATTTTTTTTGGTGTGTTTATTTGTTGGTCTTTGGAGGGAATTGAGTCTTATTACAAGCTGGGTAGTTTTAGGAGCTTAACATTGATTGGGAATGGGATGGTGAAGACCTTTGAACCATACATAATTTTTAACTCTAAATGTATATTGGGGAGAATGTAAGGTTTAAGTGTGGGGATGCAGGGAAGTTTGAAAAGCTTGAAAATTTTGATTTTTTTTAAAATGTCCGTAAAGCAGTTCAAATGTGCACAAAAATAGAGTTTTTCAATGTAAATCGTGATGGTATTTCTAAACCAGTGCACAAGTCTAGGTCTTTAGTCATGGTTGGTTCTTTAAGTTGCGAAATAAAGTTTTCTTAGCAAGCATTTTTTCAGAAACATAAATCAGATATGATCGCCTAACTAGGGGTAACAGGCTAGATAGTGGACAAATTTACATGTTGTTCACCTATACCCGTTCCGCATTTTTGTGAGAATTTGAACTTTGGAACATATTTAGTAATAATTGCTCACTTTCGTTTCTTGTGTGTTTACCATGATGTTGAATCATTTTAGAACTTGCATTTTAATACATGTTGAGACCATGAAATAGAATTTTGCACAAACGTGATATGTTTAACCCCTTTGTTTAAACCTTTTCTTTTGTTTTCCCTACCTAAACATTATCCGTTAGATTTTCTTTTATTTAATCCTTTCATTTGTTAAACCTATAAATTTAACCCATTAGCCTTTTATTTTTTTTAAACCCGCAAGTTGTAATTCAATTAGGTCAGAGTAGTAGAAGGATGTTTGTAGTTGAAGGTAAAAAAAAACAAAAAAAGGAGAAAAATACAAAAATAGTGTTATTGGGTCAAAGTAACCCAAGTTTCAATTTGTTAGTTAAAGAATAAGAGCTTAGTGTTAATGCACCCAAATCAGATAGTTGGTAGTATTTAATTCATGTAACTTACTTAGTTGGTACTGTTTTTCTTATTCTTCGTTTGCCCCACCGAGTATCGACCCACCCTCGTCAACCGCATCTCATTGTCTTTCTTCTTCGTTTGCCCCACCGAGTACCGACCTACCCTCGTCATCCACGTTTCTTACGATGGCACCACTCCGGTGACGGTGATCACTATGGTGTCTCCGGAGAAGATCATCCTCTCAAAAGTCAGTGATTCACGTGTCATTGACCTTTGGAACGGTAACTCTGGTAGCGGTGGTGACTCCGGAACGGTGTTGCTTTTCCTCTATCCACCGATCACAAGGTATTGTTGTCCACACTGACGATTTGTTTCCTCCCCTATTTCAGATCTGTTGTTCACCGACAATTTGTTTCCTCCCCTACATCCGTAACCTCTTCCATTCAAAATCAGATTTTGAATTTTGAAACTTAGTGTCGCCCGGAACGAAAGTTCCTTAACTCTCTATCACTTTTAACCCTACACTTACAGCTATTGACAGTTTTTTACCCTAAACTGTTACGTATTGACAGTTTGGTCCTTGGACTTACGGCTATTCACGGTTTGGCCCTTGAACTTTTGACTATTGATAGTTTAGCCCCTAAACTTTTGGCTATTTACATTTTAGCCCCTAAACTTTCAGAAATTGATAATTTGGCCCCTAAACCTTTGGGTATTGGCAGTTTAGCACCTGAACCTTTAGTCGTTTACAACCGTGGTCCCTAATCTTTTGGCTATTGACATTTTAGTCTAAAACTTCCAGCTTTGACTAGTTTTCTTCCCTTTTATCCAAGCCCTCTGTTTCTGTTATCTTGTAACTATGTAGGAGGTGCGGTATGGGGAGGTGCTGGGGGTTTGGGGCTGTGGTCGGGTGGTGAGGTTTTTCTTTCCTTTGTTAGTGAGTGATCTCGGGGTTTGTAGCCCGATTTTGGTTGGGTATCATTGCTCGGGGTGTTTTTTCAGGAGGTGGTGTTATGTCTCGGGTTATGGATAACAGTGTGGCTCCACCTTTGGAGGTGGGTGTTTGTTCCTCGAGGTGTGTTTGGCCGTGTCCATTTAGGGGTTTCCATTGTTGCACGGATGGAACGACGGGGTCGAAGGGGTTTCCTCGGTTGGTTGCGCATATCAAACGGCTCCATTTGTCATCGGACGATCGGAAGGGGGCCTTACGGGAAGCGGTCTCCACGGATTATGATCTGTTTGTTGCGGTTGGCGAGGCTTTAAAGGTCTCGGGTCAGTGGCTGTGCGGGTTGCATATGTGCTTACATGCTCTTAGTCAGGGCGTGCCACCATGCGGATGGGATGGCCCGTTTCAAATAGGTTGCGGGTGATGAGGAGGAGTTTATAGTGGGGATTCCTAAGCCGCACTAGGAGGGGTAGTGGTGGACGGGGTTCTCTTTGACCGTGTCTTCTCTCTTCCTATCACAACTGTTAAAAGTATCCCTCGTAGTTGTCGTACGGTGTTTGCCCATGCCTTAGCTGCTGCTCTGGGTAAAGTGGCGGCTATGCCAGAGTCTGTCAAGGCGTGGGTGAGACTTTTGTTGTTACCACATTGCACATTGCGTATTTTCAGGCCTTCTAACCGTCAGGAGTGCAGGTCTGGTAATAGGAAGTCTTTGCAATGTCATAGTATTCAGTGGTCGATGGCAACTTAGGGCGATGGGGATGGTTTCGCTGAGCTCATTCTATCGCTTTTCGCCCAACCCTTAGCGGCGGCGGCGTGTCGTGATGAGGTTTCCCATGTTCCGATAATTCTGCGGTGTGCACCAGTTGTAAACAATGTTTGCGAAAAGTTAAGGATGGGCATTTCACTGTTGCGGTCAAAGTAATATGCTCTTCGGGGGTTGCGCCTTTCGGTAAGGACACCTTGAAAGCATTGGTGGCAAAGCATCCCATCCTTCCCTCTCTGGTTATGCATGTTTCCTTCATTTCTGAACCTCCTCTTATTGTGGACAGTGTTGTAAAAATCGGGATTAATCGGAAATCGGTGGATGCCTATCTAATTTTGGCCTAGTCGGACCATCAATCGGAAATCGGGGCTAGGCGGACCTAATCGGCCTTTCGCCAATGGCTTTACCCGGGTGACCGGGCTTATAATAATTATTGGCCGTTCAAAAAAAAAGTATGTAGGAGAAAAGGTTGACATGGGTAATATGTATCAAACTATGAATCTCAAAGCTTTAAGTTGAAATTCTAATGGCTTTTTTTGTAAATTGCATGCACAGGGTGGCTAGCCTGATTGCTGAGGTGGGGGGTGGATCTTCTAATGTTCGTGAAGTATGGAAACTCCGATTCAAGTAAAATTCATAGTATGAATGAAGTTCATTGTATTTTCTACCAGATTTCTTTTCATCCAGGCATTTGAATCATTCTGTTTTATGAAACAACCCGTATCTTTTATTCAACTCCTACACTGAGCAACCTTTGTTATAAGGGTTAGATGCATGAGGGGTGCAACTATTGTTTGTCGCCCCATAACTGGCGGCTCCAAAGTGGTGGGAACGATCAGAAAGAAGACACAAGTGGACTAGATGAATCTTGATGCTAAATGTTGATTCCATTGGTTTGATGCTTCTTTCACTTTATATACACTTTTGTTTGTGCAATGATACTTTCCTCAACTCTTGCTCATATATCTACTTGTGGATTTACAAAAATTGATCACAACCTTTGTTAAATTGTTAGTAAATTTCTTTGTAAACCAAAAATAAACTATCACACATCACGTTGAAGAGGTGATCACTATTACTACATAACTTCTCTCGTATACCTCACTTTTATCATAACTAACTCGAGTGTTAAAGCAACGACAAAAGTGTCTCCCCTTCCCTTCTCTTTGTGGTTGTGTTAACGAGTTTTTCAAGTTTGAGGCTTACCTGGATGGATTATTGAAATCGATTTGGAGTTAAAAGTAAACTTTTATCTATTGCAGTTGTCATCATAAGGACCAAAGCATGATGAAATCGATTTCGAGTTCTCACCAATATCTTTTACTCAAGGGAAGCAATTCTACCATTGGTTTGATCCAACCAAGAACATTCACACGTACTCGATCATCTAGAATTCCTGACAAGTAGTGTAAGCAAATCACAAGAATCGAAACACATTAATTTAAAAAGTTACGGGGTTTTCTTGAATTTTTAGTTTTTTAATAGATAACTCTCCTATTAGAGGATTTTTTTAGAATTAGGGCTTATAGCATAGCTTGCATCACAAAGGGGTGATCCTTGACCAGGTTTCACAAGGGGGTCCTACGCCCCTGTGAATGGCGATGGCTTCACAACTTCTAGCCTTGTCAGTTGGTTTCATGAGGCATGTAAGACGATGGCAGACATCGCTCTTTTCATTGGGATAGGCGAATGTCCTGGGAGGTCACATCAACTTATACGCTATGATCTGCCGTTTTATAACTCTCATCTCGACCACAATTTCAACTCACGAAACCTTTCTGAGTCGCAATTTCACTGTAACTAATTCCATTAAATGATTTGTAAATGTTTTATTTTCCTAAATTCCATTCGTTAATGAACTTTCAGAATGTATGTGAAATAATTAACCAAATAAATATAGGATTTTATATTTGAATTAAGTAGAGTTAACTTGAATTAAGGCACTTTTGCTAAAACATACACTTAATAAATAGTTAAACATACATAGATACATCATACATGTATACAGTTTCAAACATCATGCAAGAAAGTTTGGAGGTTGATGGTGGATGGTCCGCCATTTTTGAGAGCTTCTCTCATCACCTCCCTCCATTTCTCTGCATTTCTCTTCATCTCTTGATCCTCCATCACCATTTCCACACACCTTTTCATCTCCTTCCCCTCCATCACTCCATCTCCCTCCCTCTTCACCCTCACCCCTATTTTCCACACATCTTCAATCATCTTCGCGTTCATCCCCTGTCCGACCACTGAGGAAACGCCACCGTAGGAACACCAGCCACCAGCACCTCCACCGTTGAATTCCACCCACAATGCATCACAACACACCCAATCGCTTGCTGACTCAATACCTCCGCCTGAGAACACCACCCCACAATCATCCCCTGCTTCTGCAATTCCTCTACTTTGCTAAATTTTTCTGCTTGCTCACCCTCTCTTATCACCCATAAAAATGGCCGCCCAATCTCCACCAACCCACTTGCTATCTCCTCCAGTTGCTCCATCCCAAAAGTCGCTATTGTTCCAAATGAAACATACACCACTGACGATTTCGGCTGTGCGTTTAACCATTGGATGTAATAATCATCCTCTGTTTTCTCAAAGATGTCCGACGGAAGTAAAGCCCAATCGGAAGGAACTCAAGTTTGTCAATTGATTCGATTTCAAGTTCACGAACAGTGTTTACAAGTATTCTTGGTGCTATTTTCAGTACATCAATATGATCTTTCATAACTGGTACTAGAAACTCGTGTTCCTTGGGGCAAGTGATCAAAGGTAACAGAGACTTGAGGAAATTAGGCTTTTTTATTATATTCAAACTTCATATATGAGACAATGTTAAATAGGGAGTGAAGAAGCTAAACATGGAAAATTAAAATATGGAAAATATATGGAAAATATTACTCCCTAATTACAGGAAATTATTTCCATATAATGACGGGTCTAGAATATTCTAACACTCTCCCTCAAGTTGGGTAGTGGGGTCTCCAACACCTAACTTGCACAACACTGCTTCGAACGTTTTTGCTCCAACAGCTTTCGTAAGAATATCTGCCAACTGATCTTCAGACCTTACATAAGGGTGTTCCACCGTACCATCTTCAATTTTCTCCTTTATAAAGTGTCTGTCTATTTCAACATGTTTTGTTCTGTCATGTTGAACATGATTTTCTGAAATTTTAATTGCAGCTTTGTTATCACACATCAACCGAGTCGGGAGCTTTAGAGGAAAACCAATTTCCCTCATTAATTTTTTTAGCCAAAGAATCTCGGCGATTCCTTTCACAATACCCCTGAATTCTGATTCTGCACTTGATAAAGATACCACTTTCTGTTTCTTGCTTCTCTAAGTAACCAAGTTTCCTCCAACTAAGGTAAAAAATCCTGCAGTAGACCGCCTATCATTTGGATTTCCAGCCCAATCTGCATCGGTGAAAGCTTCAACATCCATGTGCCCATTTTTTCTGAACATTATACCTCTTCCTGGAGTACCTTTAAGATATCGTATAATCCTCATAACTGCTTCCATGTGCTCTGATTGAGGTCGGTGCATGAATTGACTTACAATCCCAACAGCATAGGCAATGTCTGGTCTGGTATGAGCCAGATAGATTAGTTTTCCTACTAGCCTCTGGTACCTTTCTCGATCTGCTAGCTCAGCCCCTTCACTAATCTGAAGTTTATGGTTCACCATCATTGGAGTGTCACTTGGCTTGCAATCTACCATACCTGTTTCGGCTAACAAGTCTAGTATATATTTTCGTTGGGAAATGAAAATTCCTCCTTTTGATCGAAGAACTTCAATCCCTAGAAAATACTTCAGCCCTCCAATATCTTTCATTTCAAATTCTGTAAAGAGATTTCTTCGAAGCAAAGTAATTTCTTCTTCATCACTTCCTGTTATGATCATATCATCAACATAGATTATTAGGCAGGTGACTAGGTCTCCCCTCCTCTTGAAGAATAGGGTATGATCAGCATTACTTTGTTTGTACCCATATTTCTTCATAGCCATTGTAAACCTCCCAAACCACGCACGTGGAGACTGTTTGAGCCCATATAAAGCCTTTTTGAGCTTGCATACCTCCCCCTTTTTAAATTCTTCACAGAATCCCGGGGGTGCTTCCATATACACCTCCTCTTCTAGATCTCCATGTAGAAATGCATTCTTAACATCAAACTGGTGAAGTGGCCAATCTTTGTTTGCAGCAACAGAAAATAACACCCTGATTGTATCAATTTTGGCAACCGGAGAAAAAGTTTCAGAGTAGTCAATGCCATAAGTCTGGGTGTATCCCTTAGCTACCAACCTCGCCTTATATCTTTCAATAGTTCCATCAGCTTTATACTTGATAGTAAACACCCACCTGCAACCAACCGGTTTCTTTCCTATAGGTAGCACACATTTTTCCCATGTGCCATTCTTTGTAAGGGCTTCCATTTCTGTATTCATAGCCTCTTGCCATTCAACTTTCTTGCTTGCTTCTTGAGCTGTCTTTGGAATGTTTTCTGAAAGAAGGGTTACAGAAAAAGCTTTCACAACATCAGCAACCCTCCCCCTGTCTATATTTACTGGGTACTTAGAAGATCGAGACACATGTTCTGGTGAATATCTATCAGCCGGCACGCCTCTATTTTTCCTTGGAGGTAAAACACGAGTTTGTGGAGTTTGTGTTTCAATCTGTGGTTCTCCAGACTCATATTCTGGAACTGATCTGTCATCATGGCTAATGTTATTTAAATCATGGATTTCACAAACAGGAGGTTGAGATTCACTTACCTCTTGTTGGACATCATCCGAAGGAGATTCATTAGTTGTGTATACTGGTTTGTCAGCTCCTTCTATGTTGGTTGTGAGGGACTCGGTGGCTCCATCTACCGGCTCTGTTAGAACAGCATCAAGACAACTTAGAGTACTTAACCAATCTAGTGATTCCCTAACTTTCTCCCCCGAAACACTAGATTTGTTGTGAAAATAAAAATCAGACTCTAGGACATCACAATCCTTGGTGACATGCATGCGATGGGTAACAGGATTATAACACCGATATCCTTTTTGATGAGTGCCATATCCTACGAGCACACACTTTTCTGCACATGCACCAAATTTGTTTCTATCGGACTTGGGAATGTGGACAAACACAATACACCCAAACACACGTGGAAGTAAGGTTAAGATAGACGGAATCGGGACTTGACTCGCTAGTGTTTGTAACGGGGTTTTATGTTTTAGAATCTGTGTAGGAAGACGATTAAGAAGATATACGAATGTTGCTATTGCTTCAGGCCAAAAATGTTGAGGGACTTGAGATTCAATCATCATAGCACGACACTTTTCAAGTAAAATTCGATTTTTTCGTTCAACACCATTTTGTTGAGGTGTGTTGGGACACGTAGTTTGATGAATGAGACCATTTTCCTGAAAGAAGCGTTGCATAGACTAATTTACAAACTCTCCACCATTATCAGAGCGAAGAATTTGTATTTTCCTATTGAATTGGGTTTGAATCATTTTATAAAATATAAAGAATTTTTCAGGAACCTCTGATTTATGTTTCATAAAATATACCCAAGTCATTCGAGAAAAGTCATCAACAAACAACACAAAATATTTAAATCGACTTTTATTAGAATTTGGAGCTGGACCCCAAACATCAGAATGTATCAAAGAGAACACAGAATCAACCCTAGTATTACTTTGGTCAAAGGACACTCTATGATTTTTAGCAAGAATACAAGTTTCACACTTAATAGAAGTGGATTTATTCAAAAAAAGACTTGGAAATAACGACTTAAGATACCCAAATGATGGATGGCCAAGACGGCGATGCCATAACCAGAGTTGTCTATCAGCCGTTCCATGAGCAAGCATGGCATGTCCCTTGTGAGTCACCTCGTCAACATAGTAGAGACCTCCTCTCTCAGTACCACGCCCAACTATCTCCTTCGTAAGAATGTCCTGCAAAATACAAAATGTTGGATACATTAGTACCACACAGTTCAATTCTTTCGTCACGTGACTCACAGAAAACAACTTTGAGGATAATGTTGGGATATATAGACATTTGTCTAACTTTATTTTTTCAGAAAATTTAATTGAACCTCCTCCTTTGACCTCGACCCGCTCTCCACTAGCTGTTTCAATATATGCTTTCGATGATGGTGACATGTTTAAAAAATCTTTACCATCGTAAGTCATAGTATCTGTAGCTCCACAATCAAAAATCCATTTATTTACCCTTTTTGATGAGGAACTAGCTTGATGTATTTTAGATTTTGAAAAAACAGTAGGAGTGGGCTCCTTGTCATACTCAAAACAATGGGGACTAAAATATTTAGGATTAAGAATTGAAGGGCTTGGGTTGTAACTTCTCCCAAACCCTTTACCTGCTTCATTTGTTTGATTCATTCCCATAGCCACGCCCCCAAAGCCACCTGCTCCTTCCTGTTGTTTAGACTCCATTGATTTATCTCCATCTGCCAAATCAGTACCGCTGGTCTCATGACTTCCAATGGCGACAACCACTTTGCCTCGTAGTCCTGGCTTCTCCCACCAGTCTGGATAACCAACAATCTTGAAACATGTTTCCTTGGTATGTCTCTTCATGTTACAGTGAGTACAATATAACTTTGATTTATCTTCTTTATCTCTACTTCGTTGTGGCTCTGAACGGGTTTTAAATTTTCCGGTTGATTCTCTTGCTAACAGACCCAGGCCGATCTCTGACGACCTGTCAATTTCAGGTTTTAAAATGTTCAGCCTTGCTATCATTGCATATGCAGCTTCAACCGTAGGGAGGGGATCCTTTTTCAAGATGTCCCGTTTGATTGGTTCTAACTTGTCGTCAACAGCTGTTAGTAGTTGATACAACCTCTGTTCTTGAACTTTGGCGTTGTAGATCTGAATATCTTCAGAGTGTTTCATCGGGTTTGGTTCTCTTCTATCGATGGTCATCCAAATTTTTTGTAGTTTATTCCAACATTCTTCTAGTGTATCTCCTCCTTGTTTTAGTGAATTAGCCCTTTTGTGAAGATCAAACACGAGCAACGAGTCCGTTTCAGAGCCATATGTGACTGCTAGCCCGTCCCAAAGAGCCTTCGCAGTCGGATATTGCGAGACACTGTTCACCAAACTTGCATCAATATTTTGGATCAACCATGTAAAAACACATTGATCATCTTGTTCCCACCGGGCATACGTCCCATCGGTTTTTGAAGGCGGATCCCCGGTGATGTGATGACTTCTCCCCCGTCCTCCAATAGCCTTTTTCATTAGGGTTGCCCATAAAGCATAATTATCTCCTTCAAGTTTGATTCCAAGAGAGAGACTTTCGGAGTTGGTTGTTGTTGCCTGCGCCCCCAGACCGTTTCTTAGTAGTGCAGCGATTTTCAAGGTTAACTCATCAGAGATGTTGGCTAAATCGGTGTTATTTTCTGACATATTTGTTCAGAGTTTTTGGGTTATGGTTTTGGGTTATGGCTTTCGGTTAAAGAAACAATAATAGGGCTTCTGGATTTTAGAGTTCCAAGGATCATAACTCTTGCTCTGATACCATGATCAAAGGTAACAGAGACTTGAGGAAATTAGGCTTTTTTATTATATTCAAACTTCACATATGAGACAATGTTAAATAGGGAGTGAAGAAGCTAAACATGGAAAATTAAAATATGGAAAATATTACTCCCTAATTACAGGAAATTATTTCCATATAATGACGGGTCTAGAATATTCTAACAGCAAGAGGACAGCAAAAACGAAGGCAAATCAGCCATGGTTAGCGGTGGCAATCCCGGCAGATTGATCGGAAACGTCGGGTTATTGTTGTTACTGGATATCAAACTATGATGTTGATTGAAATAGTAGTAGTAACTAACCAAGATAGAGGCTGATTGGCACCACAGGAGAACAGATTTGATATTGTTCGCATGAGCCACACGCGCCGCCCAGGGTATGACGGTGGTGTACACCAAACAGTCAAATGGTTGACTTGCAGAGGCGATTATTTCTGCCACGGCACAAGCACCGTGTGTTTCGAAATCGGAGATAAATTGTTGCAGGGGTGTGTTCGGATGTTTTCCGGCGTCGTGACCGTCGGAGAATGGGGCGAATGTTAGGCCGTGAGGGATGGTTTCCTTGTCGATGAGTTGAACGACAGAGAGACTGGTGCAGAAGGTGACATGGACGTCCATTTTGAGGAGGCGGTTGGCGAACCGGAGGGATGGATTGATGTGGCCTTTGCCTGAATAGGCGACGATCAGGATTTTCATTGCAGCGGAGGATGGCGTCATCACATGTAGCTATTATATATCAAGTGTTTGTGTGGAAAAACCAAAAAAGGAAAGAAACATATGTGGATGAAGGAAGTGGTGCCATTTACATCTCAAGTTGAAATTGAATTTACATTCAAATATGGTTCACGCACTGTAAATGTTATGTTAATTACATACAAATGAAAATGTTAAATAATCTTTTATACTAATAAACGAAAATCTTAATGTGACACGTATTACTTTCTGATGCATCATTAGTATGTTTTTCTCATCTCTCCTAATTAGTAAATAAAAATCGTAAGGTGACACGTGTCACTAATGATATTAAAAATATATTTTTAAATCTATCCTATATAATAAAAGAATAAAACTGATTGCCACTTGTTAATCCCACAGCTAACCTCACAAAATGGATCCAAAAAAACCCATTTAATTCCTATATGGGTCTACACGCGGGTCTTTATCCCGGGTACAACACAACCCGTTTAAAATGTTATAAGTAGCTTCATAACCCGGATATTCCTTATCGCAAAAATCCACAACGAAGAACAAACCCTAAAATTTCTCTTCGCCGCACCACGTTCATTCCTTGATCTGTTCGAACTCGAAAAGGTATGTTCTTTTTAACTATTCAATCATCGATCGGTTTACATCATTTGTTTTAATTTGTTTTGAATCAATTGTAATACTCGAAAAGGTATGTTCTTTACATCATATGTTCTAACTCGAAAACTGATATAAAAATATGATTTGTGGTTAATAGATTCAAATTTATTGATGATAATCGTTTTTTGGTTTACATCAGACATAGCGAAGAACAAACCCTAAAATTTATCTTCGCCGCACAACGTTCATTCCTCGATCAATTCTAACTCGAAAAGGTATGTTCTTTTTAACTCTTCAATCATCGATCGGTTTACATCATCTGTTCTAACTCGAAAACTGATATAAGAATACGATTTGTGGTTAATAGATTTAAATTTATTGATGATAATCGTTTTTTGGTTTACATCAGACATAAACAATTAAATTTTATTGATTATTAACAGGGATGTATTACAATTGATTACCATTTGTTCTAATTTGTGTTTAATCGATGTAGGATTATACAGAATATGTATCTAATATACACATGATTTGTGGTTAATCGATTTTAATTTTTTTCTTATAATCCGCTACAGTAACAATCTTACATTGTTATGTGTAATATCAATGTTTACAAATCTGATTTTTTGAAACATTTTATTAGGGTTGTATTGAAGATGCATCCAATTTTCTTTAAATTTGTTAAGGACCCTCAAACCCCTTATTTGGTAAGTTTGTCTTTCAAATCTTAGTCATTATTTTCAAAACAATTGTGTTAACACATTTTTTTAACTATTTTGAAAGCCATTGCCTGACTTTTTTGTGAAAAGCTTTTATCCGGATGGAATTCCAAAAGAGCCGTGTATTATAAGGGTATCCGTACACACACGATGAGGGTAAAGTTAAGATATGTTGAAGATAGGCTTTATTTCACAGAGGGATGGCTTAACATCATCAAAATTATGGAGATTGATTATTTTTGCTTCGTAGTATTCAAAGCTATAGATGTTTCAACATTTTTAATATCAGTTTTCAACTACAGTGTATGTGCTGATCAATTTGTCAAAATTGTAGATGATGCATCATCCGGATACTTGGTATGTTTTTATTAATTTTAAATCATTTGATAATCATGTTATATTATGAAGCAATTTGGATTTAACATTTTGTGTTTCATTTATTGCCTCCAGCTTTTGCCAAAGCTTTTGTTCAAAACAAAAAAAAAACATTGGATATTATAGAATATATGTTGGTGAACGAACATGGAAGGTTAAGCTTTCAATCAGGGGAGATCAATATGTTTTTGGTAATGGATGGATGCGGCTATGTAAAGACACTCCGTTGCAACCGTGGGATTTTTTGTACTTTCATCAAATTAGTCAAGCATCATTTGAAATGACAATTTTCACACCAAACTGCACTCCTCGACTTATTCCAAAGACTGAACCAGATGAAGTAGCTAATGAAATAATGGAAGATATATTATCAGATGGTTCACAGGTTATGAATTTTGTTTTAAATATTTCAGAATTTTTAACTATTATGTATTTCATCATAATCTTCATAATATTTTGTTTTTTTGATTAATTTTCAGGTTCAAACTATTATGAAAAATCAGGTCAATGAACAAGCTGCTAATGTTGAAAGTCACCAAACTACTGCTCATGAATAACTGCTAATTGAAGATGATGTTTTTCCGTTCTCTATTACTGTATGGTATGTAGCAATCATTTTTAATATATACATGAAAAGATAATAATCATTTAATCTAAACTTTTTTTTTCCAATTTAGCGTCTTCCTGTCAAAGTTGCATGGATGGCTGAACTCGATGAAAAAATTCTTTGATCGTCATTGATTTTAACAGAGTACAGTCACAGTTGGGAGTAAGGATTGAAATGTCCAAGACCTCCAAAAGGTATGCGTTATCCGGATGGACTGCATTCATGAAGGCAAATTCAATTATTCCTGGAGATATTTGTTCGTTTAATCTGATAAAGTCTAAATCAACAATTCATTTGACTTCTGTTGAAAAGCATAATTAGTAGATGCATGAAGGTAGTATAACATTACTTCTAGACTTAAATTTTGAGACTAATGGGTTTGAAAACTTAACTGTTTTTGTTTGCTTATGACAGATATGATGTTGGATGTTATTGAATATTTGAATATGTGTTTTGCAAATTGAATTCTGTTTCCTTTCATTAGTTCATCAGACACTACTTTTTGTTACTACAACTTTATTTGTTGTTGCAGCAAATGAATTTAAGGTGACTGTCATAATTACTTTGTATTAATCTTGCTTTTAGACTTTACTATACACATCTAAATACAACCTCATGATCATATTTTGGTTCCTTGTGCAAAATTGTGTGTTTGATGCGTTATGATATGTTTTATAAACAACTATGTTTATTTTTTTGAGTGCTGATATTTTACGTTGTTATATGCTATGGTATACTAACTTTTTATACCCAATGTTTCAGTTGTAAAGGCGATTCAATCCAATCTATGTGAACACCATATATATATATATATATATATATATATATATCATGTGTATTTTTTGTAAGTTATTTTTTCATCATTTAGTATAGATTAATTTATATTTTCTTCTGTTATTATCAAATTAATATATTTTCAAGCAAATAATGATTTATTTAAAATGTTACACAATTACATCAACAATGTTTTATTTATTTAAATTTACAATTACAAAAAAAAAATAAAACAACTTTGGTTACTGATTCAAATTTTTGGGGCATTCATTAACAAATTGTTAAAACACTAAAAAAATACAAAATTATGTAATTAGCACAATTTTATACTGTATATTTATTTGGTTACTGATTCAAATTTTATACTGTATATTTATTTGAAATCAATTATAGATATCTAATATGGTCAATATTTATTGATTAACTCTAATCATTTCTGTTTTTATTAAATCATGTTTTTATGAAAGAATATATTCATTAATAAAATGTAACTTTATTAAAAATCAAATATAGAAATCCAATATGGTCAATATTTATTTAGTAACTCTAATCATTCCAGTTTTTATAAATTCCTGTTTTTAGGAAAAAATATATTCATTATGATTATTTATGAAATAATTTAAATTATTATTTTTTAGTAAATAAATCATTCTTGATATTATTTTATTTTTAAAGTAACCATTCCTATTTTTTCCACAGTTTATATTACGAAATAAATCAGTAAATATATTAAAAACTCGATTTACACTTAATCATTTTATTTTTGGTAAAGATTTAAAATATAATTACACTGTAACAATAAAAAAATGTAAATAATTATATTTGGCTTACTTTTCCAAAATGGATCAACGATTTTATGATGATTTTTTATACAATTATGTAATTGTAGTAACTTTGATTTTTTATACAATTCTGTAATTGTAGCAACTAAAATCGTATTGTTGAGAAAATTCAACTAATTTTGAAAAGAATTCATATTTAATGCTTCAAATCCTTTGTAAATTTAAAAAAATATTATTAACAAATTAATTTAATCACACATAAATTTCAAGACTATAAGTATGACCACCCATTCATACAACTAAAGCACAAATCATTACTCTGTGTCACCAAATACACTTCAAAACAAGGTAATATGTTTTAAATTCTATCATGTAGTATAATCTTATAATGTTATCTAATTGAATGTAATTTATTTGTATAGCTTCATGGAGTCTGAAAAAATTTCGATGCTAAATGCCATTGATGTTTTACAAGACAACTTTACTATCAAGGTGCGTCTACTCAGAATGTGGAAACAGAGTTCCTTGGAAAAACCCAATGAGATAACCGCAATAGACATGATTATCATGGATGAACAGGTTATGATTCTATTTTTTTAAATTATTTTTTAAATTAATTTACTACTGTCTAAAAAAATTAACATTTGGATGCCTGTTAATATAAGTCTTTCAAACATCAATACTTTTATAATTACCGTCCATAACTTTTAATATAAGATTATTATTTTTAAACATAAACTATATTATTATATCAAATACTTAACACAGGCAGTTTCACATATGCATGGAACAAGGTTGTAAGCATCACTTTTGAGTAGATTCTTTTATAAGTTTGAGAAACATCTCCAAGAGGAATGTTGTTATGTTATCAAGAATCCCACTCTTGGGTACAACTCAAAGTACAAGTATGTTGATAATGAAAACAAAGTTTGTTTTCACTATAAAACCACACTAACAAAAGCCCCTGATTTTGGTGGATCAACCTATGGTTTCGATTTTGAATGCTTTAAGAGTATACTAAATCATGAGTCTACTGAGAACGGGACAATTGGTAAGCTTATTTTCTCAAAAAAATTATATAGAATTTTAATAATATTTTTTACATGTTTCCCATTAACGAAAATAACATTATTTTGTGTGCTATGTATAGATGTGATTGGTTATGTAACCAAATGTTTCAACCCAGACAAATTTAAAAAGAAAGATGGAACATAATCTGAAAAAACAACTTTGGAGATTGCTGATTTTGAGTGGGCCACGTTTTTTATGTTATTTTTACGCCAAATTATTTTTATAAATTAACGTCAATCTTTTAAATTGTATTTATTTATCAGGGGCAGAAAGATATTTACAACTCTATGGGATGAATACTCCAGAAAAATGTCTCATTACATTTCATTGAATCCCAATCTTCATGATCATGTGGTGATTATTTTACAGTTTGGAAAGTTGAAGTGGTTCAAAGGTTTTATTCCAACCCTATTTACTTTTTATAGAAAACCCATAACACATGACTTATTTACAAAAATTATATTGATAAATAACTTTATATCTGTGTTAATAAAATTTCAGGTAAACCATATGTTAACAATTCCTTCAACGTGAGTAGGTTATTGATTAACACCGATGTTCATGAAGTTGTTTCCTTTAAGAAAAGGTTTATCCTCTACTTAATAACTGTTTATATTTTATTTATTATATTTTGGATTAAATCAAATATATCAATAACATAAATAATTTAAACATCCAAATATATATAGTTTGCTTGCAAAATCAGATGGGCTAACATCATCGAGTAGCCGTGGATTTGTTGATTCAATCATCTCCAGTGTAGAGGATTAATTTCTAATCAGTTATCCGTTTTGCAATATTACATAAGTATATGACATCCGTGAGGTACGATTATCCGTCTAAATGACATATACTGTTAATATTTGTAATCTAAATATATAGGATAGATTAAAATTTAATATAAGATATTCTTCAGGTGAAATCAGTTATAATACTTGCAACAATAAAAGGTATATGCAGAGATCAACAGTGGTTTTATATGGTGTGTAAGCATTGTAACATGAAGGTCACAACCAAGTATGTCAGCACTTAAATTGGTGACGAATCTGATGATTTTGTTGAAAACAAGATAATGGAATGCAGTAATCCACAATGCAACTATCTTGTTGTCTCTGCATACCCAAAGTGAGTAAAGAAATAAATGATTTGTTAATTAATTGATTTGGTAGAATAAATTTTTTTTAAATAACAAATTTACAAAAATAAATTATTGTATTTCTGTTCACAGATTTAAAATTACCATAAGGGTTCAAGATCTTACAGGAACAGTGACACTTACATTCTTTGAGAGCGAAGCTTCAAAGCTATTAAACAAAACTGCAAATGAGTTGATTCAAAAACTGAAAATTAAGGTACATTCATATACTTTAGTAACACTTGGAAAATTATGTTATAAATCAATAAAGTTGTATGTTGATCCTTTTAATATACTGTACTTTTTACAGTGGGATGATGGTTTTTTTCCTGATGAGTTAGACACGTTGTTGGGAAAAAATTAGCTTTCAAGATTGAGGTGACCGAGTTTATCTGACGTAAAAAAAATTGGCATACATATGGAATTTCAAAGGTTACTGAAGACTGCAAAATAATGGCAGCACTTGAAAAGAAATCAATTCTGTTTCAGGTAACAAATAAAACATATTCAAAAAAGAAACATATATTACCTTTGAAAATATAATATTTCAAATACTTAACTTATCAAACAACAATTTTACTTGATACATGACATTCAATTTACAGAACACTGAATTTGACTCTATGAATTACAATATGTCTGAATTCCAATCTCAAGATTCCGTTGTAGTCAAGGTATGTCCTATAACTTTATACACAAATTACACCAATGAGACTATATGTTATCAATACTTTTATTAATTAATTTTATTAAATTTCCCCTTTTTAGGATTCTATATCATGTATCGGTGATAGTCTAACACCGCTTTCCGTTTCTAAAGACATCAATTGTCAACCTGTCAAACTTGATAAAAGAAACTTGGAAGAAATATATGATGTTGATGATGAATTGGCTACATCTGCAACCAAAACACGTGCATGTTGTAAAAAAGAAGATGGGGGCGAGGATTCAAAGATCAAGTTGCTGATACCAAAAATTGAAAAATCACCATAGTATCATCAATTTCTATACTTATTTTATCTATCTATATGTTGAACTTTTTTAAAGTATGTTATTTTGTGGTGACATTATTTTGCTTTTGAACACTATGAATGCCTTTTGTTTTCGGTATTAATTATTTATTCTGGTTTTATGAATTTATTTTTAAAACTATAATTTACATGTTATGTTTCTTTTGGTTTTAAATTCGAACGTGGTGTACGTTTTTGCAAGGTTAAATACTCAATATTGTATGAATTATTATTTTCTTGATTTAATTAATCTCAACACTTCAAAATTGTTATGTAATAAATAAAAAAAATAATATCAACAAAATCAAGTAAATTAATAATGTAATGTCGATTTGCATACATCCATTAAATATTTTGCCCTGAATATTGAACCCCCACTTTTAATATAGGAAATAAATTTTGAGTAAAATCAAACCCGCGTCTAAACATTGCAAATCCCCCCCCCCCTAATAATCAAATTAAAAACCTTCTAAAAATATCCAATCGAATTTCAATATCATATGAAGTTGAGAAATTAATGTTGATATAATTTTTCAATTACTACCTAAATCCAATAATTTTTAACTTATTTGGGAAAGATAATATGATTACAATCCATTCCATTACAACCTGACATCCCCACGAAGATTCTTAAATCAAAAACAGTTACCTTGATATTAAAAAAAAAGCAATTCCAAATCTACTAACAGTTTAAACAAAATAAATAATTTATATTTTAATACTTTTATTCTATTCTTGATAAAAGCATTAAAATCGATATATTTGGGAAATATTATAAAAGTTAATGAAAAAAGTAAACGAATCGGATTAACAATATTACAAATGTTTTGAAAGATTTAAAAAATTATCTTTTAAAATATTGTTTTAACATATATATTAAAAAGTCGATTTTGGGTTAATTTCCTTATTTTTGGTAAAGATTTAAAATACAACTACATTGTAAAAAAAAATTTAAAAAGGCAAATTGAAATACTTTTATAAAATTGATCCACGATTTTATTATCAGTTTTTATAGAATGCTGTAATTGTATAATTAAAATCGGATAGTTTAGAAAGTTAACATAATTTGTAAATAATAAATATATATTGCTTCAAATCGTTTCAAACTTTAAAAAAATATAATT
The DNA here is from genome assembly GCA_023525975.1 of Smallanthus sonchifolius. NCBI lineage: Eukaryota > Viridiplantae > Streptophyta > Magnoliopsida > Asterales > Asteraceae > Smallanthus > Smallanthus sonchifolius. Next base: position 23,946,824 of record CM042018.1, on the reverse strand, counting down.
TACAAATTAAATTAATCACACATATATTTCAAGACTATATCAGTATAACCACCCATTCATACAACTAAAGTACAAAATTATGAAATAACAATAAAATTATAAACTTACCTATTTTTAAATTAATTATATATGGTATAATTCCTATTTTCGATCTCCATTTAATTTGTTATTTTCTTTACTATGTAATATTATGTCTTTAAAAACAAGATTAATTTAAAATCTGTAAACAATTGATAAACTTACGTGTATTTGACGTACTTAACTATGGTATCATGACTAATTTCGGTAAACATTAAATTTTTTATTTTCTATTGCATTTAAAAATTAACTTGTGTTTGATAAAATTTAATTTTTAATTTAGTTCTAGCAAACATTAAAATTTATATTCCGGTATAATAGGAATGAGTTTATTTTGGTATCATATATAATTTCGGTTATCATTTAATATTTTAATTTAAAAATTATCTTTTAAAATATTGTTCTAACATATATATTAAAAACTCGATTTTGTCTTAATTTCCTTATTTTTGGTAAAGATTTAAAATATAATTACATTGTAAAAAAAATTTAAAAAAGGCAATTTGAAATAATTTTATAAAATTGATCCACGATTTTATTATCAGTTTTTATAGAATGCTGTTATTGTATAATTAAAATCGGATAGTTTTGAAAGTTAACATAATTTGTAAATAATAAATATATATTGCTTACAAATCGTTTCAAACTTTAAAAAACTATCATTTACAAATTAAATTAATCACACATAAATTTCATGACTATATAAGTATAACCACCCATTCATACAACTAAAGCACAAAATTATGAAATAACAATAAAATTATAAAAAAGTTACCTAATTTTAAATTAATTATATATGGTATAATTCCTATTTTCAATCTCCATTTAATTTGTTATTTTCTTTACTATGTAATATTATGTCTTTAAAAACAAGATTAATTTAAAATCCGTGAACAATTGATAAAGTTACCTGTATTTGACGTACTTAACTATGATATCGTGACTAATTTCGGTAAACATTCAATTTTTTATTTTCTCATGTATTTAAAAATTAAATTGTATTTTGTCAAATTTAATTTTTAATTTACTTCTAGCAAACATTAAAATTTATATTCCGGTATAATAGGAATGAGTTTATTTTGGTATCATATATAATTTCGGTTAACATTTAATATTTTAATGTCTCTTGCATTTAAAATCCTATATAAACTACATATGATTATCATATTACAACTGAAACATCATCTCTAAAAAGTGTTTTGTACCATACAAAATTCTTCTTAGTATTTCAAAAAACAGAGCTTTACCACCATCAATTTAAAGAAGAACACATCTTTCATTCTTTCTATACCGCTTTTGTTTGGTCTTGAACAAAAAACATTTTAATGTTATTTGTTTTATTTGAAAAAGGTATGTTTATTATTTCTTATGTTCTTATCAATACGGATTTAAATTATTAACCATTTTTAATGATTATTTTATAACCTTCAAGTATCGTTTGACACATATGTTTGTTTTTCAATTTTTCAATATACACACCATCAAAGTCCCATGTCTACAATAAGAGAGAGAGGCGATTCACCATCTCCGGAAGACTCGATTATGCCTGATTCTATAGATGGTATGTATTTCTATTGGTTGCGTTATAAAACCTTTTAATAATTCGTTATTCATTTTTACTAATAAATATTATTTTTATTTTTACAAACAGTTCCTAGAAGATCATTTTCAGATATCTCAAATGGTATGAAACATATTACCATTGTCATACATCATATATAACAATTACATATTATTAAGATCATCAGATCCGACATAATTTATAAATTGTCTTAATGATCTTAATGTTTGGTTATTTTCTCGCAAATTAATCAATCTTATCGTTACAGATTCAAAATCAAAAATTGGAAAGACTTCTGCTGAAAGAAGAAAAGCAAGAAAATTATTTTTGGATGGTAGAAAAAACATCAAAAATCGTGTGGACACATATGATGTAAAAAATAAATTATCTAGGGGTAACTACTATATCTTTGTGCAATTTTACAACCGTAAATCATATAATATTTCATCTTTCATTTTTACTAATAACTATTATTTTGTTTTATAGCTAGACTTACTAGAAGACCTTTTTCAGATATCTCAAATGGTATGAAACAAATTACCTTGCTCATATATCATATATAATAAAATAATAACATATTAAATTAAATCACCACATCTGACATATTTTATAAACTGTGTCAATGAATTTAACTTTTTAAAACTTTTTAACATTAATCTGTTATTATCGTTACAGATTCTAATTCAAACGGTTGTTCGACTTTTGCTAATAGAAGAAAATCAAGAAAATTAGTTTTGGATGGTAAAAAAAATATCAATAAAGGTGTGGACACCGACGATGAAACAAACAAATTATCACAATCTAGCTCCGATATCTTTATGACATGTGACAAAGAGAACCAAACATCCGATACGTCAGATGAAAACATAAACCGCGGTCACGATAATCTAAACCACAAATCTCCGTTAAACAACAATTTCAAAGGTTAGTATCGGAAATATATATATTTCAAATTCAATTCTTTTAACACAGTCCTCATTAAAACTATAAACTTGTAATATAATTTAAAAATGTGTTACACTATATTTCAGGCATGTGTTATAGTAGCAACAACTGTACAACATCATCATCAAATGATATAGAAAACTCTCTAAAACCAACTGACATGACAACATGCAGTTCATCCACAATAACTGAAGATCCTAATTTAAAGACAGTATCATCCGGAAAACAAATGATGCAACGTATTCATCGAAATATATCTCCTATACCGATGGAGAACTTGACTGTGGGTGAAGATGTATTTGTTGGCATCTCAATAGGTAATAAAAATCAAATTCACATTTAATATCTTTTAGTGCATGTTATAATTATTTCTTATAAAATTTTATTAATATTTTACTTTCAATCATAACAAAATAAATAGATTACTTGGATCACGGAGAACGGAGCTTTATATGTGAAACATGTCATGCAAAGTTATGGAAAAATGAAGCGATGAGGGGAAATAAAACTAAAAATAAAACTACGTATTCCCTTTATTGTGGATATGGAAAAGTCGAGTTTCCTCATTTAAAGGCACCCCCACAAAATTATAAAGATCTTTTTTCTGGTGTTGATTCAAAAAGCAAGTTCTTCATGCAAAATATTCGCCGATACAATTCGATGTTCTCATTTACGTCCATGGGTTGGAAGATTGATAAAACTGTTAATAGGGGTAACGCTCCATTCGTTTTTCGATTGAGCGGACAAAATTATCACATAATAGGAAGTCTTCTACCTGATACCGGATCTAAACCAAAGTTCTCTCAATTGTACATATATGATACTGATAATGAAGTATCAAATAGACATAACATTTTTTGGTATGTATTTTTTATTTTGTTTACTATATACCGTACTATTAGTTTAATGTTTAATTGATTTTATATAAAATATCAATTTCTGAATAAATTTTGTGTTTATATTATATTTCAGTAATCAAGGAGATGGATCGACATCAAATTCTGAAAATCTTGATCTAAACATTATACAAGATCTGAAACATATGTTAGATGAACATAATGCGCTGGTTAAAGTTTATAGGACGGTTAGGGATTGTTTTAAAGAAAACCCACATGTTGATATAAAGCTACGTCTAATTGGGAAAAGACAGCAAGATGGTAGAACATACAACTTACCATCAGCTTCTGAAGTTGCTGCTTTAATCGTTGGAGATATTGGTGATGCTATTGAGAATCGTGATATTATTGTAAAAACAAAATCCGGCATTCTACACCGTATAAGTGAGTTACATCCTTCTTACCTCGCTCTTCAATATCCATTACTGTTTCCTTATGGTGATAATGGGTATAGATTAGACATACCTCATAGAAATGTTACTAATACAAACTGTAGCAAACGACCTAATTGTACAATGAGGTAATTCTTTGCATATAGAATTCAGGATAGAATAAATACTTTCTCGTTAATTAAAAGCTCAAAGAGACTTTATCAACAATTTTTAGTTGACGCTTACACTATGATTGAAGCTGAAAGGATATATTACATACGTAAGCAACAAAAGTACTTAGGTGTGAGTCATATGAGAATCTTCGTAATGCTCAAAATCAGGGAAACGTCAACATCTCTAACATAGGTCAACGTGTTATAATTCCTTCTTCTTTTACCGGAGGTGCTAGGTATATGATGCAAAATTATTTGGATGCCATGTCTCTTTGTAAATGGTTTGGATATCCTGATTTCTTTATTACCATAACATGTAATCCAAAATGGCCCGAAGTAAAAAGATATCTCAAGGACACTACCATTAAGCCCGAAGACAGACCTGATATATTATGCAGATTATTTAAAATAAAGCTTGATGCAATAATCCAAGATCTTAAGGACAATGCATTATTCGGCAAAGTTCAAGCAGGTACTTTACTTTATAAATTATCAACATTTTATTTTTTATCGACTAATACCTATATATATACTTTTAATTATCATCTTTACTAAAACATGTCGTAATATTGATTATTTTTTTTATGTAGTTGTTTATACCGTTGAGTTTCAAAAACGGGGTCTTCCTCACGCTCATATATGTTTATTTATGCATGTGGATCACAAGCTCCCTACTGTTGATTATATTGATCTAGTAATTTTAGCTGAGATTCCTAATAAATATGAAGATCCTGAATCATATCATCTTGTACGTGAATCCATGATCCATGGTCCGTGTGGTGTTGATAATATGAAGTGTCCATGCATGGTTGATCGAAAGTGTTCAAAAAATTTCCCAAATTTTTTTTCAAATGACACATGCATTGATACAAATGGGTTTCCTATATACCGTAGAAGAGATGACAGTTCCTATGTGAAGAAAAGTGGTGTCAAGTTAGATAATCGAAGCGTAGTACCATATAACAAAGTTCTTCTAAGAAGATACCAGGCACATATCAATGTGGAATGGTGCAATCAAGCTGGATCTATAAAGTATTTGTTCAAATATATTAACAAAGGTCCTGATAGAGCTACTCTTAGAGTTGTAGAAAATAACAATGAAGACAATAATGAACAAACTGTAGATGAGATAAATGAGTATTATGATTGCACATATGTATCTGCGTGTGAGGCATCATGGAGAATATTTTCATATGATGTTCATTACAGGACGCCTTTAGTCATGAGACTACCTTTCCATCTGCCTCGTCAGCAACAAGTTGTATATGATGCATATGATGATATTGACGATATACTCAACAAACCATCTGTGGCTTCTTCAATGTTTTTATCTTGGATGATGTGTAACAAAAAATATGAAGAAGCACGACAACTTACTTATGTTGAATTCCCTACCAAATTTGTTTATAAAGTTCCAAATCGGTGTTGGGAACCAAGGAAAAAAGGCTTTTCAATTGGTAGAATTCATTCAGTTTCTCCTGCGCTTGGTGAAGCCTATTTCATAAGAATACTTTTAAATAAACTAAAAAGGACCAACATCATTTGAAGATATTCGTACAGTAAATGGTCATGTATGTGCTACATTTAGAGATGCGTGTTATGACCTAGGTCTGTTAGACGATGACATGGAGTATATTGAAGCAATCCAAGAAGCAAGTCATATGGGCTCTGGTTATTACCTAAGAAGCTTATTTGCAACAATGCTAATGTCTAATAGCTTGTCAAGACCATATTTTGTGTGGGAAAAGACATGGAAATATTTGTTAGATGATATTCTATACAACCAGAAAATAGTATTAAACAATCAAGGTATGTTATTCTTTAGATGGTTCAATGTACTTTAATATGTTCCATCTTTTCATACAAATATTTCATTTAAATTGAATTTTTGGTGTGCTTTTTCAGATTTATTACTTACTGAAGATCAAATTAAGAACTTGACTTTGTTACAAATAGAGAAATTTCTGCTTCGTAATAACTCTACATTACGAAACTATAACACCATGTCTTATCCTGACGATGAGAGTATAAGTTCTGCACAAAATCGATTTATTACTGAAGAATTGTCATATGATATACATTTGTTGCAGAAAGAGCTGCATACTCTTTTGAATCAACTAACAAATGAACAAAGAAACGTTTTTAACAAGGTAATGACGGCTGTTAAAGATAAGAAAGGAGGTGTGTTTTTTTTGTATGGTTATGGTGGTACTGGTAAAACTTTTGTATGGAAAACATTATCAGCAGCAATTAGATGTAAAGGTCAGATCGCTTTAAATGTTGCTTCAAGTGGTATAGCATCGTTGTTGTTGACAGGAGGTAGAACAGCACATTCTAGATTTCTTATTCCTCTCAATCTTAATGAAGATTCTATTTGTCGTATTAAGCCAGGTAGCGAAGTTGTGCATTTAATAAGTTAAACATAATTGATTATCTGGGATGAAGCTCCGATGGTTCACAAGCATGCATTTGAAGCGTTGGATAGATCTTTGAATGACATATTGTCCCCAAATAATTCAAACAAAAGTAACATACCATTCGGAGGTAAAGTTATTGTATTCGGTGGAGATTTTAGACAAATCCTACCTGTTGTGCCAAACGGAAGCAGACAAGACATTGTAAATGTTGTTTTATGTTCATCATACATTTGGAGAAAATGCAAGTTGCTAAAGTTAACAAAAAACATGAGACTAACCATTGGTAATGACACAGTTGATTTCGAAAAGACACAAAACTTTGCAAAAAGGCTTTTGGACATGGGAGAGGGTAATGTTGGTGGCATTAATAACGGAGATACGGTGATTGATATACCTGATGATATACTTATTACTGATTCCGTCGATCCTATTGGTAGTTTAATTGACTTTGTCTATCTATATATTCTACAAAACTACAAAAATCCTCAATTCTTTCAAGAAAGAGCAATACTTGCACCAATAAATAAAGTAGTGCAGGAGATTAATGATCGATTTTTGGCAATGTTTCCCGGTGAACAAAAAGAATATCTAAGTTCAGATAGCATATGCCGGTCAGAACAGTTGAATGATAATTTCCAACAAAGTTTATACTCACCAGATGTTCTTAATGGTCTTAAACTTTCAGAATTGCCAAATCATAGTTTAGTTTTAAAAGTAGGTGTGCCTGTAATGTTGCTGAGAAATACTGATCAGAAAAATGGGTTATGTAATAGAACTAGATTACAAGTCAAATCTCTTGGTAATCGTGTTATCGAGGCCGAGATAATTTCTGGTAGCAATATTGGGACTCGAACATTTATTCCAAGAATAAATTTAACGCCTTCAGACAAAAGAATCCCTTTCAAGCTACAAAGAAGGCAGTTTCCACTCTCGGTTTGTTTCGCCATGACAATAAATAAGAGTCAGGGCCGGTCACTATCAAGGGTTGGATTGTTCTTGAGGCAACCGGTTTTTACTCATAGTCAATTATATGTTGCACTTTCAAAAGTTAAAAGCAGAGACGGGTTAAAAATTTTAGCTTTAGATAAGGATGGAAAAATTTCAAACAAAACATCCAACGTTGTATACAAAGAAATATTTACTGATTTATGAATTATGAATTGTATTAATCATTTTTTTAGTCTCAAGTTGTATTTTGTTGTAAATTTATTTTATTTATAACCCCGTGTAATACACGGGTTCTAACACTAGTATTTAATATAAATCTAAGAGTAAATTACAAATTATGTCCTTTAACTATATATGAAATTACAGAAATAATCAGTTGGCTTCAATAATTACACTGTATATCCTTTTTTTTTTAAATTTACACATATTTCATCCTTTTTCACTAACTGGTGTTAAAATTTTAGTCATGTGCCATTATGGTCATATTACCATTTAAGCCTAATCCCACTCCATCTCCTTCATAAAATCCACCCACTCCTCCACCAAAGCCTAGCCTATACCACCACAGCCTCTGGCCACCACAGCCTCTGGCCACCACCGCCTCCGGACACTACCGCCTCCACCGCCACACCTTTCGGCGACCACCATAGCCTCCAGTTGCGTCGTCTTTCCTCTTTTTACCCTCTCTGTTCTCTTTGAAACCACACCAACAAAGGTGATTCACATCATTTTCTTAGCAACTACATGGAGACTTTGGACTACCATTTTGTTCGAGAAAAGGTTGCTAACGGGTCTACGGGTTCTCCACATCAGTTCAGCCGACCAACTAGTTGATGCTCTCACAAAAACCTCTTGGATGCTGCACATTTCTTCATCTTCGTTCCAAGATTGGAGTATTTGACGGATCCTCCATCTTGCGGGGGCGTATCAAGACCAATACCAAATCAAACATTTAAATTATTTTGATTTTATTATTCTAGAATATTCTTGTTAGTCAAAGGATGATCATAACTCCTTATAGTCATACCTTATATAGCTCCTAGGATTACTCCCCTGTATAGTGTTTGGCTATTTATTCTCCTTGTATCTCTTGTAATTATGCAATACAACTTTACAATTCAATTCCATTATTCTCTGTATTACCTCTTACTCATGACTCCTTCTAACAGGTTACCTCTGAATCGGTCAGAGGTAGGGGGTGTTTGTTTCAGATTTTGCCAGCCTATTAATGGTTCAGCTCAAAAACCATGCTGAACCATTCAGAGCTTTTAATGGTTCAACTCTTAATGAACCAAACAGCCCCTTAGTTGCAGCTCTAGGTAAGGATCGGGAAAGGGTGGATCTGGCTCACACGACTCCGAGACCCGACCCTGACAACCGACACATCAACATCCCGACAAAAACTTTGGAGATGGTCTTAGAATTTTTTAGGGATCATAAAAACCCAGCCATCTCTTGCTATCTCCAATCCCAAAACTCCCTAAGACATCATTTCAACATCTTTTCACAGAGAATTTCTACAAATATCTGATTCAAGAAAGAACAAAGATTCAACAGCTTCATTTTATCCAAATTTGCAGCATAATTATTAGAATCCAGAAAAAAAAGTTTTCTGCTTCCTAGCAGCTGTAGCATGGTCATCCATCTATCTGAGAACAATACCCCACCTACAAATATTACATTTTACTGCTTGAATCTTCCATTACGCCTTACACCTATTAGTTGTATACAGGACTAATAAACAAGGGTGCTCAAGCCCCGAAAGTTTGTTCAAATTTAATGCATTTTTTAGTAGTAAGGAGGTATCAAATATCAAAGTGCTATGCCTATTAACTCAAGCGAATCACCAACATGTTCAGTGTTGTAAAAATCGCGCCTAGGCGCCGATTAGTCGCTAGGCGGCTTGTTACCGACTAATTTTGGCCTAGTCGGTCCAAAAATCGCTAGGCGGTCCAAATCGGGCCTAGGCGGGCATAGGCGGCCAGATTCCGGCGAACATTCCGGCGAAAACCTGAAATTTCCGGCCAAATTCCCGCGAAAACCTGAAATTTCCGGCGAAAACCTTTGGTGTGGTTTAAAAATGGACATTTTTATAAAAATTACATATAAAAATGTGTGTATATATATAAAAAACTGAAAATTACATATAAAAATTCCAATCCGATTAATCCCGTCTAGGCCCCGATTAATCCCGCCTAGGCCTAGGCCTAGGCCCTACCTCACCGCCCGACTAGTGCCTAGCGATTTTTACAACCATGAACATGTTATTGTTAAATGTATCAAACTAGTTTTTTCCCATCCGCGCGTTGCGGCGGGGAATTCTTATTTGTATACCACGATTAAGTAATTCTTATTTGTATACCACGATTGAGTAACACCCGTACTTCCAAAAATGGTCAAAAAATTGTAATACAAAGTAGGTTCATATGAATGGTTTTATACTGTTATAACATCATTAGATAGTAATGACATACCAAAACATAAGTTCATTCAAACACGCTTCATCCGGTCCACGAGCATTGTAAAAGAGCTTTCCCTACACACAATCAAAATTAGCATGGTTAAACAAAATCAAAACTTTTTATTATCTTAAAGATATACACAAACCTCAAACTGGGCAAAGTAACCGGAAAACACTTTAAGTATAACCACAGGACGCTTTAAATGATGTTAATGATCACAACACATTTTAAAAGGGTGAAAAAAAAACTCTTTAATGATCTTAATGATCAAAACATATTTTAAACGTGTCAAAACAACTAAAACAAATCATCGAAATATACTTTTAGAGTGTCAAAACAACGTGAACACGCTTTAAATGATCCTAATGGTCGAAATGCACTTTTAATTGGTCTAATCAACCCAAACACCCTTTAAATGGTTGTAGTGATCAAATCCCACTTTCAACGGCACAAAAAAACCTTAACACACTTTAAAATATCTTCACGGTAACAGGTATTAGTTTCGTAAGTTCCTCAATTCGATGAGGTACAACCTTACCTGGCGATGCTGCACCTTTAAGGAATTCAGTTGGTTTGCAAGATCTTCTCATGTTAAAATGTAAATGGGTTAAAATTACAATCATTATTACTTATGAATAAAAAGTAAAAAAAATGAATAATATACCTGTACAACCATGGTAGTTTGAGAACTTTGATCAGATTCTGTAGTTCTTGAAGCATTATTTATGTTGAACTTGTTAATATTATGCATACCAGAGTGTAATATTGGTTCACTTTCATTTCCATTGGCTGATTTTGCCTTCTGAAATAATAATTATTTATGCATCAACAATCAAGTCAAACAGTGGCATGCACAAACAATCAGAAAATGGGTTGTTTTGGGTTGCATAAAGCAAAATAGAGTTTTTATAATCGTATTCAACACAACAGTTTTTATAAAATTTTGTTGATGAGTCAATCAGGCATAACCGGTTGACCGGTTACCCAATCCATGTTGCCATACGGACGGGGTACCAATAGTACATATATTAACACCTGAAGGATACGACAAAGAGTCTGCAAACGCCTTAGCTCTTGCACATAGTTCCTCCTTTTTCACAGTATTATCTTTAAGAACCTGAAACGCAATAAATATAAATAATGCTCACGTTATATATAAACAAAAAAAGGGTTTTTAAATAAACAGTCATTTGACAAACACTGAAAAGCGTGACTTTACTTTCTAATCTGCAGGTTAACAAATAAATTACAAATAACAGCTTTAGAATTCGATCATATCACAGTTTTAAATCATTACATTTGATAGACAAACGAAAAGTAAAATTTCCTTTGCATATAATTTGCAGTTTAGCAAAATGTGCAAGATTAACTACATTTGTTGTTTCAAGTTCAGAATACTAAATAAGGAAGGAAATCATTGGCAACCTTTTTCAAGGAAATATCCCAATACGTTAACTAAGTTATGTAACAAAACCCCAACATGTGAACTCTGTAGAGTAATAAGAGACTCAACTTGCAACCTAACCTGCTTGTAACCAACACAAAAGCAATTCATCTAATTTCAAAAAAAAATATATTATGTCAAAAGATTTCTACAGACATAAATATACAACATTAATAAAGAACAATTTTAAGAGGGTATTTTTTTGCATCTGTAGCATATGCATAGCTTTGCCCTCTGTACAACACCAATTCTGGTGCCTTTGTACTTTGTAGCATACAAATTCCCATCAGGCAAGTTAATACATAGCCTAATAACATCACCTTCAACATAACCTTCTTCCCCACACTTTTCCCTTAAAGCTTTTTGCACTTTGCTCCCATCAATATCCCTGTATCCATAACTATTCCCATCTTAGTGGGCCAACTCATGTGATGATAAAAATATACTTACCAGTCCTGGCATCCATGACATTGCAGCATAAATTCATCCAGATTATAGGGCATTTCACTCTTGCAATACCTTCATATATCATATAAAAAGAAAACCAATTAGTAGTTCTTACCATAAATTATCTCAAAATATATTTCAGACATGTTTATCTAACCTTCTAGTTCCGGGGTAACCCATTACATCACCTTCTTCATTCTACATCTATGAAACATTCTTTTGAAACCTGGTACTCAAACGTAGACGGACCTCAACCATCTGATGATCAGTGGGCAGCTGTTACACTTGAGCAACATAACTACATAAGGAGGCTCATTAGGATCATCAACTGTCATACCACGCATTCACACTGTAGAAACAAATAAAAAATATACCCTAATTTTCAAGCCTCCTATCTCAAGAAAACACAAAAGAAGCAAAGCCCTAAATTAAAGCAACAACTAAAATTGAAGGTATTGAAAGTAATAAAGATGTCACCGAACATCAAATTCATCAAGAAACAATAGGTATGATTAATTGGAAATGAAACGGGTATATGAAATCAAATTAAATGAAACACCTAAATTTACACACAGATGTCGAACATGAAATCATGAAGCAAAAAATCATAGCGGCGACGTGACAAAGGTGGCCGGTTAATCCGACGAGATTAGAGAACGGCAGTAACGGTGGCAGAGCAAGCGGCCATGGAACCCTTCATGTTGAACACCAGACCTGACCTCACAGCTGCAAGAGAAAGAGATGAGTGGGATGGAAGCAATACACGTTAGATAAGAGAAAGATGAAGCAGGTCACCGCTTCATTAGGAGAAGACGCGTGTAATGTAGCGCTGTGAAATTACCAGTTTGTCCCTGGTTACTATTCATCACATTGGTAAATGTTTAGATGTTAATATCAACAAATAGACATGAAATGTTGGATACTTGGATGTCAATGAGGTAAACCGTAAACATAACATCCCCATAGACACTGAAGTGGTTGCTAAAGACTGCTTGTAAATCACATTGACAGTAGATTTAAACAAAGGAATGAAGGATTGAACGCTCTTCTCGTTTCACGATTTTGTTCACGAATTTTATTAAAACACTTATCATGCATGTAGATTTACATAATATAAACTAGTTCAAGTTGATCAATCATAAGCAAGTTCTTTGCCATTCCAAAGATATTAAACCAAAGCTAGTCATTGATGAAATATAAATATATAAACAAATACATTGCAATACACATTTGTACATACACATCCATCCATTTTCCTCAACTGGCAGTAAAAATCTAGAGATGAAATCAAGAATACATACCTCAACCAACACAACTCCAGCCTGCTAAAGATTTTCTTACTCCATTTTCATTCATTAATTTCCTTATGTTTTTCACTCCATCCCATAAACCAGCACCAGCATATAAATCTGCTAAAATCAAATAAGGTACAGGGCTATGCGGTTCAAGTTCAAATAGCTTATAAGCAGCCTCTCTCCCAAGCTCTACATTCCCATACTCTTTACAAGAACTCAAGAAAGAACTCCACATCACTGCATTTGCATCAAATGGCATCTCCTCCATCACCTTTTTCGCGCTGTTAAGATCGCCTTTTCTTGCATAAAGATCGATCAAGCAAGCATATTGATCGATTTCAGGAGCTAAATTATAATCTGATGTCATCTTCTTGAAATAACTAATACCCTTGTCAAGTAGTCCAGAGTGGTTGCAAGCAGTCAACACAACCGTAAAACATACATGATCTGGGTAGAATCTTTTTTCCATCACTAAATGATCAAAGATTCTCAAAGCATCCGGACCTCTACCACTCTGCGCATACGCAGTGATCAGTGAAGTCCATAATATGTTGTTTTTGTACCCTGCCTGGTCAAAAACATGACAAGCTTCATCAATATCACCACATTTTGAGTACATGTTAATCAAAGCACCAACCACAAACGTGTTTTGATCTGAACCCATTTTCGTTACCAAACCATGTACCTGTTTTCCCATTTGGAGAACCGCCAAGGCCCCACAAGCATCCAACACGCTGGTCAAAGTATGTTCACTAAGACTCGCATTTGCATCACGCATTTTCACAAAAACTTTGAGTGCTTCTTCGCCTTGTTGATTACGAGTGTACGCTGAGATCATAGTGTTCAAAACAACATCATCACTTGCCAAGCATGATCCAAATAACATGACAACCTTATCCATCCTTCCACATTTCGAATAATAATCAATAAGAGAACTCACCACAAAGCTGTTGCTTTCATGTCCCAGCATTATAACATGAGCATGGAGCAACTCACCACATCTAAACACCGATTCTTGCTCTGTACACGCGCTAATAACACTAACATAAGTGACACAATTCGGCCTAACTAGTGTCGTCATCATTTCTTTAAACAAACAAAGGGCTTCTCCACCCTGCCCATTTTGTGAAAGCCCACATATCATAGAAGTCCATGACACTTCATCATGTACTTCCATTCCATTGAACACCTTCATCGCGTCACCCATCGAACCACATTTGGCGTAGACGTTCACTAACGAGCTATTTATATACAAATTCTGGTCAAAACCTGAATGAACTATCTTTCCATGGATCTGGGAACCAAGGTGCGAGTTCAGTGTCTTGGCACAGCAATTAAGAGCAGAACAAAGTTCATACTTTGTGGGTTTCTTGCCTAACACGTTTCCCTGGACAAAAGATGCCACGGCTTCGTGACCATGTCTTTGGGGACTTTTATCAAACACCTTATGTGCAGTAGAAGAAAACCCAAATTGCAAACAAAATCTGAACAAGTTACAGTAATAATTAGCAGTTACATAGTTTTTATAAACCATTGTATACCAGTTGCAGTAATAATTAGCAGTGAGTTGGCAAGCCGGGTGATCTTGTTTCCATCAAATAATTACAGTTAAAATTAGTTTATCATGAGTAAATATAGCTAAACCACAATTAAGTATACTAATCATAATAATGGTGAGTTTGATTTGATCGTTTCTGCCATAAACGTTCAACTGGTTTTGCTTCTGGGTGACAGAGAAGGTAGGATTGACGTAGTACGTAAGTGTGATGGGAGAAAAGAAGCGGTTGCCGTTGAATTAATCAATTAGGTCACCATCCCCATAAAGGCTACAGTAAAAATGAGTCCGTTTGACTTTTAAGGGTACGAGAGTCACAACCTGCCATTATTTATGAAAGGCTAAAATTAATGACTTTGGATAACAAAGAGCAGGCATTCTGGAAGAAAAAAAATGTAACAAATTCCATAAAATCAACTTTTATAATCCTTTCAATAATGGTTATGTGGTAAGTTAAATAGTTTTATAGCAAAAAGTCAACATGAGCAAATACTAGATTCCTTAAAATAAAAATGTGGCCAAACAAATGTCTTAGATAATTATCCCCAACAAAGAAAAAACATAATTTCTATCTTCGAATATGAACATGAAGTGAAATAAAATTAAAAAATATCAACCATTTGCAATTTAACATTCTCGATAAATTTTATCTAATGACAAGATTGAGGTTGTTACCACGTTTAAGCCAGATTTTACACACCCTTCTGTACCATAAAAATGTAAATTAAGATTAAAAGAAAGAGATGAGATTTTACTATTTTATAAAATCTGAATTTATAATTCCGAGTCCACGGATTCCAACAATGAGATGAAGATAATAGCCATGGGATCTTATAAAGAGAAGAGGCTTCCACACGAACACACCTTCATGAATTATTTATCCCCGGATTGGAAAGAGAATGATCTTGCGGACTGAAAATTTTGTGTGATCTTGCAGATAATACCCGGATTATGATGGTGAGGAGATGAAAAAGTGACGGCTGATTTGAAGCTAATTAGGTTTAAACCATATATACAGTTCCATTCTAGGTGTTGATAAAACTCTAGACAATTTCATAAATAAACTAAAATTTTAATTTACATGGAAAAAAAATGAAATTACAATAACATTTACAAAACTAAATATATTTTCATAAATCTCTAAATATTTTCTTATATCTATCATTTGTTTTCCGATTATTAACTTTACCATCTCTTTCCGGTATTAGTAATTTTACTCCGTCTATACTATTTACTTCTTACAGCGCCACATACAATTGTCTGTTGGTGAAAACCGGTTCTTTTAAATACAAAGCAACTCTCGCTAATTATTGTCCTTGGCTTTTATTAATCGTCATTGCAAAACATACCGATAGTGAAATTCTCTTCTCTGGAACTTCAAATGGATCTTTTTATCTGACGGTATCAGATTAATTCTTATAATAAATGTTCGAGTACCAATATTACTTCCATAGATTATCTCGGCTTCTATAACACATTTACCAAGTGATATGACATGTAGCCTAATACCATTACACAAACCATTTTGTTGGTCAATATTTCTTAGTAGCATTACCAGAACACCAACTTTCAGCACTAACCTATGATTTGACAATCCTGATATTTAAGCTCATTAAGAACGTCAGGTGAGTATAAATTTTCTTGTAACGGATCATTAAAATGTTCCATTTGACAAATTTTATCTAAGCTAAGGTACTCTTTTTCATCGTCAGGGAAAAGTGATAGCAAATGATCATTAATTTCGTGAACAACCTCAATTTTTGGTGCAAAGATAGCTCTTTTAGAAAAGAGTTATTTGTTTTTGTAGTTTTGGAGAATGAATGGATAAACAAAGTCTATTAAACTTGATATAGGATCGCATGAGTCGTTAATTAGAAGATCATCAAGTATATCAAATGTTGCTTCACCATCATTAATACGACCAACATTTCCCTCTTCAATATCCAAAAGCCATTTTGCAAAAATATTTGCGCGTTCCGTATCAGATGTCTGATTTTCTACGCTTAGCCTCATGTTTTTTCGTTAATGTTAGCAGTTTTCATTTACCGCAAATGTATGATGAAATTAACCCATGGTTTTAGTCAACCTTACAGGTTTTAGTTTCAACCCATAATATGAATGTTAGGTTATGTTCTACCTTAATCAGGTCTAGATAAAACATGTCAGATTATGAGCTAACGCATTGAAGATAAAACAGTCTTGCTTTTATTAAGAAAGCAGCTATTGAGTCAGCTTAATACTACATGAAGAATCAAACTACAAACGATAAACGAAGAAAAAACAAAAGCTATATGAGTTCAACAATCAACACCATTTTGCATCCGCGAGACCCATATGTAGCCTTGTCAACCTAGAATAAAGTTGTTGTGACACGAGTACTACACCGTTACTCCCGTACGTCACTCTGTCACATAACACACATGAGCCAAACAATCAATTTTGTAACCACAAGCTGCAACAAAATTGATCATCCAAATTTACCTTTTTAGACGCCTCAACGTATTTGGTGGCCCCAAACGAACCAACAATTTTAGGCCCTTTATCAAAAAGTCATGTTATAAAACCTACCTCCTTTATCCGAGCTTGGGACCCGCAACAAACTAAAAAGTTAACACAACAACACTTAAATCTAAATGAGCAAATCACACTTAAATCTAAATGACCAAATCACACTTAAATATAAACGAGCAAATCAAAGTTAAATCTAAATGAGCTAATGAAATCAAATGGGTCAATAAGCAAATCAATTAATCAAATCAAATGAGCAAATTAGAAATCAAGTTAAAAAATTAGATCGATAAATTATTACACGATAATGATAAATTATTACCTGATTGTAAATCAAATCTTTAAACCAATTTCAAGAGTGCAGTCTGCTACAAGCCTACAAAAAAAATGAAGTTGCAATTAAAGAAACTAAAATTTCATAACCTGGAAATTGTAATTTGTAAACGTACCAAACAAATCGCACAAGTGAGATTATATTCCAAATTTGCATAACCTGAAAGCACTAATCTCAATAGTCAATACATGTTTGAATAGCGGACCTCTAGGAATAGGCGTCTATAGCGGACCGCTATGGGTTTGAATAGCGGACCGCTATGGGTTTGAATAGCGGTCCGCCAGGCTTGACACACGTCAAACCTTTTGGCCATTACTCAACATACACGTGTCATTTCCTGTTTGATTCCTTAGCCACCACGTAGCGTACCGTTATGGGTACCAAGCCATAATATTAATTTTTCATTTTTCAACCCTTCAACTTTGGGAATTAGCAATTCCAACCCCTAGGTTTCAATTTTAGCAAACGAGGACCTTAGAATTAGCTTGGTGTTACAATTATTTATGAAATACTATCACGACGAATAGATACGGTTGGGTACGACGATTATTTTTGAAATAATCGTTATCATTATTAGTTGGATTATTTTCGAACGCTTTGATCGGAAAATTTCAATACGAAATAATAATTCAAACAGTGTACGTAAATCCAAACCCTAGAACCCATCTTATAGATGAGAACATTGGTTAATTTAGGAAAAAAAATTACACCAACAATTATTTAAATTCCAAATAAAAAAAAAAGAAAACTACAAATCCTTCTTTTGCCACCACCACCGAGCTCACGGGTTTTCTCCTTTGGCCGACCCTTCCATCGAATCTCTAGACCCACCTTCATGAATTTGTTGTAAGTCCAATAATTGTAGGAAAACCAAACAAACACCGGATGCTTCTACATCATCGACCAGGCTTGCGAGCCTTTTATTTATATATATTTAACTTAATGTATTAAATCTATATTTACATAATAATTATTTTAATTTATTATAACATATTTCTTTTATTTTTTTAAAATATGTTTTTATATTTTTTAAATAATTTTTTAAATTTTATTTTACACAAAGTGTTTTTCTAATTTTTTGTAAAATGTTTTTTTTTAGTATACATTTTTTTTTAATTTTTTAAAGAAAGTGTTTTTGAACCTTAATTTTTTTTTAAATAATGATCTTATCATGAGGAGATATGATAAGTGTTAAATGATTTTTCTCAAGAGGGGGAAGACGTATGAAAAGTAATAGAGGATTAGAGGGGTACGTGTAACCTAACCCTTTGATAATTTGTAACATTTTAATAAAAAATAAACACATGTCATAACATCATAAATGAGATTTTATTATTATAAGATGGAAATATAAATACTTACATATATTACACCAATAATATATCTTCCTTTGACTCCTACACGGTGTCAGATCCTTTACGGTGTTTTAATTGGACCTTTATTTAATTGATAGTTTTATTTTCAGAGATGTTTGACTTTGTGATAGAATAGTAATACATGCGTTGAACACCTCCGTAAATAGGACACATGGAAAGTATTATGTATTTCATTAGGCTCGTCCGACAACTCTAAGCAGTATTCCAAATTCCAAACTTGTGCTATTATTTTGAGCGGGCCAATAAATTATGGACTTACTTGCCCTGTTTTTGAATTTGGAAGACTTCCAGTAGAGAGATTTTGAACATTACACGATCTTGAATTTGAGTTTGATCAATCACCTCCTTTTATCAGCATAAAACGTTTGCTGGTCTTGAGCGACCTTAAGATGTGCACGAATTTGGTCAATTTTTTAATTGTAGCTTTCACAATCTCTTTACTACCGAGTTCATGTTGACCGACTTCACCCCAACTAAACGACGTTCGACATTTCCTACCGTACAACATTTCATAGAGAGGCATCCCCATACCTGAATGGCTGAATGGTAGTTGTTATTGTATGATAATTTAGAAAGTAATACACGATGCTAATCAACAACTTTTTTTCCCAATTACTTCTACAATATCCCCCAAAATGAGAGTTAAATCATTTGTCTCGATCAAACACAATCGACACTCACACTACGTGTCTTGACACCACTTCTTTCAAATACATGTTTGCCAATAGCTTTAAGGAGTATGTCTCTCACATAGACAAAAAGTGGGAACTATTTCTTAATTGATCAACAATCACCCAGACCACATCAAATCGTCGTCTTGGGTAGTTTCGCTATAAGATCCAAATATGTTTCCATTTCCATATAGGGATTTCAAGCGGTTGGATATTTTCGTAAGGCTTTTTATATTCTTCCTTCACTTGCAAACATGTTGTTTACCTTTCAACATATTTAACAATATCACATTCTATTCTAGGCCACCAATAATCAACTTGTAAATCATGACACGTCTTGGTTGCAACACGATGAATATAATATCTTGATTTATGAACTTCATCAAGAAATAACAATTTCACATCACTCATTTTTGGAATCTATATTAAATCAAATCAAGTCTTCACTCCAAATTTGTTTTCTCCAAGATCTTTCACCTAACCAAGAATTCTTCTACACTTCAAGTTTTCTTTCTTCAAGGCTTCAGTTTGAGCAGCCTTGATCTTGACATTATCATTTTCATTGATTCAATACAGATAACCAGATTCTTCTCCTTTCAGCTAACTGCATCGACAATAATATTAGAAATAATATTTTTCTGGCGTTAAAACTCATAATAGAAGTTGGGATTTTGAGAAGTAAATTGAAATAGTTTTTTCTACAAAGGTATAAATAATTTTTAGCAAGTGTAAAGGCTGCTAGAAATGTTAAATTTGATGATGGGTTGAGAATCTTGAAATGCATGTTCCGATACAAGTGAGTTCAGGTTGAAAATGAATGTGTGGGGTGTAATAGCAAAAATCATGTTTAAATACATATAAATTGGTCAATAGATGGAAGGAAAATTATAATAATCATATTGAAATGATAATGCGCCATATGATATTGTTAGAAAGGAATAATGAAGTGTATATTGATATGTAGTATGCGTACTATGTGTACAAGTGTATATTGTTAGAAAGGAATAATGAAGTTCCCCTTGAAATTGACAAGGTACGTATATGAAATACTAAATTGAGGCAAATACAAAAGATTTTATGCGGACTTACTTATGGTAAACATACCAAAGTATTAGTTTTTTAAGGATATTATATTTCATAGAAAAAGAATTTGCTTTGAGATATTATATAGTTATTCATTCAAGGTTGGTTTCAAATGGGTTATATGCTGATCAATTTTTGAGCATGTTAATAGAAAACAATAATATAAATCATACCTGATAAGCTAACCGGTGCGAGAGAAGACGACATGATCTCTGATAAGGATCGGGTTTCCGTTTACGGTGTACAGTTAGGATGGCTAAGGTGAGTTTGGGAGAGAGAGAGGGGGATGAATTTGATGTTAGTGGTGACAAAATGATTGATTCGTCAAATCCCTCTAATTATCTCTCTATATATATGTACACCGAATGGAAACCCACTAATGACCCATTAAGAGTAATTAGGCTCATCAACTAATTACTAGCCATAGGTTAATAATAAATAAATAAATCAATTGATCAATTTAATAATTAGATAAATAATCACGTTGGCCATACTTAATAAAACCCGAGTCGAACATTCTCCCACTTGGCCGAGTGATCATTCATTACGAGCATTACATAAGTCTGTAGATTTTAATACTCATTTTAGTTCTAAATTGTAACTATAGCAGAGAAACACAGTCATTGAATCAACATTCAACTCAAGACCCCCATTAATCATACTATATCACAAATTTAAAAGTTAAGTAAACTTTAGGATTAAATTGACAAGTAAGCCCTTTTAACGTTGATTTGTATAATTACTGTCTATACGTCTTTAGGCATGCATAAATGTATTTAGAGACAAACAAATTCAAATGAGTAAGGAAACTTCATTATTAAACGCAAGTACAATATGTAGCTAAATAAGGTCTTTAGAGAATCCCATCTTCGAAACATGTTCTTTGAATACTTTAGGTGGGAGACCTTTAGTCATCGGATCCGCAAGCATATTCTTAGTACTTATATACTCAATACAAAAGATTATTTTCCTTAACTCGCTCACGTATGGACAAGTACTTTGTATCAAGATATAATCCAGCTCCGTCGAACTGTTATTGTTCGAGAAACTAACGACATCTGAGTTATCACAATAAAGCTTCAGTGGTCTAGAAATGGAATTAACTACTTTGAGTCCAGTGATCAGATTCTTTAGCAACATTCCATGATAAGATGCGTTATACACAGCAATGTATTCTACCATCATAGTGGATGTTGTTAATTGTTGCTTATGACTCTTCCATAAGATAGATCCGTCGGCTAACATAAAGATATACCCCGAAGTAGATTTCTTGTCATCTTTGCATTTAGCAAAGTCAGAATCAGAATAACCAAGCACTTCTAAATTATCACTTCTTTTATAAGTCAGTTTATAGTCTTTCGTCACTTGCAGATATCGAAGTACTTGCTTTCCAGTGATCAAGGTCAGGATTAGTTTGATAACGGCCTAGCATTCCAGCAATATAAGCGATATCCGGACGAGTACAGACTTGAGCATACATAAGGCTCCCAACTACTGATGCATATGGTATCATTCTCATTTGCTCATTTTCAACCTCTATTTTCGGACATTGGAAAGAACAAAAAACATCTCCCTTAAATAGTAATTTACTCTATATTTTTTTCTTAATGTATATAATAAATCTTCAAATAAAAAATGTAATGCTTACAACATCTCTAAATCTACTAGATTACCATTTTATCCGCCTTGTCTCGGAGTACTTCACATTCATACATCATTAATTTGATATATTTAGAATAATACGACACGTACATGGAAAATGTTTTATGGAGTGCAAGATTAACGGGTCAATATTAATAAACAAGTCAACATGAGTCAACTATTGAGGAAGGTCAATAAGTGCAGTCAACAAAATGCAGGGGGTTATTTTGCTAATAACCATAGTTGAGGGGTTGTAGTTATAATACTTCAAATTAGTTAGTTACCCGGTTGTTATGATTAGGGGATTAGGTTATATTTCTTGTATCCAGTTTTCATGTTAGGCCCCCTTTCCCGGGTGACCTCACTTGTTGGATTTACTCATAAACATAGTCGTAATTACTGAACTTAAATTTAAAAACATTCAAAAGTAGCGGAAGTAAACATTATTCAAATTACATGTCATAACAGCGGAAGTCTTAAAAATTGTAACATAACATTGTCTTAACATAAATAAAAGTGGGATGTCAGTCTCGTGCCGGGTAACCTTCACGCCTTCGCACGACTCTTCCTTTCTGTACCTGAAATGTATACTAAAAGTCAGCTAACGCTAATGAGTTCTAGTTTAAAACTGTTAAGTATGATCATTCTTTCCTTTACAAGTATACATAATTATATACATTCGTAACTTTTGCTTTTCTTTCATCTTTCTTTTGTGATTATATATATATATATATATATATATATATATATATATATGCATTCACTTTTTTTTTTCTTTTCTTAACTTTCATGGGTCATACACTTAAAGGTGATCAACCCGTCATTTGTTTGCGAATGTCACAAAGACAAACACCACGGTCCATCGTCATGGTCCGCCATTCTTACAACCGTCCGACAACTAGTGTCCGTCCGTCATTATCTTACAACCGTCCTACCAAAGTAGTCCGTCATTATCTTACAACCGTCCTACCGAAGTAGTTCGTCATTATCTTACAACCGTCCTACCGTCGTAGTCCGTCATATTTGTCTGACTGCCCTAAGGTATCCGTCTACTAATTATACAGTCGTGCATCGATTTCGGGACTTACTCCACCGTAGTGGCCTGTTTAGTCTACCTTTCTAGACTTTCATTTCTGGCTGCATAATAGTCGAGTGGTCGTCCGTCTACCGAGGTAGCCGTTATCATTGTTCCATTCATAACGTTTATTCATTCATAGCAAGCAATATATTCATGGATATAAAGCAAGATTTCATTCTTACACATTGTGTTGTTCTTTCATTCATTCTATATAATCATACGATTCATTCTTTGTGCATAATTCATTTTCGTATATATATATAACATATATATTAGTATATCACGTATGATCACATTAGCATTCATATCATTTATTCATTTAGTGTATACATTTCAGCCCCAAAACATTTAATAAGGTTTGCACATAACATAGAAGGGGGCACATAGAACTCACCTGATGAGTAGTTTCTGACATACACTTAGCTGGTTACTGAGCGTCACTAATGTCACTCACAATCTATATAATAAAGTCATACACGTAAGGTAGTGCTCCTAGATGACACTAGACATTACTATGCTTGAACCTAGTAGTTTCGATGGATTTGCTTATATCAAAACTTGGCAGTTTCGATAGGTTGCTTATGTCGAAACTTGGTAGTTTCGAGTCATGGGTTCATATCGAAACTATGGTAGTTTCGGTAAGTAACTTATGTATTATGTTAGCTTTGGATCGTGGGCTCATATCGAAACTATGGTAGTTTCAATGGGTCTGCACATATCAAAACTGAGTAGTTTCGATGGGTCTGCACATATCGAAACTATGCACATATCGAAACTAAGTAGTTTCGATGGGTCTGCACATATCGTCTTCCCAAAAAAATCTGAAGTTTTTGCATGCGAGTCTGATCGAGTCAATATCTCAATTTTCTTAGATCAAAACGTTCGGTTTTCATTCTAGATGCTATACCTAAGCTCATTTTCAAGTTTCATCCGCAAAATCGTTACCTTTTTAGCCAAAACCCGAAAATCCCAAATTAAACAAAAACTCAGTTTAGAGTCGAATCGTTACCTGGATTGGGGTTGTGATTTGGAGGATTTGCTCACGAGCCTAGTAGTAACGTGTTCCCTCAATTCCGGGACGATCCGTCAACTTTATCTCTCTAGACCCGAGCTCTCCTTTCTCTCTCTAGAAGTTGCGTGAGTGGGGAATGAGAAGAGAAGAGGGCTGCCCTGCCTCTTATATACCTGGGCTTCCCTCGGCCCATTGAAGCCGAGCCTAAGCCCGCTCCCTTTTGTTTAAATATTCTGACTAAATCACCGGTCTCGCTATATTTATTTGTTTTATTATTTTTAAGATGTTACAAGTCTACCCTCCTTAGAAAGGTTTCGTCCTCGAAACCTGCTAATCGTTAAACAGCTGGGGATATAGTCCTCTCATTTCGTCTTCTTTTTCCCAAGTAGCTTCTGAACCCTTTCTATGTTTCCATTGTACTTTTACTAATGGGTTTGACTTATTGCGTAGTCGTTTCTCAGCTCGGTCAAGAATGGCTATTGGTTCCTCTACATAATTTAGACTGTTATCCACTTCGATCTCGTCGTAAGGTATGTGAGCTGTGTCGTCAGCTAGGCACTTGCGTAAGTGCGACACGTGGAACGTAGGGTGTATTCCACTAAGCTCAACGGGTAGGTCGAGTCTGTAAGCAACTTGACCCACTCTCGCTAAAATCTTGAAAGGTCCGACAAACCTTGGACTTAGTTTTCCACGTTTTCTGAATCACTTGTAAGGCCTCCTTTCCCGGGTGACCTCACTTGTTGGATTTACTCATAAACATAGTCGTAATTACTGAACTTAAATTTAAAAAATCAAAAGTATCGGAAGCAAACATCATTCAAATTACATGTCATAACAGCGGAAGTCTTAAAAATTGAAACATAACATTGTCTTAACATAAATAAAAGTGGGATGTCAGTCTCGTGCCGGGTAACCTTCACGCCTTCGCACGACCCTTCCTTTCTGTACCTGAAATGTATACTAAAAGTCAGCTAACACTGGTGAGTTCTAGTTTAAAACTGTTAAGTATGATCATTCTTTCCTTTACAAGTATCCATAATTATATACATTCGTAACATTTGCTTTTCTTTCATCTTTCTTTTGTGATTACATATATATATATATATATATATATATATATATATATATATATATGCATTCACTTTTTTTTTCTTTTCTTAACTTTCATGGGTCATACACTTAAAGGTGATCAACCCGTCATTTGTTTGCGAACGTCACAAAGACAAACGCCACGGTCCATCGTCATGGTCCGCCATTCTTACAACCGTCCGACAACTAGTGTCCGTCCGTCATTATCTTACAACCGTCCTACCGAAGTAGTCCGTCATTATCTTACAACCGTCCTACCGAAGTAGTTCGTCATTATCTTACAACCGTCCTACCGAGGTAGTCCGTCATTATCTTACAACCGTCCTACCGTCGTAGTCCGTCATATTTGTCTGACTGCCCTAAGGTATCCGTCTCCCACCTGAACTAATTATACAACCGTGCATCGATTTTGGGACTTACTCCACCGTAGTAGCCTGTTTAGTCTACCTTTCTAGACTTTCATTTCTGGCTACATAATAGTCGAGTGGTCGTCCGTCTACCGAGATAGCCGTTATCATTGTTCCATTCATAACGTTTATTCATTCATAGCAAGCAATATATTCATGGATATAAAGCAAGATTTCATTCTTACACATTGTGTTGTTCTTTCATTCATTCTGTATAATCATACGATTCATTCTTTGTGCATAATTCATTTTCGTATATATATATATATATATAACATATATATTAGTATATCACGTATGATCACATTAGCATTCATATCATTTATTCATTTAGTGTATACATTTTAGCCCCAAAACATTTAATAAGGTTTGCACATAACATAGAAGGGGGCACATAGAACTCACCTGATGAGTAGTTTCTGAGATACACTTAGCTGGTTACTGAGCGTCACTAATGTCACTCACAATCTGTATAATAAAGTCATACACGTAAGGTAGTGCTCCTAGATGACACTAGACTTTACTATGCTTGAACCTAGTAGTTTCGATGGATTTGCTTATATCGAAACTTGGTAGTTTCGATAGGTTGCTTATGTCGAAACTTGGTAGTTTCTAGTCATGGGTTCATATCAAAACTATGGTAGTTTCGGTAAGTAACTTATGTATTATGTTAGCTTCGGATAGTGGGCTCATATCGAAACTATGGTAGTTTCGATGGGTCTGCACATATCGAAACTGAGTAGTTTCGATGGGTCTGCACATATCGAAACTGAGTAGTTTCGATGGGTCTGCACATATAGAAACTAAGTAGTTACGATAGGTCTGCACATATCATCTTCCCAAAAAAATCTGAAGTTTTTGCATGCGAGTCTGATCGAGTCAATATCTCAATTCTCTTAAGATCAAAATGTTCGGTTTTCATTCTAGATGCTATACCTAAGCTCATTTTCAAGTTTCATCCGCAAAATCGTTACCTTTTTAGCCAAAACCTGAAAATCCCAAATTAAACAAAAACTCAGTTTAGAGTCGAATCGTTACCTGGATTGGGGTTGTGATTTGGAGGTTTTGCTCACGAGCCTAGTAGTAACGTGTTCCCTCAATTCCGGGACGATCCGTCAACTTTCTCTCTCTAGAAGTTGCGTGAGTGGGGAATGAGAAGAGAAGAGGGCTGCCCTGCCTCTTATATACCTGGGCTTCCCTCGGCCCATTGAAGCCGAGCCCAAGCCCACTCCCTTTTGTTTAAATATTCCGACTAAATCACCGGTCTCGCTATATTTATTCGTTTTATTATTTTTGGGATGTTACATTTCAATAGATTCATTCTTGTAATTCAGGTTGTAATCCGTAATTGAGTTCGAATAAACACCATAATCGTTTGGTTTTTGATTCTTGATTGTTTCTTCTTTGGTATTCTAGAGTAACAGAAATCCTAACAGGTTACTTTTAACAAACAAACGGATATACCCGATACTGGACGAATAATTAGCAATCGCGTACTCTCATTGGGTCAGGTATGGGACATGGTTTCGTAATCGTGTATGCAACTAGGATTACCAATACTTGTCTAACGACCATCCCTACCGGGTTAGTTTTGGGTCAAACTGCAAACACGTTTAGCTAAGCGTGCTGTGTTAGGGTCGACCTGGTAGATACGCAGGTTGACCCGCTTAACCCGTTTATTTTTATAAACTTCTAAAGTAATTTTAGATGTGTTGCAAAACACATAAGTTTATCACGTATATTTCACCACATTGAATGAGTTTTGATAGCAAATTCATATGTTTTTGATACTTACGTTGTTATGTGTTGGATTTGCAGTTCTCGGTGAAGAAACGAAGATATTGGAGAAGAAAACCGAGACCAAGACGAAGACTGAAGAAAAGTTGAAAGAGTTGAGAAGATTATGAGATGGAAGATCGTGGCGGATCGCTAAGCAAGTGGTAGCGGTCCACTATCCACCACCGGACCATTAATGACGTGTCATTCCATTTGGCTTATTTAAACACTTTGGACGGATTTTTGATGAGTGGTTGATTTACACGTCTTAGTTATATATAATTAAATGTTTTTAATCCTATTTATGTGTGAAACAATTTATTTTGAGTGTATTTATATGTTCAGGGTATATTAGAGAAAACGAGCTAAATTGGTCTAATAAACTAAACATAGAAAAAGAGATGATAATCGTCAGCGAGTCAAATTTGTAACCATGTTTATGTATTATTGACAACCTAAAATGAATTTAAGTAAAAAAATAAAATAGAAATAATTACGTGTTTCATTCATTTGCAGGGATGATTTAATTTAAAGCACTCATGGATAATAAATAAATTTAGGAATTGTTGGGCTGTTAAATATCGTCAAAGAATAAAAGGAATTTGATGGGCTGCTACTTAAAAATCACTAAGTTGGATTAACTTGGGCCAAAGATTAAATGTTATTGGATTAAGTGAGGTACGGGCTGCACAAAAGGATTAACTGGGCTGATGATTAATTTCCGTGAAATAGGATTTTAAGGGCAATTATATTATATATATGATCGTAAGCAACAATTTGAGGGGTTCCTTTTGGTGTTGGCGGCTGCGCAAGAACGAAGGCTAATTTTCTGTGGTTGTTTCCGGGTGTATGATTGTGAGGTGATTTTTCTGGGTTTATATTTTGTTGGATTAGAACTTTGATTTTATCGTTTGGTTAATTGAACTCTGTTGTCTTCTTTTATTGATTAAACGATTTGGTTCCTAGGATTTGATGTGTTCACCAGTTATTCGGTTTTCTAATTGACAATTGAATACAGTTAAGTCTTATGTTCTGAAATTGGTAGATAACTAACTAGGGATTCATATTGTGTCAATTATTCGGTTTTCTATTCGTAAATCATCACAGTCAAATTTCGTAAATCATCACAGTCAAATTTCTGGGATTTTATCTATTTATTAATCATTGGTATTATAACAATTCATGTGTATGTGAGGTTCAACAAGTATATACTAAGTACATCACTAAACTTTGCAATTTGAACCCGGGAGCGATCTACTTTCTCATTATTGTTTACAAATAACTTAGTTTTAGTTTTAGTTATTTTCGATCAATCAAACTAAATCAAAAATCAAGTTTTCATTCTTAGGTTAATCTAGGTAAAGTAATTAGGTTTAGGATAGATTAACCAGACGAATCCTATTACACTGACCACATGCTCCTCTATGGATACGATATTTTACTTGCCCTAGCTATCTAGGTTTGTTAGGTTTTTGAATGACTTAAACGACGGTCATCAAAATGGCGCCGTTGCCGCGGAGCTAGTGCGCTTAGTGTGGTTTGTTTTGTTTGGTTTTTCTTAGCGCTAGCTTTAAAATAAAAATTAAAAAACAAAAATAGTTTTATTTTTCTTTGTTTACTTTATCCATTCGCTTTATCTGTTCGCTTTTACCCAGGGTAATTTCCTTACAGGTTTAGCAGGTTCTCAAGGAGTGTGATATCGGCATGGATTGGGATTGGGATTGGGAAGATGATCCATGTATATGCTGTGGGAGCTACAGTCACTGGGTTCAAGATTGTCCAATGTTCGAAATCAGATACGGGAATGTTGAGAGGAGATGTTCCGAATACAGGCGAAAAAAGGGATATGTGAGACCAAACTATGAAGATGAGGAGACACCCCTAAAGTATCTATACTATGATCCTTATAACCAGATGAACCGGAACCTCCAAGGGTATAACCAACAAGGAGGTGGTCAATATTACCAGAATTTTTATTAAGGTTAAAATCAAGGAGGTTACCAAAAGGGGTAATACAATGAAGGTAGTTATCAACAAAGTAACCAACATGGTAGATCCTCAGGTAGTGAAGAATGAGGAAAGTCCCAATTCGATGCTCTCATGGAAGCAATTCTGGGCATAAAGAAGGAGAATTATAATGCATTCAAGGAGATTAAAAAGGACAACGAAGTCTGGGATGAAACGGTTATTGCATTATCCAAGCAAGTTGATCAGCTAGCTAAGGAATGGGCACGAATAGAAGCATGGGAAGCGGTTGTGGAGAATAATACTACACCAATTCCCCTAGTTGTTGAAGAAGTGGTTTAGGTATCGGTCATTGTTGGTGATGAAGTAGAAGAAGAGGTTTTAGGTCTTCCAGAGCATGAATATGGATGTTTAAATATGAATGAAGACATGACACCTCTTAAGGAACCGATGAGTGAGGTAACCCACGTGAATCCTAACTGTCCGCCCATAGTTGTTACACTGATAGATGGAGTTAGGGAGGATGGTTTGAGTTCGAAGAAGAGGAAGGTGAGTAGGGAAGACATCGGACAGTCTATTCAGAAGCGGGCCTGCATCGATCCAACCGACATGTCGATCACGAAAAGTCAAGATTGGACACGACATGTCAACTACCAAGCATCCATTGGAAACTCGGTGGGCAAATGTGGAGTTAAACTGCCAATCAGGGATTCATGAGACATGTTGATAAGGAGAAAGCACATAGGAACCCGATACATCATGTATCGAGATTTTATTGGGAACGTGGTAGGTAAATGTGCAATGCGACCACCGTGAAAGACACAACAGGTACGGTCTGGAAACTTAGCGCCAACCCGACCTTTTGTATTTTCTGCATTTTTATGTTTTTGTTTTTTTTTTGTTTATTTCAGTATTTGTCGCTATAGCAACACACAAGTGTGGGGAAGGCTCATGGGGGCAAGCAGGGAACTTTTTGGGTGTGTTCACTGAAAACTCTCACGAGACATCACTCATCAACTCGGACTACTGATGGGTTTAAAAGGTTTGTTGCATACGCTAAATGCAACCGTGATTCCTACGAAAGTGAGTTTTATGATTTCGCTTTACGCATATGAGGACCGTGCCACTAAGACATAATCAGGTCCATGTACTCTTTCCTTAGCTTATTTTTTTTGGTGTGTTTATTTGTTTGTCTTTGGAGGGAATTGAGTCTTATTACAAGCTGGGTAGTTTTAGGAGCTTAACATTGATTGGGAATGGGATGGTGAAGACCTTTGAACCATACCGAATTTTTAACTTTAAATGTACATTGGGAAGAATGTAAGGTTTAAGTGTGGGGATGCGGGGAAGTTTGAAAAACTTGAAAATTTTGTTTTTTTTAAAATGTCCGTAAAGCAGTTCAATTGTACACGAAAACATAGTTCTTCAATGTAAATCGTGATGGTATTTCTAAACCAGTGCACAAGTCTAGGTCTTTAGTCATGGTTGGTTCTTTAAGTTGCGAAATAAAGTTTTCTTAGCAAGCATTTTTTTAGAAACATAAATCAGATATGATCGCCTAACTAGGGGTAACAGGCTAGATAGTGGACAAATTTACATGCTTTTCACCTATACCCGTTCCGCATTTTTGTGAGAATTTGAGCTTTAGAACATATTTAGTAATAATTGCTCACTTTCGTTTCTTGTGTGTTTACCATGATGTTGAATCATTTTAGAACTTCCATTTTAATACATGTTGAGACCATGAACTAGAATTTTGCACAAACATGATATGTTTAACCCCTTTGTTTAAACCTTTTCTTTTGTTTTCCATACCTAAACATTATCCCTTAGATTTTCTTTTATTTAATCCTTTCATTTGTTAAACCTATAAATTTAGCCCATTAGCCTTTTTAGCCTTTTATTTTTTTAAACCCGCGAGTTGTAATTTAATTAGGTCAGAGTTTGTAGTAGAAGGATGTTTGTAGTTGAAGTTAAAAAAAAAACAAAAAAAGGAGAAAAATACAAAAATAGTGTTATTGGGTCAAAGTAACCCAAGTTTCAATTTGTTAGTTAAAGAATAAGAGCTTAGTGTTAATGAGTCAGTTTCACCCAAATCAGATAGTTGGTAGTGCTTAATTCATGTAACTTACTTAGTTGGTACTGTCTTACTTCTTCTTCGTTTGCCCCACCGAGTACCGACCCACCCTCGTCAACCGCATCTCATTGTCTTTCTTCTTCGTTTTCCCCACCGAGTACCGACCTACCCTTGTCATCCACGTTTCTTATGACGGCACCACTCCGGTGGCGGTGATCACTATGGTGTCTCCGGATATGATCATCCTCTCAAAAGTTAGTGATTCACGTGTCGTTGACCTCCGGAACGGTGTTGCTTTTCCTCTATCCACTGATCACAAGGTAATGTTGCCCTCACCGACGATTTGTTTCCTCCCCTATTTCAGATTTGTTGTTCACCGGCAATTTGTTTCCTCCCCCACATCCGTACCCTCTTCCATTCAAAATCAGATTTTGAATTTTGAAACTTAGTGTCACCCGGAACGAAAGTTCCTTAACTCTCTATCACTTTTAACCCTACACTTACAGCTATTGATAATTTTTTACCCTACACTGTTATGTATTGACAGTTTGGTCCTTGGACTTATGGCTATTCATGGTTTGGCCCCTGAACTTTTGACTATTGATAGTTTAGCCCCTAAACTTTTGGCTATTTACATTTTAGCCCCTGAACTTTCAAAAATTGACAAATTAGCCCCGAAACCTTTGGGTATTGGCAGTTTAGCACCTGAACCTTTAGCCTTTTACAACTGTGGTCCCTGATCTTTTGGTTGTTGACATTTTAGTTAAAAACTTCCAGTTTTGACTAGTTTTCTTCCCTTTTATCCAAGCCGTCTGTTTCTGTTATCTTGTGACTATGTAGGAGGTGCGGTAGGGGGAGGGTCTGGGGGGTTGGGGCTGTGGTCAGGTGGTGAGGTTTTTCTTTCCTTTGTTAGTGAGTGATCTCGGGGTTTATAGCCCGATTTTGGTTGGGTATCATTGCTCGGGGTGTTTTTTCAGGTGGTGGTGTTATGTCTCGGGTTATGGATAACAGTGTGGCTCCACCTTTGGAGGTGGGTGTTTGTTCCTCGGGGTGTGTTTGGCCGTGTCCATTTAAGGGTTTCCATTGTTGCACGGATGGAACGACGGGGTCGAAGGGGTTTCTTCGATTGGTTGCGCATATCAAACGGCTCCATTTGTCATCGGACGATCGGAAGGGGGCCTTACGGGAAGCGGTTTCCTCGGATTATGATATGCTTGTTGCGGTTGGCTTGGCTTTAAAGGTCTCGGGCCGGTGTATGTGCTTACATGCTCTCAGTCGGGGCGTGCGACCATGCGGATGGGATGACCCATTTCAAATAGGTTGCGGGAGACGCGGGGGAGTTTATAGTGGGGATTCCTAAGCTGCACTAGGAGGGGTAGTGGTGGACGGGGTTCTCCTTGACCGTGTATTCTCTCTTCCTATCACAACTATTAAAAGTATCCCTCATAGTTTTCGTATGGTGTTTGCCCATGCCTTAGCTGCTGCTCTGGGTAAAGTGGCGGCTATGCCAGAGTCTGTCAAGGTGTGGGTGAGCCTTTTGTTGTTACCACGTTGCACATTGCGTATTTTCAGGCCTTCTAACCGTCAGGAGTGCAGGTCTGGTAAAAGGAAGTCTTTGAAATGTTATAGTATTCAGTGGTCGTTGGCAGCTTAGGGCGATGGGGATGGTTTCGCTGAGCTCATTCTATCGCTTTTTGCCCAACCCTTAGCAGCGGTGTCGTGTCGTGATGAGGTTGTCCTTGGGTCCGATAATTCTGCGGTGTGCACCAATTGTAAACAATGTTTGCGGAAAGTTAAGGATGGGCATTTCACTGCTGCGGTCAAAGTATTATGCCCTTCGGGGGTTGCGCCTTTCGGTAAGGACACCTTGAAAGCATTGGTGGCAAAGCATCCCATCCTTCCCCCTTCGTTTATGCATGTTTCCTTGATTTCTGAACCTCCTCTTATTGTGGACAGTGTTGTAAAAATCAGGATTAATCGGAGGATTATTCGGAAATCGGTGGATGCCTATGTAATTTTGGCCTAGTCGGACCATCAATCGGAAATCGGGGCTAGGCGGACCTAATCGACCATAATTGGACCTAGGAAGCCAAGTTTGAAGAGTGGGTTTTAAATAGAAAATAAGCCTAAATAAACACTTGATACATGGATCCATGGATTTTTATCTAACCTAATCGCTATCTGCTTCTTTTTCAGTCACCAACCTACTCCGACCACCAACCCGCTCCGACATAATCGCTACCTTCTTGCTTCTGTGAGTTGTTCTTGTTTCAATCAGCAAGTGTCGACCACCAACCTGCTCCGATCTTTGAAGTATTTTAGATTTTGAACTAATATGATAATATGTTAATGTTTGTATTTGTGTGTGTTGATGTAGTGTCTAATAACCCCAGTTAATACGTCAGTTTGTAGTCGTTTTAGCATGTATCTTTGTATGGTTTTATGTGTGCATTTGGTATGTGTGTTCATCCCAGGTTTATATGCTAAATGAGCGGTAAACGGAAGCATATCAGTTGAATACAAAGCACGGAAAGAATCAAAGATCAAAAAGAAGAAAAAAATGATTTTTAACTCTTCGCGCCACGCGAAGTGTTGAGGGAGCAAGTTCGCGCCACGCGAAGACCTAGAGATGGGCACCGACTATTTTTTCCTTCACGCCATGTGAAGGACGGGCCTAGGAGTTTTCGCGACACGCGAAGAACTAAACTAAAAATACAGGAAATTTAACCTAATTTAGGTTTTAACCATTCTCAGTGTAATATCCATGATTTTCAGGCCATAAATTTCCTTTAACCATCTTATTATTTAAGCACTTGAAATCCTGTACTTGCCCAACACCTCATGCCACATTAATTATTATCTTAACGTATATTAAATTAAAATTTCCAACCTTTCAATAACATAATATTTTCTATTATATATACAAAATGTGTAGGTACAATTATATAAATACACACATATATAAACACTAATAAATATATATATGGTTATTTTTTTTACTTTTTTTTTATAAACCATTGATAATTTTATAAAAATGGAGTCCCTATATAAAGTATCTTATAATAAGACAAAATGATGTTTTAGACTTTATTACAAATTTTATAAAAAAGTATTTTTATAACAAAATCTTAATTTATTAAGTCTTGAACCTCCACATCAACTTTGAACTCTTGGAACCCTCAATTTGAACCCACTTTATCCAACTTTGACCCCATCCACAAAAATTAAACCTATTTTGACTCCATAAAGTCAAACAAGCCCAAACTCTTGCAATCCAATACCAACAAATCGATCAACCTCGACTGTTCTGGACTTTTCGCGATTAAATATTCGCATATCAACCGGTTACAAGTCGTAATAACATCCCAACTTAACAAATTTAGTGGCACATTACGAAATTAAAATAGGTTTGACCTCAATGGTCAACCCGAGCCTTAATCATCCCCAAATCATGGAATTAAAACATGTTAACGGCCGCAAATCATGCGTAGGCTATTCATGAAGGAATTCGAACCTAATACATGACCCAATTCATCCCTAATTAATCGAATTAACGCGTAATTCGCCTCCTACAGCTGTCATCGTCAAAACAAGATCGAATCCAACAGTTAAGGTAATATGGAATGAATTAATTCATTCCCACACCTTCACATAACTCATTACAATCTCCCTAAACCTTCAAACCATCCACATTACCATTCTGGAGCTCGGTCGAACACCAAGAACAGGTAGAATTTCGTTTCAGTCGATCTCTCACCTCTCCCATCCAGTTCAGGTAATCGATACATCCCTATACTCGTTTTAACTTTCTGATTAAAAGCCCCAAGGTATGGATTTCATACCTGTGCATAATCACGACCAATTTGGGGCTAGGGTTTCAGGAAAACGATTTGGGGAAGGAGATGAATTGGGGTTGTGTGTTAATTCAATTTCACATCAATTACTGTCAAGGCTTTTAGCCAGTTTAACCGGTTATGACCCTTGACCTCTGCACGGTTGGTTGTGTGTTCGATACCCACAATCAAGTTTCTTTTTTTACACAAACCTGAACCAATCTCGACTCCCCTGCAATCACGAGATAAATCGAATTGAAACCGGACAAAGCAACAAGGTCAGTCCTTTGGTCCAGTGGTTGGGCGTTTGCCCTCACCCAGAAACAGCCCGGGTTTGATCCCGGCCCACCGAATTCTTTTTTTTTTAAATCATTTTAAGCAGCATGTTTAAATTATAAAAGTTAGTTTATGCCATTTAGAACAGATTTATACAAAAATATACAATTTTGAACATAAACAATTAATTGTACACATTTAAATGGCTAATACAATATATATATATATATATATATCATTCAAAAATTATTTTTAAGTCTAATTATAAAACAAAGGTTTTTTTTTTAAATACCGAATTCTATATAAAATATTAAAAGATTCTAAGACCAGTTTGATATCTATTGGGGTTTAAACCCTAGTTAAACAAATTTAACTTTCCTAAATATAGATAAGCACATATAAATTTATTCCTCCATGATTAGAGGCATACTATTTTAGTGAGTCTTAAATAAAAAGAAGTATTATTGATTTACTTTTTGTTTAAACTCATTTAGGGATTTGGATTCTATAATTTTTGCAAATTTTATACCAATATGCACTTTTGACACGTTGTTATAAATAAATAAAATATATTTATTTATTTCAATGTCAACATTTCTTATAAAGACACATTATTTCATAACGAGAATAAATAAATAATAATTATTTGATTTAGTTATTCAAATCCAAACCCTAATTTAAAAGTATTTTAAAAAAATAAATAAATAAATAAAAACTATTCATTGCAAATTGTTTTCATTTTATTCAACACCTACAAAATCCTTTTTCACAATTCGACACGAACTCATTATACAATTCCCTATACTCGCACCCATTGAAACCCTAGACTTTGATTTAGACATTCTATTAATTCATGTTCACACGCAATACACTTTAGGTTAACGTTGTGCGTTACAAGGATCACATTGCTACCTAGTCTCTCGTGTTAGCTATACATTTGAATCAAGTGAGTTTACATAGCCCATTTTTCTTATTTACACATTTGGGGTGAAACATGATTACATTCAAACACTATTTGCAATTATACACGTACAATTCTACAATATGATCATATGTGTTTATTTGTGCCTTATGCTTGAATGCTAATTGTTAAGGCTACATATACATGATGTACACGTGAAAATACAAATACATAACTTCAGGCTAACATGTGTTGTTATGCCCTACATTAGGATAACATGTGTTGTTATGCCCTACATTTACATCAGGATAACATGTGTTGTTATGCCCTACATTAGGATAACATGTGTTGTTATGCCCTTCAATTACAAGGTCTCTTTTGTGCATTTAGCTTAACTTAGATTCTCCATAAATGCTTTATAAACCATGCATCATATGAATTGTACACAAAACATTTGAAGTTTACTCGTGGTGTCAAAACCTATGTATGCTCACCAACTATTTATAGTTGACCCTCTCATTTTATCATGTTTCAGGTACAGTTATTTGAGTTATGATTCAAGCTACATCACTTAGGGTTGAGGACCTAGTCTTAAATTTTAAATACAGAGATTCATGTATTCTTAAATTCTTGTAAATGATTACTTGAGTTATGAAATGAAAAATATTACTGTTTAATTATTTCAACTTTAGCAAACCATGAGCTTATGAACAGTCTACATGTCCCGCCTCGACGTTTCCGCCGTCGGTTGGGGTGTGACAGATTGGTATCAGAGCCTTGGTTATAGGGAATTAGATTATTAGACACCTTTGACCTAGACTATAACCTTAGGACACCCATTATTGCCATGTTCTATTATTATATGATATGCTACATGCTATGTGTTACTTGCTTATTATACTTTGATACTTTATTTGTTAAAATTCATACTTAAATAATAAATTAAATAAACAATATCCCTACCCATACCCTAAGCCTCGTATCCTTCTTACCTACTTCTCTGTCATCATCATCATAGCATATGGAAACTTCACGGATTTAAATCTATAGAATTTCTTTACTTCCTCGTTAAGGTTTTAAACTTTGTTAATTATTAGAGGACACGTGCAATCTGGAAGGGTGACACCTGTATTCTGGGTTTTCTGTCTAGGAAAGCATTTCATATAAATCCCAATCAACCGAGGGACCCGTATGCTTTCCTGGGAATTCCCGGGATGAGTGTTTACTTATAGGCTAAAACATGTCTCCTTGAAAATTATATGAGTTTAATTGACCTAAATGTGTCATAGTATTCAAGTGATTATGTCACTATTTGAGTATAATCCAAACTATGATTTACTACTTCATCTATTATTTTGTTCCCATTTAAATTCAATCAACTTTCATAAGTTCTTACATCTTTTCTTGTCTTGTGCAAATCTATAGAATGCCTCCCCATTGTGCTACCGTGACCAACAACAACACCGACATTGCTGCTATCCTTGCACAACTTGTAACTCAACTCACCCAAGCTAATGGAGCCAGTAGTGGTACCCATGGAACTAATGGGGGTGGTGGTGCCAACCCACCACAATGTACTTTCAAGCACTTTAACTCGTGCAACCCCACTAAGTTTTATGGCACTGAAGGAGCCACGGGTCTCTTGCAATGGTTCGAGAGCATTGAAAGCACTTTTCTCAACAGCGATTGTCTCGACTACCTCTGGGTCCGCTATGCCACCAACGTCTTCCAAAAACGAGCGCTCACTTGGTGAAATGGTGAAAAGAGGAATAGGGGCATAGATGTGGCAATGGCCTTGCCATGGGATGAGGTCAAACGGCTCATGACCGAGGAGTTCTGTCCTCGCAATGAAATGAAGAAGTTAGAGGCCGAATTTTGGGATCTTACCCAAGACAGTGGCGAAAGTTTAGCCTACACAACTCGTTTCCACGAGTTAAGCCTTCTGGTACCCCACATGGTCACCCCACTGACTCGGGGTATTGAGAAATACATCGGTGGTCTACCCATGAAAATCCAAGATACAGTCCTAGGAAGAAATCCAGCTAC
Organism: Smallanthus sonchifolius; assembly: GCA_023525975.1. NCBI lineage: Eukaryota > Viridiplantae > Streptophyta > Magnoliopsida > Asterales > Asteraceae > Smallanthus > Smallanthus sonchifolius. Next base: position 23,908,159 of record CM042018.1, on the reverse strand, counting down.
TCTTGAAGACGCTATTCGCTTAGCTGCCACATTAACTGATAACCATGTGAAAGCGGGTACACTAACAAGGAAAGGCGCAAAGAAAGTCACTGACCCAAAAACCTCTTCTGAACCCTCTCAGGAAGATAAACCCACACCTCCTCACTCCAATAAGAAACATAACTTTGCTGTCATTACCCCTGTTGTACCAATCAACCGAGTAGCTCCCCTAGCCTAAAACCATAATAAGAAACCATATGCGGGCAACAACCCTCTGTGCAACACGTGCAACTATCACCACTTCCCAAACATGTCATGCCGTCTATGTGCCAATTGTGGGAGGTATGGTCATGTAGCGAACACTTGTCAATCCAGATCACATGTTAGTCAAACCCACCAAGGGAACCAAGCCAATCACCAAGTTGCCAATCAAGTTGTACCAGCCATTACTAATGGGCGTGCTTGTTACGAATGTGGCAATCCAAACCACTTCAAAAACCAATGCCCAAGGATAGCCAATGCAAACCAAGGTGGTTCTCATGGGCGTGCCTTCAACATAAACACTAACGAAACTCAAGTCAATTTCGAGGCAGTAGATGAAACCAATTGAAGCTAGTGCAAGATGGAGTCGAATAGGGATCTAGTCTGGAATAAATTATGCATTGTAATCCTTTATGTTACTTTTATCATTGTCGGAACTATTTACACCTACTACGGTTTGTCACTATAAACTTGAGCTTGCTAGCCAACTTTAGAAAGTGAATCATTTCGCCATTAACCGTCCGTATAAGCACTAACGAATTTAAAAGTTAAAACTTATCTACCTACATTGTGCATGACGCCAGGTAACACACCCGATCGCCTACAAAATCCGATAGTCTCCGATACGCATGAGACTCAATACACATTCATAAAATACATAATACTAGAGTGATCACATTATACGTATTTGCTTATACATGATACCAAATTGTTCACACTATACATGAAACCCATTTGCTTACAACATGCCTAACACTAGATCATATATGAAACATGAGTGTTTACATTATACACGAAATTAGATTGTTTACATTGTTGCAATTGACTAAGTACATCATACACAAAGCATGACTATTCACCATATCCATGAAAGCTACTCGGGGTTTGACGTATCCTTGTTCAGACACGAGGAAGCTATGGAACCCTAAATTATGCTACGTTATTACTCTTTAGTACCTGATTGGCTCTACTATCTATGGACATAGTTATTGTTAGCAACACATACGTGAAAGCAATAGTTACGAATTAAGTGTTACCCCCTGGACCCCACACACAATGGGATGAACTATGTAGACCATGCAACGATCTGGATAGTTACGGGTGCACACGTAATTATAAAAATCAGTGCATGGAAAACAGAGCAAATTCTGTCGTGTGTTATGACATGAAACCTATCATGATATATAATAATGAAACTAATGTGATATGAAAAGTGCATGGTGGATACGCCGCTGGTACTTCCTATATATAAGTGTTCCCGTCATATTATCAGAAGTAGCATTATTCGTGTCACGTAAAGTTTTATGTTGTTTGACGGGCCAATGTTTGTGAAATCTCTTGTCCCGTAACATATCTTGAACATATTAGATTACATCTTAAACAAGTTTTGATCATAAATTCTCATCATTCTCATTTCGAGTGATGCTTTCCATCTTTAGAGTCCATATTCTGTTTCAACAACTTCCTCCTTATTCCTCTTCAAACCAAATCCACTGTCTTCCTTCGTGCCTAACCTTGATAAACAGACCCGAATCTTGTTATCAAATGCACTCCTCAAACCAAAATTCAAGGCTCATTGAGAATCCAAATTCACCTCTTTCTTGTCTCAGTACTCTCCACTAGTTAAATTTTGGGATAAAATTCCTTCAACATGGGGATATTGTAACATCCATGATTTTCAGGCCATAAATTTCCTTTAACCATCTTATTATTTAAGCACTTGAAATCCCGTACTTGCCCAACACCTCATGCCACATTAATTATTATCTTAACGTATATTAAATTAAAATTTCCAACCTTTCAATAACATAATATTTTCTATTATATATACAAAATGTGTAGGTACAATTATATAAATACACACATATATATAAACACTAATAAATATATATATGGTTATTTTTTTTACTTTTTTTTATAAACCATTGGTAATTTTATAAAAATGGAGTCCCTATATAAAGTATCTTATAATAAGAGAAAATGATGTTTTAGACTTTATTACAAATTTTATAAAAAGTATTTTTATAACAAAATCTTAATTTATTAAGTCTTGAACCTCCACATCAACTTTGAACTCTTGGAACCCTCAATTTGAACCCACTTTATCCAACTTTGACCCCATCCACAAAAATTAAACCTATTTTGACTCCATAAAGTCAAACAAGCCCAAACTCTTGCAATCCAATACCAACAAATCGATCAACCTCGACTGTTCTGGACTTTTCGCGATTAAATATTCGCATATCAACCGGTTACAAGTCGTAATAACATCCCAACTTAACAAATTTAGTGGCACATTACGAAATTAAAATAGGTTTGACCTCAATGGTCAACCCGAGCCTTAATCATCCCCAAATCATGGAATTAAAACATGTTAACGGCCGCAAATCATGCGTAGGCTATTCATGAAGGAATTCGAACCTAATACATGACCCAATTCATCCCTAATTAATCGAATTAACGCGTAATTCGCCTCCTACAGCTGTCATCGTCAAAACAAGATCGAATCCAACAGTTAAGGTAATATGGAATGAATTAATTCATTCCCACACCTTCACATAACCCATTACAATCTCCCTAAACCTTCAAACCATCCACATTACCATTCTGGAGCTCGGTCGAACACCAAGAATTGGCAGAATTTCGTTTTAGTCGATCTCTCACCTCTCCAATCTAGTTCAGGTAATCGATAAATACCTATACTCGTTTTGACTTTCTGATTAAAAGCCCCAAGGTATGGATTTCATACCTGTGCATAATCACGACCAATTTGGGGCTAGGGTTTCGAGAAAACGATTTGGGGAAGGAGAAGAATTGGGGTTGTGTGTTAATTCAATTTCGCATCAATTACTGTCAAGGCTTTTAGCCCAGTTTAACCGGTTATGACCCTTGACCTCTACACGCTTGGTTGCGTGTTCGATACCCACAATCAAGTTTCTTTTTTTACACAAACCTGAACCAATCCCGGCTCCCCTGCTATCACAAGATAAATCGAATTGAAACCGGACAAAGCAACAAGGTCAGTCCTTTGGTCCAGTGGTTAGGCGTTTGCCCTCACCCAGAAACAGCCCGGGTTCGATCCCGACCCACCTAATTCTTTTTTTTTAAGCAGCAAGTTTAAATTATAAAAGTTAGTTTATGCCATTTAGAACAAATTTATACAAAAATATACAATTTTGAACATAAACAATTAATTGTACACATTTAAATAGCTAATACAATATATATATATATATATATATATATATTAATATATATATATATCATTCAAAAATTATTTTTAAGTCTAATTATAAAACAAAGGTTTTTTTTAAATACCAAATTCTATATAAAATATTAAAAGATTCTAAGACCATTTTGATATCTATTGGGGTTTAAACCCTAGTTAAACAAATTTAACTTTCCTAAATATAGATAAACACATATACATTTATTCCTCCATGATTAGAGGTATACTATTTTAGTGAGTCTTAAATAAAAAGAAGTATTATTGATTTACTTTTTATTTAAACTCATTTAGGGATTTGGATTCTATAATTTTCCTCAAAATTTATACCAATATGCACTTTTGACACGTTGTTATAAATAAATAAAATATATTTATTTATTTCAATGTCAACATTTCTTCTAAAGACACATTATTTCATAACGAGAATAAATAAATAATAATTATTTGATTTAGTTATTCAAATCCAAACCCTAATTTAAAAGTATTTTAAAAAAAAAATAAAAATAAAAACTATTCATTGCAAATTGTTTTCATTTTATTCAACACCTACACAAATCTTTTTTCACAATTCGACGCGAACTCATTATACAATTCCCTATACTCGCACCCATTGAAACCCTAGACTTAGATTTAGACATTCTATTAATTCATGTTCATACGCAATACACTTTAGGTTAACGTTGTGCGTTACAAGGATCACATTGCTACCTAGTCTCCCGTGTTAGCTATACATTTGAATCAAGTGAGTTTATATATCCCCTTTTTCTTATTTACACATTTGGGGTGAAACATGATTACATTCAAACACTATTTGCAATTATACACGTACAATTCTATAATATGATCATATGTGTTTATTTGTGCCTTATGCTTGAATGCTAATTGTTAAGGCTACATATACATGATGTACACGTGCAAATACAAATACATAACTTCTGGCTAACATGTGTTGTTATGCCCTACATTAGGATAACATGTGTTGTTACGCCCTACATTTACATTAGGATAACATGTGTTGTTATGCCCTACATTAGGATAACATGTGTTATTATGCCCTTCAATTACAAGGTCTCTTTTGTGCATTTAGCTTAACTTAGATTCTCCATAAATGCTTTATAAATCATGCATCATATGAATTATACACAAAACATTTGAACTTTACTCGTTGTGTCAAAACCTATGTATGCTCACCAACTATTTATAGTTGACCCTCTCATTTTATCATGTTTCAGGTACATTTATTTGAGTTATGATTCAAGCTACATCACTTAGGGTTGAGGACCTAGTCTTAAATTTTAAATACGAAGATTCATGTATTCTTAAATTCTTGTAAATGATGTAAATGATTACTTGAGTTATGAAATGAAAAATATTACTGTTTAATTATTTCAACTTTAGCAAACCATGAGCTTATGAACAGTCTACATGTCCCGCCCCGACGTTTCCGCCGTCAGTTGGGGTGTGACACTCAGCCCCCATGATCGATTATCATCCGACTCAAGTTGTTCTAGAGCTCCAAGAAGGCTATTTTCCTTGTTCTTAGGTCGATTGTTCATAGAGTTTGATGCTTGTAAGTTCCGTATCACTAGTTTTGATTATTCTGATGAGTATGAGTAGCTAAACCACCCGTGATCTTCTCCGGGTATAGGGTTTTGCGTTTGCACTTGTTATTTTCTGGAATACTTGGTCTTGGCTTGTAATCTTGATTGACCTCTTAAGCCATATGATTTCATTAATTGATTGAATGCTTTAAACTGTTTTGGTTGATTTTGAATTGTTGTTCAAGTCTCATCAATCTTAGGTTTATTTACATCAGGGGATGTTGTGGGGGTTGGATTTCGATTGGTTAATCTAAATTGATTATCTCGTTCTTATATTTTCACAGAATTCAATTGAACCGTGTGCAATTATGTCTATGTGATTGCTTTGCTAAGTAAACTGGTTTTAACTTGTGTTTGCAAATCTGAACCCCGGAGAGGATTACTTTTCTCATTATTGTCTAAACCCAACTCAAATCAGTATTTGCAATTTTCTACTTTTCAATATTTGTGATAAACCTACACGTTCCACAAACTCCTCATGGATACGATACCCTACTTACCCTTACTAGTTAAGGTATTTAGGAATTGTTTTTGACCGACCAAACGACTTCGATCAAAATGGCGCCGTTGCCGGGGAGTTAGTGCACAAGATGTTAGTTTGTTCTTTTTGCTCCAAATCACAAAATCAAAAAATTCTTGTTTTTAATATTTTGTTTATTTTGTTTTGCTTAGTATTACACAGGGTTCCTTGTTTGTGTTGTGCAGGTGATTCTATAATTGCATGCATCATACAAGTCATTCTAAGAAATATTCACCACTACTTTTTGATCCAGAGATTGAGAAGACTGCTAAACAGAATAGAATTTTTCACAGAACCAACAAAATAGTAGCTTCTCCAACTCAAATGGAGAATATACAGGATTCTAGAAAGCAATCTGATCTGCCTCCTGCAGTTCAGTTACCACCAGAACAGTAGCCCACCTCGGGTATGTTCTCACCATCTGTTCCACCACCAAGGACAGATGGAATTCATGACCAATCCACCAGCCAAATCCCACCACTACCAAACTTCGGTCAACCTCCACCACAAGTAACCCAAACTTTCAACTTCAAGCCGGAACCTCACTATTCTTCACCATATGTGAGGATAGTGTCGGAAACCATACCACCCACATCACAACCACCCATAATCAAACCCTCTCTATTTCAATCAACCCTTCCTCAGGGAGCTCACCCCTATACCTCAGGCTTAAACTTTGACGATGAAGCAGGGGACTTCGATGATGTGTTTGATGGATATGAGAATGACGAGGAAGAGTTTGACAGAAGGGATAATCAGCGGGCCAGGGTGCCAGTTCAAAGACGGTATGATACAGGTGTTTAGAATGAGGGGACCATGGGGCAACAATATGATAACATGTATCTACAGCAGAATTTTCAACCTCTTCCAGCTAATCAAGGGATTCCAGTTCTGATCCCACAACATCAGCAACCTGTGAACAGATAGAGAAGACCCAACCCTCATAATGTGATCCCTCCTTTTGACAATCTGGGAGGCATTCCGAGGAGGCATGATAGCGGTCCTGTTCAGGGAATTGAGACCCATTTTCGTCATGCCATTGCTTATAACCCATCACCAGTTTTTATTCCACAACAACATGGGATATATTTTGAGGTTTGTTCCCAGGCAATTTAGAATTTGCCTAAGTATCACGGCCAAGGAACAGAGGAGCCTTACTTGCATCTGAGTGCTTATGATGCATGGTGCAACACTATTGGGGGACAGGGATTTACACCTGATGATGTGAAGTTGGTACTTTTCCAATTCAAACTGGAAGACAAGGCTCAACAGTGGTTCCACTCTTTACCGTCTACATCTATTTACACTTGGAGCGATATGCAGTGTAATATCTGTACTTTTCCGTTTACAATTTCCGGCCATTTGGCATTTATTGTAAACCCTAATTATCCATATTTAATAATATGTGAAAATTCTTAAATGAATTGCTTAAACTATGTGGCTAAAAACCATACTCAAACTATGTTTTAGGGCTAATATTCATGGTATTTGAATAAAGTCCCTAAACTATATAAAATAAATCTCATAAATTATCTAAGTGTAAAAAAAAAAATTATACTTATTTAATTTGAAAAAAAAAAAATCCTAATGTGTTTTATTTAAATTAAAACACAAATTATATAAATTAAAATGACTTTTATAAATTTTTATGAATTTTTAAGAAATAATAAGATTTATTTCTAAATAAATCAAATAAATAAAGTTTAATTAAATAAATATATATATTTTTTTTTAAAATAAAGTTTTATAAAAATATGTCATTTTATATCATTTTTATAGAAATAAACAATTCTTTTATAATTTATACATTTAAATATATCAAATTAATTAACTAAAAACCCTACTTAACCTAACTAACAAATTCTAAACCCTAAGGACCTTTTCTGCCTAAATCCAAACTTAAGAACAAGAAACTAGAGGGACTAGTAGTGTATTTAACCCATTCTTGATTTCTGTTGACTTTTGAAAGTCAACACATTCGAGCCTTTGATCCAAATTCGAATCGTATAACCTCGAATTCGTCCGATTTTGTAACCGATATGCACGTCTCAGACATTAATGACCATTATCAGGTCATTAAACCCCGTCATTGATTCGAATTAAATCCATTTACAATCCTTTAAACCATAACCGTCGACTCCTAATCATGAGACCATCAAATTGATTCGTTTCGATCTTTAAGCTCACAATTCAACACCTGCACACCTTATTCGAACTTCCCCGAACCTGTTGCACCACTCGATTTGGTCGGAGACGCAGCCGTAAACGTCGGGGAGTAACCGTTGAAGCCGCGACTGACATTTAGTCGATCCCCGCATTTCCGATATCATTTCAGGTAATTGAAAATCCTATCACCTTCGTTCTCATCTGTAGAACAGAAGCCCTAACCTTTTTGGGGCTGATATCATCGAATCGATCATGAACCCAATTCTAGGGTTCTTATGAAACCGGTTTAATCGAACACCACTTTAGACCCTTTTTAAATCCAATTAAATTATACCATTAGCTTCGAAATCAATCACTCCTTAAAAGCCCTTTATCAATTTAAACTGTTATTATCGAATTGATCATAACCAGTAACCTAGGGTTTGTTCATAATCCATTTTGGGGTTTTTGATCCTAGACACGATTAAAATGAAATTAAATCATACGAATAGATTCGCAATAACCTAAGCAATGAAAGCCCTATGATTCCAACGAGTTTCACTATCGAAATTGATCAAATTGATTTGATGCTCATATCTAGGGTTTCGGCCTTTCATCGAGTAATTAAACCATTCTAAACCTAACGTTTTTGCAATTAAACTCACCCTCGAAATCGCAGGCACCCGATTAACAAAACCCCTATGCCCCCAGATTCGATCGAAGTCTAAATCGGGAGTATTGGGACTGGTTTTGATTCGGTCTGTTAAGGGGGGGAGAACACTGGTGCCATCCGTGTTAATACCAATTGAAACCGGATCATTTGTGCGATACCCTAGCGGGCGTGATGGTTAAACCGGTGTGTGTGTGCAGGGGAGACCCGGGTTCGAGACCGGGCTCCTGCATATATATTTTTTTGGATTTTTTCTGGTTAATTTAATTAATAAAAATTGTTTTATTAATTATTATTATTATATATAAATGTGTTTTAACCCGGGAAACGACCCGTAGACTCGGGTATGAATTTATTAACTTATTTTTATTAATATACCCACTTTTATAAATAATATATTTATGTTATTATCAAATAAAAATAATATATTTATATTATTTTCGAAACTGTAACTTTGGATAAAAATAATATGTTTTATTATTTTTAACCCGTGACTTTTATAATTAGATAATATATGTTTATATATTATTTCGTATCATTTTTGTACCACGTGTGACGTTTTAAAACTATTAAATGATATAAATAGTTATATTATTTACTCTCGTTATTATTTTGACTAAAAATAATATATTTATTATTTTTGACGTAAATGGTTATTTATTTATCTAGAGAACTTAAAAAAAAAGATATATTAAATTATATTATCTTCCTAACCATTTTAAATGACACGAACAAACCTTAGCTTATTCCTTTAAACTAAATGACTAAACTACAACTATAATAGGTTAATTGTGACCTACTTTGGATTATATCTTTGGATCAAACTTAGCTCGGAAACTACTTACAAACCATGTGAGTTTTCATGCCCCTCTTTATACATTTTATCACTTTTGGGGTGAAACATGTTCCTATATAATTACACTTACACTATTGACAAATCTCACAACTTGAAACAAATTCCCTTATGTTAGACTTGTTTAATTGCATTATGTGGCTTATTTGTTGATTACACTAGTTCATATTATTAACTGTTTCGACAGCCTATGAATGGAATTAGTGGTACCATGTGGGTTAGCTACCCCATGCATTTCTTTGATCTAGGATGCATGTAATGAATTCTGAAACTGAAAAACTGTTAACTATATGTTGGACAATCTGAATTGGATAAATCTTAAAAGGAAGGTTTAACTTGGACTGTGTGTATATACAATAAGACTATAATGTATTACTTGTCTTAGCATGGAATTTGTACTTTATCTAAACTACTATATCTATATCTACCATGATTGCTCACCAACAATTCATTTTGTTGATAACTCTTATTTTAAACATGTTTCAGGTGCACCAAGTTCAAGCAACGCTTGATTTATGTTCAACACTTAGGCTTGGACTTAGAAATTTGAAATCTGATTTTATCTTGTTTGGAACTATGTTTTGTCTTGTTTATTTGAACTATTTGTAGCCTTTGAGGCACTTTTAATATTATTGAATAAAATTATGAAATTTTAATAGTTCCAAGTGCTACGAGCAATCTGGTCACAATTCGGGTCATACTCCGACGTGTTCCGCCGCCCGGTTGGGGTGTGACAGATTGGTATCAGAGCCTTGGTTATAGGGATTTAGGTTATTAGAAATCTTTAACCTAGACTATAACTTTAGGACCCTCTTTTAGTCTTGCATGATTAGGAACTTATGTGTTTATTTGTCAAATTCTAAATCTTTAACACAAATCTTACAAATCCTCAAAATTCTAAGACTTTACCTTATATTTCCATCAATATTCTTTTATATGAAATTCTTCAATGTTTTAAAATATTTTATAAAACCCCCTAGACTTTGTAAGTCTATCCAAAATCTCGTTAAGGTTTAAGACTTTGACAATGTTCAGAAACTCGTGCAATCTGGAAGGGTGAATGCCTGTATTCTGAGTTTCCTGTCTAGGCAAGCGTATTCGTACAAATCCAAATTACTGGACCTGTTACGCTTACCTGGGGATTCTCGGGATGAGTGTTCACTTATAGGCTAAAGCATGACTTTCTCAAATATTGTTGAAATCTTATTAACCTTGATATGTCCTAAGTAATTGTGAGGTAAAACCCAACCAACACAATTACTAACTATGTGTTTAAACTTAAGCCTATCTTTACTTTCAAAGCTTAACTCTTGAATATTATTATTCATCTCAAACTTGCATTTTACTTTATTTTCTTATAGAATGTCTGATCCCGTTGATACAAATCCGGCACTCACACAACAAATTGTTGATCGGATTGCTGCAATACTACCAGCTCTGTTTCAACATCGTGATCAAAGCTCTTCTAATAACAACAACAACAATGCTTGCAACTTCAAATACTTTAATTCGTGTTCACCACCAAAGTATTCGGGTCATGAAGGAGCCACTGGACTACTCCAATGGTTTGAGGGCATTGAGAACACCTTCCTTAATGCTGGTGTTCCCGAGGCACTCAAGGTCCAATATGGCTCAAGCGTCTTTCAAAAGCGTGCACTAACTTGGTGGAACGGCGAGAAAACTACTCGCACCGTTCTTGTTGCTATGGCTCTTCCTTGGGCTGAATTCAAGGAACTCATGATCAATGAGTTCTGTCCTCGAAACGAAATGATGAAGATCGAGGAGGAATTTTGGACTCTCTCCCAAGATAGTGGTGACAATTCTGCTTATGTCACTCGTTTTTATGAGCTTTGTCTACTCGTTCCTCACCTAGTCGACACCTTGGCTAGGAAGATTGAGAAATTCTGCAAGGGACTCCCAATTCAAATCAGGAGTGCTGTTCTTAGTAGTAGACCTGCTACTATCGAAGAAGCTGATCGTCTTTCAGCCACACTTACCGACACTTATGTCGATGCGGGAATCCTTCACCGCAAAGGAGGGAAGAAACCTGCTGTGGTTGCTGCTGTGACTTCTAAACCTGAACCTACTGGTAGAAACAGGAAGAGAAAGTCCAACCATAAACAAAATTATGGGACTGTTACACCTGCTCAACCTGTGAGCCAAGTAGCACCTGCTACTACTACTACCTTCAGTCCAACCAAGAAGGCTTATTCGGGGAGTTATCCTCAATGTGATATTTGCAAGTCTCACCATCTTCCCAATGCACCGTGTTGGGTTTGCACAAAGTGCAAAAGGTTGGGACATACTCAAGATCGTTGCCGAACCCCAAGCAACACTCAATCTCAAGTGCAAGGCCATAACGTGATACAAAACACACCATCCTTAACTGTTAAGGCTTGTTTCCAATGTGGAGATCCAAGTCACTTCAAGGATAAGTGTCCATTACTGGCCAATGCAATAAAAGCTTCAATCTCTGCTTCCAAAGGCCGAGTCTACACCATTACTGCTAGTCAAGCTCAAGCCGACAACGATGTTGTCAATGGTACGTATCTGATCAATAATCAATATGCTACTATTTTGTTTGATTCTGGTGCGGATAAAAGTTTCGTGTCCTTTGACTTTGAACCAATGCTTGCTAAGACTAGAACCCAACTAGACAAAACTTATAATGTAGAAGTAGCTAACGGGAAATCCGTTAAAGTTGACTCAATCATTGCAAACAATCAACTACAACTTAACGAACATACTTTCTCTATTGACTTAACTCCTATGCAACTTGGGAGTTTCGACGTGATCGTCGGCATGGATTGGTTATCCAAACATCGTGCTGAGATCGTTTGTGCCGACAAATTCATAAAGATTCCTCTGCCGTCTGGTGAAGTACTACACGTGTATGGAGAGAAACAACCCAAAGGCTTAAAACTGACGACTATAACAAAAGCTCAGAAGTACCTCAACAAGAATTATCCAGCTTTTCTAGCTCACGTTGTGAAAGAGAAGGACAAGGGTAAACTCATGGCTGATATTCCTGTGATTAAGGACTTTGCTGAAGTATTTCCGGAAGACCTACCGGGAATTGCCCCTACACGACAAGTCGAGTTTCGTATCGACCTTGTGCCTGGTGCAACTCCTGTGGCAAGAGCACCATATCGTCTTGCACCATCTGAAATGCAAGAACTTGCTAGTCAACTTCAAGAACTCTCTGATAAAGGATTCATACGTCCTAGTTCCTCACCATGGGGAGCACCTGTCTTATTCGTCAAGAAGAAGGATGGATCTTTTAGGATGTGTATCGACTATCGGGAACTCAACAAATTGACTGTCAAGAATCGATACCCACTTCCAAGGATTGACGATTTATTTGATCAACTCCAAGGAGCTTCTATTTTCTCAAAGATCGATCTTCGTTCGGGTTATCACCAACTACGTGTTAAGGAGGAAGGCATTCCCAAAACAGCTTTTAGAACTCGCTATGGACACTACGAGTTTGTTGTCATGCCATTCGGTTTGACTAACGCACCTGCCGTGTTCATGGATTTGATGAATCGTGTTTGTCGACCTTATTTGGATAAATTCGTCATTGTCTTCATTGACGATATTCTTATCTACTCAAAATCTAAGCAAGAACATGAAGAACATCTTCGCTTAGTACTTGATCTTCTTAAACAGGAACAACTTTATGCTAAATTCTCCAAATGTGAATTCTGGCTAAAGGAAGTCCAATTCCTAGGTCATGTTATTAACGAGGCTGGGATTCATGTTGATCCTGCTAAAATTGAAGCTGTAAAGAATTGGATTGCTCCTAAAACACCAACAGAAATCCGTTCTTTTCTTGGACTAGCAGGATATTATCGACGCTTTATTTCTAACTTTTCCAAGATTGCTGTTCCTCTCACTGCCCTAACTCATAAGGGTAGGATCTTTGAATGGGGACAAGAGCAAGAAGAAGCGTTCCAAACTCTTAAAGAAAAATTGTGCCATGCTCCAGTCCTATCTCTTCCCGATGGCAGCGACGACTTCGTTGTTTTCTGTGATGCTTCAAAGCAAGGACTTGGATGCGTTCTCATGCAAAGGGGTAAGGTGATTGCTTATGCCTCAAGACAACTTAAGGTTCATGAAGATAACTACACCACTCACGACCTCGAACTTGGTGCGGTCGTGTTTGCTCTCAAAATTTGGAGACATTATCTCTATGGAACCAAATGTGAAATCTTTACCGATCACAAGAGTTTGCAACATATATTCAACCAAAAAGACTTAAACATGAGACAACGTCGTTGGATGGAACTGTTAAATGATTATGATTGCGAAATCAAATATCATTCAGGGAAAGCTAACGTGGTGGCTGATGCGTTAAGTCGGAAAGAATATCCTAACATATGTTGTGCTCTTATTCAATCGGATATCGAGACCAAAATTCTTAAAGCTCAACAAACGGTTCTTTCCGAGGGCAACATGCAAAAAGAATTGGGTTGTGGAGTTGAAAAACAATTGGAGACTCGACCCAATGGGTTGCTACACTTCTTAAACCGCTTATGGGTTCCTGATCGGGATGATCTTCGTACTTTGATTTTTGACGAGTCTCACAAAACTCATTATTCTATACACCCAGGAGCCGATAAAATGTACAAAGGCCTTCGCCAACACTATTGGTGGCCCGGCATGAAGAAAGATGTTGCCGTGTACATTTCAAAATGTCTTACTTGTTCTAAGGTCAAGATTGAACATCAACGACCTTCGGGTTTGCTTGAACAACCCGAGATTCCAATGTGGAAATGGGAGTGTATTTCCATGGATTTTATCACCAAACTTCCAAGAACACCTCGAGGATTTGATAGCATTTGGGTAATCGTGGACCGACTCACGAAATCAGCTCATTTTCTCGCAATTCGAGATGATTGGGGAGCTGAGAAGTTGGCTCAAGTTTATTTGGATGAGATCGTTCGTCTACATGGCGTTCCTCTTAATATCATATCTGATCGTGATAGTCGTTTCACTTCCCGTTTTTGGGGATCTCTACAATCGTTCATGGGTACTCAATTGAATTTGAGTACAGCTTACCATCCCCAAACTGATGGTCAAACGGAAAGAACGATTCAAACTCTTGAAGATATGTTACGTGCTTGCGTCCTTGACTTTGGAGGCAATTGGGACAAATATCTTCCACTAGCTGAGTTTTCGTATAACAACAGCTACCATGCTAGTATCGAGATGGCACCTTTCAAGGCTTTATATGGTCGCCATTGTCGTTCTCCTCTTGGCTGGGATGAGGTCGGTGAAGCACAAATCACTGGTCCCGCTCTAGTCCAAGACACCACTGATCGAATCATCCAAGTTCGCGACAATCTTCGTTTGGCTCGGGAGAGACAAAAGAAGAATGCTGATATTCGTAGAAGACCTCTTGAATTCCAAGTTGGTGACATGGTTCTTTTAAAGGTATCACCTTGGAAAGGCGTTGTCCGGTTTGGGAAGAAAGGGAAATTCACACCGCGATACGTTGGACCTTTCAAAATCATCAAACGTATCGGGAAAGTTGCTTACGAGTTGGAATTACCCGACAAGCTTAGCAATGTACATCCCACGTTTCATGTATCTAACCTCAAGAAGTGTCTTGCCGAGGGAAACCTCCAAGTTCCTCTTGACGAAGTTCACATTGACGAGTCGATGCACTTCGTGGAAAAGCCTATTGAAATCATGGATCGAGAGATCAAACAACTTAAAAGAAGCCGAATTCCGATTGTGAAAGTACGTTGGCAATCTAAACGAGGACCCGAGTTCACTTGGGAACGTGAATATCAAATGAAGGCCAAGTACCCACACCTGTTCACAAACTCCACTACTTAATTTCGGGACGAAATTTCCTAAAGTAGGGGAGACTGTAATATCTGTACTTTTCCGTTTACAATTTCCGGCCATTTGGCATTTATTGTAAACCCTAATTATCCATATTTAATAATATGTGAAAATTCTTAAATGAATTGCTTAAACTATGTGGCTAAAAACCATACTCAAACTATGTTTTAGGGCTAATATTCATGGTATTTGAATAAAGTCCCTAAACTATATAAAATAAATCTCATAAATTATCTAAGTGTAAAAAAAAAAATTATACTTATTTAATTTGAAAAAAAAAAAATCCTAATGTGTTTTATTTAAATTAAAACACAAATTATATAAATTAAAATGACTTTTATAAATTTTTATGAATTTTTAAGAAATAATAAGATTTATTTCTAAATAAATCAAATAAATAAAGTTTAATTAAATAAATATATATATTTTTTTTTAAAATAAAGTTTTATAAAAATATGTCATTTTATATCATTTTTATAGAAATAAACAATTCTTTTATAATTTATACATTTAAATATATCAAATTAATTAACTAAAAACCCTACTTAACCTAACTAACAAATTCTAAACCCTAAGGACCTTTTCTGCCTAAATCCAAACTTAAGAACAAGAAACTAGAGGGACTAGTAGTGTATTTAACCCATTCTTGATTTCTGTTGACTTTTGAAAGTCAACACATTCGAGCCTTTGATCCAAATTCGAATCGTATAACCTCGAATTCGTCCGATTTTGTAACCGATATGCACGTCTCAGACATTAACGACCATTATCAGGTCATTAAACCCCGTCATTGATTCGAATTAAATCCATTTACAATCCTTTAAACCATAACCGTCGACTCCTAATCATGAGACCATCAAATTGATTCGTTTCGATCTTTAAGCTCACAATTCAACACCTGCACACCTTATTCGAACTTCCCCGAACCTGTTGCACCACTCGATTTGGTCGGAGACGCAGCCGTAAACGTCGGGGAGTAACCGTTGAAGCCGCGACTGACATTTAGTCGATCCCCGCATTTCCGATATCATTTCAGGTAATTGAAAATCCTATCACCTTCGTTCTCATCTGTAGAACAGAAGCCCTAACCTTTTTGGGGCTGATATCATCGAATCGATCATGAACCCAATTCTAGGGTTCTTATGAAACCGGTTTAATCGAACACCACTTTAGACCCTTTTTAAATCCAATTAAATTATACCATTAGCTTCGAAATCAATCACTCCTTAAAAGCCCTTTATCAATTTAAACTGTTATTATCGAATTGATCATAACCAGTAACCTAGGGTTTGTTCATAATCCATTTTGGGGTTTTTGATCCTAGACACGATTAAAATGAAATTAAATCATACGAATAGATTCGCAATAACCTAAGCAATGAAAGCCCTATGATTCCAACGAGTTTCACTATCGAAATTGATCAAATTGATTTGATGCTCATATCTAGGGTTTCGGCCTTTCATCGAGTAATTAAACCATTCTAAACCTAACGTTTTTGCAATTAAACTCACCCTCGAAATCGCAGGCACCCGATTAACAAAACCCCTATGCCCCCAGATTCGATCGAAGTCTAAATCGGGAGTATTGGGACTGGTTTTGATTCGGTCTGTTAAGGGGGGGGGAGAACACTGGTGCCATCCGTGTTAATACCAATTGAAACCGGATCATTTGTGCGATACCCTAGCGGGCGTGATGGTTAAACCGGTGTGTGTGTGCAGGGGAGACCCGGGTTCGAGACCGGGCTCCTGCATATATATTTTTTTGGATTTTTTCTGGTTATTTTAATTAATAAAAATTGTTTTATTAATTATTATTATTATATATAAATGTGTTTTAACCCGGGAAACGACCCGTAGACTCGGGTATGAATTTATTAACTTATTTTTATTAATATACCCACTTTTATAAATAATATATTTATGTTATTATCAAATAAAAATAATATATTTATATTATTTTCGAAACTGTAACTTTGGATAAAAATAATATGTTTTATTATTTTTAACCCGTGACTTTTATAATTAGATAATATATGTTTATATATTATTTCGTATCATTTTTGTACCACGTGTGACGTTTTAAAACTATTAAATGATATAAATAGTTATATTATTTACTCTCGTTATTATTTTGACTAAAAATAATATATTTATTATTTTTGACGTAACTGGTTATTTATTTATCTAGAGAACTTAAAAAAAAAGATATATTAAATTATATTATCTTCCTAACCATTTTAAATGACACGAACAAACCTTAGCTTATTCCTTTAAACTAAATGACTAAACTACAACTATAATAGGTTAATTGTGACCTACTTTGGATTATATCTTTGGATCAAACTTAGCTCGGAAACTACTTACAAACCATGTGAGTTTTCATGCCCCTCTTTATACATTTTATCACTTTTGGGGTGAAACATGTTCCTATATAATTACACTTACACTATTGACAAATCTCACAACTTGAAACAAATTCCCTTATGTTAGACTTGTTTAATTGCATTATGTGGCTTATTTGTTGATTACACTAGTTCATATTATTAACTGTTTCGACAGCCTATGAATGGAATTAGTGGTACCATGTGGGTTAGCTACCCCATGCATTTCTTTGATCTAGGATGCATGTAATGAATTCTGAAACTGAAAAACTGTTAACTATATGTTGGACAATCTGAATTGGATAAATCTTAAAAGGAAGGTTTAACTTGGACTGTGTGTATATACAATAAGACTATAATGTATTACTTGTCTTAGCATGGAATTTGTACTTTATCTAAACTACTATATCTATATCTACCATGATTGCTCACCAACAATTCATTTTGTTGATAACTCTTATTTTAAACATGTTTCAGGTGCACCAAGTTCAAGCAACGCTTGATTTATGTTCAACACTTAGGCTTGGACTTAGAAATTTAAAATCTGATTTTATCTTGTTTGGAACTATGTTTTGTCTTGTTTATTTGAACTATTTGTAGCCTTTGAGGCACTTTTAATATTATTGAATAAAATTATGAAATTTTAATAGTTCCAAGTGCTACGAGCAATCTGGTCACAATTCGGGTCATACTCCGACGTGTTCCGCCGCCCGGTTGGGGTGTGACATGCAGCAACATTTCTTGGATGAGTTTTACACTAATCAAAGGACTAGTGGTGCTAGGAAGAACATCCAGAACTTTCAACAGCAGTCAGGGAAACTATTTCTTGAGGCCTTTCTTAAATTCAAGATGCTGATAAAGAACTACCCACACCATGGTTTACAAATGTGGGAGATGCTGAATGCCTTCCATGAAGCCTTGACAGATGATGATGCCCTTGACCTCAAGTCTATTTCTAATGGTACATTTGGTACTAACTTTGAGGATGAAGACTGGGATTACTTAGAGAAGATGGCAAGAACATCTAAGAGAAAAGCTCAATCTTCAAGAAGGGCACGACACTCAGTAGTAAGAACAGTGGATAGTCAGAACTCTGAGGCAGGTAGGCTAGAGAAGTTAGAAAAATAGATGGCAAATTGGGGCACCAGGGGTCAACAGTATGATGTATGTGACCGGTGTGGTGAGTTGGGTCATAATGGTGTTACGTGCACAAGTACAAGAGGTAGGCTTGAGGATGTGAACTGCATTCAAGGGGGTGGTAGGAATTATGACATGAATTCCAACACCTATCCTATCACCCGGGCCTTATAAATCACCCCAACTTCCGCTATTGGGATGCATCCAATCAAGCAAATCCGAACTTTCAAGGAAGTAGGCAAAGAAATCAACAACCATTCCCACCCCGGAATCAAAACTATAATCAAGGTAATTTTCAAAAGGGGTATCAAAGAGGGAATGAGCAAGGGGGATCATCTGGATCCTCTAACCGGTCTAGTGGAAATGAGATGATGGATATCCTAAAGGCCATCCAACAGGACTTGCAGAAGAAGAACCAATCAGATGAGGTGTGGGACAAGTTAATTCAATCCTTGACTACGCAGATGGGACAGTTAGCCACTGATGTGGCTGAATTAAGGAGAAGCAATGGGAAGCTTTCGAGTGACACACAGACTAATCCATCTCATCAAGCTTCAGAAAGCAGGAACACGAAGAGCAGCCATGTTGATAAGGTAAGTACTCTTCGTAGTGGCAAAGTTTATGATAATAAAGTTGTTCTTCCACCGACATTTGTTGATGGTGTGGTGGAGGACATTGATTAGCATGAAATCAGTGATGATGAGCCTGAGCCGATTCCGGTTACACGGGTTGCTTTTAAAAATCAAAATGAAAAATCTTTTTCTAAAGTAACACCGATTGTTAATGAAGGGGAGGTGGTACCTCCTGTGGTGCCATTTCCCTCAGCTTTAGTGAATTCAGGTAAACAGGTGGTGATCAATAAAATAGGTCCTCAATAGGAGGAAATTTGGGAGATCTTCAAACAGGTAAAAATCTACTTACCCCTCCTTGATGCAATCAAACAGATTCTAGTTTATGCTAAATATTTAAAAGATTTGTGCACTCAGAAAAAGGCATAATAAAATTCCTCAAAAGCTGGATTTGAATGCACACGTCAGTGCAATTTTAACTGGTGCTCTTCCATCAAAACTCCAAGATCCAGGAGCGCCCATATTTTCTATACAAGTTGGTGATTTTAAAATAAACAAGGCGCTATTGGATCTTGGAGCGAGTGTGAGCATCCTTCCTGGGAGTTTGTACGACCAATATGACTTTAGTCCACTGCGTCGAGCCAATACTACTGTGGTGTTGGCTGATTTGACCCTTAAATTCCCAAGAGGGATAGTTCGTGATGTGATAGTAAAGGTGGACCAATTTTACTATCCGGTGGATTTCTTAGTTCTTGATTATGTGCAGTCTGAAAAGGTCACTCAACCAACAGTGATTCTGGGTCGACCCTTCTTAGCCACATCCCATTCTTTGATTAACTGTCGCTTAGGCACAGTTGATATGACTTTTGGCAATAGAAGGGTGCATTTAAATATTTTTTCCAATGAATCTGACCCTCTGCCCAGTGATGAATGCTTCATGGCAGACATCATTGAAGGATGTCATCCTCACTCTGAGGAAGAGTCCACAAAGGTTTGTTTTGTGTGTGACAGGATTGAACAGGAATTAGAGCAGGATTTGCAAGAGGAAGAAAGGACCATGGAAGCTTTGGCAGTGCAAGATGGTAGACCTCCATGGACTCATCTCGTGGAGAGTCTGCCGACTGGGATTGATTCGGGGTTGAAGCCATCACTTGTGAGCCCCCTAAAGGTGGAGTTAAAAGATCTACCCGAGAATTTAAATTATGCATTTTTAGGGGATGATCAAACCTTACCCGTCATCATTGCATCTAAATTGGATGAAGAGCAAGAGGAGGCACTACTGATGGTGCTCCAGGATTACAAAACTGCAATTGGATGGACTATTGCTGACCTGAAAGGTGTCAGTCCATCTATTGTGATGCACAAGATCATCACGATTGCAGATGCAAGACCGGCGCGGGATACACAACAACGATTAAATCCCAACATGCGCGAGGTCGTCAAGAAAGAAGTTTTGAAGTGGTTAGACATGGATCATCTATCCCATTTCTGACAGTCCGTGGGTAAGTCCGACCCAAACAGTACCTAAGAAAGCAGGCATCCGGGTAATGAAAGGTGAGCATGGTGAGCAGATTGCCACTCGGCCGGTAACCGGGTGGTGCGTGTGTATTGATTACAGAAAATTGAATGCTGCCACATCAAAGGATCACTTTCCTTTGTCATTTATTGACCAAATTATTGAGAAGCTACTAGGTTAGAAATTTTAGTGCTTTTTAGATGGTTATTCAAGGTATAACCAGATAGCCATCCATCCCGATGACCAGGAAAAGACCACCTTCACATGCCCTTATGGTACTTTTGCTTTCCCACAAATGCCTTTTGGGCTGTGTAATGCCCGGCCACCTTTCAAAGGTGTATGATGAGTATATTCTCGACATGGTTGGGGAGTCCCTTGAGGTCTTTATGGATGAATTTTCAATTTTTGGTTCATCGTTTGATTTGTGTTTGAATGAATTATCTAAAGTTTTGAAACGATGTGTGGAAACTAATTTGGTCTTAAGTTGGGAGAAGAGACATTTTATGGTTCAAGAGGGTATTGTTTTGGGACATGTGGTGTCAAGTCGGGGGATTGAGGTAGACAGGGCTAAAATCAGTGTTATTTCAACATTACCTCCCCCGACAAATGTCAAGGGTGTGCGATCTTTTCTAGGGCATGCCATGTTTTACCATAGGTTTATTAAGGGATTTAGTATCATCACAAAACCTTTATGTAACTTACTTCTCAAAGATGTTCCTTTTGAATTTAACAAAGAATGTGTAACTACTTTTAGTGTGTTAAAGGAACAATTGGTACAAGCCCCGATCTTGCAATCACCAGGTGGAACCTTCCTTTTGAAATAATGCGTGATGCAAGTGATTATGCAGTCGAGGCTGTGTTGGGTCAAAGGGTAGATAAGAAACCAATTGTCATTTACTATGCAAGCAAGACCTCTCTGGTGCTCAATTGAACTACACCACAATAGAGAATGAGTTGCTTGAAGTTGTCTATGCCTTAGACAAATTCCGGTCTTATATTTGGGGAAGTAAAGTAATTATTTACTCTGATCATGCATCCGTGTGTTATTTAATGGTGAAGAAGGATGCCAAGCCAAGCTTAATCAGGTGGGTCCTTTTATTGTAGGAATTTAATCTGGAAATCAGAGACAAGAAAGGTTGTGAGAATTAGGTAGCTGACCATCTGTCACGAATTCAGAGGGAAGAGGAGGATGTTACTCCTGAGATAAATGAACAGTTCCCTGATGAGCACTTAATGTCTGTTGCTTCTTCAGATCCTTGGTATGCTGGTATTGCTAATTATTTGGTTACAGGTACTATTCCTGAAGACTGGACCAAGAAGAAGAGGAATCATTTCTTGACAAAGGTCAAGCAATACATATGGGATGAACCAGACTTGTTCAAAGTGGGAGAAGATCAACTAATCAGACGCTGCATCCCTGAATCAGAAATCCCAGCAGTTTTGGAACTTGTACATGCATCTGCATGTGGTGGCCATTTTAGTGGCCAGAAAATAGGGCATCGTATACTATCTTGCGGGCTATTTTGGCCTACTATTTTTAAGGATGCCTATGAGTTTTCTAAGACATGTACAAATTGCCAAAAGATGGGCAGCATTACTAAGAGGAATGAGATGCCTATGCAACCAATCCTTGTAGTTGATATTTTTGACGTATGGGGGATTGACTTTATGGGCCCATTCCCAAATTCATTTGGCAATTTGTACATATTGGTGGCAGTCGACTATGTGTCCAATTGGGTTGAAGCGATTGCCACCAAAACAAATGACCATATCGTGGTTTGCAAATTTATGTAATTAAACATTTTCTCAAGATTTGGGCTTCCCCGTGTGATCATAAGTGATGGGGGATCCCACTTTAAGAATTTTTATTTTGGCAAACTATTGAAAAACTATGGTGTAGACCACCGGATCGCCACTCCATATCACCCACAAACAAAGAAATTTTGCAGAAAACAGTACAGGCTGACCGCAAGGATTGGTCAAACAAACTGAATGATGCCTTGTGAGCAAACCGTACTGCGTACAAAACACCTATTGGCACTACACCATACCGGTTGGTCTACGGGAAAGGATGTCACTTACCTGTAGAGTTAGCTCATCGAGCATTATGGGCTATTAAAAATGTTAATCTTGATTATGCTACTGCAGGTAAGCAAAGACAGTTGTGTTTAAGTGAGTTGGAAGAATCAAGGGATGAAGCCTATGAGTGTGCCTCTACATACAAGGACAAGATGAAGAAGGTCCATGATGCAAAGATCCGGTTGAAAACATTTGCAATAAGGCAAAAAGTGTGGCTATTCAACTCACGGTTGAAGCTCTTTCCTGGTAAACTTAATAGCAAATGGACAGGTCCCTACTTGGTCACTAAAGTGGGTCATTAAGGAGATGTGGAAATTAAGGACTTTGATGATCATTTGAGGCAAACGGTGAATGGCCATCGTCTGAAGCCATATTTAGAGCCTAATGACATCAATGGTCCAGATAAGCAAGCTAAGGCATTGGTTTTGAACACTCTGGATGAGGGAGACATGTAAGTAGCATCAGGTACACCGCGTCTGGCTGAAGACTTTAAACTTAGCGCTCTTAGGAGGCAGCCTAAGCTATGTTTGTCTAATTTTGCGTTCTAGTTAAATGAACGTTGTGGGTGTGTTCCCTATAAAACCCTCACGAGACTCAACTCATCCTCTCAGGCTACTGAGAGGTTTAAAAGGCTTAATGCATACGCTAAATGCATTCGTGATTCCTACGAAAGTGAGTTAGGACTTTAGCTCGTTGTTTTAGTTTTTTGTTTGCAATTGGCCAAGTGTGGGGATGTCTTTGAGGTAATCTTGGCTCGTATGAATGCATGTGAGGGAAATGCACACTTTCCTGGGGGTAGGGCACCATGTGTAGAGTTGTGTAGTAAATTTTGATGTTTTCGGTATGTTTTTATAGTTTTTCTAAAGTTTTGCAGGTTTTCGTGTCGATTTTGGCAAGAAAAATGATGAGGAATAACGTTCCAGGTACGTATGCATATGATTTAGTGGTTGGAACGGGTTTTTGAAGAAGTTGGGAAAACCAAGTTTTGGAGGGCCAAAATTTTTCTAAGTATAAAACGACTTAAACTTTCTATCACCAACTGGTCCTCATGCCACGCAAAGACCATGGATCCATTCTTCGTGACACGTGAGGGATAGAGTTGACCGGTTAGAATTTGGGATCTTCGTGCCACGCGAAGATCCTGTTCCACTTCTTCGTGACACGCAAAAAAAAATTATTTGAATTTGAGTCGTGTCTAGTATGTGGAGTCTTTTAGTTTTATCAAGTCTGTATTTTGAGTCAGATGATGATGTTGGTTTGTTGAGCTTAAATTGCAGGTTTAGGTCACCCCGTCCGTACTCAATCTCCATTCGGGCGGGGATGATTTCCATTTATACTTTTGTAACAGGCAGATCGATAGCAGATTTGTTTGAGGCCGCGAATGAAATGCTATACGGCATGAAGACTCTTCAGTAATTCAGGGGAGTTCATTTTATCTTTTGTGCATTTTATTTTCATTTTTAGTATTTATCTCTCTTCCTACACTGGGGGCAATGTAGAATTTAAGTGTGGGGAAGGAGACTGTAGTCTAGGTCTTTAGATCAAGTGTGTATAATCATTAAATCAAAAATCCATAAAAATTAAAAAAAAAATTTTAAATGTCCTTGGATTAGAATTTTTTGCAACTATATGGAAGATGATAGGTAGAATTGGAACTGTGCTTGTGGAGTGTAACTGAATAATAAATAATAGAAAGCACGTTTAATTTGTAACACTTTGGTAGGCCCAACCGACTTTAAGAGCTTAAACATCCTGATATTGTTTCTAGGTTTAACCGAATAATTAATTCAGGATATCTTGTGGGGTCTCATATTAGGGGTGTTGGTAAGGTTGAAACTGTTAACATAGGGTGATAGGTACCTCATTAAATACAAATTTTTATGTTTTTAAAATTCTTTGGCACTTCGCTTCCCTTTATGAGAATAAAGTCGAAAGTCGGTGGCGCCCGCATTCCATACATCCACCATTGCACGAGCTTGAATTAATTAAGTTGAGAGCTTGAGTTTTCCTACGTGTTACCCTCCGGGTTATAAGCTTGGTTGAAACACCCATGGGCAGACTCTTGTGAACAATCTTAGATGACTAAGCGCGACTTATGTGTTACCCTCTAGGATGGCAACCTGGTTGAAACTCCTCTAAGTTGAGTTTATGTTCTTCATTGCTTAAAGAAATTGCAGCCTATGTGCCACACGCCGAGTTCCAGCTTGGTTGAAGCACCACTAGGTAAGGTTTAATCATTAAATGTTAATCAAAGCTTAATCATTCATTCCATTCATCCATTATCCATTCATTTGAATTTTTAAAACACATAAATCTTTGTTTATAGTTGTGGGAAAATCTATATGGTTTAACCCGTGCCTAAACATGACCTTGAGATGGGATTAAGCTGAGCTGTAGCTTCTGAGTGTGAGATCCATAGATAGACTGATTGCTTGGTAATGAATATGATAGTAGATCACAGAATTGGGGGCTTGATGAGTCTGTGGTTGGGTTTAATCAGACCAAAATACTGATTGTTACAGTTAACGCGTTAGTATATTCAGCTGTTAAATGAATGAATTTGTGTAAGCCAGTTTCCAATTATGATTCCATTGCATAATTCTTTTTAGTGACGCAAAAGAGTAAGTGTGGGGATGTGATGTAGTTTCTAATAACCCTAGTTAATATGTCAGTTTGTAGTAATTTTAGTCGTTTTAGCATGTATCTTTGTATGGTTTTATGTGTGCATTTGGTATGTGTGTTCATCCCAGGTTTATGTGCTAAATGAGCGAGAAACAGAAGCAAATCAATTGGATATAAAGCATGGAAAGAATCAAAGATCAAAAAGAAGAAAAACATGATTTTTAACTCTTCGCGCCACGCGAAGAGTTGGGGGAGCAAGTTCGCGCCACACGAAGACCTAGATATGGGCGCCCGACTGTTTTGTCCTTCGCGCCACGCGAAGGACGGGCCTAGGAGTTTTCGCGACACACGAAGAACTAAAAATACAGGAAATTTAACCTAATTTAGGTTTTAACCATTCTCAGCCCCCATGATCGATTATCATCTGGCTCCAGCCGTTCCAGAGCTCCAAGAAGGAGATTTTCCTTGTTCTTAGGTCGATTGTTCATAAAGTTTGATGCTTGTAAGTTCCATAACACTAGTTTTGATTATTGTGATGAGTATGAGTAGCTAAACCACCCGTGATCTTCTCCGGGTGTAGGGTTTTGTGTTTGACACTTGTTATTTTCCGGAATATTAGCTAACACTTGGTGAATGATGCTTAAATGTTTTTGTCTAGCAATTGTCGTAGTGTTACAAAAGAGCTTTGCTTGAGGGCAAGCAAATGGCAAGTGTGGGGATGCAATTAGTGGTTGATTTACACGTCTTAATTATATATAATAAAATGTTTTTAATCCTATTTATGTATAAAACAATTTATTTTGAGTGTATTTATATGTTCAAGGTATATTAGAGAAAACCAGCTAAAATGGTCTAATAAGCTAAACATAGAAAAAGAGATGATAATCGTCAACGAGTCAAATTTGTAACCATGTTTATGTATTATTGACAATCTAAAATGAATTTAAGTAAAAAATTAAAATAGAAATAATTACACGTTTCATTCATTTGCATTGGAGGATTGATTTATTTCAAAGCACTCATGGGTAATGAATAAATTGAGTTAGGAATTGTTTGGCTGTAAAATATCAAACAAAGAATAAAAGGAATTTGATGGGCTTTTAATTTTTGTATATTTCTATTTTATTTTATCTAGTCTTTTTATATTTTTTTTAATTTTTATTTTATTACACTAACAATTAACTAAGTAAAGTAGGAAACCCTATTTTTATTTATGCGTCGTTCCCCTATTCTCACAGCCTTTTGTAGTTCTGTTCCACGATTACTTGATTAGGGCTTCAAGTTCCAGCAGCTGCTCCGGCATCCACGATTACTCGATTAAGACTTCTAAGTTCTCAATCCTAAATAATGTAAGCTTCCATGATTTTGACTTTTATCTGTAATTTATTTTATGTTATAAGATACAAACACATAGCACCAGTTTGTTAGGGTTTAATGATTCCAAAAGAATTAAAATTGGAATAAAAAGGTTATTTCTTTTTCAAAAATTGATGGTGAAGTTAGATAACTAGTTATCAGTCCGATACAGGTACATAAAACTTGATGATAAAATGATCTTATTAAATATTCATTTTGAAAGACATTAAGGTTGACATCAAAAGTCTCAAACAAGTCTTCGTTCGGTTATGTTCGTTAACTGTTCATGAACAAATCCTTTTCCTTAATGAATGAACACAGACATTAAATTTCGTATGGTTAGTGTTTGTGAACCGTTCATAAACAAGTTAAATGCTAAATGAACGAGCACAAACAAGGCTCCGTTCGGTTCGTTTATAGCCCTAAAGATGAGCAAACGAAAAATGTGGTTTAAGTGTTTTATTTTTATCTAGTTTGTATCACGGATTAAGAATTTTTGTTGGTCATTTTTCATGAAGAATTTGATAGTGACAGTATCTGAGTTCGTTATTATTATGTTTGGCTAATGTTCTATGTTTATTCCGGGGTGTAGGATTACTCTTGTGAGGTGATTTTTCTGGGTTTATATTTTGGTTGATTAGAACTTTAATTTAATCATTTGGTTAATTGAACTATATTGTTTTACTTTATTGATTAAAGGATTTGGTTCCTAGGATTTGATGTGTTCATCAGTTATTCGGTTTTCTAATCGTAAACCATTGAATACAATTAAGTCTTATGTTCTGAAATTGGTAGATAACTAACTAGGGATTCATCTTGTGTCAATTATTTGGTTTTCTATTCGTAAATCATCACAGTCAAATTTCCAAGTTTTTATTTATTTATCAATCATTAGTATCATAACAATTCATATCTATGCGAGGTTGAACAAGTATATACAAAGTACATCACTAAACTTTGCAATCTGAACCCGAGAGCGATCTACTTTCTCATTATTGTTTACAAATCACTTAGTTTTAGTTATTTTCGATCAATCAAACTAAATCAAAAATCAAGTTTTCATTCTTAGGTTAGTCTAGGTAAATTAATTAGGTTTAGGATAGATTAACCAGACGAAACCTATTACACTGACCACGTGCTCCTCTGTGGATACGATACCTTACTTGCCCTATCTATCTAGGTTTGTTAGGTTTTTGCATGACTTAAACGACAGTCATCACTTTTCTAGGGAGTTATATTTTTTTTATGATTGGAGGCGATTGGGGACGAGCCAGGGTGAAGATTCTTGGAGTATGGAGCTTGTTGGAAGTTTTGGAGTGAAGATTTGAAGGCCTTTTCAGTTTTCCGGTTTGCATTACTTTCTTGATTCCATAACTTTGTTTTCAATTTGCAATTTTTGGCAGGTGTTAGAAGCTGCTACGACGAAGGAAAGCGGACTGCTGAAATGTTAGACATGGACTACCATCGCGGTGCTGGTGTCGAGGTCTATACAGTAAAATTTGAATTATGGATTTGTTTAAAGTGATGGTTTTGATGGTGTTTGTAACAAGGTGAGGATTGCCAGGATCTTCAACACAATGGTCCTAGAATGTGCTTTGATGATGGTCGGGTTGTTAGTAACTTTGTTGCTCAGGTGGGTTGTCGTCTGATCGGTTTTTAAATTTTCGAGAATCATTTGGTTGAATGACGTTTATTAGAACATAAGTTTTCATTGATGGTAATAAAATTGGTTTGTTGACAATACAGGCGCTGATAAAAGAGCCATTGACTGTTTATGGCAGGGGCGGATCTACGCCTAGGGCAGGGTACCGGTACCCCTCAACTTTCGACGCGTAGTGAGAATTTTTTGTTTTTTTTACCATTTTATGTATCCAGATACCCCTGAACGAATGGACAGATACCCTGGATTTTTTTCCTAGATCCGCCACTGGTTTATGGTGATGGGAAGCAAACAAGAGGTTTCTAGTTTGTTTCAGATTTGGTTAGTATGTCTTTCTTTGTTCCTACATTTCAAGATTTTTAATTGCCTTTTGATTTTCCAGTTTTGTATGCTTTTGATTGTTTCTTCTTGTTTGGAATTTTATGAATCATCAGCTGATGCTAATTGGTTATCCTAAATTTGGTAATTGTTATTTTTGGCGGTTTCTTTACTCAACCTAATCACATAATTTGTATCTACCCGGAGTCTCTATATAGATCTGGTAGTTTTGGATTCAAGATTAACAAAAGAATTGTAAATGTGTTTAGTGGTTATTATGTCGGTCTGTTGAGCATCTTTATTATTTGGGTAACATGGATAAACCAGATCTAGATGGGTCTTACCCTTGAAAAAAAATATGGAATAAGAGTATGTCCTAATGACTTGGTAGTTGCCTTGGTATGGTAGGGCTACTGTATATAAGTAAATGTCATCTGTTATGAAATAAGAATTAGTTAAGCAAAAAGTATATTTATGTTTAATATTGTTTAAATTCAGAAACATATCACATCCAATCCACCTTTCATCGTGTTGGTGTTTAATAGGTTCTTTGTAACAGGTAGTAGTGTCGACTTTGTTCAACTCAAACAGAAGGTTGCACTACGTTGTTAACAGGTTCTTCGTAAGTTAGGTATCCATAAAATGTTTTTTCTACCCTAAACCACCCTAAAAACAAGGGGTGAAACCCTAAACTACCTTAGCATTTTTTTAAAATAAAATATAAAAACACAAATTCACTAGCCTTTGTTTTTAAATAAAAATTAAAAACACAATTTTAAAAAACTAAAATACATTAAAGTTAAAATAAAATTAACTATAAAAAATAAAACATAAAAATTATATATAAATTATGTTAAAAATAAGTTTAAAATAAATAATAATAATAATTATACTCTAAGAATTAATAATAAATGTTATACAAAGACCATAAATTATATATAAAGAATTAATAATAAAAGTTGTATATAATCGAAGTCGAACTAAATAATAATAATAATTTGACCAAAGTCAAAAGTTAAAATTGAACATTACATGCAACTGCCTTCCTTTACGGGTTCGAAGAAATACTTCAGACTCTTATGATCAGAGTAGATGGTGCACTTAACCCCGTAGAGATAATGCCTCCAGATCTTTAGTGCGAAGACAACTACCGCGAGCTCTAAGTCATGAGTTAGGTAGTTTACTTCGTGAGTCTTCAGTTTCCTTGACGCATACGCGATCACCTTCCCTCGTTGCATCAATACACACCCCAATCCCAGATTCGAGGTATCAGAATAGACCACCAGGTCTTCATTGCCTTCAGGCAGGGCCAAGACTGGCGCCTGAGTCAACCTTTCCTTCAATTCTTCAAACGCCTTGCCTGAACCAACCCCATTCGTACTTGGCTTCCTTCCGGGTCAGTTTCGTCAGAGCGCGAGGCTATTCTCGAGAAATCTTGTATGAATCTCCGATAGTAGCCTGCCAATCCCAAGAAACTCCGTATTTTGGTCGACGTTTTCGGGATGTCCCAATCCTTCATTGCCATAATCTTTGCTAGATGTCCCAATCCTTCACTGCCATAATCTTTGCTAGATCAACCATAATGTCGTTTGGGTTGATAACATGAACTAGGAATTGGACTTCCCTAATCCAGAACGCGCATTTGAAAAATTTGGCGTACAACTTTTCCTTCTTTAAAATATCCAATACTTCTCGTAGGTGACAGGCATGATTACCTTCACTCTTTGAGTAAATGATGATATCATCTATGAATACTATCACCGACCGATCCATCCATCATTGGCCGCACACTCTATTCATCAAATCCATAAATGCTACCGAGGCGTTCGTAAATCCAAAAGACATCACGCGAAATTCGTAATTCCCATATCGCGTGCGAAACGCGGTTTTCGGTATATCTTCCTCCCTTACCTTCAGCTGATGGTACGCTAACCGAAGGTCAATCTTGGAGAACCAACTCGCGCCTTGCAACTGGTCAAACAAATCGTCAATTCTGGGCAACGGGTATTTGTTCTTAATTGTTCACTTGTTCAACTCCCTGTAATCAATGCACATCCTCATAGCACCGTCCTTCTTTTTCACAAACAGCACCGGGGCACCCCAAGGTGAGATGCTCGGTCTGATAAAACCCTTATCCAATAATTCTTCCAATTGAGTCATCAGCTCTTTCATCTCTAATGGCGCTAGTCGATACGGTGCCTTGGCCACGGGCTGGGCTCTAGCAATAAATCAATATGGAATTCTATCTCCCGATCAGGTGGCACTCTAGGCAATTCCTCTTGAAACACCTCTAGATAGTTGCACACCACGGGTACGTCTTTCAGTTCAATCACTTTCATATCATTGTCTATTACATAAGCCAGGTAGGCCTCGCATTTGCGTCATATGTATCTTTCCGCTTTAATCATTGAAATTACATTCGTCATCGGGATGCCGCGATCTCCGTAAACCTCAACTTCGCCACAATCCGGAGCCTTGAGCTAAATTATCTTTTGTTTACATAAAATCTGAGCTTCATTGGTAGATAGCCAATCCATTCCTAATACCACATCAAAACCTCCAAAGGCTATAACGAACAACCTAACGGGGAATCTATGGCCTTCTATTTTTATAGTGCAATTATCAACTACTTTTGTTCCTTTCGTGCTTTTACGCATTGCGGTTTCTACACTAAAGGCCCGTTCTACTTCATTAGTTGTGCATTTTATTCGATTACAGAACGTAGATGATATAAATGTCCTACTGGCACCGGAGTCAAATAGTACATAAACAAAGGTGTGATCAAGGACGAACGTACCTGACACCATGTCAGGATTTCCCCTTGCTTCCTCCTGAGTTAGGGCATACGCCCTAGTTCGCGCCCTTGGCTTCTCGGCCTCTTTCCCTTTCCCAGTATTCCGGGGCTTCTTACAATCTTTACCCTCGTGCCTTATTTCTCCACAGTTGTAGCATTTGGCAGTTACTTGACAATCCCGGGCATAGTGGCCGACCTTGCCACATTTGTAGCATATGTTCGACCCGAACCTGCATTCGCCCGAGTGCCCTTTTCCATATTTCCCACAAACAGTTGGCTCACCCACTGTAGCTTTCTTATTGCGATCCCTAAACAGTTTCCCACCGGTTCGCTTGCCCGGCAAGGTTAGTTTCTTTTTAGCTTCATCAATGGCTGTATCATTCAGTGCCCAATCATCATACACCACCCCACTTAGCTCCACCACCGAATCAAAGGTTCTAGGGGTGTTTGCTTTGACAAACATGCGAACCTTGTCAGGTAGCCCCTGAATATAACAAGAAATCCTTCATTCCTCGGTGGTGATCAGATGCGGCACCATACATGCTAACTTGTTGAATCGTGTGGTGTACTGTCTATGTGTCATATTTCTAGCCTTCAATCCTAGAAAATCCCTCTCCACTTTCTCAATATCATTCTTCGGGCAATAATTTTTTTATTACGAGTTCCTTCATATCATTCCACATCATTGAGCCCACAGCCCTATCCCCCTTGGCCCCCCTCACCCCCTCCCACCAATGGGACGCCTCCTCTCGTAAGGAGTTTGTAGGAAAATTCAGAACCTGATCCGCCCGGCATTCACTGAGACGGATGGCAGCCTCCAGACGAATCACCCAATCAAATGTAGCCACTGAGTCCTTCTTACCCGTAAGTATTGGCGGGTCACACTCCTTAAAGGACTTGTAGTCATAGCCACGAGCATATAGTGCATCATTTGTCACAATGATTGGTGCTTCAGTTGTCGGGTTCGGCCCGCCCGAGCCACTAGCTCCCTTCATGGCTTCTGCCAGCATTTCAGGCAGGGAGGCTTTCATCAGTTCGACGAATTCTCACGCCAAAGACGTTTTCACTTCTGGTTCGAATATGAACTGTTGCTCAACCACTAGGGTCCTTTCATCCTCATGCAAGCTAACCTTAGGGCCTGCATGGACACTTTCTACATTGTTTTGCCTCCGGTAAGCGGGTGCCTTACCGCGTCGTCCGGTACGATCCCACCACGCCTTCCACTCCTTCTTCCTGCTATCGCTTCCTATAAGGACAAAGATTCTAATGTCATCATCATAGTTAATAAATAGAACACAACAAGCATTGTAAGATGTTAATATACACTGACCATCTGCAATTAACCATTACACTACCTCTTAGTTTCTATTTGGTCACCTTTATGATTCCATCAAGTCCCATGTCCTAGTTTAAGGCATTCGAAAGGAAAAGTTATACTTACTACGTTCGTGTCTAATGCGTTGGCTTAAGTTACCCGTACTAGCATCTGTTACTAGGTCCCATTCTCAATTTAAGTTCAAACATCGGGGATGCGTGAATCTCTCAAACTATTGCTCTGATACCAACTTGTAAGGCCCCAAACCTGGGAGGCCTCACGTGTTGGATTTACTCATTCACAAATAGTTCTTAAACAGAAAACTCGTTCATGTAGCGGAAATAATCATCATTACATTGTACCAAAATACCAACTAATTAAAACATTGTTTAGTACATAACATTCTTCTAAATTAAAGACCATAAATGCCAGAACTCGGTTGCCGGGTAACTCTTCGGGGATAGCCAAGCACACATCCACGCCCAGTCCTTTTATAATTAACCTGACATGCATACTAAAAGTCAGCTAACGCTGGAGAGTTCAAGTCTTTCATTCATTTAGGAGATGGTTTCATCAATTAATCAGTCATTAGGGATTTAAAACATTTATAAGAAAACAGGGCACATCATTCATCATTCAAACATCGTCAAAACGCCGTTTAGCGGAACATTCATTTAAACCACTCGTTAAGTCATACATTAATATCTAAATCTGTGAATAATCTCCATTTACATCGACAACTATGGCACACCGGCTATAATACCATCGGATCATAATTTAATTCATTCATCGACAACTATGGCACATCGGCCACAATACTGTCGGATCATCCTTTAACTCGTTCATCGACAACTATGGCACACCGACCAAAATACTGCCAGATCATCCTTTAACCTGTGGGTCACATTAACCCTGAGTAACCGTCGTTACCCCAGTCCCAGTTTTACAAGATCAAAACCATTGAAAGACCACCAAGGCACTGCCCCTGGTGTGCTTATGGCCCTACGACTTTTACGTCCGTAAACCGCCATAAGGCTGGTAATAGGATCACACTCCTAGTCTTGACCACTACTTCCCGGACTTCTTAACCGTCAATTCTTTCCCGTGAACAAATTAGACATGTATAGACTTCATTTAAAACATTTGCCCATTTTTTTTTCATAAAACATTCCATTCATTCATAAAACCTTTTCTTTCATTTAGAAAATCATTCCTTTCATAAACCTTTCATTTCGTAAACATTCTTGTTTCAAACATCGTTCCTTTCATATACCGTTCATTTCGTAATCATTTCGTTTAGTAAACGTTTCATAAACATTTCGTGTGAGTATGCATATCACTCTAGAAATAAGTAAATAGGGATTCTTGACTCACCTGATCGCTTGTATATAACCTGAATTGGACGTCTATCTAGTGCTAACGCACAACCCGATCTGCACATAAGTCAACACTCGAATTCTATCATTTCATGCTATTGTCGCCTATTAGTGTCGCCTGCGACAAGATCAATGTCGCCAGGCTTAGTGTTGCCGGCACATGATCAGTGTCGCCGGGCACACTATCAGTGTCGCCGGAACTTTCGTGTGGGACTTAGTGTCATCCATATTAGTGTCTCCTAATAGTGTCACCCCATGAAATAGTGTCACCCTATTAGTGTCGCCAATTGACATTGGCGACACTACTAGTGTCGCCAGGGAATGACACATGCCCTAATTATTGG
The DNA here is from genome assembly GCA_023525975.1 of Smallanthus sonchifolius. Lineage (NCBI taxonomy): Eukaryota > Viridiplantae > Streptophyta > Magnoliopsida > Asterales > Asteraceae > Smallanthus > Smallanthus sonchifolius. Next base: position 23,873,582 of record CM042018.1, on the reverse strand, counting down.
AAACCTTGGGGACGACGCCTCCCACAGACATCTTCCCCGATTAGTGTCGCCTGATGAAGATGGAGACACAATTAGTGTTTCCCCATGAAGATCTTCATCAAACATGCTCGTTTTCAATCCAAGTTTCCAACTTTTTACGTCCAAATCGTTTGTTTAACCCCTATGAAGTTAGATCTGGGCTTAATACCCCATATTACACGTAAAAAACGAAGCTTTTTGGATCAAACTCATTTTACCCACTTTTTACCTAAAAACCCTAAAACAGAGATTTAGACGAGATGTTTACCTCAAATCAGCTCGTTTCTTCAGCAAAGCTTCGAGTAATCATTAGAGATGAAGTATGGAACGATCTTGGAGCAAAACCATCACTTTCTCTCTCTAATATGGGGGAAGAAGATGAAGGTGATGAATGAAGATGGGGGAGGAGGCTAGGGTTTTAGCCCTCCCCCTTCCTCCCATTATCGGCCCAAGGCCCAAGCCCACGAGCTCATCCCTTTCCTTTTCGTGTCTCGACCTGATCGCCTCTCGATCTTTATTTATTTTTTTTAACTCCGTTTAATTCCCATATATTTTCGAGGTGTTACACACAACCGTTCAACCAAAACCCGTTGGGATCACCCAGGTATGTTCCAAACATGCCAACTATGTCAAATATGCCCGTAGGATACTCACTCGATCCGGTTTTATTCCGAAAACTCAAGAACGGTCGAACAAATACAAGAATTTAACGTGAGAGAAAGAGAGAAGTTTAATTGGAAGAGAGAAAAAGAAGAGATGGAAATTATCGCCCTCAACATTGATCAGATCACCGGCCCCCGACGAGCTTTTCTCGTGAAGAAACAAAACAAGATCAAAGCAAAATATAGAATTGAGTAGTTTTATTTATGTTTATTTTTAATTTATGTAACTTTTATTTATGTTTTTTTATTTTTATTTTTTGAATTTTTATTTATGTCTTTTTTTAATATAGTTTTAATTATCAATATTATTTAAATGAATATTAATAAAAAATACATTTAATGCTCACACCACCTTCACTTACTTAGGTATTTCCCTTGCCAAGTGAGGTTGGTGTGAGAGTTGATGAAGATGACGTAGCGCCACGTGGCAACAACTATTCCCCTCACTAAAGCATCACTCACTAGAGTATATCACATGCTCTTATCTATACTACTATATAAAACATATTGGAAGGACATGTTTGTTATTTATAAAAAATTTTAAGACACCTAACACAAATTGTTGTGCATAAGGTACACCTTACCAATGCATAAAATATGTTCAATTACCATTTAACACCATTTATAATTAAAGTCCAACACTCAATAATTACCATTATTTAATGCATATGAGATTATTTAATTAACTACATTAAGTATTATTTTATTTATAATACTTAAAATTAAGATTTAAATTTACATTTACTATTTAAATTACGTATTATCTTATTTAAATGCTTAAGTATATAATTACTAAATATTAACATAGTTATAATAATAATGATACTAATAATAATAATAATAACCAAATATAATCAGTGTTTAAGACAACTCGGGTTAGATTGTGCTCACCAAAAGAACCTCGGTGATACCCGACGCTTTGCGCGGGCCAACCCACTAGTTATAATAAATAAGTAACTAGGAGAACACGTGCCATTCTCTGGTGTCTCCTAAACTTTATTTTCCCGCCTCTCTCCTATTAAATGAGGGGACACATGTCACTTTCTTGTGGCTCATCACCTTTATTTTTCCGCTTCTCTCTTCTATTAAATAATGATATTTTTAGAATATATTTTTAGATATTTAGTATAAATGGTTATTTTATCACTAACTATATAAATTTAAGAGTAAACTGCAATTTGCGTCCCTATGGTTTACTCCAATCTACACGTTGCGTCCCTAAGTTAGAAATTTCGACCTCTGAGTCCATGTGGTTTCATTTTTTCTTCTATTGAGTTCCTGAGGCTAACGGCCGTTAAAAATATGTTAGTGATGAATGGCACATTCATCATTTTGCTTGGCTTTTTGGGGGGCAATTCGGACTTTTCACCCATTTATTGCTAATTACATCCCTCCCCCAACCCTTTCATTACACTCTTCATCCCTCCTCCCTCATCTTCTCTAACCCGACTTCATCCTTTTTCATTGTTCATACAATCATCATCCTGGGGCAGTAACCACAACACTCACAACCTGGTTAACAATACTAATACATTCAAACACATTGTTCATGCAATCATCATTTACGGAATTCATTTGTCTCGACTTGCAACTAACCTAGGGTTTAGTCTGTGACTCTCCGGCAACCAGCAACGTTTCCGACGACCTGCAACTAATTTTGGCGAATACTTCCACCGCGAAACCACCAGCTGACATCATGAACCATCATCTCCATTCTCTATTACCCTTTTCCCGACGTCCAGAAGCAACGAACCAGCCCGTCGTCGTCATCCCGCTTTTCCGGCGACAAGCCGACATCACCAGCAACCACCTTTCATCGCGAGATACGACCGATCAACACCACCACTCACCAACTCCACCCCTATTACCCCTCCTTGGTCACCACATGAGTAAATAACACCATCATTGTTGCCTCTCTTTTTTCGGCGAGCACCCTTCTCGAAACATCAACAATTCCGACAAAGGTAACCAAACCGTTTTGAACTTTTAACTCTGTTATGAGAACTAATACGTAAAGACATGGCTAAATACATGAGTATAACCGAGCTAATCGAAATTAGAGTTATGCTAGGGTGGGAGGTTATAGATGAGTAGTTGAGAGAGAGAGAGAGAGAGAGAGAGATGAGGGATGAGGGTGCCATGGACCTCAAGAAATTCATCTCATTAGTTCTGTGGAGTGGATTGGGGAGGTGGTTTGAAGGTGAATTGGTGATGGTGATGGAGTAATAGGGGTATGATGGTCATCTAAATTTAATACAGTTTACTCTAAATTTAATATGAAATTATATATGAATAGTTATAATTTCTGACGTTACTTATCAATTTCAAAAAATAAATTTGTATTATGGATAGTTATTATATCATCAAGACTGTTTTTGCATTTTAATCAACTCTATTATTTTAGAGAACTATTTTTATTTTAATAATTTGTTTCAATTTTTATCTATAAATTTTTTAATTCAAAATTTTGCTTATCATCAATTAAATTGTTCAATCTTTTATAATTTCTAAATCATCATTACTACTTATTATTTAATTTTTTCTTTATTCAGTACGTGTAATACACAGGTTTTCTAACCTAATATATATATATATGGGGAGGTTTAAATAAGAAGTAGTTTTTCGATAAGAAATCTAAGAAATGACAAAAATATTAAGAAACGATATCAAACGAACTCTGATTGAGCTCATTTCAGCGGCGTTGGAACCGTCCCGTCGAACTCTACCATCTTAGCTTTTAGGGTTTAGATTTTAAGGTTTAGATTTTATGTTTGAATTTTAGAGTTTTAGCCTTAGGGTTTAGCTTTTAAGTATTAGATTTTATGGTTTAGGTGTTTTTTGAGGGGGTGGGGGTGGGTTTAGGTTTTTGGGGGGGACGGTTTAGGTTTTTAGGGGTGGGGTGGTGGTTTTAGGCTTTTCGGGGTGGGGTTGGAGGGGGGGTTTAGGTTTTTGGGGGTGCGGGTGGAGGGGGGTTTAGGTTTTTGGGTCCGGGTTAGAGTTGATGAGACGGTTCTAACGTCGCCAGAATGAGCTCAATTGGAGTTCGTTTGACCCACTTCTTAGGATTTTTTAGCGAAAAATCATTTCTTATTAGAACCGTCCCCTATATATATATATATATATATATAGGGGGGGGGGAGATACCCTAAGAAGAGCAATTTGCCTAAGAAGCCTAAGAAGCAATCTCACCCATCCACTTGAATGATCAATGGTTGAGATTTTTTTATAGAAAAAATAAGGAGTAGAGGGACATTTTTGGAAAAGCCATAATTGTTGACTTTTTTCAAATTCCCACACTTTTTTTAAACATACATAACTTTTTCATACGACCTTATTTTTTTTAAATTACACCATAAAATCGAGCGTTTTTTACCTTTAATTCGAGTATAGTATTGCTATATTTTTTGTAAAAACAAAATCGACACTTAATGAAATCATGCTACTGTACTTAACTGTGCTGCATTGTAAAACAACACAATTAACTGTGGTGTTTTATCATAAAACAAAATCAAAGATAACAATTAATTGTGCCGTTTTACTATAAAATAGGACCAAAACAACACGGTTAATTGTGTGACTTGCTCTTCTTACCTAACCCAGCACAAAAAAAAACCAGCACAACAAATCTAGTATATCAAACCAGCACAAAACAAAGAATAAAATTGGAATTGATAGGTTATAATCCTAAAACCAGCACAAGCATAACTCAGGACAAGCAAAACCAGCACAGGTAGGTCATCACAAAAATGAACAAAACCCAGCATAACAAAACTAAGTTTTTTAGATTGTATTATATACAAGCACATTTGCAAATTAGATTTTGGATTCTGACCAAGTTTCATAGCATTCACATGAAGTTTTTTTAATTCACTTTCTTGTATTTTATGGTATATTCTTTTCCCTAAAACAATAGTTACCGGAAGACGCAAAGATAAGATACATTCTTCTTTTTATGTTGCTGAAGGTAAAAACTTAATTACTTACATTCTTCTTTTAAGAGGATAACTTTTATTTCAGATTTATGATTTTATAAAATTACATGTGTTGTTTTTGTTATTGTGTTGTTTTTTATGTTGTACTGATTTGTTGTTGTGTTGATGTTGTGCTATTTTTCTGTGCTGGTTTGCTGTTGTTTATTAGAAAACAACATAGATTCTATTATCATTGTTGTTTTATCGAAAATCAACACAGATTTTGATTTTTTTTAAATCATGTTTTTTATATATGAATATTATACTCAAATTAAAGAGAAAAAATGCTCGAATTTATGGTGTAATTTTTTTCATAAAAGTCGTATAAAAAAGTTATGTACGTTTAAAAAATGTGAAGAACTTGAAAAAAGTCAACAAAAGTGGCTATTCCAAATATACCCCTTCAACATTCTTTTTTTCCTCACTTGAATCTCATCCCTTGATTAGAAAATGGATGACTAAGATTCATTCTTAGGCTTCTTAGAGAAAATCCCATTCTTAGTTGAACCTCCATATATATATATATATATATAATATATATATATATATATATATATATATAATTAGTTTCATTAGAAAACTTATTTTAATGAGAGAACTAGAGAACCACTAAAAATAGAATGTGTGAAATTTTAAAAAGGAAGGGTAAAATTGGAACTTAAAATATATAAATCTTTAAACATTTCTATCTTTTGCATACGTTATTTTTTTTTTTTTTAAATTGCACCATCAAATCAAGAATTTCTTTATCTTTTATTTGAGTATAAATAACTTTATAAAAAATAAGAATTAACTCGTTTTTTTTCTTCTTCTTATTTTTAATACTTCATATGTTTAGTATCACCCCAAAAACCTAACCTACCCTTAAAAACCTAAACCCCCTACCCCACCCCCACCTAAAAACCCCACCACCAAAAAACCTAACCCCCCACCCCCCACACCGCCCTCACCCAAAACCTTAAACCCCCCACCTCCACTCAAAAACCTAAACCCACCTCCACCCAAAAACCTAAACCCACCCCTACCCTAAAAAACCTAACCCTAAAAGCTAAACCCAAAAATCTAACCATAAAAGCTAAACTAAACCCAAAAGCTAAACCGAACATATTTTGCTTTTTTTATAACGAGGACGACGTGGGAAACATGGTCTCCGGACCATTTTTTTAGTTTTTGATTTATATTTTGAGTTATGATTTTTTTATTATTTTTTTGAATTTATTTTTCCCTTTAATAAGGAGTTCTCTAGTTCTCTAATTAATATATATATATATATATATATATATATATATATATATTGACGACGTATGATGAAAAGATCATACATAAGGGGCTTAAACGAAAGAAATCTAAACTCCTTAACCACCATGAGGGCTCACAAGAAGAAGGAACCAATGAGAAAGAGGTTGTCACTATCATACGGTTAGGGGAAAGAGAATGTAAAACTCTATAAATAGAAGGTGATCTCATAGATGAAAAGGATCCAGAAACTTGTACTTGATTGAATTTGGGAATTATTATCAAAGTAGAGCTTTTACGTCTCTTCATATATATATATATTTATACACTATATAATAAATAAAGGTTTTTCATGCCACGTGTAGCCTCCATATTCATTAATTTTATTTTTTTTTCCGCCTCTCTCTTATTAAATATACCTCTATCTTTTAATAATAATATATTTTTAAAGAAAATACTAATCTTTTTATTAATAAATCTCCTGACATATTTTGATGAGTGTATGTGTTAATAGATTATATTTTATTCCACGGGTTTATTCAACCCATGTAAAACACGAGTTTTTAAAAAATAAATTTTTTATTACTTAATATATAATATTATATTTATTCAACTCGTGTAATACACGGTATATATATATATATATATATATATATGATAACTAAGAGCATTTCTAGCCCGTCCCCAACCCCATTCTTATATTTTAATAAAATAAGGTAAAAACTCACTCCATCTCATCCCTTATCCATATACCCTATTCCTATATTTTTAGAGGAAAGCAAACTTATCCTTCATATTTAGGGGGCCAATATTCATCCCTATATCCATTTTTTTTATATTTTTGTGAGTAAATGTAAGTGGAATAAAGAGAAAAAATAATTAAAAAAAGAATAAAGAAGTATTATTTAATTAAATAGAGATAGATATAGAGAATGAGATATAGAAGATTTTTAAAAAATTAAAGATAAAATTAAAAAATAATATTTTTTAGTTAAGTTATAGAGATGGGAAGTTGACTGTAAATACTTCTAACATCACTGCAAAAGTGTAGTGTCTTATATAAAGATGGCAAGGATATATCATTAAGCAAATTTGTGTTTTGAATACATTTTCAAAGGAATCTTTTTGGATTTAAAAAAGAATATAAATATATTTTTACTTACTAGTAACTTTTTGTAATAATAAATAAATATAATAAGAACACATGGTGGTTGGTGTATAAATTAAGAATAAAAAAACAAAGAATTTCTTACTTTATTTAAGTTAAACCTATAAATTAAGAAAAAGAAAACTTCATATAGAATAGTAATTAAGTTTTTAAACTTTTTTAATTAAGTCACTTGAACTTTTTTTTGTCCCAATTAAGTCACTTAAGTTTCAAATAATGTGCTAATTCTAGGGTTTTTTTACCTATTTAACATGTTACCATACTTACATGACATTTCTTTTTATTTTTCTTTTTTTTAAATATCTACATGGATATAAACGTTTTTTAAATTTAAAATTTTAAAAATTAAAATTAAAAAAAATTCGAAAATCAAAATTATTTTTTTTAAGTTTTTTGAAAATTAACATTTTTAATTTTTTTTAAATTTAAAATTTCAAAAATTTAAAATTAAAAAAAATCAAAACTTAAAACTAAATTTTCTGCGAAAGTTAACATTTCTTAATTTTTTATATTTAAAAATTCGAAAACTAAAATAAAACAAAATCAAAAACTAAAAAAAAATTATACGAAAATTTACGTTTTTTAATTTTTTTAAATTTAAAATTTAGAAAATCAAAATTAAAATATTTTAATTCTTTTTTTGAAAATTTAAATTTAGAAAAATGTTAATATCCACGTAAGCATATTTAAAAAAAGAAAAATAAAAAGAAATGACATATAAGAATGGTAACTTGTTAAATAGGTAAAAAATGTAGGATTATCACATTATTTGAAACTTGAGTGAATTAACTAGAACAAAAAAACTTTGAATGACTTACTTGGAACAATTTAAAAAATTGGTTACTATTTTATAAAGTTACCCTATTAAAAAATATGAAAGATTATGTTCTTTCCATCCACTTGAAAGTAAAAGTCAAAATCCAACTATATAAAAAGAGAATATTATATCAAAGGGCTTGTAACCCATTAGTATAAGGTGTTAATGAAATTTCTTTTCAAGTGGTGAAAGTTCAAGTTCTATGATGAAAGTTCAAGTTCTATTGTGAACAAAATGATGTAATTTGAGGGTACATTAATGGGTGTGTGAGTTTGTTATTCAAAAAGTTAATAATAAATATAAAAAGTAAAAGAAAATATTATATATATATATAAATTATATTCAATTTAAATAAAGAATCATAAGAACAATGTAAATACTATTGTAGTGTTGATTAGATATTAGACGTGTTCATTATTTAGTTAGTAATCGATTAAACCGAAAATCGAAACGAAACTAAAACAAAAAAAAGAACAAAATTCTTATTCGATATAATTATCGGTTATACATATTTTGAATTCGGTTATAACCGATTAACCAATAACCCCGTTTATAAGCGAATTAGGCCCATATTCCATATATGCTTTTATAACATGCTTTTAAACATAATAACCCTACATACAATTCGCATTAGCCCTTTAGCCTATCCCCTAAGAGTCCATTAGTCTATGAACCGCATAACAAACCAAATCACCAAAATACCACACGTACTCACGTTTCAAACATGTTATGTTGTTTTGAATTTGGGTTTTGTACCCTTTGTTTTGGTTTTAAACTTTCGCTTTTAGATTACGTACTAGATTATGTAGTTTGAATTTGTTGCTACTACTCCGAATAATAAACAAAAACTGAAACCAGACCAAAAATATTAATTTGGTTTATTCGGTTATAACTGAAAACTGAACGGAACGGTTAATTCTGTTATTCAGTTCAGTTAAAATATAATTGAATTCGGTTATGTTTTCTGTTACGATCGAAAAAATTCCCGAACCAAATATATATATATATATAGGGAAGAAATATTCTACAAAGGCTTAAAACCTTACAAAGCGTAGGAAGCCATAAGAGAATGACATGTGTAAAAGGAGTTAAAGGGTATAGAAGTCAAAAAAATAAAGGGAAGATGCACATGCAAGTCACATGCACATGAATATATTTCCCTCCATCATTTGGGTTTTTTATCTTTCCAACGAGTATGATATTGATATATAAAAATTTTAAAAAAATTCGTCGTTTTATGGTGTTTTTGAACTGGGGCGCTTTATGTTGTTTTTTAACTGGACATTTTATGGTGTTTTTGAACCGGACGTTTTATGGTGTTTTTGAACTGGACAACTTTATGATGTTTTTGAACTGGACAACTTTATGGTGTTTTTTAACCAGAGGAGTTTATGGTGTTTTTAAAAAAGCTTGTTTCATCGTAAAAAGAATACACCATAAAAAGAAAACACCATAAAGAAAACAACTAAAACCATAATGGTAATGGCGTCCAAAAACGCGTTTTCTGTTTTCTGCACGATCGCGTACAAGCTCCTGCAACTCTAACGTTCATAAAGTTGAACACCAAAGATATCGATTCCACGAAGGTGTTTGAAAAACATGTTTTCTATTTTCTGCACGATCGCAGTTCAAAAACAACAGAAAGTTGTCCAGTTCAAAACACACCATAACACGCCCAGATCAAAAACACCATAAAAACGTCCGGTTAAAAAAAACACGTTTTCTGTTTTCTGCACGATCGCGTACGAGCTCCTGCAACTATAGTGTTCATAGAGCTGAACACCAAAGATATCGATTCCACGAAGGTGTTTGAAAAACACGTTTTCTGTTTTCTGCACAACCGCAGTTCAAAAACAACATAAAGTTGCCCAGTTTAAAACACACCATAGCACGCCCATATCAAAAACACCATAAAAACATCCAGTTCAAAAACACTATAAAAGAAGACACCATAAAGAAAACACGTAACACCATGACCAAAATGTAAAACACCATGCCCAGTTTGAAACACCCCAAACCGGGTACGTCTCATAGTTGGCACAAAACATAACAAACATAGTTCTTAAACTAGAAATCAGAATCTATTACAGTGGAAGTCTTTAAATTAAAACATTCACCAACCAATAATGTAACTCATTGTCTAAAACATAAACTATCGGGAATAGAAATATCAGTCTTCAGCACAACACCAGATGTCCATGCTATCCAACCCTCACGGCTCTTTTACTTTTCTTTCGCTTTACCTTTTCTACCTGTCATGCATACTAAAAGTCAGTTACGCTGGTGAGTTCTATCTTTACTTTAAACTTTAAAACTTTCTTTTATGTAGCTTAGTTTTATAAAAATAAAATACGCTTTACTTTCTCTTTCTTTGAAAACACTTTAACTTTACTTTAAAACTTTACAACGTTACAGTTATAAAACTGTTACGTTACTGCCTGTTATTAAAACTTTATCTTTGAGGAAACCCGCCAAGGTGTTCTCTTGTACTCTGTCTGACTATCGTTTCACTTGTACAGCACAAGTGACTTTATCACACTTTAACTATCACATATGGATCATGGTCCGAGAACTAGATCCTTTTTTCGCTTACACCTCAGTGTAAGAATTTTACTTTAGCGCTGCCCACACCTCAGGGTGGGACTTTATTTCTCGCTTGCACTTCAGTGCAAGACGCCTTTAGCAATGCTTACACTGAAGTGTAAGACTCCTTTAGCATTGCTCACACCTCAGGGTGAGACTTCTACTTTAGCATGCTCTAACAGACCAGGGTTCGGTATTTTCTACCATACAACATCTCGTGAGGTGGCATACCAATAGTGGTGTGGTAGATGTTGTTGTAGGAGAATTCTGCCAACGGTAGGTGACTATTCCAACTGCCATCGAAGTCTATGATGCACGCGCGTAGCATATCCTCCATTGTTTGGTTGGTCCTCACCAACTGACCATCCGTCTGTGGGTGATAAGCCGTGCTGATGTTCAACCTAGTACCCATTGACTCATGAAATCTTTCCTAGAACCTTGAGGTAAATCGTGTGTCTCGATCGGATACAATCGACAATGGCACGCCATGTCGAGACACAATTTCATTGATAAATACTTCTGCCAGCTTCTCTGATGAATACGTTTCATGGATCGGCAAGAAATGTGCACTCTTTGTCAGACGATCTACTATAACCCAAATCGTATCATGGCCTTTTTGCCGAGGCAGCTTTGTAATAAAGTCCATGGTGATACGCTCCCACTTCCATTCGGGTATTTCCAGAGGCTGGAACTTCCAGTATGGTTTCTGATGCTCTGCTTTAACTTATGAGCAAGTCAGACACTTTCTCACGTATTCTGTCATATCATTCTTCATGTTCAGCCACCAATACTCTTTCTTCAAATCCTGGTACATTTTCATGGTTCCCGGGTGGATGGAATATCGAGACTTATGGGCCTCGTCGAGTACTTTAGCCCTAAGCTCTCCGCCCTTTGGTACCCACATATGACCACATCTGGTCCTCACTCCATGAGTGTTTATCTCCAACTTTGCCTATTGACAAACCATTCTTTCCTTCTTTATGTTCTCTTCATTTATCTCTTCTGTCAGTGCTTTGTCTAGCTCTGTCATAAAATCTGGTGTTATTACTAACTGGTACGCTTTAACCCTAATAGGAGAATGAGTCTCTTTTCGGCTTAGGGCGTCAGCGACCACATTCGTCTTTCCCCGGTGGTATAGGATTTCACAGTCATAATCCTTTAGCAATTCCAACCACCGTCTTTGTTGCATATTTAGGTCTTTCTGCCCAAAGAAATACTTCAAGCTCTTGTGATCCGAATAAATTGTGCATTTCACCCCGGAAAGGTAATGACTCCAAATCTTTAGCGCGAAGATAACTTTCGAGAGCTCCAAATCGTGAGTCGGGTAGTTAACTTCATGAACCTTTAGCTGTCGTGACGCATACTGTAACATCCCGAAATTTACGATAAAGAATAAACGACGTTTACAGAATAATGAAATAAAGAAAGAATGAAATAATAGGTGGGTTCGAGCGGATCGGGCCTTGGGCCGAGAGTAAGTGGTGCAAAGAGGGGGAGGGGGTAAAACCCTAGCCACCATCTCCACTCCCCACACTTCATCTTCACCATCTTGAACCTAAAGAGAGAGGCTAGAGAGAGAAAGCTCCAAGAATCCACACCGAGGCCTTCGTGTTGTTGTGGATAATTGTTGGAACATCTTCGGAGGTTGGAGAAGGAGAAATCAAGCAGAAACAAGTAACAAAACATCCTCAGATTCGATTTCTGTATTCAAATGGGTTTTAGGGTTTTAAAGTGGGTTTTTATAAAACGTCAGTATTTTTACGATGGAATTGGACTAGGAAGCATGTATTTAGCTTCATGGAAGCTAAACACAAGTTTTGGACGTAAAAATATAGAGTCTTGGATAAAAAACGACGAAATCAACCAAGAACGCTTGAATCGTTCGAAAACTCTATGAATGGTCCGAAAACTTCGAAACGTCCAAAAAGTATTTCGGACAGAACTTTTCAATCGGAAAGTATTTTCGGACACCATAGATTTCGGACAGGACATTTCGATTGAAAGGTATTTCGAACAAGACATTTCGGCCGACATGTATTTTGGATAGAAAAGATTTCGGACAATTGTTTTTGAACGAAATATTCAATGATTAAAATATATTTTAACATGTTAGTTTTCGGTCGAAAAGAGATTTCAACCAAGAAAGATTTCGACCGAAAAAGATTTCGATCGAATAAGATTTCGGACGAAAAGTTTTTCGAATGAAACCTATAGGTTATAACCCTGTTTCATTCGTGACCCTTGACAGATTTGTAACATTCCACCTAACTCAAAGTTTCCTTCCTAAGTGAGATAGAACCGGTAGAAGTCAGGTGAGTTCTTATTGCCCGTTTTCTTAAACAGTTTTGGCCTGGCATGCATACTGTTAAAGAGATAGTCTTTGAAAGTTAAAGTATATTTTTATAAGAATTATATGTTTTTATAAAAAAATGAAAGAGAAAGTGTTAAAGAGCAAAGTACTATATTTGAAACGTGTTTGAAAGAAAGTAAAGAGTTAAAGTAAAGAATGGCAAAGAAGCTGCACTCCGGTGTAGCTTGATAGTGACAGTGACAGATACCATATTATATGCTTATGTGTTAATATGTGTTGTTTGTCTATGTGTTATGTGTTCAATGTTTTTATATTATGTGATGTAGTATAATTGCATAGTAGGTGCATTGTAGTTGCAAAGTAAAAAGTCATACAGGCAAGCAAAGTAGAAGTGTCACCCTAAGGTGTGAGCAGGCAAAGGAGTCTTCACTTTGGTGTAAGCGAGAAAGTCCCACCCTGAGGTGTGGGCATAGAAAAGTAAAAGTCTTACCCTAAGGTGTACGCGAGCAAAGGGATCTTGTCTCTGGGCAACGATCCATATGTGATAGTTAAAGTATGTCATAGCCACTTGTCCTGTACAACTGAAACGTAAAGTTGCAAAGAGCAAAGGAGGACACCTTAACCGGTTTCCTCAAAAGTAAAGTTTTTAAATGAAAGATGTAACGGTACGATTTTATAATTGTAATGTTGTAAAGTTTTAAAGTAAATTCAAAGTGTTTTCAAAGAAAGAAAGTAAAACTTATTTTATTTTTATAAAACTAAGCTACCTAAAAGAAAGTTTTACAGTTAAAGTAAAGACAAAACTCACCAGCTTTAGCTGACTTTTAGTATGCATGACAGGTAGAAAAGGTAAAGCGAAAGAAAAGTAAAAGAGCCATGATGGCGGGATAGCATGGACATCGGGGCACTGCACTGAAGACTGAAATTTCCAATCTTGATAGTTTTTGTTATAGACAAAGATTTACATTATCGTTTATGAATGTTTTAATTTAAAGTCTTCCGCTGTAATAGATTCTGATTTCCGGTTTAAGAACTATGTTTGTTAAGTTTTGTGCCAACTATGAGATGTACCGGTTTGGGGCGTTTCAAGTTGGTATCAGAGCCATAGTTTGAGAGATTCAGACATTTGCGATAATGTCTGAACTTAAAATGAGAATGGGACAAAGGAAAAGAAAGGAAAGGAATGTCAGTCAAAGCAGCCCGTCCATGGAAAGATAGTAGACGGAAGGTAGTCAATGTCCTTACATAGAACATAGATAATAATGCCTTAGTAAAGATAGTAAAAAGTAAATGTTTTAGCATAAATATTACATAGTACATGCCTTAGCACAGACAGTGGATAGAAAATAGTATGTGCCTTATAGTAGAAACTCTGAACTTGAATGCAAATGTTACTCTGAAAGGAGATGTTCAGAACCCGAGTAGAAAAGTAAATTAGTAATTTCAAACCGGTCTATGTAATTAGTAATTTATATTACCCGATGTGTTCTAAATTATTACCTATCATGATAACACGAGCTATCTTTGTTCGCAGTAGACACTAATGGCTAGAGTAAAGAGAGGTGGTCGCACTGGGGGTCGTACCGGTCATCGAGGCCGACCGCCAGATAACCAAAACCGTCATGAGGAAAGTGAACACTCCCGCAATGAGACTGAATCGGTGCATGTGGAACATAATGACAATGAGAACATGTGTCGGTTCATGACGATGCCCATAACGTGGTGCTTGAGTTGGAACCGATTATGAAGGAAGCTATCGCGGCAGAGGTTACTTCAATCTTGAAGAAAATTCTACCGGAAGCACTAGGCGAGGCCCTTAAGGAGTTTGATATAGGGAAGAAAGAAAATAAAGAGGAGAGCAGCAAGAGAGCTGAAGTCACTGATAGTGACGATTCTGATTATGAAATGGTAACTCGGGGTTGCAACTATAAGTCCTTTCGGGGGTGTGACCCGCCGAAGTACGATGGACGGAAAGATGCTGTTGCCACTTTCGAGTGGATAGAGAGGATAAATGGTGTGATCAACATTAGCGAGTGTCGTGATGACCAAGCGGTCAAGTTTGCCACTCACTCATTCACTAATGAGGCGTTAAGTTGGTGGAGATCGATTAAGAGAATCAAGTCTTCCGCTGAAATGAAAAAGATGAAATGGGATGACATGAAAAAGCTATTGATCACCGAGTTCTGCCCGCAGAACAAGATTGATAGAGTTGAGAGAGAATTTCTGGGGCTCTGTGCTGGCAGTATGACTCATCGCCAGTACACCTCCAAATACCAAGAGTTGGCTCAGTTGGTTCCACATCTGGTGGACACTGAGGAAAAGAGGATCAAGTATTACATCAAGGGACTACCACAGAGGGTCCGTGTGCACGTTAAAGTAAATGCTCCTACAAGCTTTGAATCTGTGGTATCACTTGCTGGGATTGTTTATGATGACTTCAAATCTGCGGACCCACTGCCTACTGAGAAGAAAGGGACAAGTGTCGTTAAGCGGCCAACAAAAGAGTAGGCAGGCCCGGAGGCGAAGAAGCTGAGGATAGAGGATAGGAATGATTGTGCAAAGTGTGGACGAAAGCACTCTGGGGAGTGTCGTGTGGGTCTGAACATTTGCTATCGA
Source organism: Smallanthus sonchifolius (assembly GCA_023525975.1). Classification (NCBI taxonomy): domain Eukaryota; kingdom Viridiplantae; phylum Streptophyta; class Magnoliopsida; order Asterales; family Asteraceae; genus Smallanthus; species Smallanthus sonchifolius. The sequence goes on along the minus strand of CM042018.1, from coordinate 23,858,200 downwards.
TACGGGAAGACGTGGCATTACTCTCGAGAGTGTCCTGGTGCACCGTCATGCTACAACTGTGGAATCCCAGGCCACCTGGCCAAGGATTGTCGTAAGCCTAAAGCTGCTGGCACTGAGAAAGGAAAAGAGGCTGAGATGCCAAAGGCAAGGACCCGAGCGTATGCATTGATACAAGAAGAAGCTAGGGGTGATCCAGATGTGGTGTCAGGTACGTTCATCCTTGATCATGCCTTTGTGTCTGTACTATTTGATTCGGGTTCTAGTAGGAGTTTTATATCAGCCTCTATGTGTAAAAAAATGAAATGCAAAGTTACTAAAGTAGAACGGGCCTTTACGGTAGAAACTGCCATGGGTAAGACCATAAGAGTTATAGAACTGGTAGACAATTGCACGATAAATATTCAGGGCCATAGATTCCCAGTTAGGTTGTATGTTATGACCTTCGGAGGGTTTGATATAGTCCTGGGTATGGATTGGTTAGCTGCAAACGAAGCTCGGATCGTATGTAGATGAAAGATAGTTCAGCTCAAAGCTCCGGAAGGTAGCGAGATTCTGGTTTACAGGGATCGTGACGGCTCGTTAACAAACTTCATATTATTGATAAAGGAAGAAAAGTATATAGGGCGCGGATGCGAGGCCTACCTGGCCTACGTGATAGACAATGATGTAAAAGTGAAAGAGTTGAAAGACGTCCCGGTGGCATGCAACTTTCTTGAGGTGTTTAGAAATTGCCTGGGTTACCACCCGGCCGAGAGACATTGTTCCGGATAGACTTAGTGCCAGGTGCCCAACCCGTGGCTAAACCCCCGTACGGACTTGCGCCTCTGGAGGTGAAAGAGCTAATGATACATTTGGAAGAACTTTTGGATAGAGGTTTTATCAGACCGAGCATTTCTCCATGGGGTGCTCCGGTTCTGTTTGTAAAGAAGAAAGATGGTGCTATGAGAATGTGCATCGACTACAGAGAGTTGAACAAACGTACAATAAAGAACAAATATCCGCTACCCAGGATCGATGATCTATTCGACCAACTACAAGGCGCCAGATGGTTCTCCAAAATCGACCTACGGTCAGGATATCATCAGTTAAGAGTAAGGGAAGATGACATACCTAAGACAACCTTTCGTACGCGGTATGGGTATTACGAATTTCGCGTGATGTCTTTCGGTTTGACCAATGCTCCAGCAACCTTCATGAGTATGATGAACCAAGTGTGTAGACCAATGCTGGACAGGTCGGTGATAGTATTAATTGACGACATACTTGTTTATTCGAAGAGTGAAGGCGATCATGCGTGTCATCTTCGAGAAGTACTAGAGACACTACAAAAAGAAAAATTGTATGCCAAGTTCTCCAAATACGCGTTCTGGCTTAAGAAAGTCCGATTCTTAGGTCACGTTATTAACGCAGACGACATTATGGTTGACCCGGCTAAGATAGATGCGGTACAAGAATAGGAAATCTCAAAGACACCAACCGAGATTCAGAGTTTTCTGGGATTGGTAGGTTACTATCGAAGGTTCATTCAAGACTTCTTGAGAATAGCTTCACCACTGACAAAGTTGACACGCAAAGAAGTAAAGTACAAATGGGGTTAGGCCCAGTCTAAAGCATTTGAAGAGTTAAAGAAGAAGTTGACCCAAACCCTAGTGTTAGCACTACCCGACGGTAACGAGGAACTAGTGATATATCATGATGCTTCGGGACAGGGGTTAGGGTGTGTTTTGATGCAGAGGGGAAAGGTGATCGCGTATGCGTCACGACAGCTAAAGATTCACGAAGTTAACTGTAGGTCCCGGGAGCCTCGTCGCGCAGCGGAAAAACAAAGATATGTCCGTCGATTCGTGTCGGAACAAAGAAACGAGACAGAGAAAAAGAAAAGATAAAAGACAGTAGAATCAAACGATACGTAACAAAGAAGTCATCTCACATTACATACCGAAGAGGTACACATCTCTCGTCTTTGCTCACGGTCCAGGGGCGGGAGAGCTCATCCCGCCCGGACACCTCTCAACCTTTTTCCAGAAGTTCCACCTACAAATGAGGCCATCATCTCAATTTATAGGGGAAGGAACAATACCTGCGTACTTGGCTAAGTATGCAGGGCATTGGTCATGCGTACTTGATAAGTACGTAGGGCAAAAGCCTTGCGTACTTACGAAGTGCGCAACACCAATCTGGTGTACAAGCTAAGTACGCAGGAACACCCTCCTGTGTACTAGCTAAGTACATCGATACATAGAATTTAATCTATAGTTATAAAAACATGCTTCTACAGACTCCCTCTTAACTATAGCATCAAATTCTATCTATCACTAACACTGATAACCATCAGTTGCTGAGTAATCTGATAAACCCGACTCCCTCTAAACTGTAGCTTTCATTGTAGACCAAACCAAGTGCTTCAATAAGAACCAACTAGCCCAAGGCATCTCATTGTAGTTCATCCTCTTAGCAGTAGCTTCCTCCAATCTGACTTAGACTTCCTCCAACTCAGCTGACATATGATAGAGAGTTTGAATTTCCAATAACCTGCATCAAACTAATCAGCTCCCATAGGAATTCCAGTAAGATAAACTTCAGTCTTCAAACCAGATGTGTTCAACTCTATCCTGTTTCTTCACAAGTCAACCAAAATCTCGAAGATGTTCATATCCAATTTCCCCTTCAGTTTAAGCTCCATCTGACTAGACCCGAAACAAGGGAACGTTTCCTATCCCGTCGGCCAATGATAAAGGTTCCATCTTCAACTAATAATCCAACGGATATCCAACTTCATCTTGAAAACACTCGATAGAATCTAACCCAAAATCATACTCAGCGGTGATCACCCTGTATCCAAAGTCCAACATTCTTCAATTAGATTTTCATTCCTAGTTAATACCTCATAATCGGTAACATTCACTACGGTGAAGTCCCATAACTAGGTTGTCTATCTAGATTCTGCCCAGATCCCAAATGAGAAATCCAATCATAACTAAAACACATCAAATCTTGATCACAGGCTTGACCAAAGAGCACTAAAAAATATAGTTTACACGAGAAATCATAGTTGAGATCCATGTTACGTTAAAGAGGTCCTTTAATGTCCATTGAATACTCCTTAGCTTTTATCCCCCTCATTTCTCTGTAAACTATGCCCAGCTTCATTACCACTTCACTCAAATCCTCAAAAACCATAACTAGTCAAATCTAGGATTTTATTCCTTTATTCCTTTGCAAAGATCCAAAACAGCAAAACCTTGGGTTCAAGTTGTTCCAGTATTCATCCCCTATTAAAGAAGTACCATAGATACTCGTAGCCTACATTTTCAGGTTTGAATACCTAAACAATATGATTCTTTTTCCAAAAGACCCAAAGCAGCAACATCTTTACAAATAAAACGAGACATTTAGCCGATGGCGACCTAATTGCTCCCATTAATTCAGCATTCATTCCCAATTAAATAAGTATCCCGGATACTCGTATCCCACATTTTCAGGTTTGAACACTTAAACAATGTATGACAATTGGTATCATCCAACAAAAATCCCATTCTTGTTTCGCCAATCCACATCGTATACAAATTTGGGTCCGGAAAAACCAAAATTGCGATCTTCTCAAAAGTGGTTCGAAACATGCGTACAAATGATCCCTAAAAATTTGACTAGTTCATGCGCACTTAATAAATACACAGATATAGGGCGTTATTGCGTATTTAGTAAGGTCGCAAAGCGTGTGTACATACGTACTTGATAAGTTCGCCGAGTCAAATACCCTTGCGTACTTCGTAAGTAGGCAGGGCAACTCCTCATGCGTACTTAGTAAGTACGCAGGGCTAACCCATGCGTACTTAGTAAGTACGCAGAAAAGGTGAATTTGCGTACTTATACAGTACATCAACGTTCTTGATGGATCTTGAGGAGAATGCTCGAAAAGTGTTGGATCTGAGAAATTAATGCTTCCAAAAGCTTAGAAATCATCATCTAACAAACCCTCAGCCTTCCAAACACCAAATGAAGCGATAACAAAGAGGAATTTAAGGATTTTTGTCTGAAAAAGTAGTGAACTAGATAAGAACTCAGATCTACCCAAAACCCTAAAAACTTGACTCTGGAACACAAATCAACGAACACCAAGGCTCTGATACCAGTTGTAGGTCTCGGGAGCCTCGTCGCGTAGCGGAAAAACAAAGATCTATCCGTCGATTCGTGTGGGAACAAAGAAATGAGACAGAGAAAAAGCAAAGATAAAAGACAGTAGAATCAAACGATACGTAACAACGAAGTCATCTCACATTACATACCGAAGAAGTACACATCTCTCGTCTAAGCTCATGGTCCAGGGGCGGGAGAGCTCATCCCACCCGGACACCTCTCAACCTTGTTCCAGAAGTTCCACCTACAAATGAGGCCATCATCTCAATTTATAGGGGAAGGAAAAATACCTGCATACTTGGCTAAGTACGCAGGGTATTGGTCATGCATACTTATCTACTTGATAAGTACGCAAGGCAAAAGCCTTGCGTACTTACTAAGTGCGCAAGGCAAAAGCCTTGCGTACTTACTAAGTGCGCAGCACCAATCTGGTGTACAAGCTAAGTATGCAGGAACACCCTCCTGCGTACTAGCTAAGTACACCGATACATAGAATTTATTCTATAGTTACAAAAACATGCTTCTATATTAACTACCTGACTCACGATTTGGAGCTCGCGACAGTTGTCTTTGTGCTAAATATTTGGAGGCATTACCTTTACGGGGTGAAATGCACAACTTATTAGGATCACAAGAGCTTGAAGTATTTCTTTGAGTAGAAAGACCTGAATATGCGACAAAGGGGTGGTTAGAATTGCTGAAAGACTATGTCTGTGAGATCCTATACCACCCGGGAAAGGCGAATGTGGTCGCTGATGCCCTAAGTCGTAAGGAGACTCATTCTCCTATTAGGGTGAAAGCGTACCGGTTGGTGAAAACCACAGATTTTATGACAGAGCTAGAAAAATCACAGACAAAAGCACTACAGGAAGAGAACATAAAGAAAGAAAGAATGGTCGGTCAACAGATGAAGTTAGAAATAAACACTCATAGAGTGAGGACTAGATGTGGTCACATGTGGGTATCGAAGGGCGAAGAGCTTAGGGCCAAAGTACTAGACGAGGCCCATAAGTCTCGATATTCCATCCACCCAGGAACCACGAAAATGTACTAGGATTTGAAGAAAGAGTATTGGTGGCCTAACATGAAGAATGATGTGACCGGATACGTAAGCAAGTGTCTGACTTGCTCACAAGTTAAAGCAGAGCATCAGAAACCATACAAGAAGATCCAGCCTCTGGAAATACCCGAATGGAAGTGGGATCGTATCATCATGGACTTTATTACAAAGCTGCCCCGCACAGCTAAAGGCCATGATACGATTTGGCTTATAGTGGATCGTCTGACAAAGAGTGCTCACTTCTTACCGATCAGGGAAATGTATTCATCAGGGAAGCCGGAAGAAGTCTTTATCAATGAGATTTTGTCTCGACATGGCGTAACATTATCGATTGTATCTAACCGAGACACGATTTACATCGAGATTCTGGAAAAGATTTTATGAGTCAATGGGTACAAGATTGAATATCAGTAAGGCGTATCACCCACAGACAGATGGTCAGTCTGAAAGGACCATCCAAACGTTGGAAGATATGCTCCGCTTATAGACTTCGGTGGCAGTTGGGATAGCCACCTACCGTTGGTGGAATTCGCCTACAACAACAACTACCAGACCATTATAGGTATGCCGCCGTACGAGATGTTGTATGGTAGGAAATGTCGAATCTCGGTCTATTGGGGTGAGATAGGACAGAAAGAGTTGGGAAGTTTAGAGTTTGTTACAGCAACCTCTGAAAAGTTTGACCAGATTAATACCAGAATGAAAACATCACATGACCGTCAAAAGTCCTACGCGGATAAGAGGCGGCGACCGATCGAATTCAATGTCGGGGATCAAGTATTATTGAAAGTATCTCCCTGGAAGGGGATTATACGCTTCAGAAAGAGAGGTAAGTTAAGTCCAAGATTCGTTGGACCTTTCAAGATACTGGCACGGGTTGGTGAAGTTTCTTACCGGTTGGAACTGCCTGATGAGTTGAGTGGAATTCACCCAACCTTCCATGTGTCGCACTTGTGCAAGTGCCTAGCTGAAGAATTAGCACACGTATCACTTGACGACATCGAGGTGGCTAATAGCCTCAATTACATCGAGGAACCAGTTGCCATACTAGACAGAAAGGAGAAATGATTGCGAAACAAAGTGATTTAGCTGGTTAAGGTACAATGGAAGCATAGTAAAGGATCAGAAGCTAGTCGGGAAACCGAAGCAGAAATGAAAGAGTCGTACCCGCACATGTTTGACTTATAGCAGGTTTCGAGGACGAAACCTTTCGTAAGAGAGGTAGACTTGTAACATCCCAAAATTTATGATGAAGAATAAACGACGTTTACGGAATAATGAAATAAAGAAAGAATGAAATGATAGGTGGGCTCAAGCGGATCGGGCCTAGGGCCGAGAGTAAGTGACGCAAAGAGGGGGGGTAAAACCCAATCCACCATCTACACTCCCCACACTTCATCTTCACCATCTTGAACCTAGAGAGAGAGGCTATAGAGAGAAAGCTCCAAGAATCCACACCGAGGCCTTCGTGTTGTTGTGGATCATTGCTGGAACATCTTTGGAGGTTGGAGAAGGAGAAATCAAGCGAAAACAGGTAACAAAACATCCTCAGATTCGATTTCTGTATTCAAATGGGTTTTAGGGTTTCAAAGTGGGTTTTTATAAAAAGTCACGATTTTTACGATGGAATTGGACTAGGAAGCATGTATTTAGCTTCATGGAAGCTAAACACAAGTTTTGGACGTAAAAATATCGAGTCTTGGATAAAAAACGACGAAATCAGCCAAGAACGCTTGAATCGTCCGAAAACTCTATGAATGGTCCGAAAACTTCGAACCGTCCGAAAAGTATTTCGGACATAACTTTTCAATAAGAAAGTATTTTCAGACACCTTAGATTTCAGACAGAACTTTCGATCGGAAAGTATTTTCGGACACCATAGATTTCGGACAGAACATTTCGATCGAAAGGTATTTCGAACAAGACATTTCTGTCGACATGTATTTTGGACAGAAAAGATTTCGGACAATTATTTTCAACCGAAATAGTCAATGATTAAAAGATATTTTAACAGGTTAGTTTTCGGTCGAAAAGATATTTCAACCAAGAAAGGTTTCGACCGAAAAAGATTTCGATCGAATAAGATTTCGGACAGAAAGTTTTTTGAATGAAACATATAGGTTATAACCCTGTTTCATTCGTGACCCTTGACAGATTTGTAACATTCCACCTAACTCAAAGTTTCCTTGCTAAGTGAGATAGAACCAGTAGAAGTCAGGTGAGTTCTTATTTCGCTTTTTCTTAAACAGTTTTGGGTTGGCATGCTTACTATTAAATAGATAGTTTTTGAAAGTTAAAGTATATTTTTATAAGAATTATATGTTTTTATAAAAAATGAAAGAAAAAGTGTTAAAGAGCAAAGTACTATATTTGAAACGTGTTTTAAAGAAAGTAAAGATTTAAAGTAAAGAATGGCAAAGAAGCTGCACTCCGGTGTAGCTTGATAGTGACAGTGACAGATACCATATTATATGCTTATGTGTTAATATGTGTTGTTTGTCTATGTGTTATGTGTTCAATGTTTTTATATTATGTGATGTAGTATAATTGCATAGTAGGTGCATTGTAGTTGCAAAGTAAAAAGTCATACAGGCAAGCAAAGTAGAAGTGTCACCCTAAGGTGTGAGCAGGCAAAGGAGTCTTCACTTTGGTGTAAGCGAGAAAGTCCCACCCTGAGGTGTGGGCATAGAAAAGTAAAAGTCTTACCCTAAGGTGTACGCGAGCAAAGGGATCTTGTCTCTGGGCAACGATCCATATGTGATAGTTAAAGTATGTCATAGCCACTTGTCCTGTACGAGTGAAACGTAAAGTTGCAAAGAGAAAAGTTGGACACCTTAATAGGTTACCTCAAAAGTAAAGTTTTTAAATACAAGATGTAACGGTACTATTTTATAATTGTAATGTTGTAAAGTTTTAAAGTAAAGTCAAAGTGTTTTCAAAGAAAGAGAAAGTAAAGCTTATTTTATTTTTATAAAACTAAGCTACCTAAAAGAAAGTTTTACAGTTAAAGTAAAGATAGAACTCATCAGCGTTAGCTTGACTTTTAGTATGTATGACAGGTAGAAAAGGTAAAGCAAAAGAAAAGTAAAAGAGCCATGAGGGTTGGATAGCATGGACATCGGGCCGCTGCACTGAATACTGACATTTCCAATCCTGATAGTTTATGTTATAGACAACGATTTACATTATGGTTGATGAATGTTTTAATTTAAAGACTTCCGCTGTAATAGATTCTGATTTCCGGTTTAAGAACTATGTTTGTTAAGTTTTGTGCCAACTATGAGATTTACCCGGTTTGGGGCGTTTCACATGCGCGATCACCTTTCCCCTCTGCATCAATACGCACCCTAACCCTTGTCCCGAAGCGTTAGAATATACCACCAGGTCCTCGTTACCGTCGGGTAGTGCTAACACTAGGGCTTGGGTCAATTTTCTTTTTAACTCTTCAAATGCTTTAGACTGATCTTGTCCCCATACGTACTTTATTTCTTTGCGTGTCAACTTTGTCAAAGGAGAAGCTATTTTCGAGAAGTCCTGAATGAACCTCCGATAGTAGCCTGCCAATCCCAGAAAACTCTGAATCTCAGTTGTCGTCTTTGGGATTTCCCATTCCTTTACTTCCTCTATCTTAGACGAGTCAACCATAATGTCCTCTACGTTGATAACGTGACCTAAGAATTGGACTTCCTTAAGCTAGAACGCGCATTTGGAAAACTTGGCATACAACTTTTCTTTCTATATGGTCTCTAGTACTTCTCGAAGATGACAAGCATGATCGCCTTCACTAATCGAATAAATAAGTATGTCGTCTATAAATACTATCACCAACCTCTCCAGCATCGGTCTACACACCTGGTTCATCATACTCATGAATGCTGCTGGAGCATTTGTCAAGCCAAAATACATCACACGGAATTCGTAATGCCCATACCGCGTGTGAAACGTCGTCTTTGGTATGTCCTCTTCTCTTACTTTTAACTGATGATATCCCAACCGCAGATTGATATTGGAGAACCATTTCGCGCCTTGCAGCTGGTCGAACAGATCATCGATCCTTGGTAGCGGATATTTGTTCTTTACTGTATGTTTGTTCAACTCCCTATAGTCGATGCACATTCTCATGACACCATCTTTATTCTTTACAAACAGAACCGGAGCACCCCACGAAGAAATGCTCGGTCTAATAAAACCCCTATCTAAAAGTTCTTCCAACTATATCATTAGCTTTTTCATGTCCAGAGGCACAAGTCGGTACGGTGCTTTAGCCACGGACTGGGCACCTGGCACTAAGTCTATTTGGAACTATGTCTCTCGGTCAGGTGGTAACCTGGGTAATCCCTCTGGGAACACCTCCAAAAAATTACATACCACTGGTACGTCTTTCAACTATTTCACTTTTACATCATTGTCTATCACATAGGCCAGGTAGGCCACACATCCGCGCCCTATATACTTATCTGCTTTTATCATCGATATGGCGTACGTTAACGAGCCGCCGCGATCCCCGTAAACTAAAATCTCGCTACCATATGGAGCTTTGAGCTGTAGTATCTTTCGTCTACATACTCTTTGGCTTTCGTTGGCAGCTAACCAATCCATACCCAAAACGATATCAAACCCTCCCAAGGTCATTACATATAACCTAACTGGGAATCTATGGCCATGCATCTTTATCGTGCATTTGTCTACTAGTTCTATTACTCTTGCAGTTTTACTCAAATCAGTCTTTACAGTGAAAGCCTGTTCTACCTTAGTAACTTTGCATTTCATTCTTCTATATATAGAGGATGATATAAAACTCCTACCGGAACCCAAATCAAACAGTACAGACACAAAGGTATGATCAACGATGAACGTACATGACACCACATCTGGATGACCTCTTCCTCTTGTGTCAGTGCATACGTTCGGGTCCTTGCCTTTGGCTTTTCGGCTTCCTTTCCTTTCTCGGTGCAGGTAGCTTTGGGTTTGCGACAGTCCTTGGCCATGTTGCTAGGTATTCCGCAGTTATAACAAGACTGTTGTCACACCCCAGTTTCAGGACACCCCGGGCGTGCGACCAGATTGGCACCTCCAATCTTATTTTATTTATGAAATCAGAGTTAGTTTAACAGCGGAAATACTTTTGGATCGAACTTGTAATTAAACTCAACCCGAGGGTTGATATTGTATATTTTCCAAATCCGGAGATAAATAAAACATCATTTCATTTTACTGGGGATTTAAATACCCCTTCTGTATACAAAACCATGGTCCGTGACCATTTACATGTCACCTACGTAAGCAGGGTAAAACTAGAGCTACAAGGTAGTTGACCTGTGCATGGAGAGTTGACCTTGTCCAATATCAAGCTATACCATCATTGGTATCTAAGGGTTTTACCTTTCGGAACCTAACCCTGTGTATAACAGGGATTATCCATGTCTAGGAATACATCTTCCTAACACCTCCTCTTGTTTTTATTCCTGCAGAGTTATCTCCATGCTAGCAGCACATAACCATGTCAAAATTTCTTTATATACACATTTATCCCCAAGACTATCCCGTAGGAATAGCCTTACAGATAATCCTGAAAACCATTTAGGAAAACAAAACATTAGCGTGAACGCTGGTGAACATGATTATCATGACCAGTTTTAGTTGGCAATTAAAGCATCAAAACATTTAATCATAATGTGGGTACAATCTAACTTTCAGCGGAACTATTTCATCCGAGTGTACAACCACGGTATACACCGATAATTTCAGTAAAAGGACTGTTGGCATTTGTAGACTTACTATCGTGATGTCCCTTAACTGAGACCCCATCTTACATCCAGTTACAGACAATTACCAGCCCCAATATGGGAATTTCACCCATAAAGCATGTATCCCTTGATCAAGTTTTACGTATACTTATTGCCTGAATGTTTTACATAGACGCCCTTATGCATCAAACTTTTGAAAACCAGTATTGCCATTTTGTAAACGTAAAACTTTCAAAGTTTTGAATATAAAGATAGATAAACAAATTCACCTTAAAAGTAGCTTGATCTTATCTCAGGGGTAGTCCGTGAGGGCTAGTGTAAACCTTAATGCAAGTTCTAATTCAAGTTAGTATCTTAACGCACGAGTTTGGAAATAAGCGAAAGTGCGTAAAATAAGCGAAAGTCAGATAAATTACCTGAACGGAGGCACATAAACCGAGGTAGAGCTGGTCCAGAAAGTGTGGAATATGGATTTGTGTTTGAGTTGTGCAAAAATGTGGAACCAGGTGAAGCTATTTATAATTGGGCTGCCAGACCCGTACCGGACAGTTAGCCTAGGTGGTAGCGGTCCGCTACTGCCCAGGGCATGCGTCAGCCCTACGAGTCATTTTCTGATTGTACCAAACCTTAATTTGCAGCAGGAGGACCGTTACGGGGGGTGTGGCGGTCCGCCATGAGTACACGCGTTAAAACCCTATGCTGAGTCACCGGACACGTGTCAGCTCGAAGGATTGTGGATGGATTGCGGCTAGCGGACCATTACCCATATAGTGGCGGTGCGCCACCTAACCCTTTAGCCTTTAGCAGACCTGGATAGCGGGCCTCCATGCAACCAACGACCTTAGCGGACCGTTAAGAAGAATGCTAGCGGTCCGCTACCGGTCCAATTTGAGAATTTTTCATTTTCAACCCTTTTATTTTAGGGGACTTGGCAATTCCAACCCCTAGGGTTCAAAGTTGGTAAACTAGGACCTCGGAATTGGCCTGGTGTTACTTCCTCCCCACCTTTATTCAAATCTTGTCCTCGAGATTTATTGGAACAGGTGCGGGTATTTCTATTTCATTTCACTCTCCAGTTCCCACGTGAACTCAGGTCCACGTCTGTAGTTCCATCTTACTTTTACCAACACCAGTCTCTTCCTTTTTAGCTTTTTAACCTGACGATCCTCAATTTAAAGAGGTTGTTCAATGAATTTTAGATTTGGATCCACCTCTACATCCTGTAGAGGCATTACTAGAGATTCATCAGCCAAACACTTTCGCATGTTTGACACATGAAATACATCATGAACACCATTCATTTCCTCTTGCAATTCAAGTTGATAGGCGACCGGTCCGATTCTTTTCAGAATTTTGAATGGTCCAACCAATCTTGGACTGATTTTTCCTTTCTTTCTAAATCGTACTACACCCTTCCAAGGTGAGACTTTTAACAATACATGATAGCCTACAGAAAATTCTAACGACTTACGACGTTTATCAGCATAAATTTTCTGTCTATCACGAGCCGTTTTTAAATGTTCACGAATTTGTAACACTTTGTCAGTTGTTTTCTAAACTATTTCAGGACCTGACAATTGATTTTCTCTAATCTCCGCCTAGCAGACAGGAGTTCTGCATTTTCTGCCATACAAGGCTTCAAATGGGGCAGCTTGGATACTTGTGTGATAGCTATTATTATACGAGAATTCCATTAGAGGTAAATGGTCGTCGCAACTTCCTCCAAGGTCTATTACATAAGCTCGAAGCGTATCTTCCAGAGTTTGTATCGTTCTTTCACTCTGACCATCCGTTTGAGGATGATAAGCAGTGATAAGATTTAATCGTGTTCCAAGTACTTTCTGGACGCTTTGCCAAAATCGAGACGTAAAACGACTATCTCTATCTGACACTATAGATAATGGCACACCATGCAAAGATACGATTTCATTGACATACATTTGTGCCAACTTATCCATGCTATAAATTTCTTTCATTGGAAGAAAATGGGCAGACTTAGTCAGTCTATCAATGATAACCCAGATAGTGTCATTCCCACGACTTGTTCGAGCCAGTTTTGTAATGAAGTCCATAGTTATCATTTCCCATTTCCAAACATGAATTTCAAGTTGCTGCCATAACCCAGATGGTTTCTGGTGTTCATCTTTAACTTGTGAACAAGTTAAACCTTTTGCAACATAGGAAGCGATTTGTTTCTTCATACCAATCCACCAAGAATCTGGTCTCAGATTTTTGTACATTTTATCGCTTCCTGGGTGAATGGTATATTTTGATTTATGAGCCTCTTCAAGGATTCGCTCTTGAAGACCTCCTATCATTGGCACCCATACTCATTCATTCATTTGCAAAATCTCATCACCTCTTCTGGTTAATAGATTAACCATTTTCTCAGCCTTTCTTGTTCAATATTAGCTTCTTCTAAAGGTAATTTCTGTGCTTCTTTAATTTGTTCTAAGAGATCGAATTTCAATTCGAGTCTTAAAGCACGTACTCTTTTAGGCTTTTCTCTTTCTTTTTGACTTAAGGCATCAGCTACTATATTAGCCTTACCTTCATGATAACAGATTTCGCAGTCATAATCGTTCAAGATTTCTAACCACCTTCTTTGTCTCATGTTTAACTCTTTCTAACCAAAGATATATTTCAAACTTTTATGGTTGGTGAACATAGTGAACCCGACTCCATAGAGATAGTGTCTCCATAACTTTAATGCAAAAATTATGACACCTAACTCTAAATCATGAGTCCTATAGTTCTGTTCATGAGTTTTCAATTGTCTAGATGCATATGCAATGAATTTGTTTCTTTGCATTAACACACTACCAAGACCGGTGTGTGAGGCATCACAATAAACTACAAAGTCTTCAATTCCATCTAGCAAAGACAATATTGGAGCATTTGTTAACTTTTGTTTTAGTATTTCAAAAGCTTCTTCCTGCATTGGTCTCCATTCATATTTAACAGATTTCCTTGTCAAGGAAGTAATAGGGACAGCAATTCGGGAAAAGTCCTAGATAAACCTTTGGTAATATCTCGCCAAACCTAAGAAACTCCGAACTTAGGTCGGCGACTTCAGAACTTCCCATTTAGTAATTGCCTCAATCTTAGCAGGATCGACTTGAATTCCATTGACATTTATCATATGCCTGAGAAATTGAACTTTAGATAACCAGAATTCACATTTTAAGAATTTGGCATACAATTTCTCGTTCTTAAGTAATTCAAGAATTACTTTCAGGTGGTCTGTATGTTCTTCCTTACTTTTGGAGTAAATAAGTATATCGTATGTGAATACGATAACAAATTTATCCAAATAAGGTTTGCAGATTCGATTCATCATATCCATAAATGTTGCCGGAGCATTAGTGAGTCCGAACGGCATTACAGTGAACTCATAATGTCTGTACCTTGTTCTAAACGCAGTTTTGGATATGTCTTCTTCTTGTACCTTTAGTTGATGATATCCTGAACGAAGACCAATCTTTGAAAAATAACGTGCTCCCTGAAGCTGATCAAACAGATCATCAATTCGGGGAAGCGGATATCTGTTTTTAATCGTGACTTTGTTTAGTTCACGGTAATAAATACACATACGCATTGATCCGTCTTTCTTTTTAACAAATAATACTAGAGCTCCCCAAGGTGAAGAACTTGGTCTTATAAATCCTTTGTTCAACAACTCTTCAAGTTGTTTCTTCAATTCCGCCATTTCTATGGGTGTTAATCTATACGGGGTTTTAGCTATTTGAGTTGTTCCCAATACCAGATTTATTCTAAACTCCACTTCTCGATCTGGCAGTAATCCTGGTAGTTCCTCCGAGAATACTTCCGGATACTCGGATACTACAGGTACTTTTTCTAAAAGCTTTGTTTCCTTGTTGGTTGTAAGTGACACAAGATATGCTAAACATCATTTGTTCAGATATTTTGTTGTCTTAAGGAGTGATATAATTCTAATTGAATTGGAACATTTATCTCCTTTGATAGTAATTATCTTACCATCCGGCACATGGATCTCAATAGATTTCTTGTCGTAATTTATTTGGGCTTGGTTGGCAGATAACCAATCCATTCCCAGAACAATGTCAAACCCGACTAATATCATAGGCAACAATTGCAAAGGAAGTACATGCCCAAATATAGAAATCTTACAGTCATTTAAGGAACTAGAAATTTTAACTAAATCCCCATTAGCAGTCTAGACTTCGTAAGATTTGTCTAATCTAGCTAAAGGTTTATCTAATAGCTTACAAAATTTAATATCTATAAAGCTTTGGTTTGCACCAGAATCAAATAAAACCTTTGCATAGATATTGTCGACAAGAAGTGTACCGGTAATAACATCCGGCATTTTGGCTGCATCATTTGCATTTAAAACAAATGCCATGGCGTTCTTTTTAACGCCTTCAGCAAGTTTTGCTACCGATGTTCCTAGTTCTTTTGCCTTCGGGCATTGGGTTTTTATGTGACCCGGCTCTCCACAGCCATAGCAAACAATGGGCTTTCTATTTTTATAACAGTTCTCAGTAGAGTGCCCAGGAGTTTTACATGTGTTTCAAAAAGGTCTTGCACCACATTTTCTAAAATGCCTCCTCTTGCATAGTCGGCATTCTGGAGCAGGGGAACGAGTATCTTTACGAATGAAATTACTTTCAGATCGTTTCTGCTCATTTCTGTTTTGGTGCATATTATCCTTCTTCTTCAGCTCCTCTTTATTCCTTATTAATCCATCTGTAAGCATAGCACCAATTTCAATGGCATCGTCCAATGATTCTGGTTTAGAGGCTTTTACCAAGTCTCTAATTTCCAAGACTAAACCCCAGATATATCTCTTAATGAGGTTCGATTCAGGAGTTGCCAGTTGAGGTACTAACCTAGCAAATCCGAACAACTTAGTTACATAATCTTGATGGTTTGTTCCTACCATCCTCAAGTTCAGAAAATTGAGCTCAATCTTCTCCCTCTCATTCATGGGACAAAACTTCTTATCCACTCTTTCTTTGAAGACAGACCAACCCATGTCATAAGCCATGTCTCTTCCTTTGGCAGATATTACTTGATTCCACCATTCTAAGGCTTGGTCTCTAAATAAATTTGAAGCATAAAGTACTTTGTCTTCCTCAAGGCATTTACTTATAGCTAGTACTGACTCCGTTTTCTTAAGCCATCTTAATGTTGCTATTGCTCCTTCTCTTCCTGCAAATTCATAGGGTTTGCAGCCCTGAAAATTTTTGTATGTGCATCCAAGATATCTCTGCTTCTTATATGTAGATTCATATCCTTCTTTAGGAGTAGCCATAGAGGAATCATGACTTTCCTCGTATGTTCTCTTTTTAGATTTACTATGAAAATTTGAGTGACCTCCCTCGGTATGTTTTGAAAATTGAGGGGTAGAGATTTCATTCTCAGTTTCTCTTGTTTTAGATTTTTGCAATAAGGATTCTTGTTTCTTAGCAGCTTTGCTTTCTTCTATAGCTACTACAATTTTAGGAATTGCTTTCTCAATTCCATCATCGATCATTTTTGTTATATCTTCCTTCTAAGTTTCAGCAGGACCGTTTTCAATCATTTGCTTCTTCTTACCACGGGTGTTACTTGATGGTCCACTTTTTGACATTCTAGAAATAAACAAGATTGGAATCAAAATAGACATTTTTATTAGTGAAATTTATACAAGAAATGTACATATATAGAACTCACTGTCTTAATAATTATTATAATTCTTTTCTTCCAACGCTTGAACTAGAAGAATTCGAGCTTCTATTTCTGCTTTTTCTTGTTCAAGTTCTGCTATTCGGTTTAACAGTATACGTTCCCTCTCATTTCCTGGTGCTTCTTCATTTTACATAAGGAATAGGGAATTGAACTGTCTCATGATAAAGGATAAAAGGTTTGTTAGAATCTTCACGTTCTTCATCTTCAAAAATATATCTATTTTCATAAGGTATTTCAGAAATTCCCTCTTGAAAATTATGTGAGTATATTGGAGTAATGTTATAACTTCCTCCAGTAGAAGCAGAATGATAACTAATAAAAGGTCTATAAGGAATACTAGGATTCCCTATTTCTCCAAGGCTTCGGAAAGTTGAACGTTCAGTTTCTTCATTATTTTCTATAGTTGTCTCGTTAGTTTTACGTTCAAAATAATTAGTCGGCGCAAATTTACGAAAAAAGCTAGGACCCTTGCCTTTTCCAACCATTTCTGTAATTAAAACAAACAACTTTTATTATATAGGATAATATATTACAATAAGAACAAAATACAATATATCAATTTAATCCTTCATTAGCTCAGAGCCAAGGATCATCAGATTCTCCCCTTGTTCGTAAACTTGTTGTCCATAAAACTGTGTCCTTGCCTTATTCATAATTCTTTCCCTGTTTATTTCATCCGTTTTACGTAACGAACGATCTAAACATTCTATGGAAGATGAAGGCATACTGTATTCATACCCATTCTTAGGCGGAGGTTCACGAAGACCCACCATTATATCATTATAGGCGTTTTGATATTCTGGTGGTGCTTGAAAATAATTCTCATAAGGACTAGTATATATAGGTTCAGGAATAACATAGGGGTCATGAAGAATAGGAGACTCAGGATTATAAAAAGGATAATCCTCCGGATTTTCAAATACAGGAGCATACTGATGAGATTCTTCGGATGTTTCTTCCACTGGTGTATTTTGATAAATTCCTCCATTACAATAGCTGGAATAGAAATTCTCTTAGTGGGCATTCTCACTTTTATTCTAGGCTTTCGGGACGTACTTGGCCTAGCCTGGTTGTCTATTGGTGGAGGAGTATTAAACTGCCAGTTACTAAAGTCAGAACCAGCGTCCATCCAAAAACTCTTAGCATCATATGATAGGGGATGATACACACGTGTAGGAGTATCTAGATTTATAATAAAAGGATCGTTATCATCAGGAAATGTGATTGGCATCATCTGAGATCCATAGACATGATATTCAGGTGATTCCTGCTTTATCGGACGATTAGAATCGTAATTAGAAAGGCTATGTTCTCCAGACATATTGAAATCTTTAAGTATCAGTAACTACCTTAAGTATTTTGTCCTCATGTTGATCAAAACTTAGATACTAAAGCCAATATCCTTATCTTAATCTTGAGGTATAATAATTTAAACTATGGTTAAAGATTAGATACTAAGACTAGTATCTAATTCGCTAAAACCATGGGCTCGGATACCAACCTGTCACACCCCGGTTTCAGGACACCACGGGCGTGCGACCAGGTTGGTACCTCCAATCTTATTTTATTTATGAAATCAGAGTTAGTTTAATAGCGAAAATAATTTCGGGTCGAACTTGTAATTAACCTCAACCCGAGGGTTGATAATGTATATTTTCCAAATCCGGGGATGAATAAAACATCATTTCATTTTACTAGGGATTTAAATACCCCTTCTGTATACAAAACCATGGTCCACGACCATTTACATGTCACTTGCGTAAGCAGGGTAAAACTAGAGCCACAAGATAGTTGGTCTGTGCCTGGGGAGTTGACCCTGTCCAATACCAAGCTATACCAGCATTGGTATCTAAGGGTTTTACCTTCCGGCACCTAACCCTGTGTATAACAAGGGAGTATCCATGTCTAGGAATACATCTTCCTAACACCTCCTCTTGTTTTTATTCCTGCAGAGTTATCTCCATGCTAGCAGTACATAACCTTCCCAAAATTTCTTTATGTACACATTTATCCCCAAGACTATCCCGTAGGACTAGCCTTACAGATAATCATTGATTACCTGAAAAACATTTAGGAAAATAAAACGTCAGCGCGAACGCTGGTGAACATGATTATCATGAAAATTTTTAGTTGGCAATTACAACATCAAAACATTTAATCATAATTTGGATACAATCTACCATTCAGCAGAACTATTTCATCCGAGTGTACAACCAAGGTATACACCGATAATTTCTGTAAAAGGACTGCTGGCATTTGCAGATTTACTTACCGCGATGTACCTTAACTGAGTCTTACATCCAGTTACAGACAATTATCAACCCCAATATGGGAATTTCACCCATAAAGCGTGTATCCCTTAATCAAGTTTTACGTATACTTATGGCCTGAATGTTTTACATAGACGTCCTTATGCATCAAACTTTTGAATACCAGTATTGCCATTTTGTAAACGTAAAACTTTCAAAGTTTTGAAGATAAAGATAGATAAACATATTCACCTTAACTGTAGCTTGATCTTATCTCAGTGGTAGTCCATGAGGGCTAGTGTAAACCTTAATGCAAGTTCAAATTCAAGTTAGTATCTTAACGCACGAGTTCGAAAAAAACCGAAAGTGCAGAAAATAAGCGAAAGTCAGATAAATTATCAGAATGGTGGCACGTAAACCGAGGTAAAGCTGGTCCAGGAAGTGTGGAATATTGATTTGTGTTTGAATTGTGCCAAAATGAGAAACTGGGTGAAGCTATTTATAGTTGGACTGCCAGACCGTAGCGGATCGTTAGCCTGGGTGGTAGCGGTCCGCTACCGCCCATGGCATGCGTCAGCCCTGCGAGTCATTTCCTGATTGGACCAAACCTTAATTTGTTGCTGGCGGATCGTTACGGGGGCGTGGCGGTCTGCCACGAGTACGCGCGTCAAAACCCTACGCTGAGTCACCGGACACATGTCAGCTCGGAGGATTGCGGCTAGCAGACCGTTACCCAAGTGGTGGCGGTCCGCCATCCAACCCCTCACCTCAAAACTGGCCTGGTGTTACAACTGTGCCCCAGGACAATCTCGAGAGTAGTGTCCGGTCTTTCCGCACCTATAGCAATTATTCAACTCAACTCGGCACTCGCCAGAGTGCTTCTTGCCACACTTAGCACAATCAACTCCATCCTCAATCCTCAGCTTCTTCGTCTCCGACCCCGCCCACTCTTTAGCTGGCCGTTTAGTCACTTTATTCTCAGTAGGCAATGGGTCCGCGGATTCGAAGTCATCATATACTATCCCATCAAGTGTTACCACAAATTTAAAGCTAGTAGGAGCATTTGCTTTAACGTGCACTCGAACCCTCTGTGGAAATCCCTTGATGTAATACTTGATCCTCTTTTCCTAAGTGTCCACCAGAAGCGGAAACAACTGAGCCAACCCATGGTATTTTGAGGTGTACTGGCGATAAGTCATACTACTAGCACAAAGCCCCAGAAACTCTCTCTCAACTCTGTCAATCTCGTTCTGCGGGCAAAACTTAGTGATTAGCAGCTTTTTCAAGTTATCTCATTTCATCTTCTTCATAACAGCAGAAGACTTGGTTCTCTCAATTAACCTCCACCAACTCAATGCCTCATTAGTGAATGAGTGAGCAGTAAACTTGACTGCTTGGTCATCACGACACTCACTAATATTGATAATCCCGTTCATCCTCTCCATCCACTCGAAAGTGGAAACAACATCTTTCCGTCCATCATACTTCGGTCGGTCACACCCCCGAAAGGACTTATAATTGCAACCTTGAGTTGCCATTTTAAAGTCAGAATCGTCACTATCAGTGACTTCAGTTCTCTCGTTGCTTCCCTCTTTCTTCTCTTTCCTCTCTATACCAAACTTTTTAAGGGCCTCATGCTTCCGGTAGAACCTTCTTCAAGATTGAAGTAACCTCTGTCGCGATAGCTTCTTTCACAATTGGTTCCAACTCAAGAGCATCGTTATGAAAATTGTCATGAACCGACACATGGTTCCCACTTTCATTATGCTCCACGTGCACCTATTCAGTGTTGTTGCGGGAGTGTTCACTTTCCTCATGACGTGTTTTTTTACCCGACGGTCGTCCTCTACGACCTGTATGACCACATCTCTTTGTTCTAGCCATTAGTGTCTACTGCGAACAAAGATAGCTCGTGTTATCATGATAGGTAATAATTTAGAAAACCTCGAGTAATGTAAATTACTAATCACAGAGACCGGTATGAAATTACTAATTTACTTTACTACTCGGGTCCTGAACATCTCCTTTTAGAGTAACATTTGCATTCGAGTTCAGAGTTTCTACCGTTGGCACATGCTATCCACTGTATACTGTCTATGCTAAGGCACGTACTATGTACTATTTATGCTAAAGCATTTACTGTCTACTATCTGTATTAAGGCATTATTATCTATGTTCTATGTTAGGACATTGACTACCTTCTATCTACTATCTTTCCATGGACAGGTTGCTCTGATTGACATTCCTTTCCTTCCTTTCCTTTGTCCCATTCTCAGTTTATGTTCAAACATTATTGCAAATGTCTGAATCTCTCAAACTATGACTCTGATACCAACTTGAAACGCCCCATACCGGGTACATCTCATAGTTGGCACAAAACATAACAAACATAGTTCTTAAACCAGAAATCAGAATCTATAACAGCGAAAGTCTTTAAATTAAAACATTCACCAACCAATAATGTAACTCATTGTCTAAAACATAAACTATCGGGAATAAAATTGTTAGTCTTCAGCACAACACCCGATGTCCATGCAATCCAGCCCTCACAACTCTTTTACTATTCTTTCGCTTTACATTTTCTACCTGTGATGCATACTAAAAGTCAGATACGCTAGTGAGTTATATCTTTACTTTAAACTGTAAAACTTTCTTTTAGCTAGCTTAGTTTTATAAAAATAAAATAAGCTTTACTTTCTCTTTCTTTGAAAACACTTTAACTTTACTTTAAAACTTTACAATTATAAAACTGTTACGTTACTGTTTGTGATTAAAACTTTAGCTTTGAGGAAACCCGCCAGGATGTCCTCCTGTACTCTGTTTGACTATCGTATCTGTCACACCCCTAAATTCCACTAACAGTTTTACCGTTTTGGAAGGTGACAACCCAGGATCTCAGACACCAGTTACTTCAAACGACACTATATGGGACTTAAAATGTCATAATATAAATTAAAAGGTTCAGAGTAAAAGTGCGGAAGCGTTTAACAAAAGTAAATGCGTAAAACAACACGCCCAAATTCAAATAATAACAAAACATAATTATTGTTTGATAGATTGGTAGTTGACGATAGAAGTCAAGACACCATGCATGACCTAACGTGATCCTGCGTAACGACCTGAGAAAACATGTAAGAAAACAAGCCAACACTAGGTTGGTGAGTTCACAGGTTTCAATCATATGAAATAAAGCGTTTGACAGATTATGTTCATTCAATATGCATATCTATAGGTAGCATGCCTATGTTCATGTCATACTAAAGCGCTCGCAACCGAATCTGACAGTAATGTTTGTTTGCCTCCCGCCAGGTCTATCAACTCTAGCAATGTGTTAAGGTCAATATTACACTCGTTCGATCTCCAATCGAGTTAGCGCGACTAACGCGGGTGGGGTTTGTCAAAACCAGTAGTACTACCAAAATTACCTCGCTAATACCATATTAACGGTCCGATGTGTGTGAGGACTTTCATGATAGTGTGTTACGCTTAGCCTCAACAATGATATAATATGAATCGTAGTATTCAAAATAGTTTGTGACATGTTTTCTCCCAAAAAAAAAGTAAAAGGGGCCGTGAAACTCACATGCGTTTCATAGTAGGTAGTATCACACAAGTATACGATTTGGAAACTTAAGTGTTAGCCTGCACGGCTTACGTATGCCCTAAAATTATAAACACATAAGTTAGGTACATGATTTTGTGACAACGACACGGAAGATTTGGATGTCCTAAAATACACGTAGGACCAACGAGTAGACGAACGTGTCCATGGGAATATGGGTTTCTAAATATGATAACTAAGATAAATGTGTTACGTGTCGAACGTTTTATAATTACGAATAATAAAAATTAATAACACATTCGTGCGTTAATACCATTTAATAATGGTCTAAGAAAATAATATAATTTATTATATTATTTTTAAGTTTAATAAATCAACACGATAATTAATTACGTGATAAAAAATAATAGATATATTATTTTTATTCGATGATAATAACGTGAGTAAATAATATAAATAATTATATTATTTAGTAGTTTGAAACGTTTCATAAGGTTTACAAACGTGGCGAAAATAATATAAAAATATATTATTTTTAATTGGTGTCACAGGTTGAAAAATAATATAAAAATATTATTTTATTCGAAGTTCTGGTTTGAAAATAATAAAATTATATTATTTTAAAAGTGATAATAATTCTAAATATGGCTTATAAAGCTAAACCCGAGTCCACGGGTGATTTCCGGGGTTAAAACACATTAATATATAAATATAATAATATGGGGATAGGTTTTATATTAAAATAATGGCTAAAATAATTAAAAACTCAAAAACAGGGGGAGGGAGACTCGAACCCGGGTCCCCTCCTTATATGCACACATGCTCAACCAGTCTCTCCCGCTAGGGTCTTCACAACAAGTCCCGGTTCTAATAGTTTATAACAAACAAGTCTCTGAGGTATCCCTCCCATACACATACTAGTTCGAATCCGGTCCTGATCCATCGATTTCGACTACGATTGGAGTTAATTATATAGGGGTTTCGTTAATCGGGGGTTTGCGAATCAATGGGTTCGTTTAATTGCAAAAACAACATCTCATGGGTCGTTTGATTACCAAATGAACTTCGAAACCCTACTTTAGGATGTTTGATTCGATTTGAGCAATTCAAATGATAAAAAATATTAAAATCATAAGGCTTTTATAGATTAGCAGGTTACGAAACTATTGGTATAGTTTAATTTCATTTAAATAAACTATTGGCATGAATTCGATTAACCAGGAAACCATAAGAACCCTAGATTCGATCCGGTTTCAATTAGATGATACCAAGATTTCATAGGGCTTTCACTCCCGGCATAGAAACGACTCTAAGGACTTGTTTAATTGCTGAGACTGACATCGAATTGAAAGGGTTCGATTAGACCAAAAATGTATGAACCCTAGATATCGGATCGTGTTAAATCCGATAATGGAAGCCACAATTATGATAGGGCTTTTGATTAACAGATTAAAACCAAACTAAGTATGTACACAATTACCAGAGTAGGGCTCGAATTGATGGTGTACGCTTAGAATGGGTTCTGGCTTCGACTACTTTGGTCCCTAGTGACTCCGGCCACTTCTCCGATCGAATTGATGTGTGCAAAAGCTTGAGAGGAATTCGTCTAGTGTGTGCAGATGGTTAGTTTGCGAAATAGATGCACGAATTCATCGAATTCGTTGGATATACTGTGGTGGTCGACGGTTATGCTATAATGAGTCATAAATCGGTTTAATTCGTGCATAATGATGATGTTTAAAGCCTTAAAGATGTCGTGAATATCATTAACACCTATTTCGATTATGGATTCAAACGAAGATCGATTGTAAAGCTCGAATTTGAATAAATCCCGCGATTTTACTTTCTAAACGTCAGTAGAATCAAGAATTTGTTTATTACAAGATTAGTCCCTGTAATTCTATGTTCTTAAGTTTAGAGTTTGACAGAATTAGTCCTTGAAGTTAGAATTGAGTTAATTAAGTTATATTTTTGGTTAGTTTGACTTTGTGAAAGTCAACAGGAATTAATTATAAGTTAATTACAAGTTTGGTCCCGCAAGTTTTGTGCATGTGAGTTTGAAAATAGGCAGAATGAGTCCCTAGGGTTTGAGTTAGGGTTAACTAGGTTAAGATTTAACTGGATTTGCTAACGGAATTAACTGTCACATCCCGGATTGTCACATCATCCCCTAGTTGAAAGAATTTTCGTCCCGAAAATTAAGAAATTAAAAAAAAAAATTCTGGGTGTCACATCATTTCCTAGTTGAAAGAATTTTCGTCCCAAAAATTAGAATAGTACCTTAGGTTTTTTACGTAGAGCGCTTGAACAGATGAGGATACTTGCGCATCATCTGATCCTCGCGCTCCCATGTGAATTCCGGTTCGCGTTTCGAGTTCCAACAAACTCTAACAATAGGGATTTTACTGCGTTTGAGCGTTTTGACTTCCCTATCCATGATTTCTACCGGTTCTTTGACAAAACACAATTATTCATCGATGTGTAGTTCCTCAAGAGGAACAGCGAATGTCTCGTCTGCTAGACATTTCTTCAAGTTCGAGACAAGAAAGACGTCGTGTACACCACTAAGTCCTTCAGGTAGGTCCAGTTGATACGCTACTGGGCCAACTCTCTTCACTATTTTGAACGGTCCAACATAACGAGGATTCAGTTTGCCTCGTTTCCCGAAGCGAATCACACCTTTCCAAGGTGAGACTTTGAGTAGAACCATATCACCTACTTGAAACTCTAACGGTTTACGACGCTTGTCGTCATATCTCTTTTGACGATCACGAGCTGCCGCCATACGGTTTCGAATTTAAACGATCTTTTCAGATGTTTCGAATACAAGTTCGGGACCTGTAAGTTGGCTATCCGCAACTTCCGCCCAACAGATAGGAGATCGGCATTTACGTCCGTACAATGCCTCGAATGGTGCTGCCTTGATGCTAGTGTGATAACTGTTGTTGTAGGAGAACTCCACTAGAGGTTAGTGAGACTCCCAAGTGTTACCAAAATCGATCACACAAGCTCGTAGCATGTCCTCTAAGGTTTGAATGGTACGTTCCGTTTGACCATCAGTTTGAGGATGATACGCCGTACTCATGTCTAGACGCGTACCTAAAGCTTTTAACAGAGATTGCCAGAAATGTGATGTGAATCGAGCGTCTCGATCCGAAATAATAGAAATTGGCACTCCGTGCCAAGAGACTACTTCCTTCAAGTAAACACAAGTAAGGTTTTCCATCTTTTCGGTTTCTTTGATTGCAAGGAAGTGTGCAGATTTTGTCAAGCGATCTACGATCACCTAGATGGTGTCGCATCCGCTAGGGGTTCTGGGTAGTTTCGTTATGAAGTCCATAGAAATTTTCTCCCATTTCCACATTGGGATCTCTGGCTGTTGAAGTAATCCGGAAGGCTTTTGGTATTCCACCTTGACCTTCGCGCAAATAAGGCATTTGCTCACATAGGTGGTTATACCAGCCTTCATCTTTGGCCACCAATATAGCACCTTTAGGTGATGGTACATTTTGTCAGAACCTGGATGAATAGAGTATCGAGATTTGTGAGCTTCATCCGTAACCAGTTCTCTTAAGTTCCCATACACCGGAACCCATATTCATTCTGCTAGGTAGCGAATGCCATCTGATTTGACCTCCAGTTGTTCTTACATACCGCGTGTGGCTTCCAGCGGTAGGTTTTCCTTTTTAAGGGCTTTGAGTTGAGCACTTCGGATTTTGTCAGGCAATCTAGTGTGAATAGTAAGCTGTAATGCTCAAACTCGTTTGGGTTTAGTGTCCTTACGGCTTAGGGCATCGGCTACCACATTAGCCTTCCTGGGATGATATCTGATTGCACAGTCATAGTCATTCAAGAGTTCAACCCAACGACGTTGTCGCATGTACAACTCTTTCTGTTCAAAGATATGCTGAAGACTCTTGTGATCGGTGTAGATAGTGCATTTGGTACCGTACAAGTAATGTCTCCATATCTTTAGTGCAAATACTACGGCCCTCAACTCTAAATCATGAGTTGTGTAGTTTTTCTCCTGTATTTTCAGTTGACGAGAAGCGTAAGCGATGAACTTCTCGCGTTGCATCAGCACACAACCAAGACCTTGAATAGATGCATCACATTACACTACAAAATCATCCGTTTCCTCTGGAAGAGATATGATGGGTGCACTGCAGAGTTTCTGCTTCAGAAGTTGAAATGTTGATTCCTGGGTATCACCCCATTTATAAGGTTTACTCTTCTGAGTTAAAGCAGTGAGGGTTTGGGCAATCTTTGAAAATCATTCGATGAAACGACGGTAATAGCGAGCCAATCCCAGAAATTGTCGCACCTCAGTTGGCGTTGTCGGTGCCGCCCAATTCTTGATTGCTTCTATTTTAGATGGGTCGATATGTATCCCTGTCTCGTTAACTACATGTCCTAAAAATTGCACTTCACGAATCCAGAATTCGCACTTGGAAAGTTTCGCATAAAGTTGTTTTTGCTTCAGCAATTCCAGTATTAGACAAAGGTGTTCCTCGTGTTCTTCCCTATTCTTGGAATAAATGAGGATGTCATCAATGAAGACGATGACAAACTGGTCAAGGTATGGTTTACACACACGGTTCATGAGGTCCATGAATACCGCAGGTGCATTGGGCAGTCCGAATGGCATGACCATGAATTCATAGTGACCATACCTAGTCCTAAATGCCGTCTTTGAGATGTCCTCCTCTCGGACTCTCAGCTGATGACAGCCGGACCTAAGATCAATCTTGGAATAAAATCTTGATCCTTGGAGTTGATCGAACAGATCATCAATGTGTGGTAGAGGGTAACGGTTCTTAATCGTCACTTTGTTCAGTTCCCGGTAATCGATGCACATGCGGAAGGTCCCATCCTTCTTCTTGACAAATAGGACTGGAGCTCCCCATGGTGATGAGCTAGGTCGAATGAAACCTTTGTCTAACAACTCTTGCAGTTGTGTAGATAGTTCTTGCAATTCGCTAGGTGCAAGTCGGTAGGGTGCCCGAGCGATAGGTGTTGCTCCGGGTGCTAGGTCAATTTGAAATTCGACTTGGCGGTGTGGTGGAAGACCATGCAGGTCTTCGGGAAATACTTTTGGATTTTCATGAACAATCGGTATGTCATCAATCCTCTTCTCCGCATATGGCTGCTCGGCGACGAGAGCCAAAATGGCAGTATGACCTTTACGCAGACACTTTTGTGCTTTCATGAAAGATATGATGCCCATAACAGCACCACTCCTTTCACCTTGGACAGAGAGGATTTCTCCACTAGGGAGAAGAAGGCGAACGATTTTCTCCCAAAAAATAATCTCGTCTTGGTTCTTAGACAACCAATCCATTCCAACGATTACGTCAAAACTACCGAGTATGACTGGCATTAGGTCAATGTCAAATTTATGACCAGCTAATTCAAGTTTACAACCCTTAAGGATGTGGGTTGCTTCTATTATCTGTCCATCAGCTATTTCTATGGTGTACTTATCTTTTAACAGGGTTGGAGTTTCTCTTAGTAAATTACTAAGTTTATTGGATATAAAACTCCTATCAGCACCAATGTCAAATAGTACAGAAGCAAAGTAATTGTTCAGAAGGAACTTACCGGTAACCACATTGTGGTCGTATCGAGCTTCTCCGGATCCTAGTACAAAGGCTCGTCCCTTTGCACCATTCCCTCCATTGTTGCCATTGTTGTTATTATTGCCCTGGTGGTGGTTGTTGTTGTTGTCGTTGCCACCCTTCTTTAATTGTGGACAATCCTTTCGAAAATGTCCCTCTTTTCCACATTCAAAACAACCTTTGATAGACCCAGGTTGTTGGAAGGGCTGCTTGGCTTGCAATTCACCTCAACAATCTTTGGCGGCATGGCCCACCTTGCCACACCGCTGGCAACGATTTTTGTCACAAGCACCGAGGTGGTGATAATTACATTTGTTGCACTTGGGGTGTCTCCTCGTATAACCACCCTGGTATTGACCCGAAGAGGTCGACTGATTGAAGTTCTTTGTAGGCTCAAGCCTACGCTGTTGTTGGGGTTGGTTAGGTTGGAAACCCTTTGTGCTGGCACTGATGTCAAACTTGCGTTTGTTGTTGTCAGTGTTTTTGGAAGCGAAACTTCTCGGAGGTAAAGTCCCTTGGGTCACTGCTTGATCAGTCAGTTTATGGGCAAGACGGATTGTTTGCTGAATAGAAGTGGGGTTTGATGAGGTGACCATACTATGGATCTGGGGTACTAGACCATTGATAAACATTTCAATCCGCTTGTAAGGTGGGGTCACCATGTGAGGGCACATGACAGCGAGTTCATGCGATCGGGTTGTGTAGAGTTCTATCTCATAACCCTCCATTTTCAAGTTCTAGAATTCCCCTTCAAGCTTCTGGATTTAATCTCGAGGGAAATATTCCTCCCTCATCATCGTTTTAAAATCCTCCCATGGCGATGCATTAGCCATGTCCAGGCCTAGCATCTGGACTTGTGAATTCCACCATGTGAGGGCAGGACCCTCTAGAGTACCTGATGCAAATTTTACCCGGTCAGCTACAGGGCAATTGCACATGGAGAATACTGATTCGATCTTCTTGAACCATCGGAGTGGTCCGACAGTTCCTTCAGCTCCACTGAATTTGTGGGACTTGCAATCCATAAACGTCTTGAAGGTGCAGACGTGCTGATTATTCTGTGGATTGTTCGCTTGCACTGGATTGGAAAGAGTATGCTGAGTTTAGGAAATGGTAGAATATATATATATATGGTTGGTTGTTTAGAGTTAACGGTTAACAGGTTTACCTGCAATGTGTGCTGCTAAGGCTTCAGCAACACTGTCATTTATCAACGCGGTCAGCTCGGCTTTTGTCAGGTTGATATTTCCACGGCCACCATGACGACCTCCGCATCCACGTCCGGCCATAGTCCTTCACATTCACAAATACAAACAATGAGAAAGTATGTCGCATATTATCATCACTGAAGCATAGGTAAACAGAAAGAAGTTTGAAATGACATGTGAGATTGGGATCATGGTTCATGATCTATTTAACTTATAATGGCTATAAAATAAATAACTCAAAACATCAATTTATTAAGATTTTTATTGAAATAGGCACAACCTTGCCCATTTAAGTTTGGAAAAAAAAATAACAATAGATACGAACGAGATAAAATGTCAGACGTCGCTGCCGACTGAAGAAATAGCTGACTGAGCGTCCTCCTCGTCATCTGGTCTTCCATCAGGTTCCAAGTCCTGAGCACCACCTGCCTCTAAGGCATCCTCAAACTGAGCAATCCTAGTCTGAGATAACTCCTCTGCAGCCTCGAGTGTATCCACTCGAGCCTGCAAGTTATAAACCCTGTCTACCAGTTTATTATGAAACTGGTTGGTGACTGCCAACTCGGTCGTTAGAAACTCAATCTTCTCATCCTTCTGTTGCTCCCCCTCCAATAGACCTAATTATTCTCCTGCAGCGTCTCTCATATTTTGGATCTCTCTATCCATAGTAGCTACAAATGCTGCAAATGCTTGCTCCAAGTGGCACGACAACAATGGTAATTGTGGTCCTGATGATGATGAAGCTCCAAAGTATGGGGATGAAACTCATTCCTGCCTGATCCACTTTCTAATTAGACCAAGATACCAATCCCAATCAGTCCCGTTCCGGATGTGCATGGGCTCTCCATACACAATAGTGTCGTCAATAGGTTCGAGCCGACATCTCTTTGGCTTCGGTGATGCAATAGCAGGAATATCATGTTCCTGGATAGTTGGTGGTGAAGCAGGTGGGGTAGACATGATCCTGAAACATAATGAGTAAGTATCTATCTCGAGTGTCTATGCCAAGTAACTAATGTGTGTAGCTATAGTCTAGAATGCAGTCCTAGTTCACTATAACCAATGGCTCTAATACCAATCTGTCACACCCCCAAATTCCACTAACGAAGTTTTACCATTTTGGAAGGTGACAAACCAGGATCTCAGACATCAGTTACTTCAAACGACACTATATGGGACTTAAAATGTCATAATATAAATTAAAAGGTTCATAGTAAAAGTGCGAAAGCGTTTAACAAAAGTAAATGCGCAAAACAACGCAACCAAATTCAAATAATAACAAAACATAATTATTGTTTGATAGATTGGTAGTTGACGATAGAAGTCAAGAAACCATGCATGACCTAACGTGATCCTGCGTAACGACCTGAGAAAACATGTAAGAAAACGAGTCAACACTAGGTTGGTGAGTTCACAGGTTTCGATCATATGAAATAAAGCGTTTGACAGATTATGTTCATTCAATATGCATATATATAGGTAGCATGCCTATGTTCATGTCTTACTAAAGCGCTCGCAACCGAAGCTGACAGTGATGTTTGTTTGCCTCCCGCCAGGTCTGTCAACTCTGGCAATGTGTTAAGGTCAATATTACACATGTTCGACCTCCAATCGAGTTAGCGCGACTAACGCGGGTGGGGTTTGTCTAACCCAGTAGTACTACCAAAATTACCTCGCTAATATCATATTAAAGGTCTGATGTGTGTGAGGACTTTCATGATAGTGTGTTACACTTAGCCTCAACAGTGATATCATATGAATTGCAATAATCAAAATAGTTTGTGACATGTTTTCTCCCCTAAATAAAACAGTAAAAGGGGACGTGAAACTGTAGAAGCATGTTTTTATAACGATAGATAAAATTATATGCATCGGTGTACGTGGCTAGTACGCAGGAGGGTGTTCCTGAATACTTAGCCTGCACACCAGTTTGGTCCTGTGTACTTAGTAAGTACGCAAGGCTTTTGCCTTGCGTACTTGTCAAGTACGCATGACCAAACCCTGCGTACTTAGACAAGTACGCAGGTAGTGTTCCCTCCCCTATAAATAGAGATGATGGCCTCATTTGTAGGTGGAACTCTGGAACTAGGTTGAGAGGTATCCGGGTTGGGACGAGCTCTCCCGACCCCTAGACCGTGAGCTTAGATGAGAGATGTGTGCTCCTTTGGTATGTAGTGTGTAATACGGGATGACTTCTATGTTATGGATTACGTATCGTTTCATTATCTTTGTCTTTGTTTTTGTTTCTCTGCTTTGTTTCTTGGTTCCCACACAAATCACAGAATATGTCCGGGTTATATCCGCTGCGCGATGAGGCTCCCGGGATCTAAAGAAACTCACCTGCGTTGCGTAGCAGGTAGTATCATACAAGTATGAGATTTGGAACCTCAAGTGTTAGCCTACACAGCTTACGTATGCCCTATAATTATAAACACATAAGTTAGTGACATGTGGGATTTTGTGACGACACGGAAGATTTGGATGTCCAAAAATACACGTAGGACCAACGAGTAGATGAACGTGTCCACGGGAATATGGATTTCTAAATATGATAATTAAGATAAATGTGTTACATGTCGAACGTCTCTAATTACGAATAATATAAATTAATAAATACATTCGTGCGTTAGTACCATTTAATAATGGTCTAAGAAAATAATATAATTTATTATATTATTTTTAAGTTTAGTAAATCAACACGATAAATAATTGCGTGGTAAAAAATAATAGATATATTATTTTTATTCGATGATAATAATGTGAGTAAATAATATAAATAATTATATTATTCAGTAGTTTGAAACGTTTCATAAGGTTTACAAACGTGGCGACAATAATATAAAAATATATTATTTTTAATTGGTGTCACAGGTTGAAAAATATTATAAAAATATTATTTTATTCGAAGTTCTGGTTTGAAAATATTAAAAATATATTATTTTAAAAGTGAGAATAATTCTAAATATGGGTTATAAAGCTAAACCCGAGTCTACGGGTGATTTCCGGGGTTAAAACATCTTAATATATAAATATAATAATATGCGGTTGGTTTTATATTAAAATAATGGCTAAAATAATTAAAAACTCAAAAACAGGGGGAGGGAGACTCGAACCCGGGTCCCCTCCCTGTATGCACACATGCTCAACCAGTCTCGCCCGCTAGGGTCTTCACAGCAAGTCCCGGTTCTAATAGTTTATAATAAACAAGTCCCTGAGGTATCCCTCCCATACACATTCTAGTTCGAATCCGGTCCTGATCCATCGATTTCGACTACGATTGGAGTTAATTGTATAGGGGTTTCGTTAATCGGGGGTTTGCGAATCAATGGGTTCGTTTAATTGCAAAAACAACATCTCATGGGTCGTTTGATTACCGAATGAGCGTCGAAACCCTAGTTTAGGATGTCTGATTCGATTTGAGCAATTCAAATGATAAAACATATTAAAATCATAGGGCTTTTATATATTAGCAGGTTACGAAACTGTTGGTATAGTTTAATTTCATTTAAATAAAGTACTGGCATGAATTCGATTAACCAGGAAACCATAAGAACCCTAGATTCGATCCGATTTCGATTAGATTATATGAACCCTAGATTTCATAGGGCTTTCACACATATTAAAACGAAGCTAAGTATGTACACAATTACCAGAGTAGGGCTCGAATTGATGGTGTACGCTTAGAATGGGTTCCGGCTTCGACTGCTTTGGTCCCTGGTGACTCCGGCCACTTCTCCAATCGAATTGATGTGTGCAAAAGCTTGAAAAGAATTCGTCTAGTGTGTGCAGATGGTTAGTTTGCGAAATAGATGCACGAATTCATCGAATTCGTTGGATCTACGGTGGTGGTCGACGGTTATGCTATATTGAGTCATAAATCGGTTTAATTCGTGCATAATGATGATGTTTAAAGCCTTAAATATGTCGTGAATATCATTAACACCTATTTCGGTTATGGATTCAAATGAAGATCGATTGTAAAGCTCGAATTTGAATAAATCCCGCGATTTTGACTTTCTGAAATTCAGCAGAATCGAGAATTTGTATATTGCAAGATTAGTCCCTGTAATTCTATGTTCTTAAGTTTAGAGTTTGACAGAATTAGTCCTTGAAATTAGAATTGAGTTAATTAAGTTATATTTTTTGTTAGTTTGACTTTATGAAAGTCAACAAGAATTAACTATAAGTTAATTACAAGTTTGGTCTCCCAAGTTTTGTGCATGTGAGTTTGAAAATAGGTAGAATTAGTCCCTGGGGTTTGAGTTATGGTTAACTAGGTTAAGATTTAACTAGATTTGCTAACAGAATTAACTAGAAAAGCCCGGATTGTCACAGTTTCACTTGTACATCACAAGTGACTTTATCACACTTTAACTATCACATATGGATCATGGTCTGAGAACCAGATCCCTTTCTCGCTTACACCTCAGGGTAAGCTTTAGCGCTGCCCACACCTCAGGGTGGGACTTTCTTTCTCGCTTGCACTTCAGTGCAAGACTCCTTTAGCATTGCTTACACCGAAGTGTAAGACTCCTTTAGCATTGCTTACACCGAAGTGTAAGACTTCTTTAGCATTGCTCACACCTTAGGGTGAGACTTCTACTTTAGCATGCCTGCAGGACTTTCTACTATGCAATGCAATTACACTATTACACAAATAGAATTGTAATCACATAAACTTTCACATAGACAAATAACACATATTAACACATAAGCATATAACATGGTATTTGTCACTGTCACTGTCGAGCTGTACCGGAGTACAACTCCTTTATCGTTCTTCACTTTAGCTCTTTATTAACTTTCAAAACTTGTTTAAAAGGTAATACTTTACTTTTTAACTCTTTATCTTTCATTTTATAAAAATATATAGTTCTTATAAAATATTCTTTAACTTTGAAAACTATCTCTTTAACAGTATGTATGCCAGCCCAAAACCATTTTGAAAAAAGGGCAATAGAACTCACCTGACTTCTATGGACTTATCTCAATTAGCAAGGAAACTTCGAGCTAGGTGGGATGCTAACAAATCTGTCAAGGGTCACGAATAGAACTGGGTTACAACCTATATGTTTCATCCGAAAACTATCTGTCCAAAATATTGCTCGACCGAAATCTCTTTCGGTCGAAATCTTTTTCGGTCGAAATCTATCTCGGTCGAAATCTATCTTGGTCAAAAAAATTTTCGACCGAAAACTAAATAGTTAAACATATCATTTACTCATTAACTATTTCTTTCGAAATCACTTGTCCGAAAACTATCTCGTTCGAAAACATCTGTCCGAAATCATGTTCGTCTGAAAATACTTTTCGGACGAAAATAGTTTTTGGACCATTCATCGAGTTTTCGGACGATTCAACTGTTCTTGATCAAATTCTTTGTTTTTTATCCAAGCTTCGATCTTTTTACGTCCAAAACTTATATCTAGCTTCCATGAAACTAGATATCTACTTTTTAGAGCAATTCCAACGTAAAAATCTCATCTTTGATTTGAAAATCCCATATAAACCCTAAACCCATTTATTCAATACAGGAATCGAATCTGAGGTCGTTTTAATACGTGTTTTCGCTTGATCTCTTCTTCTTCAACCTCCTGTGTTGTTCTAGCAACAATCTCGGGTTGTGATTCAAAGCTTTCTCTCTCTATCCTTTCTCTCTCTAGAAGGGTAATGTTGACTAGGGCTTTACTCCCTCCCCCCTCCTTGCACATCCTTTACCGGCCCAAGGCCCAACCCAAGAGCCCGCTATCTTTTTCATACCTTCGGTTATTCATTCCTGTATTCTTTTATTGTTTGTAGTTATTTCGGGATGTTACACAGTTGTGTAACACCATGAACAGAATCTAAAACGTCATGTGTAAAACACCATGACCAATTTAAAACATCATGTAGAAAACGGCCGGTTCATGTTAAAAAAAATGATTTTTATGCGGCCAATCTAAAACACCATGTGAAACACCATGACCAGAATGTTAAAAGCATAGTTCTAAAACACCATAAAATATCCAGTTCAGAAACAACATAAAATGCTCAGTTTAAAAACACCATAAAACGACATTTTTTTTTCTAATTTTTTATATATCAATATCATACTCGTTGGAAAGATAAAAAAACGTTCGTTATTATTGTGCATTTTTTTAAATAATAACGCATAAAAAAGTTATGAACGTTCAAAAAATATGGGGGAATATGCATCTGACTTGCATGTGCATGTGCATGTTTCTTCCTTTTTTGGACACAATTAATACTATACCCCTCCAGCCACTTTTATTCCCATTTATTTCTCCCATTTGACGTGGGACACCTACAACCCTCTATCTCCAAGATCAATGACTCAAATCCCTTCCTAGGCTTTGTACAATTTTTTTACTTTGTAGCCAAACCTTATACTATATATATATATATACACTAGTTTAGAACCCGTGTATTACACACGGGCTGAAAAATATCAACACAAAAAATTCTTAAATCTTTATGTATATATTTTACATGTGTAAAAAAGTATTACATATACTAAGTATAGAAAACAAAATTCAAAATATGTAAAAATTAATATATATTGGGTTTTAAAAATACGTTAATTACTATTTAATTTAATTTAACTTTCATTTACAATTTGATTGAAAATAAAAGTTACATAATTAGATTTCAAATTTTCTTATGATGAGGGATAGTTTAAAATAAATATGTTTTATTAGTATAATTAGTATTTTCTTTAAAAATATATTATTATTATTATTATCAAAAGAACGAGATGTATTTAACAAGAGAGAGAGGCGGAAAAAAAATGATGAGAATGAATATGAAGACGAAACGTGATATGAAAAACATTTATTTATTATATAGTATAGATATAGATTTATTTATTTAGGTAAATTTGCAAAGTCCGTCAAGTACTATTCATCCTAGGCAATTTTATTGGTCCACAAGTAAGCATTTGGTTGGGTCATATTTAAAATAATTTAAATTTTCAGTTTTAATTTTAATATTATTGTGTCTATATAATTATTTTCTATGGATTTTGTTTTTCTTTTATAATTTTTAAAATACGATGTTTTAAAAAGATTCGAATTTACCGTTGTGACGTGTTTATTTTTATCTACGTTTAGGTGTAAGTTTCGTGCAAAACCAGCCCAGATCAAATATAACGTAATTTTAAATTAGTTTCATCTTAAGGTAATGTTTTTCAAAATTCTGAATACATCGTTGCAACGCAGCCGTTCTACGTGCGCCTCTAATTGGATTTTATTCGCTTGTCAATATGGATTTTATTCAAGACCGGGCCGCACAATACGTGGCCAAAACCCATGGGTGAAATACGATAAAATTTTTGTATTTTTCACGACCACTTAATTGTAATTATACCATTGCGACGTAACTATTTATGTCTACGTTTAGATGTAAGTTTTATTCAAAATTGAGCCGGCGCAAAGCGCGGCCAAAACCGACTAGTTACAAACATAGTCTATAGTTGTGAATATAAGGTAAGATTTCATGTGTGGATCTCACACCACAAGACCCAAACTCACGTGAGCCAGATTTCATTTCCTTCTCTGTTTTCTCCGTCCCCATATATTATTATCTTTATCCACCCCTTTATCTTTTTATATTTTATTTTCTTATTCGATATTTTAAATGCTTATTCATAAAATATATTAAAAGATAAATCGTTACCAAAACATAATTGTTCGACATCACGTTGTTATTAAAAATGTGTTTTATTTTAAAGCATGTCCAACATGCATACTAAACTTATATACTATAGAGTAAAAATCAGATTTCTTATAAAAACATTCAACTCTTTGTGTGCACGAATCTTTTTAACTAATTTAAAATAGATATATATTTTATTTACAAAGTAAAAATCCTAGGAGAAAAGAGAGTTTTGGAACTGCTAAATGTAGTAGTGGGGGCCATACCTAGGGAGGATAGGATTTGTATAGTAGGTGACTTTAATGGCCACATTGGTAAGGATTGTGATAGCTTTTAGACGTTCATGGGGGCTTTGGTTTTGGGAATAGGAATGGGATCGGTAAGGACCTCCTAGAATTTGCGGTGGCTCAGGACCTGTGTATTGTAAACTCGTTCTTTAAGAAGAAGGAGTCACATTTTATCATTTTTAGTAGCAGGAGATGCAACACGCAAATCGACTATATTTTGATGAGGCGAGGGGATCGACGATGGTGGAAGGACTACAAGGGTATACCAGGAGAGACGATAGTAGCTCAACACAGATTTTTAGTGGCAGATATAGGAATGAAAGCTGACAAAGAGGGGGACAATAAGTAGACCTAGGATCCGGTGGGGGAGATTTCAAGGGCGAGAACATCTCTCTGTTAAGAGATAAGGTCATCCCACGGACTTCGGTTCGAGTGGAAGGGAACACAACCCGGATGTGGGAGGATATGGCGACTACCATTACTCAAGTAGCGAAAGAGACTTTCGAGGTCACAACAGGAAAGACAAGTGGGCATAAGGAGTCCTGGTGATGGAATAAGGTTATGCAAGACAAAATAAGGGTTAAGCAATGCGGTTTTAGAGAGATTTTGAAGTGCACAGACGAGGAAGAGCGGGTGGGATTGAGAGAGAAATAGAGAGATACAAACAGGCAAAGAAGGAAGCAAAGAAGGTAGCGTCGGAGCCGAAGACCATGGCCTGCACACAGATGTATGAACAACTGGAAACAAAGGAGGGGGAACATGATATGTTCAAGATTGGCAAAGCTAGGGAGTGTATGAGACCGGATCTAGGAGTGGTGAAGTTTATAAAGAGAGAAGATGAACTGGTTTTAGTCAAGGAGCAGGACATCAAGTCCAGATGTCAAGCATATTTCCATAATCTTTTCAAAGGTGGGAGGGCTACCTAAGAAGAAAACAACACCACCATTTCGCAATGGAGACAAAGGAATAAATGTTATCGTCGTGGCATCTCTGGGGGAGAGGTGGGGATAGCACTTAGAAAGATGGGAAGGGCTAAGGCGGTTGGCCTAGATAACATACCTATTGTCACACACCGCCTAAGGCACCCCTTGAACGTGTGCGACACCGATTGGTACCTGCTTTGATTTCAGAGTTTTTATAAATCACAGCGGAAGACTTTTTTTCATAAGGATCAAAACATCATTTATTTCAACCTCAAGGGTTGTATTTGTAAATATCAAGACCCAGTTGGAAAACAAAAGTCTTGTATTTATTTCATAAACATAGGGATTTAAATACCCTTTTTGATTACAAAACAAGTTTGAAATCAAATACATCTCTTGTCTCTTTTGGACAAGTTTCAAGCCACGGGAAATAGTACTATCCAAGGTTGATCAATTCCATGGTCCTATCTCCTCTTTCATCTTTTAGGATTTCCTATACATGAGCCCTGAGAATCCAACGTGCAAGTTATCCCTTTTCAACATTCATTCCTGTGTCAGATCTTATGTCTGCCCGTATCCCCTTTTCCTTTTCATTTTATTCGTTGCCTGAAAACATTTTGAAAATGAAACGTCAGCGCGAACGCTAGTGAATACAATTATCTTGACAGTAAAATCATTTGGCACAAACAAGTATTAATTTCATAATCACAACTTTTTGTTCAATCCACTCATTCAGCAGGCCCATGTCCTAACTGTATGCACCACTGTATACACTAGTGTCATGCCTTATAACAACGGACAGGTCCACGCCTTTGAATTTGTTATAAGATAAGCACCAGCCACAATCCGAGACTCTCACCCGAGACCCGTGTATACCTTGCAAGTTTTACGTATACCTATGGTACGAATGCTTAGAAGAACGTTGAGCATTATTCCCTTAACCTTTATTTGGCCATTTTCGTAAATGTAAATGTTTGACACAAGTTTTGAAAGAGATAAAGTATTCACCTTGATAATAGGAATGAGCCTCTAAGATTATAAAGCTAGCTTCTTAACTTGATTCTTCTAGCGTATCAGCATTTAAGAGCGTTTCTTCTTAGACCGAACACTATAATGAGCGGGAGTTGGACCGGGATCGTCGGGAATGGGCTAGGGATCTCCTGGAACAAGTTTTGGAAGTTGGAATCGTGTTTGGGATGGAGAAAATCGAATGAGGTTGTTCAACTATTTATAGGCTGAGTTCGGGGTCCATATCAGACCGATATGGCAAGGCATGTCGGTTCGACATCCGTTTATGCCTCATCAGCCCTAAACGTCAACATTTGATTGGACCGCACATGTTTTGGGTTCATATCGGACCGATATGTGGACCATGTCGGTCCGGCATCACGAC
The DNA here is from genome assembly GCA_023525975.1 of Smallanthus sonchifolius. NCBI lineage: Eukaryota > Viridiplantae > Streptophyta > Magnoliopsida > Asterales > Asteraceae > Smallanthus > Smallanthus sonchifolius. Next base: position 23,818,648 of record CM042018.1, on the reverse strand, counting down.
ACGCATCAAATTCTAGGGCTGAGTCATAAGACACGTGTCAGCACTACAAATTGCGGCTGAAGGGAGGTTGTCGGACCGTTATGAACTGATGTCGGTCCGATAACCGACTCTATACTTAAATGCGGACCGCTATATGAATAGATTTCGGTCCGAGTCCCGACTAAGTTTCGCTTCGAACCGATATGAAAAGAGATATCGGTCCGATATCTGACTTATTTCCAAAATTTTCATTTTTAACCCTAGACTTTGGTACTTTAGGTACACAAGTCCTTATAGGTTCTAACCTTGGCATTTCTTAGACATTTTTGTGGCAGGTGTTACATCTACCCCACCTTGTTTCAATCTCGTCCTCGAGATTATTCGAACAAGTGAGGATATTTCTTTTTCATTTCTGACTCCAGTTCCCACGTGTATTCAAGTCTACGTCTGGAGTTCCATTTCACCTTCACAATCATTAATTTCTTTCTTTTCAATTTCTTTTCCTACCTGGCCTCAATTTGCAAAGGTTATTCCCCAAATTTGAATTTTCATCTACCTCTACATCGTGTAGGGGTATTACCAGAGAGTCATCTGCCAAACACTTGCGCAGATTTGACATATGGAATACATCGTGTACTCCATTCATTTTTTCTGGTAATTCGAGTTGATAGGCCACAGGCCCAACTCTTTTCAAGATCTTAAATGGTCCTACGAATCTAGAACTTAATTTCCCTTTCTTTCCAAATCTTATAACGCCTTTCCATGGTGAAACTTTCAACAGAACGTTATCACCGATTTTGAATTCTAACGGCTTTCGTCGTATATCAGCATAACTCTTTTGACAATCACGAGTCGTTTTCAATCTATCTTTTATTTGAATGATTTTCTCAGTTGTTTCTAGAACTATATCAGGACCAGATAACTGATTTTCTTCTATTTCTGACCAACAGATTGGAGTTCGACATTTACGACCGTATAAGGCTTCAAAAGGAGCGGCCTGCATACTCGATAGCTATTGTTACAGGAGAATTAGAGGTAAGTGGTCATCCCAACTTCCTCCCAGATTAATAACACAAGCCCTTAACATATTTTCTAGAGTTTAAATAGTTCTTTTGCTCTGCCCGTCCGTTTGAGGATGGTAGGCAGTGCTAAGATTCAATTTCGTTCCCAGGGCTTTTTGAAAACTTTTCCATAATTGAGAAGTAAATCTACTATCTCTATCTGACATAATAGATAGTGGCACACCGTGTAAAGACACAATTTCATTAACGTATAATTGTGCCAACTTATCCATGCTGAATATTTCTTTCATGGGAAGAAAATGAACAGACTTAGTAAGTCTGTCAATGATAACCCGGATAGTATCATTTTCTTGACTGGTTCGGGGAAGTTTAGTAATGAAATCCATGGTTATCATCTGCCATTTCAAGACAGGAATTTCAAGTTGCTGTAACATGCCACACGGCTTTTGATGTCAGCTTTAACTTGAGAACATGTTAAGCACTTTGCAACATAGATAGCGATATTTTTCTTCATTCCTATCCACCAGTAATTGGTTTTTAGGTTTTTGTACATTTTATCGCTTCCAGGATGCATCGTATACTTAGATTTATGAGCTTATTCAAGAATTTCTTCACGTACATTTCCCTAGATAGGAACCCAGATTCTTTTATTCATTCTAAAAATATAATCATCATCTTTAACCAGTTGTTCGATCATGCCTCCCAAACCTTCTTTTTCGAGGTTTGGTTCTTGTAAGGCAAATTTTTGAGATTCCTTAATACGAGTAAAAATATCGATTTGAAGATCGAGTCTTAAAGCATGAACTCGTTTAGGTTTCTCATGTTCTTTTCTACTCAAGGCGCAGCTACAATATTAGCTTTGCCTTCATGATAACAGATTTCGTAATCGTAATCATTCAAGACTTCCATCCAACGCCTTTGCCTCATATTCAGTTCTTTCTGACTGAATATATACTTTAGGCTTCTATGATCAGTGAATATGATGAATTTGATTCCATATAGATAGCACCTCCATAATTTCAGTGCGAATATTATGGTGCCCAATTCTAAATCATGAGTCATATAATTCCTTTCATGGGTTTTCAATTTTCTGGAAGCATAAGCAATGACGTTGCTTCCTTGCATTAACACAAAACCAAAGTCGGTGTGTGAAGCATCACAGTATACTGAAAACCCTTCGTTTCCATCTGGCAAAGCCAGTATGGGTGCTTGTGTCAGTTTCTGTTTCAGAGTTTCAAAAGCTTCAGATTGCTTAGGCCCCCATTCATACTTAACTAACTTGCGAGTCAGAGAAGTTAATGGAACAACAATTCGAGAGAAATCTTGGATAAATCTTCGATAGTAACCGGCCAAACCGAGAAAACTACGGACTTCGGTTGGTGACTTAGGGATTTCCCATTTGGATATCGCTTCAATTTTGATAGGATCGACTTGGATGCCATCAGCGTTAATGACATGTCCAAGGAATTAAACTTCTGAAAACCAGAATTCACATTTTGAGAACTTAGCATATAGTTTCTCATTTCTCAAAAGTTCAAGTAAGATTTTCAAATGGTTCGCATGCTCTTCCTTACTTTTGGAGAGAATAAGGATATCATCAATGAATACGATAATAAATTTATCCAAGTAAGGTTTGCAAACTCGATTCATCATGTCCATGAAATCAGCGGGTGCATTAGTAAGTCCAAACGACATTACCGTGAACTCTTAATGACTATATCGAGTTCTGAAAGCTGTTTTGGGAATATCTTCTTCCTAGACTTTCAATTGATGATAGCCAGAATGAAGATCGATTTTTTGAGAAACATCGAACTCCCTGAAGTTGATCAAAGATATCATCAATTCTGGGAAGAGGATAACGGTTCTTAATCATGATTTTATTCGGCTCACGATAACCAATGCACATACGCAATGAACCGTCTTTCTTTTTAACGAATAAGACTAGAGCTCCCCAAGGTGATGAGCTTGGTCTTATGAATCCCTTCTCTAGCAATTCATCTAACTACTTCTTCAATTCTGCCATCTCAGTTGGAGCTAATCTGTACGAGGCTTTAGCAATAGGTGTCGTACCTGGTACGAGATTAATTCTGAACTCCACTTCTCTTTCAGGTGGAATTCCAGGTAGTTTGTCGGGGAAAACATCGGGGAATTCAGCCACAACCGGCACATCTTCAATCTTCTTTTGAGTGTCGGTAGTTACAGATACAAGGTATGCTATGCATCCTTTGCATAGATATTTCGTGGCTTTCAACATGGAAATTATTCCAACAAAGTTGGATAATTTATCACCATTAATAGTCAGGATATCGCCTTTCGGTGAACGAAGCTCTATGGCTTTCTTATCACACAGGATACGGGCTTGGTTAGAGGCTAACCAATCCATTCCTAAAACAATGTCAAATCCTGCCAAAGTCATAGGCAACAGTTGTACATGTATAACATGTTCTGATAGTGTGATGTTACAATCGTTTAAAATTTATGAGATTTGGACTAGGTCTCCGTTGGCAGTTTCTACCATGTATTTCTTGTCTAATTTAGCTAGAGTTTTATTCAACAGTCTATAGAATTTATAGTCTATAAAACTTTGGTTTGCACCAGAGTCAAACAAAACTCGAGCATAAATATCATCGACAAGAAATGTACCCGTAATGACGTCGGGCATACCTGCTGCTTCATGAGTATTGAGAACAATTGCTCGTGCATTCTTCTTTACTCCTTCAGCGGGCTTAGGACTTGTCCCTTCAGGCTTCTTTATCTTGGGATAATAACTCTTGATGTGGCCAGCCTCACCACATTCATAGCAAGTGATGGGTTTCTTTTTGTAACAATCTTCTGTTTTGTGTCCAGACATCTTACAGAAGCTGCAATAAGGTCCAGATCGACATTGTCCCAAGTGACTTTTCTTGCACTTTGGACAATCAGGAATAGAAGAATTGTTATTTTGAGAATGGAAGTTTGGTTTCTTTGATCTACTTGGGCCTTGCCCAGTTGCTTCTTTCTTCTTTCTTCCCTCCTCTTGATTTCTGATCAGACTACTAGTTAAAGAGGCTCCTAGATCCATAGCATCGTCAAAGTTTTCACAATGGCAACCTTAACCATGTCACGGATTTCTCCAATCAAACCCCAAATGAATCTTTTTATTAGATTATATTCAGGGGTAGCAAGATGAGGAACTATTCGAGCATACTCAAGGAGTTTGGTCGAATATTCTTGGTGATTTGTTCCCACCATCTTTAGACTTAAGAATTTTCCTTCTATCTGTTCCCTTTCGTTCTGGGGAACATATTTCTTTTCTACTCTTGTTTTGAATTCATTCCATCCCATAGTATAGGCTGCATCCCTTCCTTTGGCAGCAACAATGTTATTCCACCACTCTAAAGCTTGGTCTTTAAATAGATTGGAAGCATAAAGAACTTTATCTTCCTCAGCATACTTGCTAATGGCAAGCACAGATTCAGTCTTTTCAATCTATCTCAATGTGGCTATTCCTCCTTCTCTTTCAGAGAAATTGTAAGGTTTGCAGTCTTGGAACATCTTATAAGTACAGCCTATTATCTTTCTCTTTTTCTCTAGGTGACCATAATTATTTCCCATCCTTTCATTTTCAGATGAGTTATGGTAATATTTCTCCCTTTCAGTCTTCTTGGTTGGATGAGTAGCAGAACCCTTGGGTTTGAGAGTAACAGGTTTGGACTGAGTTATAGTTTGAGTATGTTGAGTGGTAGGTTGGGAATGGACAGATTTTGGAATTGAAGGCTGAACAGATAGCTTATCTGCCTGTCTCTTTTCCATTTCAGTAAAGATCATTGGAAGAGAATTCTTGATTCCTTCTACAATCAATTTCTGCAGTTCTTTACGAGAATCAGGGATTTCAGCAGCATTTTCAATCACTGCCTGTTTCCTTTTTCCTCTCATATTATAAGAAGATCCAGTTTGTTTAGACATGCTATATAAGAAACAAGATTAGAATTAAAAATAGAACTTTTTATTGAAATATATAAGAAAAGAGTACATATAGAAATCATTGTTTCTAGAAATTTCTAAAATTCTTTTCTTCAAGAGCTTGAACCAACAAAGCATTCATGGCTTCAACTTCAGCTTTTTCTCGTTCAAGTTTAGTTATTCGGTTTAAAAATATTTATTCCCTTTTACTTCCCGATGCATTCTCATTTATATAAGGAGCAGGGAAGGGAACAGTCTCATAGTATGGAACGTAAAGTTTGTTAGAATCAGCTCGTTCTTCTTCTTTGAGATCACATTTATTTTCATCAGGCATTTCAGTGTATCTTTCATGAAAATTTTGTGAATATATTTGAGTGATATTATAGCTTCCGAAGGTAGGAGCAGAATGAAAACTTACAGAAGGATTATAGGGAACACTAGGGTTTCCTATTTCTCCGAGGCTTTGAAAAGTTGAACTTTCAGTTTCCTCATTATTTTCTATAGTAGTTTCATTTGTTTTGCGTTCATGATAATTAGCTGGAGCGAATTTATGAAGAAAGCTAGGACCTTTGCCTTTTTTAACCATAGTTGTATAGAATAAAACAAAATTAACTTTATTATATAATTAGAAAATATATTACAGGGAAATAAAATACAACATAGGTTTTAATCCTTCATCAGCTCCTCTCCAAGAGTCATCAGGATTTTTCCATATTCATAGACCTGCTGTCCATAAAATTTGGTTCTTGCCTTGTCCATGATTTTCTCTTGTGTCACTTCGTCCGTTTGGCGCAACGACCGATCTAGGCACTCAATAAGAGAAGAAGGCATAATTTCCTCATAACCATATTTTGGTGGAGGTTCACGAAGTCCAACCATAATATCGTTATAAGCATTTTGGTATTCTGGAGGGGCTTGAAAATAGGTTTCAAAAGGACCATGATAGACTGGTTCCGGAAACATATAAGGATCGTACAAAACTATAGGGGAATTAAGTTGCTAAGTCATACTATGAAATTATGGGAAAGAGTTATGGAGACTAGAATTAGACGGGAAACTAAGGTTACTGGGAACCAATTTGGATTAATGCCAGGGCGATCCACTACGGAGGTGATACACATCCTAAGGAGATTGATGGAAAAGTATAGGGAGAAGAAGCGTGATTTGTATATGGTGTTCATTGACCTTGAAAAGGCATACGATAGTGTGCCATGTCGATGGATCTGGGATAGTCTTGAGGACAGAAGGGTCCCTGGGAGATATATTGACACAGTTAAGGATATGTATCATAGGACTGGAACAAGCGTTCGTTTGCTGGTGGGGAATACTAATCTCTTCCTTGTGGAGGTGGGCTTCCACCAAGGGTCCGCGTTGACTCCGATTCTTTTTGCGGTGGTCCTGGACGAGTTATCAAAGTCGATCCAAGAGGTTTTCCCATGGTGTATGCCCTTTGCTGACGATATTGTGCTAGTTGCGGAAAGTAAACAGAGTCTGAACGAGAGACTAGAGGAGTTACAAGCAGCTTTAGAGAGTAAAGGTTTAAGGATTAGTTTTCTAAGAATGAGAACATCTTTTGTGACTTTAATGGTGCAAACGTAGTCAAAGACGTACAGGTCACCATTGAATGTCAAGTGGCCCCGCAGATAAACAAGCTTAAGTATCTAGGATTGTTTGTACCGGGTGATGGGGACATAGGTAGTGACATAGCACACCACGTCTATAAAGGGTGGTGTCGGTGGAGAGCAGCCACGACCATCAAGAACAAATTTTTGGTCTATGTTATACGGAACAAATTTTTAGGCCATAAAGAAGACACATACTTGTAGGCTAGAGGTAGTAAAGATGCGGATGTTGAGGTGAATGTATGGGCACACAAGGTTAGACAGGATAAGAAATGAGGTTTTTAGGGAAAGATTAGGGGTGGTTAGTTTATCAGATAATATAAGGGATGAGAGATTAAGATGGTTTAGGCATGTGAAGAGGAGGCAGGTGTCGGAGCCGGTTAGATCTGTGGAGACCCTCATAGTAGAATGGAGGAGGGGTAGAGGTAGTCCCAAACTGACTTGGGATGAGCGTATTAGGCAGGATTTGCTAGACTTGCACCTCTCTGAGGACATGGCCGAGGATAGGACTTCTTGGAGACGTAGAATTAAGGTTAAGGACTTTTAGGGTTAGGGTATAGTTTTGCCTTAGCTTTATCTTGTGGGCTTACTTCTATCTAGACGTGAGGTGGGCTATGCATGTTATCTTCCTCTTAGCTTCTTGTATGTGTAATATTTTCGCTTTTTCTCTATTTAAGGTTTCTGATAGTGATATGCCCTAAATTATACATGTTTTGCATGCATAATAATCCTTATATTATGGTACTAATTAAATAATAACCTTGCAATTGATACTTAAAACGTTTATATTTTATAATTGCAGGTTATTCGGTGTTGAAAAGATAAACAAAGATGAAACCAGTCAAAAACACCAATAAATCAAGCCTTTTGGAAGATCATTCCCAAGCTTTGACCCCCAAGAAGTTAAAATTGGACATCAACAAGTCAACAAACAGCTAAAAGACAAAACTGGGTGGCAAAGGGGGGATGCACGGCCATGCATCCCAATGCACGCCCGTGCACTAGCCTCCCTTGCTCCACAAGCTCTAGTACACTGTCCTATGTACCCTGTTTGATTCCCGAGGTGTTTGCACGCCCGTGCAATCCAATGCACGGCCGTTCTTCATTCTACACACCACACCAGACCTAAAGACACTATCCAAAGAGAGTATTTCATAGTTTAGAGTAGAGAATAGAGAGTAGAGAGGCTCCTCCTCTTTGTCCGCAATAGGGGAGCCTACGAAACTCAGCGTTACGCTAGTTAGTATTGCCATTCGTGGCTAAACTCTTTGTATTGCTAGGGTGAAGATGAAGTTTGGTGCATGTTAATGTTTAACGTATTAATCTAGTGATATGTTTATGTCTTTAACTATTCGTTCTTAAAACCACCTCTTGGTGGCTTTTTTATTGTTGTCTAAATCTGTCTTTATATTTGTGAGTGTTCTTGATTTTCAAGTGTAAGACCGTAAAACTTTTTTAATCAAACTTCTTTTGATACTTGTACGTCTTTATACAAGTAGAGATTGATAAGCCAAGGCTTGGTCAACACTAGTAAGGGCGTACATCTTTATACGAACTTATTATGCGACCAAGAATTGGTGAACTAATGTTGGGAACGATACGTCTTTATATATGGTCCCATTGCTACATCGCCTCACGGTGAGCAAAGTATAATCACCTATTTAACAATAATACTTAAGCGTAAGTTTGATGTCCTAAACCAACTCGGAGATAATACCAAAGAGTTGAGGGTAACGATGTCCCTAGCTGGGAGTCCTACCATTTTATGATTAAAGATTATAATTCGTGAATCAAATTCTGTGAGGACGAGGCTCTAGCGGTGACCCGGGTCACACTTTTTATTAGTGATACCACTGGATTAGTCAACTTAACATTATCACGTACCAAGCGGATTCGAAGCCCAAAGCAATACTCTTCGTGACCTGATCATTTCCGAGATATTTACTTTCCTGCTATTTACTATTCTGTTAGTTACATTTCTGTTACACATATCACGCACATTTTTACTTTCATGTCATTTACTTTTCTGTCATTTGCTTTTCCGCTTCACAAGCTCACAAAACTCACTCACTAATTAAACCGGCTAAACGATAACAAAAGTTGAGTATTGGAACTTGACCGTGTCCATTGGTTCAATACTTGGTTTTTACCTAAACTATATTACGCTGCGATAGGTACACTTGCCTATTGTGTGTGTTTTAAGTTTAAAGTAACTATCATTTTATTTTATAAATTTAAAACCTGATCTCGTGAAACCAATATCTGTAAATATTATTATATAATATTTACACTTATCACACGACACATCAGATAGCGTAATGACACTGTTTTATTAGTTCTTTTTTGGATTTGTTGTTTTAACTCTTTGTGTGAAACTCTATGGTTCTCATATGCTCTTTTTGTCTATTGAAGGTTTTTTTTAGCTAGGGGTCTCCATCGAAGTGGCCTCTATATCCTTTGGGATAGAGATATGGTTTACCTATATCCCATCCTCCCCAGACCCTACCAATAACTTTGTTATTTGTGGGATTTTTACTAGGTATATTTGTTTGTTTGTTTAAAGTAAAAATCAATACATTTTAATTTATTTTTGTAATCATAAAATGAAACGAATTTAATTTTATGTCTAAATGATAGTAATACTTTATAAAAATATATTACATATAAATTTATGTTTATTTTTATGTTAAAAACTAGTGGGCGGCGCGTTGTGACAGTGTTAAAAGTTATAAGACACGGTTTCGACGACTTGTATATTAGTATTCACCCCGTGAAAACGTTATTAAAAATAAACATGTCACAACGTCAAAATCATAACTTTATAAAACATAGTATTTTAAAGGTTGTAAAAAGAAAATCAAAAAATGTAAAAAAACAACACCTTTAAGCAGCTTTGATGGATTGTACGTTTGTGCTTCGATGACTTGTACATTATTACGCACAACTCGGTTTTGAATAAAATTTACATCAAAGCATAGATTAAAATAAGCACGTCGCAAAGGTATATTAATTTTTTTATAAAATATCTTATTTTAAAAGTTATAAGAGAAAAAAAACACGGTTGAAGTGAGCCACGTTTCATAATCTGGTTGGATCAAAAAAAGAATAAAAAAAAATGAAAAAGTATAAGTTTAAATGCTTAAAGGTGAGGGGGCCATATTGTACTTTTGCGCAAAAGGCTTGTACAATAGTAAACTTGGATTTGCTGTAGTGAACAGTAACCCGCTATGAGAGCACTCCCATCCACCATTACTATATATTATATATAGCTAATCATTTTTTAAAAGTTTCTTTTGATAACATCATATATATATAGCAAAACTCTCAGCTTATAATCACACTAGGTTAGATTCTCGTGTATTACACGGGCTGGATAATGAAAAGAATACAATAAATAAATATCTTATATGTTGATAAATTATTATTAGATTTTAGATGGTCACAGTTAGCAAATGACTTAATTTTATTAGATTTTATGAAAGAAAATATCAATCTAAATCATATGTTCATTACTGATTAAAAAAATACAAAAAATATTTTGTTATATTATGTTGATATTAATCAAATATTAAATAATGATGGAATATAAATTTATTATGCTATTGAGTTATAAGAAATAATTTAGTTGTCTAAAATAATGGGTTAGAATGGTTTAGACGAGAAAATATAAATGTATGGGATCTAGAATTACGCAGCGTGTCGCATAGGATTTTTGTTTATTAAGTAGAATAAATAATAGATAATAGATTATATATATGTATGTATGTATGTATATGTGTGTGTATGCGTATAAAATTGTTTTAACATATATAAAACATTTTATATAGTAACAATTCATAATATTTCAAAAAAATAAAAAATTAACACCTCTAAATCTTATGAATTATAATAGATTAGTTAAATTTAATTATAAATAATGCATTTAAAAAAAGTTATTGGTCAAACAAAAGTTATCCTACATTAATGTTTAAAATTTAAAATCATAAGAAATATGGAAACGTTTAAATGATATTTAATCAATTTAAGAGTTTTAAATAAAATAAATTAAAATAGATAATTGAAAAATGTTTAGGCTGGAAAACAAAGTTTTAAAGGCTCTAGAATGATAACATGTGCACCTCAAAACATTTATTTATTATAATTGATGATACTAACAATATTAAATAAAGGGGAAATCACCAAAATAGCCATTGACCCAATCCCATTTGCCAATATAGCCATTGATTTTTTTTACCAAAATAGCCAAAATGGTGAAATTTTGCCATATTATTTCGCCTCAAATTTTCGACTTTTTTTATTTTTTTATTTTGTGGGTCCGAATGGCGATTCGGTGTGGCGAAAATTTTGAAAAACGGCGAAAATTTTGGAATTGGCGAAATTTTAAAAAAATGGCGAAAATTTTTGAAAAGTGGCGAAAATTCTTAAAATCTTGAAAAAGTGGCGAAAATTTGACCACTTTTGGCGAAAATTTCAGAGAATCTTTGAAAATTTCGAAAATGGCGAAAATTTGACCATTTTTGGCGAAAATTTAGAGAATCTTGAAAAAGTGGCGAAAATTTGGAAAAAGTGGCGAAAATACAATGATTTGACCGGTCTGCGAAAATCTCGAAAATAGTGACGAAAATGTTGAAAAAATGGCGAAAATTTGACCAAAACTGGCGAAATTTCAGAAAATGACACAAAGTGATGGAGAAAATTCAGAGAATCTGACGAAAATTTAAAGCGAAAAATCAGGGAATCTAGCGAAAATTCAGAGAATCTAGCGTTAGGATTTGACATATTTTCGTCATTTTTACTATAAATTCGTCATCCACTCATAATTTCGCCATTCACTCCAAATTTTCGCCGTTTCCTTTCAAGTATTTTGCCAGTCACTCCAAATTTTCGTCGTTTCCTTTCAAGTATTTCACTACAAAAATGAATGTTAATGTAAGTTTTTATTAATATCTGTTGTTTTTCTTTATATAAATTTGATAAAATCTCTTTATATAAATGTTAATTTAAGTATTTCGCCAGTCTTCTCTCCGCTTACGTTATAAAAACTAATTATATATATATTTGTTTATTTATACAGGAACGGTATTATGCCGCCCAGGTAGCTATTAGATGTAATATGAAAATTGTTAAAGAAATTCGTGAAAAGTTAAAAAAATATCCAACTGCACACATTGTTTTTAGTAACACATGTTTTGAAAATTGGTTAAAATGTGAATCTCTTAACAGTGAAGCATCATTAGTTCATTTAATATTTCAAACTCAAATATTAACTGATAATCCAGAAAATGACATAAACTTTTCAATCGGTGGACGCACTTTAACTTTTAGTCCTAGAGAATTTTGTTTGATTACTGGTTTTAAATTTGGTAAAGTTAAACCTCACATAAATTACCAAAGTGCTCCTTTTTTTAAAGAAATGTTATTTGGTAGTCACAAAGTTAAGTCAGAAGATTTGTTATATATTTTTAAAAATGATTTGCTAATTTTAGAAGAGATGGATGCTGTTCGGGTGTGTCTTTTATTATTGGTTGAGGTCGGATTCAAGGGGTTAGAACCTAAAAATTATTTGGATCCGTTTCTTTTAAAATTGGTTAATGATCTAGGGGTATGGAACGATTATCCATGGGGTTCTTATATTTGGAAATACACGTACCCTCATATTCACAATGCCCTTTTTAAAAATAATAGAGACGATCGAAAAATAAAGCTAACTTATAGCATCAAGGGATTTATTTGGGCATTTAAGGTTAGTATTTGTTTATTTTTATATAATACATTATTTACTTTCGTTTTATGTTATATTAAGTTAATTAGTTTTTTTTTCTAGATGTGGATATTTGAGATATTTCCAGAGATTGGGATGATAATTGATAGGGACGGTAGTTTACCCCGTTGCCTTGGATGGAAAAAATTTAGCAGACTGACGTGGGAACAAGCAATTGCAATATTAGAGCGTTCTCATTTTGTTAGTTATCATTTACTTTAAATTATATTTTATGTAATGTTGTATTCTTAACATTTATATTTTTGGTGTTAAATTTAACAGACAGGCTACGAGCCCATAGTAATTTCTCCTACACAATTAGAACAACAACAATACTGGAAAGACAGTTGTATCATTTGGGGTGATGGTGTAGATGATGATACATCCAAATATTTTGTTAAAAGTCCAATAAAAAACACACAGAATCATTCAAAAGAAAATAAATCATCATCGAATGACGTTATCAGGAACATTTTGGACCGTTTACAGGTATATTCTTTTCCATTTTTAAAAAGTTAATTTTTTCCTTATATAAATTGTTTTTAATTAAATATTATTTTGTCTTATAGAAGGTAGAGACGCTGGTAGGTAAAAATTATAGTAAAATTCATCATGCTGAATCAACGTCAAATAGAAATGATGACGTCTACACAACACCACCTTATGTAAGCGTATATTTTTTATTTAAATTTTTTATAACTTTGCTAACTATAATTTTTTTGATTTAAGGCTGACGATATAAATATTCATGCAGAAAAGGTAAGATATTTATGATTTTAATAATTTCCGCTTTTTTGTATTTTTACATAATGTTATAATTAATTATTTTTACAGCCTTTTAGTATAAAACGGGAAAAAATGATATGCAAGCCATCTGCTGTTTTGCTTTCACCTTTCGGGATCATTGAATCGACTCCTCATTTAAAGAAAGAAAGCGCAATTATTAAAAATATTAGGAGTTTTTATAAAACTGAAAAGTGTTGTGAAACTTCTCTTACTATGCCATCCATTATTAAGCCGTGTTTTTGGAAGAGTTTGTTGGTTTTAGATGGGTCTGATGGTTGGCTAGAGTCAAACGTAAGCAATTTCTTAAATTAAAAATTAATTTTATTCTTATTAATTTAAAATTCATTTACTAACAGCATCTTCTGGCTTGGGAGACTTACTTGTACAATTGTAGACCGGTAGATTCACGTTGGTCAATTTTATCTACTGCATTTCATTATCATTTATTAAGAGGCGAGAAGTGTTTCTCATTAGGGGATGGAACGTACTATCCATATCCTGCCACTTGGACTGTTGATGAGGTAATGCATTTTATTTAATAGTTATATTATTATTAAAAAATTGTTAATTATATTTTTCTCTATGTTTATAGTTTTACATTCCAGTGAATGTAGAAATGTCACATTGGTTCCTAATACATGTGAAACAGCAACATGGACTCTAACAGTATATAACAGGTTATAATCCTAAATATTTTTAATTAAGTTTTATTACTTAATAATAAAAAATTGACATTATTTTTTCTACAGTTTGCAAAACATTTATGCTGAAGAGACTCATACATTGTTGGAGCGTTTGCAGTTTCTTATTCCTAGTTGGTTATGGTACACCCAATTTTTCCATAATCGCAATATGATTGAACGACTCATGCCATTGAAGAGGGTCATACCACCAAACGTGCCTCAACAAAGCCCCGGGTCTGGAGATTGTGGTGTTTGGGTGTGTATTTTTATGGAACGGTTAATCAATGGACGCGTCTTAAATCCACAGGAGGACACTCGAGAAACTGCAGCAGAATTTCGCAAACAATTAGCAATATTATGTTATAATAATATAACCAAAGAGTTTGCTGTTAACAAAAAATAGTTAAATGTAACATTTGTTTGATTTTATTAATATTATGTTTTATTTTTTTTATGCTTGTATTTTAGGTTATAAATATACAACTTGTGCTTCCATTTTGAATACTCACTACACCTCATATTTGGTGGTCATGGCGGATCATAACCACATTCACATTCACCTTACTATTAACATAAATATTCTACAACATAACCCTCGTCCTAATGATGACGAACATAACCCTCGTCCAAATAGTAAAGAACATAACCTTCGTCCAAATGGACAACAACATAACCCTACTCCAATCGTTCAACAACGTAACCCTCATCCAACCGCTCAACAACATAACACTCCTTCTGATGTGCAACAACCTAACCAAAGTCCAGTGCAACGAATAAATCATCCAATTCCGGTACCTGTCCAACCTACAAACCCTCAAGAAACAACCAATTCTTCACCGGATTTTGAAGAGGATTGGGATTTTAAATTTAGGGTAAGGCAATTTCGACGACAACAACGACGTGAAGAATTTGGCTACTCCTGTTCAGATGACTCCGATTACTCCACTGAATCGGAATAATATTTTTATTTAATTTTATTTATGTTTTATTTTCATGTAATCTTAGGTTTTTATTATGTATTAATCTTATGTTTTAAATATCATCCGGCTATAATTAATTATCCACTACAAATTCGTCTCATAAATTTGTAATTCAAGGACAAAATAATTTAAAAAACATATAAAAATAATATATTTCGTCTGTTGACGATAACATTACAAAACTTAACATAATACGATAACATTACAAAACTTAACATAATACGATAACATTACAAAACTTAAAAAACAGATAAAAATAATATATTTCGTCTTTAGGAGGGGGGATCCTCAAATACTTGGGGGCGAACCCCAGTTACTTGGGGGCGAACCCCAGCTTCTTGGGGGCGAACCCCAGCTTCTTGGGGGCGAACCCCAGCTTCAACTAGCCTTCAACGAAGTCTGCAGTTTTATTATATTTCCGAGTACACCGATTCCAACGTTTAGCTTAAAGCGAACCAGTAAATAAATCTGGAGATTTTTTAGTAGTATGTGTGGGTTTTATATATAGAAAAAAAAAGTATAAGGCCATGGAATATGATGGTTTGGAATATGATGCACCATTTCCTTATATAGGCATGTTTTTTTTTTAATTTTGTTTTTTTAATAAATTAAAAATTACATCTAGTGTTGTGTACATAGGTAAACATTAACACAATAATTTCATTAAAACAAAATAGATTTTAACATAACTTGACAACATCACGAGAAATAAAGCTAACGTGACAAACAACGCCAGAAATAAAACTGGTCTGCCATAAACCGTCGGTAAGACTTACATTTCTGTTTAAATTCGCCATTTATATTCAATGGTTTACCGGTTACTAGATGTTCCATTAGCATACAAACAAACACCCCTTCATTACCAACCAAGTCTTCATGTGACTAAACAAATTCTTCATTAACTTCGTACGACATAACCATTTCAGAGTATCCAGTCTTTTTCCAATAACCAATGTTAACCAACAAAGCTGTAAAATATACTGAGATTTTCATTAATTTCGGGTGAATTAACCGTAAATATGTATCACCAGAGACGTTTTCACTCCAATACGATACCATATTTAATGTCCTCATATCAACTCGGACAAATAATCATTCTTGATTTTGGATTGGTATAGGAAAATAGACATAGTCTAACTCCCAAAATAGGGTAAAACAATTTAATTTTCCATTAGCATAAGAAATTACGTTTTTGTTAGGTGAGTCTAACAGAAAATTATAAAACTGCGGTGGTAATATTGTCCATCGCATTTCGGAGAATACCCCACTGGCGAGTTCACTATTTCTCCATTGTTACGAAATTTTCCATTAGCATAAGAGATAACCATTGTTACGAAACCCTAAAAGACTACCCCAAAAACGTTTGTCAAGCTTTGCCTCTCTAAAGAACACAGCGGAATAACAAAACGGTTTGTCCCCGTGATTGTAGAAATCAAGAATAGTTTCTGACCAATTATGAGACTCATCGTCTGTAATTGCCCATCTATTTCGTGGACGCTGAAAGTTATCTGGTTGGTTTCCAGCTGGGTTCTGTTGCTCGGATGATGAAGATCCCTCGGTGTTCTTTGGACGCCTCCATTTATCAAGTATCCAACTTGACAGTTTACGAATTGGTTGAGAATTATATTGATCATCACCCATTATGTGTTGAATGATACTTAGATGTTGAATGAGAGTTATTGGTGAATGATAGTTGGTATTTATAGATGAAATTTGAAATTATTTTTCTAATAAAATCACATAAGGAATAATAATATAATAACATAAATAGAAATATTTATTTCTTACTACAATATTCGCATAGCATATGATTCATCAGCCATATATCGTCTATATCTCATACAAGCATCTTGTATATTCATTTCTTCCCACGACAATGACCTATTTATTACCAATCTATGCAATAACATACAAATTACCACCCCAGAATCTGGACCAATATGACCACCATTAAGAGGCCATACACTTTGCCCTGACATTGGTAATTCAAGGGGTTCGTTTTCAAGAAATTGTTGTTGCCCAGATTATTCAAAATAGGATGTACGTTGTAGAAACCATATAAAGCTATCCACAAATTGCACATAAATTTGGTGGACATGACGATGAATGCACCATGAATCACTGCAGGTGTTTGGACGACATTCATATGGAAAAAATACATGAATCTCTAGTCTCTTCATATTAATCTCAAAAAGATACCAGTTTTTATCGTCATCTGTTATCGGTAAGTATACCTGTTAAATAATAAAAACAATTACGTTATTGTTGTTGAATAGTGTCAATTAAATAAATAAATATTAATTTTACCGTATCAACCTCCCATAATGGGGGATATAGTATGTTCGTCCCATCTCCATATCGGAGGGCATCAACCGACCCATCATAAACTAGGTGATAAAATTTTGACGGTAAGATAGTCCAACGATCGGGTGATGTGGGTAAGGCATCTGTTCTTTGTATTTCATCTAACCTCCAAAACATAAGTCTCTTTGTCCAAGCACGAACATGTTGTAATTTAAAAATATCCATTATTTAAATTACAAAAACAAATATACGACGAAAATATGTATTAAAAACTTACAATTGACTCTATATAACCGTTTCCAGAATAACTTAAGAGGGTACCCCAAAAATCTCTATTAAGTCCGGTAACGCCCATACAACGAATCCTGCACCATTCTGAATCTCCGTTGTAGAAGAATTGGAAAACATTTCGTGACCAGTTCAAACCTGTCTGGAAATAATGGTTCTCAACCGGTGACGGAATGTTGTCGGCTATGATCGGATCATTTGAAAATGACCCATTCAAACGCCTTGTATTTCTTCTACTTTTATCGTTATTGATGTCTCTTACGTTAGAAGACATGTTATATTCTCAATAGTGTTGTGAAAGAAATAGTTATATTGTGTTGTTGTATTTATAGGGATGCAGGTCAAATAATTTAATTATCCTGTGATGCGGTTTAATCTTCGTTTGGAACACGGGTAGGTTCGTTGAGTAGACCTCACGTGATATTACTGAGACAAGAAAACAAAAAGTATTATTTTAACTTGTAAAATATAATTTTATGACTCCAAAGATAGAGAAAATGTGTTTAGAAAATTTGAATTATCTTGAGTTTTAATGTCAAACAACCAACTTTAAGCGTTGATAACTCCCCTGTATAATCTTCGTTTGGAACACAAGTTGGTTCGTTGAGTAGACCTCACGTGATATTACGGGATCAAGAAAACAAAAAGTATTATTTTAACTTGTAAAATATAATTTTATGACTCCAAAGATAGAAAAATGTGTTTAGAAAAGTTGAATTATCTTGAGTTTTAATGTCAAACAACCAACTTTAAGCGCTGATAACTCCTCTGTATAATCTCTGTTTGGAACACAGGTAGGTTCGTTGAGTAGACCTCACGTGATATTACTGAGACAAGAAAACAAAAAGTATTATTTTAACTTGTAAAATATAATTTTATGACTCCAAAGATAGAGAAAAATGTGTTTAGAAAAGTTGAATTATCTTGAGTTTTAATGTCAAACAACCAACTTTAAGCGCTGATAACTCCCCTGTATAATCTCCGTTTGGAACACAGGTAGGTTTGTTGAGTAGACCTCACGTGATATTACGGGGACAAGAAAACAAAAAGTATTATTTTAACTTGTAAAATATAATTTTATGATTCCAAAGATAGAGAAAATATGTTTAGAAAAGTTTAATTATCTTGAGTTTTAATGTCAAACAACCAACTTTAAGCGCTGATAACTCCCCTGTATAATCTCCGTTTGGAACACGGGTAGGTTCGTTGAGTAGACATCACGTGATATTACGGGGACAAGAAAACAAAAAGTATTATTTTAACTTGTAAAATATAATTTTATGACTCCAAAGATAGAGAAAATGTGTTTGGTAACAAAAAACAAAAAACATTAAACAAAAAACAATCTCAATAATATAATTTAACAACATTTTTAACATATTACGTAGACTAATTAATAATAATAATAATAATACAACATAACATAGTTTTTATCACTAAGAATCATTTAGATCAAAGTCAAATTTTTGTGATCCCTGGCCAGTTGTATCAACATAAACATTTGGTTGGATTTGAGGGTTGCTTCCTCCAGCTCTACCGCTAGATGATAGTTATGATGGATTGGGCTGATTACAACTGACACGAGTATGACCTTCATTATGACATCAGGTGCAAAACGGCGGTGTTACAACCTCTCCGACTAATGGTATACGTCTATTTTCACGTGGTCGACCGGCATGTCTTTTATTCATGAGTGGTGGTTTAATTGGAACATAGTCATCCGGTATCTCTCATTCTGTTTGATCAGGAAGAGGATTTGGTGTCTCTTGATACGTCCCTCGATAAAACTCTACTGAAAACCAATTCAAAGCCCAATGACTACAATCTGTTTGATTTAGATATCTCGAAACACAAATTACGTGACCACAAGGTAAACGAGAGAGTTGCCACTGTTTACATGTACAAGTTCTATTAACCAAATCGACTAGACCTTTTTTCCCTCCGTCATCAACCTCAAACTTGTTTTGATCAATACCAATAACTCTCCATGACCCACTTTTTGAAATTCTTTTACTAATTTTACCCTGACCGTACTGGGTAAGTGGGTGTTGATTGTTAGATATTAAAAAAAACATAAATTAGTAACTAAAAAATATTTAAAAAAAAATAAAATAAACATAAATTAGTAACTAACAAATGATTTAGATAAGTTATTACCTCCAACCTATCGACGATTATAGTACCACTTCTGTAAGCTTTCACGAAAAAATTCAATAAGTTTAATTATTGGTAGTTTTCGGGCATTAACCGACAAGGCGTTAATCGACTCTGCACTGTTAGATGTCATAACATTATAGCGTTGTCCAGAGCTGTGTGCTCTAGCCCATTTTTCAAAACCAATATTAACAAGAGTATTGTAAATATTTGGACCCGCATCACATAGTCGTTGCATACCCTCATTAAAGTCGGAAACTCTGTAAGCTTTACAAGTTTTCCACCATAAACATTCAAATTTATTTTTGACTTTGCCTTTATGTGTAAGTTCATAATAAGATGGCGACAGCAGAGCCCGTGATAAGCATGGGGAAAGACGTCCCTAATTGCCTAAGCAATTGATGCAGCCCTATCTAATATAATCGCCAAATTTGGATTTTCCCCAATACAATCCTTAAGTCTTGACAAAAACCACGACCATGATTCACCACTTTCAGTTTTACCAACACCGTATGCGATCGGCACGATTTGATTGTTTCCATCCATGCCGACCGCCAGAAACATAGTGCCCAAAAACTTTCCTTTTAAATGTGCTCCATCAATAATTACCAACGGTCGTAAATAACCGACGAAACTTCGAATCTGTATATAAAAATATTTTTATTAGAACTTTTAAAACAATGAAAAATATTTTTAAAAAAATATTTTAATTTAAAAAATTCACTTACAGCAACACCAAGTGCAATAAAAAACATTTCAAATCTTCCGGCTGCGTCCGTTAATGTGTGGGTAACTGTACCCGGGTTTGTGTTTTTCAAATTATGACAGTAAACTGGGAGTCTGGCAAACGAATCCTCAGGGAACCAGTCAATAGTTCAAGGGCAAAAGATTTTGCTCTCCAACCTTGAGAGTAAGATATATCAATTTTGTATTTCTCTTTAATATCTGTAACGATATCATTCGGCCGGTATATCCTCCCGCTATCTTTGAATTGATCTTTTATCAAGTGACCCAAGACCTTTTTATTGGCTTGACGTATATGAGGATACGTCTGAGTCCTAGAACATGTGTGTTGATCTTTAAAATATCTCACCTGGAAAACGTCGGTGTTTTCAATCACATACGCCCTTATACGCCACTCGCAACCATCATTTTGACATGAAGCCTCAAATCGGGTTTTCGAAGATCTATCAACTTTATATTCAAAACATCCAGTAATGAAAATTTTACCAAGTTCGAGTTTTAATTCTTCTTTGTTTTTAAAAATATGACCATCAGAAAAATGTGAAGACTGTGAGTTAAGAACTTTTACTTCGTTTATTGTACGATCAAACAATGACTCGGGCATAGACCAAAAAAAGTTAGGTACAACATTAGATTCCGCAGAAGACACTGGAATTTTAAAATCAATATGAGTTTCATTAGACGGAACAACTGAACTACTACCCACACCAGATTCCTCAGTAACGTACAAAGACAACAATTCATTTGGTTGATTTAAAACAACATTTAAAAAAAATAAAACATCACTATCATCCAATAGATCAATTGAATGTGTATAAGTAGACATTTTATAAGAAAAACGAATTTCATTGCTAAACCCACATTTTTCACAAATAAGATTTTTCAAACCTACATAACTAATATTACTAGGAACACAAAAAACACGTCGAAATCATTTTTTTTAACAGGAACGTACTCCTCAACACCATTAACAAAGTCCCATTTTCCACCGGTACATAAAATAATATTACAAGACATTACTTAAAAATAAATGGTAAGTGGATGGATAAAAGGATGAAGTTTATAAGTGGATGTATAAAAGGATGAAATTTATAAGTGAATGGAATGTGAAAGAAATTTTTAAATGAATGGTAAAGTTGATGAATTTTGTTAGATAAGTGTCAAAAATGAATGGTAGGGAGGGGTATATATATTTGTTTCAAAAGAATATTTTATTAAAGTTCGTTTTTTTAAATAAAAATTATATTTTATTATTTTTCAAATATTAAAAATAAAAAATTACATGATTTTTTTTTAATTTAAAAATATATTTTTTTTATTAAAATTCCTTTAACAAAAATTAAATGAAAATATTTTAAGAAACAAAAATTTTTTTAAAAATTATATAATTTTTATTAAATTAAAAAAAATAAAAATATTTTCAGGAAAATGGGAAAAATTAATAATATTTTAATATTAAAAATTAAATTATAATTTAATATTGAAATGGCGAAAATATGCCATATTTTTTCGCCGGTTTAAAAAATGGCGAAAATTTGTTTTTTTGTTTTTTTAGCGAAAATTCAGGTAATAATTGACGATTTTTAGGATTTTTGGTGAAATTTTGGCCAAAAATTTTGCTGATGGCGAAAATTTGGCTCAAAATTTTGTCATTTTGACAAATGACATCACCCTATTGGTTGGCTATTTTGATAAAAATAAAATTAATGGTTATATTGACAAATGGGATTAGATCAATGACTATTTTGATGATTTCCCCTTTAATAAATTATACTATTAAAGAAACTATTTTATGTGAATGTTACTGCCAAAAATATAATAATACATATCTATATTTTATCATAAATCAATAATACTGAGAGTGTTGTAATCATGAGGCCATGCTAAAGGTCTCTCCCATTGTCCTACCTACGTCATTTTTTTACTAAATATACAGGCTTCACATAATAGAATCAACAAGACATAACATGTACTTTAAGTGATTTCCCATGGCAGATCACTCCCCCCCCTTACCACCAGCGACGGATTCAGTAATTTTTTTCGACGGATTCAATAATTTTTTTTCAGTGGATTCACTGTTTTTAGATGCTCAAATTTCATAGAGCCGGATATAAAAAATTTCGGTTCGGTTCGATTGTTCTGGTCGGGTAAGGTTCATCACACACACGTATCATTGTACCTTCATCCTTACCCAAAATACAGGGTCTTCCGTGACATTTCGGATACCCTGAGCGACTAGTAAAAACAGACCCCTAAAATTCAAACTTTTATATTTATATATATAATTTGTTAATACAATGATAATTGTTATAATAATAAATAAAACAAAATTACTGTAAAAAAATAATTTATTTTATATAGTAAACGAATCGTAAACCATGAACCAATTATAAGTTTCAATAAACCTATAAACTAATAAAATAAAGCCCTCTTTTTAAATATACATTTCTACTAGTTATATAACTTTTAAAAAGGGAGCTATTATTTGTACACCCACTCCCTCTTTTTCACACCACCCTCACATCAAATCAATCACATCAAACAATATCAAATCTATTCATATTTTTTTATTATTTATTTATTTACTTTTATATTTTTATTTATTTACCTTTTTAACTTAATTAAATTTATATCATTATTTAAATTAATAAAATCATAAAAAAATTCAACTTGTATAATTATGTAAATTGTAAAGTTATTTTTATATTTTTATTTATTTACCTTTTCAACTTAATTTAAAATTATATAAAATTAAATAAATAAATAAAACTTAAAAAATTCATCTGATATTTTAGCGTCACAACTAGAAATAAATACAACTCTAGTACTTAAATGCTAAAAATATTTGATATATTAAAAAAAAGTTTCATTTGAACAAACTATGTAAAGGTAACCCAATTACGTATTTACTATACTAAGGTCATATGCTCATTAAAAGTTTTATATAAATTATTAGAATATATCTTATGACGTTTATATATATTTTATAAAAATGATAGTGTTTTTAATTTATTATTTTTTTAAAAATAACAACTCAAAATATGTTAATCCATTTAAAAAAAATGAAGATGACTTTAACATTTAACAAACACTTTTATTAAATTTAATATAAAAAATATAAATTAAAATAACTATAAATTTTCTTCTCATTATACCTTTTTTTAGATATTCCATCCCACCCCATCCCATCCTATCATCATCATTAAAAAAATAAAAATAATATGGGTGTATCTACTTTTCTTTTTCCAGTGGTGTACAAATAGAGCCTCCCTTTAAAAATGGTAAGAAATTATAAAAAGTAATAAATTAAATAATAATATATAACTTAACTATGTAATTAAAAAATAGAAAACAAAATTTTATATAGGAGATTTAACTTAAACTAATAGCAAAAACTAAATCAAAAACTAAATAGACTCAACATTTAAGTCAATGGGGAGTTGTCTTGTCTCAGCACAGAGTTAGGTAGAAAAGATCATAAAGAAAAATAAGATAATAGGTTGTTTCTGAGTCATTATTAAGCTTTCTGTCAACTCAACCCTTCTCTCTACTCAATTGTTTAAAATTATTTTAGCCACATCACATCCACATCTTCTTCCTTCACGTTTTCTTTCAACCTTATGCAGAGCAGAGCTTGTCGCCACCACCCCAGAGAACTCCGGTGATGTTAACTTCCATCTTCATCTCAAAATCTGATCTTAATTAGTTTTTAATTTTTTTTAAGTGTTCAGCCTATATTTTTTGAAGGGGATCATCATAATTTTTTTATATAGCTTTCTTCTATAATTTCGAAACTCGAAAGGTTCCAGTGAACCCCTCGGCTCTATGTAAATCCGCCCCTGCTTACGACACGCCTCATGAAAACACTTGTCATAATTATAGTTGATGGCATTCATGTCTGAGGCAGTGTTTTATCATGCAACACACCTTTCTCACATCAAGAATCATATAGTAACATCCTAATGTACATAGTATTGTATTAATCATCATGTTAAGTTCATAGTGACATCATTTAAGCCACGTGGGGGATACATATTGTGTGGTCGGGCCATAAAGGGAGAAAGCCCTCACCGACTAGTTGGTTTTGATTCACATTCACCGAACGTTAGTGGAGGAAGTATTCACACACGTGGTTGGTTTGTTGTTCACAAATGAAACAAAAGTAAGCAGAGGAGTTGGTGTGGATTCGCTAATTATTTATTATTTCGATGAGTCTTTTTTTCATTGGTCTCCTTAAATATTATTGAGCCCCCCCCAACGTGCTTCTTGACATACTTTTCAGAGTCTAGTTTTATCATCTTAAAAATGAAAGGTACAAGTTTTACAAAGTCATTAAAACCATGCAAATCAATATGACATATCCCATTTAGCCTTGTCCTACATAAGCCCTTTCTGTGCAATAATGTAACACCCCATATACCCATGACCATGACTATGATAAAATAAGTACCTAGAAAGATCTTGATCTCAATTTAGTCACTAAAGTGTTGTATATCATTCAGATTTTTTTTACAGGCTAATTTACACACCCTCTAATCTACTCTTAAATCACACACATGTCTATTATGGGACTTGAACCCTCACCTTTTCCATACACCTTGTTATTGCTAGGGTACAATCCCTTTGGATGTTGTATCATTCAGATTTGTATTATTTTATGCAAACAATGTCTTACCTCAAGTCAACAATAAATATAAAAAGCTCTTCTAAAGCAAAATATGCCTTGTAAATATCACGCATAACTTTTAAGACCTTGCACAAGACTCTACTGGCATGTACTTAAGAGTTCCAGGTGATTGATCGATCGAGTGTTCTAATGCTACAAAATGCCTTCGACACTTCGCAAACCTTTAAAGAAACTCATATCTTTGTTTTAGAAAAGGGGCAAGCCACTAAAAACATATCATACCAACTCCAACAAATAACAGAGCATGGATGAAAACGTATGGTCCTCACGGAGCAGAGGATAACGTGGATAAAAGTCACCCTCACGCTAACCTGCAAAAGGACAGAACGGTGCATGCGCGTACAGAATGCAGGGACCACAACATTGTCAGGGATGCCGGAAGGGAACACTCTCATGCACAAAGTGGACCCCTTCAGGTCAGACAAAACTGTCAGCACTAACGGTTGCCACCTGGGGGACCACAATGATATTCCTGATAGTGATAGCCCACTAATAGCATTCCCGCCAGGTCAGAACCACGATAATGACAGCATGTTACACCACCACCGGCTATAAATAAGAGAGTTACCCCCAGGTATGGACATCTCTTCTTCCCCAAGCACACAGTACACTCATTTCACCAAAACCATATTCTCGAACGAATACTTATTCTCACGGTGGAGGGTTGTCACAGGGAAGCCTCCTTCCCTGTGATGAGGCTAACGGCGTTGCTAGTTTTGCAGGTCTTTCGACACCGTTCTGGGCTCAAGACAGTCGGAGGATCGTTATCCAACCCTGTGGATTCCTTGTCCAGGCACCTACGCGGACTCGTGTATCTTAATTGGCGCCATCCGTCTCAGCCGGAACAACCACTCCTTTTCGACTTAAACCATGAGCTCAACACCCATGACCACACAACCACCTTTGCAAGTCGGCGTCACAACGATAGGGCTGGGATGCTTGGACATTAGCCCAGAGACCGGTCCTCATCCCCCGGTCTACACAGAAGCTACCACACAACCTATCTCTCAACCTCTCTCATAAACAACCTCCCAACCAGTTTCTCAAACATCGGGAAATACCTCCCGTCACACATCCCCCGGTCTACACAGAAGCTACCACACGATCTTATGAAGGTATGTTTCATGCAAGGGGCGCGTAGTGAGTAACTCATACGCTGCTTAACAGGTAGAGATGGTATGCCAAAAACATGGAGCGAAATAATGACGGCCGCCAAGATATTCACACGCCCCGAAAGAACAATCCGCAGTCAGCGTGTGTTGGAAAGAAAGGATCACAAGGACACTAGAAGGGTAAACAATAGAAAAAGAGAACCGATAGTTTGGTCAAGAATCCAAAATACCAGGGGGCACTCAAGCGAGAAAATACTCGCGCAACCATACGAGTCAAAGCAAGCAGGCCCGCGAGAAAACCCTGGGACGCGTAGCAGATCAACCACTTGGACGCTGGCAAAATCTCCCTCCCAGGTCTTGCTAACTGAACCCATCGACCTCGTCTAGCCCAAGCCAATGAATCCTAGGTCAAGCAAGAATCCGAAAATAAATTTGTGACTTTCACAAGGATATTGGACATGATACCGATGACTGCATACAACTGCGCAGGCAAATCGAATCCGCTGTGAAATCAGGCAAGTTTGCACACCTAGTTAAGGACATTAAAAATGGTCCTCGCACCACATACCCAAAACACGAAGAAGGTCCTCCTAAGAAAAAAAATTCAACACTTAAACATGATCCAGGGAGGCCCACGAAGAAACACCCACCTGCTTAAAAGACGAAATGAACAATCAGAAACATGACGAAAGCAGCATGTTATATTACCACGGGTAAGAGGAGGCCTAACACAGAGAAGACCATTGGTAATCAAAGCACTAATGGCCACTACCATTCTAAATGCGTGTTCATTGATGGGGGCAGCTCATCGGACATAATGTACGAGCAATGCTTCCGCCAACTAGACGCGGAAGACCAGGCGCGCCTCTACGAGTGGACGCACCCATCTCTGGGTTCTCTGACAAAGTGGTGCATCCCATGGGGCAAATATCTTTTCTAGTAACGCTCTCTGATGGAAAACATTCAAGAACAGAAACGGTGGATTTCCTAGTACTACCCGTAAATTCAAAACACAATGTGATTTTGGGAAGGGAAACATTAGCAACATTCAACGCCATCCCATCAACCACACATGGCGCGATAGGATTTCCCACATCCACGGGTGTAACAATCATTTAGGCAGATAGGGAATGCATCACAGCGGGGGGATTCAGACCGGCGAAAGCGTTTCGACCGTCAAAGCGTGACCAACCAGAAGAATGTGTATTGAACCCGAAATTTCCATAACAACCAATAATTATAGGTCCCGTGATCTCCGAAAATGTCAGGGGTCATTTAAAACAGATACTGACTAGACACGGTAACGTTTTTGCATGGCAACCTTCCGACATGAAAGGAATTCCACGGGTGATGGCGAAACACCGACTGCATACATACAAATCCGTTAGGC
This sequence comes from Smallanthus sonchifolius, assembly GCA_023525975.1. Classification (NCBI taxonomy): domain Eukaryota; kingdom Viridiplantae; phylum Streptophyta; class Magnoliopsida; order Asterales; family Asteraceae; genus Smallanthus; species Smallanthus sonchifolius. The sequence continues at coordinate 23,791,194 of CM042018.1, read as the reverse complement.
CTGTAGCTCAAAACACTGAAACATGGGAGGAGAAAGAAGTAAGGACTTGGAGAAATAAATTAAAGAATTATTAGGGGCATGAATTATACGCGAAGTCAGATACCAAACGTGAGTGGCTAATACAGTAATGGTGAAAAAAGAAAATGGTAATTAGCATATGTGCGTAGACTACAAGGACTTGAACAAAGCATGTCCGAAAGACTGCTATCTACTCCCGGAAATTGACCTAAAGGTGGACTCCCTCGCACCCTACGGATTCAAATGCTTCCTTGACGCATACAAAGGCTACCACCAAATCCAAATGGCTACCAAGGATGAAGATGTCACACCCCAACCGACGGCGGAAACGTCAAGGCGAGACATGGAGACTGTTCATGAGCACATGGTTGACTAATGTTGTAATATATTAACTCATCATATTTCAAATCATAACTCTAACAAAAATCCAACAAAATACATGAAATTTCAAATACATAATAAGTTCCTTCAGTGATTAACTAGGTCCACAACTTAAGTGTAGCAAACTGGATCAACTCAAATATTCATACCTGAAATATGATTAAAACAAGGTCAACTAAAAAGTTTGTGAGTATACATAGTTTTTGACACAACAAATGGATTTCAATGTTTTATACAATTCATATGACATATTGTCTACTAGGCATTTATGGAGAACCTAAAGTTAAGCTAGTGTACAATCAAACCTTGTGACTGAAGGGCATAACCCGTAGGTTATCCTAATAAAGGGCATAACAAATAAATTTTCTCAACACTTCAGCCAATAGCGACGCCACACGAGGGACGTAGGTTATATCATGTACATCCGACGAAGGGAAACCGAATCACTAGAAGAATTCATCACCCGCTACAACAAAGAGGCTTTGTAAATTGGAGGACTTAGTGAGGATCTTATGAAGGTAATATTCATGCAAGGGGCGCGTAGTGAGGAACTCATACGCTGCTTAACATGTAGAGACGGTATGCCAAAAACATGGAGCGAAATAATGACGGCTGCCAGGATATTCACGCCCCCCGAAAGAACAATCAGCAGTCAGCGTGTGTTGGAAAGAAATGATCATAAGGACACTAGAAGGGTAAACAATAGAAAAAGAGAACCGACAGTATGGGCAAGAATCCAAATTACCAGGGGCACTCAAGTGAGAAAATATTCGCGCAACCATACGAGTCAAAGCAAGCAGGCCCGCGAGAATACCCCGGGACGCGTGGCAGATCAACCACTTGGACGCTGACAAAATCTCCCTCCCAGGTCTTGCTAACAGAACCCATCGACCTCGTCTAGCCCAAGCCAATGAATCCAAGGTCAAGCAAGAATCCGAAAAAAATTTTGTGACTTTCACAAGGATATTGGACATGATACCGATGACTACATACCGCTGCGCAGGCAAAATCGAATCCGCTGTGAAATCAGGAAAGCTTGCACACCTAGTTAAGCACATTAAAAATGGTCCTCGCACCACATACCCAAAACACGAAGAAGGTCCTCCTAAGAAAAAAAAATTCAACACTTAAACATGATTCAGGGAGGCCCGCGAAGAAACACCTACCTGCTTAAAAGACGAAATGAACAATCAGAAACATAACGAGAGCAGCATGTTATATTCCCACGGGTAAGAGGAGGCCCAACACAGAGAAGACCATTGGTAATCAAAGCACTAATGGGCGACTACCATTCTAAATGCGTGTTCATTGATAGGGGCGGCTCATCGGACATAATGTACGAGCAATGCTTCCGCCAACTAGACGCGGAAGACCAGGCGCGCCTCTACGAGCGGACGCACCCATCTCTGGGTTCTCTAACAAAGTGGTGCATCCCACGGGGAGAATATCTTTTCTAGTAACGCTCTCTGATGGAAAACATTCAAGAACAGAAACGGTGGATTTCCTAGTACTACCCGTAAATTCAAAACACAATGTGATTTTGGGAAGGGAAACATTAGCAACATTCAACGCCATCCCATCAACCACACATGGCGCGATAGGATTTCCCACATCCACGGGCGTAACAATCATTTAGGCAGATAGGGAATGCATCACAGCGGGGGGATTCAGACCGGCGAAAGCGTTTCGACCGTCAAAACGTGACCAACCAGAAGAATGTGTATTGAACCCGAAATTTCCATAAAAACCAATAATTATAGGTCCCGCGATCTCCGAAAATGTCAGGGGTCATTTAAAACAGATTCTGACTAGACACGCAGACGTTTTTGCATGGCAACCTTCCGACATGAAAGGAATTCCACGGGTGATGGTGAAACACCGACTGCATACATACAAATCCGTTGAGACCGTAGCTCAAAAACGCCGATACATGGGAGGAGAAAGAAGTAAGGACTTGGAGAAACAAATTAAAGAATTATTAGGGGCAGGAATCATACGCGAAGTCAGATACCAAACGTGGGTAGCCAATCCAGTAATGGTGAAAAAAGAAAATGGTAATTGGCATATGTGCGTAGACTACAAGGACTTGAACAAAGCATGCCCAAAAGACTGCTATCTACTCCCAAAAATTGACCTAAAGGTGGACTCCCTCGCACCCTACTGATTCAAATGCTTCCTTGACGCATACAAAGGCTACCACCAAATCCAAATGGCTACCGAGGATGAAGATGTCACACCCCAACCGACGACGGAAACGTCGGGGCGAGACATGGAGACTGTTCATGAGCACATGGTTGACTAATGTTATAATATATTAACTCATCATATTTCAATTCATAACTCAAACAAAAATCCGACAAAAGACATGAAATTTAAAATACATAATATGTTCCTTCATTGATTAACTAGGTCCACAACTTAAGTGTAGCAAACTGGATCAACTCAAATGTTCGTACCTGAAACATGATTAAAACAAGGTCAACTAAAAAGTTGGTGAGCATTAATAGGTTTTGACACAACAAATGGATTTCAATGTTTTATACAATTCATATGACATATGGTCTACTAGGCATTTATGGAGAATCTAAAGTTAAGCTAGTGTACAATCAAACCTTGTGACTGAAGGGCATAACCCGCAGGTTATCCTAATGAAGGGCATAACAAATAAATGTTATCCTAATGAAGGGCTTAACAACAAGTGTTTAGCCTAGTGTAATGTCGGTAACACTCACCCTACCTGGGTGGGTTTGTCAGACACAATAGATATATTAATGTTACCGTTGGCTTGTAAAGAGTTACTGATTGCACCAATGTGTCATGTATGTGTAGCCTTAACTAATAGTATTCAAACATAAAGCACAAATAAACACATAGAGTCATATTTATGAATTGTATATATGTATTTGCATAGAAGTTTGTAAAGAGAATCATGTTTCACCCCAAAAGTGTAAAAATATAAAAAAGGGGCTATGTAAAACTCATTTGTAAAAAGTAGCTTGTAGATCACACGGGTAAGATGTTGCACGAGTGATTAGCTAACCACAAGGTTAACCTATGATTGAATTTGTATAAGTGTATCAATGATATGCACAAATGACCAAAGAGAGTTCTAATGTATAATAGAATTGGGTTAGGGCTTTGTTGAGTGAGTGTATAATTGTTTGAGCTTCAAAAGATGGTTGTGAGATCCTATGTCAAAGAATATGTGGTTTCATTTGTTTTGACAATTTGGGTATATGTATAAGTGTATGTATAGGTTAATTATTGAATAAAATATAAGAGGGTAAATAACTAGTTCAAGTGCATAAATAATTTAACGTCATAAATAAATAAATCCTCCTATTTATTTTAGTTTGATTTGTGTATAAAATAGGTGTTAAGAATACTGATTAAGTAATTAAACCAAATTTTGAAATGTAACGTTCCAATTAAATAATTAAATAAGCTATAATTAATTATTAAATTTAAAGGCATGAAATATGTTTTTTTTTATTAAAAATAGATCGTGTAAAAGATTGTAAAATTTTTTATATAAAGTACAGGTTTTAAAATATTCACTTTTGTATTCTAGATAAAATTTGTAATCTAAATAAATGTTTTGTTTAAAATAACTATATAATTAAAATGTGTTTTATTAGGTTTTCATCCTAATAATAATAAATAGAATGGTATTCTAATGAAAAGTAGGTGTTAAAAGAATGGTTTAAATAGAGTCGTAGGTTTAACAATTAATCCAAAATTAATTATTAATTTACGAGTATAAAATGTGTTCTAAACGTTTTTATATAAGTAAAGTTTGGTGCAACAATTAATCTGAACCCTTCGCATTATAAATAATATAAATACTTTCACAAATAATATGGTATTAGTAATTAAATGATTCTCTTACTAATTAATCTTAATAATGAGAATTTTCATAAATAGTAAATTCGCATAACTAATTTATTTATTTATTTCAAATAATATCTCTATTAATATTATTTTATATTATAACGTTCCATCATGTTGACTATTTTGACCTAATTGTCTTAATAAGCTATTTATCATATTAAATTTGCAATTAATATTTATTGTTAACACCTAAAATCTCTTTTATAAATAAAATTTATAAAACATTATTTCATGTAATTTGATTTATATATTATCACTTTATTTAACTTGGTATCGTTAAAATTCTAATCTTTAATATTTTCGTTTGCCCGTTCGTTCCAAAAATCGTAAAGTCCCAATCGTTCCGTTCTTATTTCTTTTAATCATTTCTATATATTAAATATGCATAATTATTTATTTATGGCATCGTTAAACCGGTTCACTCGTACTCACGACCTAGTTCAAATTTAAGTCGCACAATAAAAAGTTGAGAACATAGCCCCCTTTTCCTTTTTACTTTTTAGGTGAAACATGTAAATATATGGCTTGGTAACTCAAACTTTTTATCAAAACAAATTCTTAAACAAGTAATTTTAATTATGTGCTTGATATTTGAACACCAAATGCTAACATTGTAATCATTAACTTGATTATAAGCCTAAGGTAGTACTAGTATGGCCATATAAGGGAAACCGACATAACAACGACACAATCTTAGGGATTGTGGATGCAAATAACATGTCAACGGCACAACCGTGGGGATTGTGGATGCAAATAACAAATAACATAAAGGGTTGATTGCAAGGAATTTTGTCTTGATATGTTTGCACATTTGTTTGAACTTGTATTGAATTTGTTTATATCTTTTTATGCCAACTTATTTCAATGACTTATAAAACCTATGTTTCTCACCAAATTTATATTAAACCATTTTACTCTACATGTTTCAAGGAATGAATAATAGATGATGAAGGATCACATAGGAAAATTTTTGATTTTTAGTAGATAGCAGACCGTTATCATATTCCTCTGCGGTCCACTATGAGCTAAGGGTCGGATAACGGACCGACATCGTTTGAATAACGGTCCGACTAATCGTACCCAGCCGCAATTTCTAGTGCTGACACGTGTCCTGTGACTCAGCTCTAGATTCTTATGCGTGTCTCGATAACGGACCGCTACGCTCCTCATAACGGTCCGCTAACCTTAAAACGAGGTGCGGTCCAATCAGATTTAGACGTGTAGGGCTGATGCAATCATAGAGCGATAGCGGACCGCTACGCCCTACCATATCGGTCTATTATGGGTCTAAATTTCAGCCTATAAATAGCTGATCGATTTCAACTTCATTCTCATCCCAAACTCGTTTTCACTTCCAAAGTCTTATTGCAGAAGTTCCCTAAGATGATCCCGACGATCCCGATCCAACTTTCGCTTGTTGTAGTGCTCGTTCAAAGAAGAAAACGCTCATAAAAGTGCTAAAACGCTAAAGAAACCAAGTTAGAAAGTTGATTCTATAATTTCCAACTTAAAGGCTCATTCCTATTATCAAGGTGAATACTTTATCTGTTTCAAAACTTGTGTCAAACATTTACGTTTACAAAAATGGCCAAATAAAGGTTAAGGGAATAATGCTCAACGTTCTTCTGCAAACAAAGCATTCAGGCCATAGGTATACGTAAAACTTGCAAGGGATACACGGATCTCGGGTGAAAGTCCCGAATTGTAGCTGGTATTTATCTTATAACAATTTCGGAGGCGTATACCTGGCCATTGTTATAAGGCATGATACCCGTGAATACAATGGTGCATATGATCAGGAGATAAAGGCATGTTGAATGTGTGGAATGAACACAAAGTTGTGATTATGAAATTAATACTTGTTTGTACCAAACGATTTTACTGTCAAGATAATTGTATTCACCGGCGTTCGCGCTGATGTTTAATTTTCAAAAATGTTTTTAGGTAATGAATAAAATGAAAAGGAAAAGAGATACGGGCAGACATAAGACCTGACCCACGAAATGAGAAATGAAAAATGATGAAATACATGTTGGATTCTCAGGCCTCATGCGTAGATAATCCTGAAAAGAAGAAAGAAGAGATAGGACCAATGGATTGATCACCCTTAGATAGTACTATTTTCAGTGGCTTGAACTTGTCCATAAGAGACAAGAGATGTATTTGATTTCAAACACTGTTTGTAATCAATATGAAAATGGTGTTTAAATCCTTATGTTTATAAAATAAATACAAGGCTTTTGTTTTCTAACTGGGTCTTGATATTTATAAACCCAACCCTCGAGGTTGAAACAAATGATGAAACGATCCTTGTGAAAAAGACTCCCGTTGTGTTTTATAAAAACTCTGAAATCAAAACAAGTACCAATCGAGCTCACACACGTCCAGGGGGTGCCTGAGGCAGGGTGTGACAGGTTGGTAAAAGAGCCACATGTTTTAGCGAATTAGATACTTGGATCTAGTATCTAAGCTTCAACGGTAAGTTTGTAAAGTGCTTAAAATTAAGATAAGAAAACAAGGTAACCTTCTGACTGGTATGTAGTGTTCTGATAAACGGAATGTTCTGTCTAAGGAAAAAGTGGTGTATAAATCTCTCCTGGACCTGTCATTCTTTCCTGGGAACATCTCTGTTGGAGGTACTGCTCTGGGAAGATAAACATCCTTGTAGAGCTTTAGTTAAGATAAAAATATTGGCCTTAGTATCTAAGTCTTGACCAAAAGAATAGGATAAATACTAATGCTTTAAGTTGCAGGATGTCCGGAGATAGTTCTGTCCCTACTTATTATGATCCTAATCGACCAATAAAACAAGAATCCCCCGAATATCACCCATTGGGTTCATAAATGAATCCTATATCTTCGCCCTATTATAACGACGACCCATTTGCCATCATTCCTGAACATGTTACTCCCGAGTATCACCCACAATCCCACGATACTTTAAGTCAATGGATGGAAGTTGGATCCAATTTTAGTAATTAGAACACCAATACCCCCATTACTCCAAGGATATGGTGAAGCAGAGTCAAGCCAAGCTCATTAAAATATGTCAACTGAAGAAGGATCCTATCATAATAATTCTACCTACGAAAATCCCAAATCCCCAGTTTTGTACGATCCTTACATGTTTCCTGAACCTGTTTACCATGGTCTTTTTGAAACCTATTTTCAAGCTCCTTCGGAGTATCAAAATGCTTATAATGACATAATGGTTGGACTTCGTGAGCCTCCACATAAATTCGGTTATGAGCATAGTGTGACTTCTTCTCCTATTGAGTGTCTAGATCGTTCGTTACGCCAAACGAACGAGGTAACATGGGAGAAAATAATGGACAAGGAAAGAACTCAATTTTACAGACAACAGGTGTACAAATACGGAGAAAGCTTAATGACCCTTGGTCAAGAGCTAATGAAGGATTAGATCATTATGTTGTATTTTGTTTCCTTGTAAAGATATTTTCTAATAATAATAATAAATTTCGTTTTGTTCTATCTTTTCAGATATGGTTGGAAAAGGCAAAGGTCCTAGTTTTCTTTGTAAATTCGCACCTACTAGTTATTACGAACGTAAAACTAACGAGACAACTATAGAAAATAATGAGGAAACTAAAAGTTTAACTTTTAGAAGCCTCGGAGAAATAGGGAACCCTAGTATTCCCTATAATCCTTCTATATGTTTTCATTCCGCTCCTACTGCTGGAAGCTATAATATCACCCCAATATACTCACATAATTTTTGATGAGGGATACGCCGAAGTGCCTTATGAGAATTGTAACATCCACCTAATTTTCAGATTTATACCCATATTGAAATTCTAGACAAGGTACATCATTAAGACTTAGTGAATTAAGAACTAGGTCAATATACTATTGGTACCACAATTATGGAAGATATTATTCTCAAACAATAGGTCTAAGTATCCAATTGTATTATGTGATCAAGGATACAAACTTTGTTTCTTGTAAACTTATGTAGCATAGGTGAATATGACATCACCTAAACTTAGGTGAACACAAACTAGGTTATTATTCTATGTGCATTCATTAGGACGTAGTTACCATGAAACTAGGTCAATGAACTATGTGCACCAACTATTCTATGCTGATTATGTGAAACTACGAGAGCTAAAAACTCTAAAGTATGATCTATGACATAGGATCACCTATAATAGGTTAAACTATGTCTAATTCTATACTAATTACTTAGTTATACACTAATATTGGTGTAATTAACTAAACTATGTCTAGTTCTATACTAATTACTTTGTTATACACAAATCTTGGTGTAATTAACTAAACTATGTCTAATCCGATACTAATTACTTAGTTATACCCTGATCTTGGTGTAATTAACTAAACTATGTCTATATACTACACTAATTTCATTAAACTTGATATAATTACCCAAACTATGTCCATCCATATTTATTTAAATACATATCATAAGTCTATGTTTAAAAACCCTAATTCAATCCATTCCATGTCATATTTATATAAATACTTTTATATAAATCATTTAATAAAATTTTTCCGACATAACTATATATAAAATACTTTTCATCTATTTTATACAACTCTTTACACACACATATATATATATATATGTATATATATAACTAGAACTCTTGCAAATTTTATAAAAACACTAAGACTTTTATAAAAGTCAACCCTTTCATAAAAAGTTTTATATAAAAATCACCTAAACAAATACAATCATTTCCACCATCTTACACAACACACTAACACTCTTCCTACCATCTCATTTTTATGACAAATCTACCCAACACTCAACCTCCCATATCATTCTTACAACCTTATCCTAATGAAATCTCAAGAACTAATATTATATTATACAAACCATGCCACCTTTGCCTATAAATACAAGTCCTCCTTCACCCATTTTCACTTGCACCATTTCAAACATTCTCTCCACCCTTTTTCTCTCTAAATCTTGGCTCAAGGGGGAGGTGCAAGACCAAATCCAAGAGCCTTGAATCTTTCAAGCTTGTAAGCATTCCTTCATCTAGTTTCTATATTTCTTTCTTTCTTTCATTCATTCTAGATTATGATCTTTGATAAATAGAAGGTTTATGAGTTTTACGATATCATATACTTGTGATAACAAGTGGTAATCTATGACTAAGATCAAACCATAAACACACCTTCAAAGATCAAAGAACTAGTCCATATACTTTATGTTTTTGCTTTACATTTCTCTAGATCTTGATCTTGATAACGAAAAGGTTTATGGGTGTTATGATACCATCATACTTGTGTAAACAAGTGGTAATCTATGGCTAGAGCCAAACCGTAAACATACCTTCAACACTCAAGAACTAGTCCATTTAAATTCATGTACTTACTTTATATGCATTTTATTTTTCATGTTCTTTATTCTTTTACTATTAAAAACTTATATGGACATAATATGGTTTGGGTAAACATAAAAATTAAGTCTCTAAAGTTATAATAACAAAATATTAACACAAGATGTCATGTGTTGACTTGAAACCACGCATCATGTGGTGACTTTTTCACTAACATGTCAAACACTTAAAAACTTGTTAGAATTACTTTTGTTATATTATATAACATATATTTAAAAGGTTGGATGAGTTAAATAAGTTTAAAATAGTCACATGCAACTTAAATAAGAACGTACACTGTTTAAAAACCCGATTTCTAACCCAAAAATATGACTTTAACTTCTTGACTTCTAAAAATTCTCATATTTTGGAAATAACTTCAACCTACTATAAAAAGACTCCATATTAAATTTTATGATTTTTGGAGTTAAATAGTTATGTTAATAAATTAAATATTACGTAAACAAAGGTCGTTTTTATATATAGACTTTTTATAAAACTCTTAAATTTTTACCAAGTGACCTTATGGTCCTAAGGTTATTATAAAATAATAATCTTAATTTTTGGACATAATTAACCATCCATTCAAATATTTGCTATCTTAAATGATTTTTGGAAAAATATTAAACTACTTCAAATGAGTCTATAAAAATTCCAGCAAGTTTCTGATGTTTTATCAAGCCTACAAACCAAATTTCAAAAGGATTGGAGTTGGATGGCTATACTTTCAAAATTACAATTTATTTTAAGCATTTACGACCGAAACAAACGATAAAACGTCTTTAAACTCACATTCTTGACTCGACCAACTTTTGGAACTCTTCTTGTAAATAAAATAAGTCTATTCGAGTCATCAAACTACTATTTTATCAAGAATCACGACCGTAGTATTTTTGTAAGTTTAATCCATCGAAAACCGACGTGTAACGACTAATTTTAAGAATAACATTCTTCAAGACTATTTGAGGGTTCAAAACCTTATAAAACTTAACACATATACTTTTGATCATAAGGTATGAGTTTTACTAAGTTTAACCAACAACACGTTACATCTATTATTAAAACGGTTTGCGTGATTTGAAGAACAAAACTTTCAAAAGAACTCTTTTTAAACATGTGTGACTTCTACTTATTTCCATTCATCCTATATTTCTAAACCCTAACAAGAGTTTGACATATTTTCTGAACCTCATTAACATTGCAAGTCAATCTCATTCAATATCTAAACTCCTAATATTTGGCGGTTACCGCCGTGAAATCTAACACTTTACTATATAATTTACAAGAAACCAAGAACTAACACTCTATATTTACAAAGTAAAACCTTAGTCCAACTTAAACTAGAATAAAGTCCATAAAACTCATAGAGTCCCACCATTGTAGGACCTGAGTAGGACCGTTCTTCGACTGCAAGAACGCAATTTCATCAACACTAGGTGAGTTTTCGTGGCCCCTTTTCCCTTACTTTTTGGGGGGAAAATATGCTTACTATGCTTTAAAACTTACTCATTATATTTCTATACTTACTCGCTATACTTAAGATTCTTTAAACTTTACTTTACGTATTCAATAATACGTGAGTTTTCGTGGCCCTTTTTTCCTTACCTTTTGGGGAAAAAATATGTTTACTATGATTTTATACTTACTCATTGTATTTCTATACTTACTCGCTATACTTAAGATTCTTTACACTTTACTTTATGTATTCAGTAATACGTGAGTCTTCGTAGCCCCTTTTTCTCTTAAACTTTTGGGGGGGGAAATATGCTCTAACTATTTTCACTATTTACTATATTGATTATTCGCTTGTCTATTTGACTATATACCTTGAGTTGAACTAGAATTATTATTACTTCTCAAGTCCCCTTTTTCCAGAAACCCAACTAGTTAACTTTACTAAGCCAACGATTAAATATTGATAGATCTATCGGGGTGACGCCCCGTTCATCATTCTGACTGACGCGTTTAAAACAGCAGAAAACGTGGTGAATGTTTATTCCCGATTCTAGAAACAAGAATTAATGCTCCGTGATAAGGCATTAAGCAGGGGCAAACATACTAGGTCATCAGGTTTAGTTGCGGGCTCAATGTTTATATATTCTTGTTCATATGCATATTTTGTCAACACATCATGACGATCTTTCATATGCTATTGATACTTAACTATTTATTCTATTACCGTATACTTAAACCTACGAACTCACTAGCTTTATAGCTGGCCTTTTAAGCATATTTTTCAGGTAACAAATGTTTAGCATACGAGCAAACAGTATATGAAGTACTATAGAAGATTTAGAGGAGATTGCTTTTGGATAGTTAATCTACATTTATAAATCTTCAAGATGTACTTAGAACTAAGTTTTATGTAATTTCCTGGAAATGAATACAATTAGTATTTCTCTTGTAAACAATGTGTTCATGATTTCCAAACAACTGTCTCAACCCATGTTTCCGCCCTAGACGGGGTGTGACAAGAATAGATATGTTCCTGAAGAAGAAGAACGAGCTGATTCTAATAAACTCTATGTTCCTTAATATGAGACTGTTCCTATCCCTGCCCCTCATGTCAATGAGAATGCACCAGAAAGTTAAAGGGAAAAAATGTTGTTGAACCGAATAGCTGAACTAGAACAAGAAAAAACTGAAGTTGAAGCTCAGAACACTTATTAGTTCAAGCTCTTGAAGAAAAGAACTTTAGGAATTTCTAAAGAAACAATGATTTCTATATGTGTATTTTCCTTGTATATATTTCATCAATAAAAAGTCTTTTTTTAATTCCAATCTTATTTCTCTTATAGTATGTCTAAACAAACCGGACCTTCCTATAACACAAGAGGTAAAAGGAAGCAAGCAGTGGTTGAAAACGCTGCTGAAATTACTGCTTCTCGCAAAGAACTCCAACAATTGATTGCAGAAAGAATCAAGGATTCTCTTCCAATGATCTTTACTGAAATGGAAAAGAGGCAGGCCGATAAATTATCTGCTCAGCCATCAATTCCAAAATTCGTAACTCAGAACACCCGAACCATCACTCAGTCCAAACCTGCTACTCTCAAACCTGAGGGTTCTGCTACTCATCAAACCAAGAAAACAAAAAGAGAAAAATATTACCATAACTCTTCTGAAAATGAAGGCATGGGTAATAATTATGGCCATCTAGAAAAGAAGAGGAAGAGTGTTGGCTGTACATACCAAATGTTTCAAGATTGTAAGCCATACAACTTTTCTGGAAAAGAAGGAGGAATAACCACTTTGAGATGGATCGAGAAGACTGAATCTGTGCTTGCAATAAGCAAGTGTGTTGAGGAAGATAAAGTTCTTTATGCTTCCAATTTGTTTAAAGATCAAGCTTTAGAATGATGAAATAACATCATTGCTGTCAAGGGTAGAGATGCAGCCTATGCCATGGGCTGGAGTACTTTCAAGGCAAGGGTGGAGAAGAAATATGTTCCCCAGAATGAAAGGGAATAGATCGAAAGGAAATTCCTTAGTATGAAGATGATTGGAACAAATCATTAGGAATATTCGACTAAACTCCTTGAGTATGCTCAAATAGTTCATCATCTTGCTGCCCCTGAATCCAATCTGATAAAGAGATACATTTGGGGTTTGATCGGAGAAATCCGTGACATGGTCAAGGTTGCTAAATACGAAACCCTTGACGATGCTATGGATATGGGAGCCTCTTTAACCGATAGCTTGATCAGAAATCAAGAGGAGGGGAGAAAGAAGAAAGAAACATATGGGCAAGGCCCAAGTAGCTCTAAGAGGCCAGGATCAGGCTTCAATTCCCGAAATAACAATTCTTCCATTCCTGAATGTCCAAGGTGCAAGAAGAATCACTTGGGATAGTGTAAATCTAGACTTTATTGCAATTTTTGCAAGATGTCCGGACACAAAACAGAGGATTGTTATAAGAAAAAACCTATCACCTGTTATGAATATGGTGAGGCTGGCCACATCAAAAGCTTTTGTCCCAAACTGAAGAAACCTGAAGGGACAGGTCCTAAGCCTGCAGAAGGAGTAAAGAAGAATGCATGAGCATTCGTTCTCAATACTCATGAGGCAGCAGGTATGCTCGACATTATTACGGGTACATTTCTTGTCAAGAATATTTATGCTCAGGTTTTATTTGACTCTGGTACCAAATTTTTATAAATCATAAATTATATAGACTGTTAAATAAAACTCTAGCTAAATTAGACAAGAAATATGTGGTAGAAACTGCCAACGGAGACCTAGTCCAAATCTCAGAAATCCTCAACAATTGTAATATCACACTATCTGGACATGTTATTCCCGTACAGTTATTGCCAATGACTTTGGCAGGATTTGACATTGTTCTAGGAATGGATTGGTTAGCCTCTAACCAAGCCCATATCTTGTGTGATAAGAAAGCCATAGAGCTTCGTTCGCCGAAAGGCAATATTTTGACTATAAATGGCTATAAATTATCCAACTCTGTTGGAATAATTTCTATGTTGAAAGCCACAAAATATCTATGAAAAGGATGCTTAGCATACCTTGTATCTGTAACCACCGACACCAAAAAGAAGATTGAAGATGTGCCAGTTGAGGCTGAATTTCCTGATGTTTTCCCGGATAAACTGCTTGGAATTCCACCTGAAAGAAAAGTGGAGTTCAGAATCAATCTTGTACCTCGTACGGCACCGATTTCCAAAGCCCTGTACAGATTAGCTCAAACAGAAATGGCAGATTTAAAGAAACAGTTGGATGAATTGCTCAATATAGGATTCATCAGACCAAGCTCCTCGCCTTGGGGAGCTCCGGTCTTGTTTGTTAAAAAGAAAGATGGTTTGATGCGCATGTGTATTGATTATTGTGAACTGAATAACGTCACGATTAAAAACCGTTATCCGTTTCCCAGAATTGATGATCTATTTGATCAGCTTCAGGGAGTTTAATGTTTCTCAAAAATCGATCTTCGTTCTGGCTATCATCAATTGAAAGTCCAGGAAGAAGATATTCCCAAAATAGCTTTCAGAACTCGATATGGTCATTATGAGTTTACGGTAATGTCGTTCGGAGTCACTAATGCACCAGCAGCTTTCATGGACATGATGAATCAAGTTTGCAAACCTTACTTGGATAAATTTGTTATCGTATTCATTGACGATATCCTTATTTATTCCAAAAGTAAAGAAGAACATGCAGGCCATTTGAAAATCTTACTCGAACTCTTGCAAAATAAAAAGCTATACGCCAAGTTTTCAAAATGTGAATTCTGGCTGTCAGAAGTCCAATTCCTTGGACATGTCATTAACGCTGATGGTATCTAAGTTGATCCCATTAAAATTGAAGCAATATCCAAATGGGAAATCCCGAAGTCACCAACCGAAGTTCGTAGTTTCCTCGGTTTGGTTGGTTACTATCGGAGGTTTATCCAAGATTTTAATCGAATTACGGTTCCATTAACTTCTCTGACGCGCAAATCAGTTAAGTATGAATGGGGACCTAAACAATCTGAAGCCTTTGAAACTCTAAAACAGAAACTGACACAATCACCCATATTGGCTTTGCCAGATGGAAATGAAGGCTTTACGGTTTATTGTGATGCTTCACACACCGGCTTTAGCTGTGCGTTAATGCAAGGAAGCAAATTCATTGCTTATGCTTCTCGTCAATTGAAAACTCACGAAAAGAATTATTATGGAGACACTATCTTTATGGAGTCAAATTCAATGTTTTCACTGATCACAAAAGCCTGAAGTATATATTTAGTCAGAAAGAACTAAATATGAGGCAAATCTAATGTTGTAGCTGATGCCTTGATCAGAAAATAACATGAGAATCCTAAACGAGTTCGTGCTTTAAGACTCGATCTTAAAATCGATCTTATTTCTCGTATTAAGGAATCTCAAAAGATTGATTTAACAGAACCAAACCTTGAAAACGAAGGATAGGGAGGAATGATTGACCAACTGGTCAAAGGTGATGATGATATTCTAAGAATAAATAAGAGAATCTGGGTTACTATCTATGGAAACATACGTGAAGAAATTTTTGAAGAAGCTCATAAATCTAAATCTACGATGCATCATGGAGGCGATAAAATTTACAAAAACCTAAAAGCCAATTATTGGTGGATAGGAATGAAGAAACATATCGCTATCTATATTGCAAAGTGCTTAACTTGTTCTCAAGTAAAAGCTGAACATCAAAAGTCGTCTAGCTTGTTACAACAACTTGAAATTCCTATTTGGAAATAGGAAATGATAACCATGGATTTTATCATGAAACTTCCCCGAACTAGTCGAGGGAATGATACTATATGGGTTATCATTGATAGACTTACTAAGTCTATTCATTTTCTTCCCATGTAAGAAACATTCAGTATAGATAAATTGACGCAGCTATACATTAATGAGATTGTATTATTACATGGTGTGCCACTATCTATTGTGTTAGATAGAAATAGTAGATTTACATCTCGATTCTGGCAAAGTTTTCAAAATGCCCTGGGTAAAAAACTAAATCTTAGCACTGCCTATCATCCCCAAACGGACAGGCAAAGCAAAAGAACTATCCAAACTTTGGAAGATATGTTAAGGGCTTGTGTTATCGATCTTGGAGGAAGTTGGGACAACCACTTACCTCTAATGGAATTCTTCTATAACAATAGCTATCATACGAGTATACAGGCCGCTCCTTTTGAAGCCTTATACGGTCGTAAATTTCGAACTCCGATCTGTTGGTCTGAAATAGGAGAAAATCAGTTGTCTGGACCTCCAAGAAACAACCAATAAAGTGATCCAAATAAAAGATAAACAGAAAGCGGCTCGTGATCGTCAAAAGAGTTATGCTGATAAAAGACGAAAGCCATTAGAATTCAACGTCGGTGATAACGTTCTGTTGAAAGTTTCACCGTGGAAAGACGTTGTAAGATTTGGAAAGAAAGGGAAATTAAGTCCTAGGTTCGTAGGACCGTTCAAAATCTTGAAAAGAGTTGGGCCTGTGGCCTATCAACTCGAATTGCTGGAAGAAATGAATGGAGTGCACAATGTATTCCATGTGTCAAATCTGCGCAAATGTTTGGCAGATGAAACTCTGGTAATGCCCTACAAGACGTAGAGGTAAATGAAAAGTTGAAATTTGTGGAACAACCTTTGCAAATCGAGGACATGCAGGAAAATAAATTAAAAAGAAAGAAATTGATGATTGTAAAAGTAAAATGAAACTCCAGACGTGGCCCTGAGTACACATGGGAACTAGAGTCCGAGATGAAAAAGAAATATCCTCATTTGTCTGAATAATCTCGAGGACGAGATTAAAACAAGGTGGGGAGGATGTAACACCTGCCACAAAAATGTTCAAGAAATGCCAAGGTTAGAACCTAAAAGGGCTTGTATATCTAAAGTACTAAAGTCCAGGGTTAAAAATGAAATTTTTTTATTTCTAGTAGATAGCAGACGTCTATCATATTCCTCTATGGTCCGCTATGAGCTAAGGGTCGGATAACGGACCGACATCATTTGAATAACGGTTCGACTAATCAAACCCAGTCGCAATTTCTAGTGCTGACACGTGTCCTGTGACTCAGCTCTAGATTCTGATGCGTGTCTCAATAACGGACCGCTATGCTCCTCATAACGGTCCGCTAACCGTAAAACGATGTGCGGTCCAATCAGATTTAGACGTGTAGGGCTGACGCAATCATAGAGCTGTAACATTTCTGATTTCACTGTCTTTATTTGCAATTCAATATAAACCATTTCAATTCCAAAATCTTGTACACTGATCTACTCTATTCTATCAACAATAAAATACAAATCCGTAAATTTTTACACAAGCATACTTTATTAAAAGTTATATATATGTGCATATGTATATTAAATATCAAACAAATACGTACACACATAGATTCAGTTAAGAAGAAATCACGCGTTTGTTTGAACTCTAAACCATTTGAACCCTAAGTCAGAACCCCACACTCTCAATTTTGACTTGAACCTTAATTTTGACTTTCTTGGACTCCTTTGACTCTCAAAAAGTCAAACAATCCCAACCCGTGAAAATCCAAGGGGCCATCGACGGATTCTGTCGAATTGGACTCCTCATGGTTACACAAACAATAAATCGGTCCAATCGAGACCCAAACAACAACCAAATTCATTCAAACACGCGGTCAGATTCAAATTTTGAAAGAATTTGACTTCTAATAGTCAAACCGTATCATTTCTAGTTTAATTCGTGAAATTAACGCGTATTCAATCCCTGAAATCATTCACCGGTCAACCTCGAGTGAACCTGGACTACTATCAAACTCAATTCGTTCCCAATTCAATAGAATAACGCGAAATCAGCCCGCAAAAGCGTTTCGGTCAAATCAAAATCGAATTGGTTAATTCAAATAAAATTGAACGAATTAAACTACTCACCCTCACGCGTATACCTCCTCTCAAACTCTCCCAACCTCTGTCGAACCTGCATTTCATCTCTGGACGCCTGTCGATCATCAAGAACAGCCGCATCAAACTCGTAGCCGTCTGCATTCGTGCCCTAATCATTTCAAGTAAGAATTGTATCTTTCGATTCGTAATCTCATAACCATCGATAGCCCTCTGTCAATTCGTGATGACAGAGGGTATCGCTACCGATTTGAAACTAGGGTTCATAAGCGGGTATTCTCGAATTTGAATTCTGGATCGGTTTTAATTTTATGATTTAATCAATTAGATTCCACAATATTTCAGCGAAACCACCTGGTCCGGCCGGCAAGTCACTGCGCCGCCGAACCAGGTGGCGTGGGTTCGAAACCCACGGCCCGTGACCGCCCTGTTCACTTTTTACGAATGAATTATGGACCAAACCCAGTCCCAACCAAACCTCGGATTAAATAATTTCAGAACTAATAAAATCACAAGAAACGCCTCCTGGTCCAGCGGCTTGTTCGTCCGACGCACTCAGCTCAGACCCGGGTTCGAGTCCCTGTGGTCTGTTTATTTTTAAATGCCATTTTTAAAACTCCAATAATTTTATAAAAAATATTTTTATAAACCTTGTAACAATTATGTCAGAATAAAAGCAGAATCCGTAATTTTCCATATAAAATTCGATTTAATCCAAATTAAAAGTGTTAAATTGCGTATTAACCTTTTAAATCAAAACTTAAAATATTTAAATAAATTCTAAATAAAAACAGTTTAATTTTTATAAAAGTTATAAAAGATTAAATTTATTTAAAACAATCAAGACTTATTTTTAAAGGAAAAAATAAATAAATAAAAGTTAGTTATTACAAAGATAAATATATTTTATTTTTACATACCTTTATAAATAAATATCATTTTACATATCTTTATAAATAAATAAATAAATTATTTATTTAAATAAGATAAATCATACAACTAATTTTTATATAACTAAATTATTAAGTAATAATAATTATTTAAATTATTTAGTTATTCGAACTCAAAACTTAGTTTAATTATTTTAAAACTATTTATTTAAACCCCCTCACTTTATGAAACATTTCATTCAAGTACGAACCACTAATACTTACCACTCCAACACTTGTCACACATAACCGATTCAATCATAGACTTAGACATAGACAATTGTACCCACTAATAATTCAAATATACATTATACATTAGGTTAGCGTGGTGAGTTGCAAGGATCAAAATTCAATCTACTCTTCCGTGTTTAGCTACACCTCGAACCAAGTGAGTATACATAGCCCCTTTTACTCTTTTACATTTTTGGGGTGAAACATGAACACTACTCAAACTACTGTTTACATTTACACAAACAACACAAGTACAGATCCTATTTACATTCATGTGTGCAATTTGAGTTTTATGCCCGAGTGCTATGTGTGCTAACTTTTGTGAACACTTATGTGCAATCATTAACTATTCAAGCCGACGGTTTTCAATGATAGATCTATTGAGTCTGACAAACCCACCTGGTTGAGGTGATTGATACCGACAACACAATTTGCATGCTAGTTACAAAGGTTTGATTATACTTGGTTACACAATAGTTGCTCCCCATAAATGCCTTATTTATCATGTTATGTATGGATTTGTTTTTCAAACTATATGCTATCTATATACAAACCTGTGTTATACTCACCAACTTTTTAGTTGACTTTATTTTATTCATGTTTCAGGTCCTAATATGTGAGATTGATCAAGATGTGCTACATATAGGCTTGGACTTAGTTAAAATAAATAAAGAACTTATGTATTTCAATTATGTTTCTTTTTTTGGAATTGGTTTTGTTTGAATGTTTGTAATGAAATTTGACAATTAATATATTTCAATTTAGTCAACCTTGTGCTTATGAACAATCTAAATGTCCCGCCCCGATGATTCCGCAAGGAGCTAATCAAGGTGTTCCCGCCATTGCAAATGGGCGTGCTTGTTATGAATGTGGCGACCCAAACCACTTCCGTGACCAGTGCCCAAGATTTGCCAATGCTAGACAAGGTGGAGCTCGTGAGTGTGCTTTCAACATAAACGCCAACGAAGCTCAAGCCAACAATGACGTGGTCAATGGTACGTTCCTTGTTAATAGTCAATATGCCTCCATTTTATTTGATACCGGTACCGATAAAAGTTTTGTGTCACTTAACTTTGAACCTTTACTTGCTAAGACACGATCCCTTTTAGATAAAACATTTACCGTTGAAGTAGCAAATGGTGACTCTCTTACAATTGAATCCATTATATATGATTGCTCTTTAGAACTTAATGATCATACATTCCTAATCAACCTTGTTCCAATGCCACTAGGAAGCTTTGATATCATCATAAGCATGGATTGGCTATCAAATCATCATGCCGAAGTCATTTGCTTTGAGAAGTGTATTCGAATACCGCTACCATCGGGAGAAACATTGAGAGTATTTGGTGAAAAGCCTTGCAAAGGACTTAAGTTGATGTCATGTACCACTGCTCAAAAGTACTTACGAAAGAAGTACGTGGCCTTCTTAGCTCGCATCATTCAAAAAGATGTCAAGGAGAAGAGTATTCAAGATATCCCCATTATCCGAGATTTTCCCCGAAGACTTATCCGGTCTTCCTCCCGTTCATCAAGTAGAGTTTCGCATCGATCTTATACCCGGAGCTAATCCCGTGGCTAGAGCTCCTTATCGTCTTGCACCTTCAAAAATGCAAGATCTTGCAAGTCAACTCCAAGAACTCTCCGAAAAAGGTTTCATTCGCCCAAGTCATTCACCGTGGGGTGCACCCGTCTTATTCGTCAAGAAGAAGGATGGATTATTTCGCATGTGTATTGACTACCGCGAACTCAACAAGCTTACTATCAAAAACCGTTATCCTTTGCCTAGAATTGATGATCTCTTTGATCAACTTCAAGGTTCTACTTGCTTCTCAAAGATTGATCTTCGATCTGGTTATCACCAGCTCCGTGTTCAAGAAGATGATATTCCAAAGACTGCCTTCCGAACAAGGTATGGTCACTACGAGTTCATGGTTATGCCTTTCGGATTAACCAATGCACCCACAGTTTTCATGGACCTCATGAATCGTGTGTGCAAACCGTATCTACTCCAAGACTAAAGCTGATCATGAGCAACATCTTAGATTGGTTCTGGATCTTTTGAGAAAAGAACAACTATATGCCAAATTCTCCAAATGTGAATTTTGGCTAAAGGAAGTTCAACTTCTTGGTCATATCGTCAACGACAAGGGTATTCATGTTGACCCTGCTAAGATCGAAACAGTTAAGAATTGGAATGCCCCGAAGACTCCTACTGAAGTTCGTTCATTTCTTGGTCTTGCGGGTTATTATCTCCGTTTCATCTCAAACTTCTCAAAGATCGTTGTCCCTCTCACCGCTTTGACCCACAAGGGTAAAACTTATGAATGGGGACCGAAACAAGAAGAAGCTTTCCAAACTCTCAAGCAAAAGTTGTGCAATGCTCCTATTTTGACTCTCCCTGATGGAAATGATGATCTAGTTGTCTACTATGATGCTTCTAACCAATGTCTTGGTTGTGTCCTCATGCAACGAGGCAAAGTAATCGCTTATGCATCAAGGCAACTTAAGATTCATGAGAAGAATTATTCGACGCACGATCTCGAGTTGGGTGCGGTCGTATTCGCGTTAAAGATTTGGAGACATTACCTCTATGGCACAAAATGTGTGGTATTCACCGACCACAAAAGTCTCCAACATATCTTCAACCAAAAAGAACTCAATATGAGGCAACGACGTTGGGTTGAACTCCTTAACGACTATGATTGCGAGATTCGTTATCATCCCGGCAAAGCGAATGTTGTAGCCGATGCTTTGAGTCGAAAGGACCATGTTATGCTTCATTTTGCCCGTATTCAAACCGACATTCAAACTCGTATCTTAGAAGCTCAACACGTCTCGGTCACCGAGGGTAAAATGTACGAAGAAATGTCATGTGGTGTTGAACTTCTTCTTGAATCAAAACCCAATGGCTTACTCTATTACTTGAACCGCATTTGGGTTCCCGATCGCGATGATCTCCGTGCATTTCTTATGAACGAGGCCCATAAGACTCGTTATTCTATTCATCCTGGTGCGGATAAAATGTACCAAGATCTTCGCCAACAATATTGGTGGTCCGGTATGAAGAAAGACATTGCTCTCTATGTCGCCAAATGTCTAACCTGCTCCAAAGTCAAAGCCGAACATCAACGTCCTTCTGGTTTGCTTGAACAACCGGAAATTCCCGTGTGGAAATGGGAGAACTTAGCTATGGATTTCATTACCAAGCTCCGTCGCACCTCGAGTGGTTATGATAGCATTTGGGTGATTATTGATCGTCTCACCAAATCTGCTCATTTCTTGCCTATCCGTGAAGACTTTAAAGTTGAGAAACTAGCCCGAATTTACATTGATGAAATTGTGAGCCGTCACGGTGTTCCCTTGAACATAATATCCGATAGAGACGCTCGGTTCACTTCTCGATTCTGGCAATCTCTCCAAAATGCTCTTGGTACACGATTGGATTTGAGCACGGCTTACCATCCCCAAACTGATGGTCAAACCGAGCGAACAATCCAAACTCTTGAAGACATGCTTAGAGCTTGTGTAATCGATTATGGTGGCAATTGGGATTCACATTTGTCCCTAATCGAGTTCTCTTACAATAATAGCTACCAAACAAGTATCAACATGGCTCCATTCGAAGCTCTTTATGGTCGCAAGTGTCATTCTCCTATATGTTGGAACGAGATTGGTGAAGCACAAATCACCGGTCCCGAGCTAATTCAAGAAACATCCGATAAGATCATTCAAATTCGTGATAACATTCGAGTAGCGAGGAGTCGGCAAAAGAGTTATGCCGACAAACATCGAAAACCCTTGGAATTCCAAGTCGGTGACCTTGTTCTTCTAAAGGTGTCCCCATGGAAGGGCGTGATCCATTTTGGAAAGAAAGGCAAGTTAGCACCTCGCTACGTGGGTCCATTTAAAATCCTTGAAAGGATTGGGAAAGTGGCCTACAAACTCGAGTTACCTCCATCCCTTGGCAATGTGTATCCTACATTTCATGTATCTAATCTAAAGAAATGTCTCGCTGATGAGAACCTCCATATACCGCTTGATGACGTGCGCATTGATGAAACGATGCACTTCGTTGAGAAACCGGTAGAAATCATGGATCGTGAGGTCAAGCAACTCAAGCGAAGTCGTATTACTATTGTCAAAGTTCGTTGGGAATCTAAGCGTGGTCCTGAGTTTACTTGGGAACGTGAGGACCAAATGAAGTTCAAGTGTAACATTTCTGTTTTTTTTTACCATGTAAACGTTTCGATGCAATAAACGAGTATTTCAATTTCAATTCGTGTGCAACAACTTTAATGCAATTACACATACAATACATTATGTTACAATAACAACTGAAAACGCCATTATCCCACAAGCCCCGAGGACCAAAACTGACAAAACTCAAAAACTACAAAACTAGGCAAGCACGGTCGCGCCTAGGACTAGGCACGGTCGCGCCTGCAGACCTAAGCACGGTCGTGCCTAATACAGACACGGTCACGCTGCTGAAACCACGTGACTCTGCAGAAGTCAGATCACAGCCATACTCGACGATTTCGCAAAATTTAATGAATGGTCAAAGCCGGTTTTCGCGCGTCAGACCATACTTGACTGAATACAACCTGCAACACGCATCAATTACACTCCAATTTACAGATTTTTTTAATCCCATACCCACCACAATCATGACTCGCGAATTCGTCGATATAGAGCCAGTTGCACGCTTCCTACACCCTCATATGCATCCACACAATCACCCAGAACTCTCACTCGACACTCATACAACCTCTGTCGTCCGATTGATCACCGAGAAGCAAAGCCGTCGACCCGTAGCCGACTGCATTAAATTGCCCTATTATAACAAGTAAGTAATGCACCACTAGCTTCGTATCACCCCCTACTACGAAAGCCCTATGCCAATTCGTAGTAGAAACACTCAAATCGGCCAGATTTTTGAACTAGAAAACGAAACTACACTTTTAGTCGAACTACCACTTAAACACGAAATAAATCCAATTAAACCTTATAGATAGCTCCGCAATCATCCACTAATGAAAGCCCTAAGAATCCAGAAGTGTTTAATATAAGAATCGAGCGAATTGAGTCTGGAAAAGACCCGACACGGTCGCGCTCATCACTGAGCGCGGTCGTGCCCAACCAAGCACAGTCGTGGTCCGAGTAAGGCCCGGTCGTGCTTACCGAGCAAACAAGTCTTGACCAAAAACAAACACTAGACGCGGTCGTGCCGAACACGAGCACGGTCGTGCTCCATGACCAGAACCTCTGTAGCCTTCTGACTCGACCACGGGCGCGCTCCAGACCACCACGGTCACGCCCGGAGGCGAGCGCGGTCGTGCCGTTGATGAGCACGGTCGTGCTCAGTCAGAACTGAATCTTTACAGTTTCTCAGATTTGATGATTTTTATAAAACTTATGTTATAAACTTAACTGTTTAAACAGAATCTCACCATTATTAAGCACAACAATTATTTTCATCGATTAAATTGTTTTAAACCAATTGTATAAATCCTAGTTACATCAAATAAAACTTATATAAATATAAACTACTTTATATTTTGTGACGTTTTCTAAAATAAGTAGATAAAACGAATTCGTCTGTTTATATTACATTCAATTAAATATATATACCACACTACCCTATATTTTAAATACATAACTAAACGATACAATTCATTAGTGCAAATCCTTACGCTTGCAATACACTGAAACACTATAGTTACTTTAAACCTTATACACCGCATTAATACACGTCATACATTTACTCGATAGGTCAAGCTCCGTGACCCACAAACACTTAACATTTACTTGGTTGTGCAATCTACACTCTCCAACACAAGTGAGTCTACATAACCCCACTTTTACTCTTTTTCACCTTTGGGGTGGACATGATTTACATTAAACAAATTGCAACTCTTTCATAGTACAATCCTTACTTGATTACATGAATTATTTGTGCAATATGCTTGAATGCTATGAGTTATTACTATACATACATGACGCAACTTGTGCAATCATTAACTCTGTACAAGCCAACGGTAAACAAGGATAGTACTATTGAGTCTGACAAACCCACCCGGGTAGGGTGTTTGTTACCGACTTTACATTAGGGTAACCTGCGTGTTATGCCTCAGTCACAAGGTTTGATTGTGCACCTAGTATAACTATAGATTCTCCATATTTGTCTTATATACCATGTGAATCAAGGAATTGTATAAACAGTTTTGAACTCTTATTTGTGTGTCAAAACTTATGTATGCTCACCAACTTTTTAGTTGACCCTTGTTTTTAAATCATGTTTCAGGTGCTAACAATTGAGATGATTACAAGTTGCCTCCACCTAGTTTGAGGACCTAGTTAAAAAGGCTCTAAAATAAACATTGTTATGTATTTTGTTATGTTTCGTGTACTTGTTGGATTGTTGTTTGATTTCAATGAAAACTGCATGTTTAATTATTTCAACCTTAGCAAACCATGAGCTATGAACAGCCTGCACGCTTCACGCCCCGACGTTTTCACGGCCGGTTGGGGTGTGACAGATTGGTATCACAGCCTTGGTTATAGGGAATTAGGTTATTAGACACCATTGACCTAGACTATAACTTTAGGACACCCAACAATGCCATGCTACATGTTTTATGTGATACGTGCTATTTGCTATATGTCACATGCTTTATGTGTTAGTTATTTGATACTAAAATTGTTTAGACTACATGACTTAATAAGCATACGTAAATAATAAATTAAATAAATCGTATCCATACCCGTACCTTAAGCCGCATATCCTCCTTAACTGCTTCTATGTCAACATCGCCATAACTTGTGGAAAAACTCATACTCGTAGACATTAGTCTATCAAAAATATTTTTATATACCCGTTAAGGTTTTAGACTCTGTTAATTATTAAAGGACATGTGCAATCTGGAAGGGTGACACCTGTATTCTGGGTTTTCTGTCTAGGAAAGCATTTCATATAAATCCCAATCAACCGAGGGATCCGTATGCTTTCCTGGGAATTCCCAGGATGAGTGTTTACCTATAGGCTAAAGCACGTCTCCTTGAAAATTATATGAGTCTAATTAACCTTAATATGTCATTGTGTTCAAGTAGAAATGTGATTACTTGAAAACAATCCGAACTATGAAATAAATGTGTTATTATTCCTCCTATCCTAAATTTCAACGGATTTTTTTTTAAATTCTCACAACACTTTTGTATCATTCTCTTTTTATAGAATGCCTCCTCGTCGTAACATCAACCGCAACAACACCGACAACGCCAACAATAGCACCAACACCAATACCGGCAATGCCAACAACAACAATAATACCGACCTTGCTACTCTCCTCACTCAGCTAGTAACTCAACTAACTCAAGCCAATAACAACAACAATGGGAACGCCAGTGGTAGTGCTAATACTGGTGGTGGCGGTGGTGCCAACCCGCCACAATGTACCTTCAAGCACTTCAACTCTTGCAATCCCCTGAAATTTTATGGTACCGAAGGAGCCACGGGACTCCTTCAATGGTTCGAAAATATTGAGGGCACCTTCCTCAATAGTGACTGTCCGGACAATCTGCGTGTTCTCCATGCCACTAGTGTCTTCCAAAAACGGGCACTAACCTGGTGGAATGGGGAGAAGAGAACAAGGGGAGTAGAAGTAGCAATGGCTTTGCCATGGGATGAGCTAAAAAGGATCATGACCGAGGAATTCTGTCCTCGGAACGAAATGAAAAAGCTGGAAGCAGAATTTTGGGATCTTACCCAAGATAGTGGTGAAAGCTTAGCATACACCAACCGTTTTCACGAACTGAGCATGCTGGTACCTCACATGGTTACACCTTTGTCTAGGTGTATTGAAAAATATATCGGTGGCCTACCGAGACAAATCCAGGACACTGTTTTGGGAAGAAATCCTGCAAGCCTGGAGGATGCTATTCGTCTGGCTGCTACTTTGACTGATAATCACGTTAAAGCAGGTACTCTTACCAGAAAGGGGGCCAAGAAAGTTTCTGACACCACAACACCTCCTGCTCATGTCAAGGAGGTCAAAGCCGAACCGAACCACAACACGAGGAAGAGGAAAGCTAAGAACTATGCTGTGATCACTCCGGCTGCCCCAGTCAACCAAGTTGCTCCTATGGCTCAGAACTGAGTCAAGAAACAATATGTGGGAAACAATCCGTTGTGCAACACCTGCAATTATCACCATTTCCCAAATGTACCCTACCGCCTATGTGCCAGCTGTGGAAGATATGGGCATGTAGCTAACACCTGCAGAAGTAATCCAACTGGTAATCAAGTCAACCGGGGAAGCGGGGCTAATCCAGCAGTTCCAGCTATTGGTAATGGGCATGCTTGCTTCGAGTGTGGCGACCCAAACCACTTCCGAGACCGATGTCCAAAACTTGTGAACAATACTCAAGGCGGAGCTCGTGGGCATGCCTTCAACATCAACGCCAACGAGGCTCAGGGCAGCGATCATGTGGTCAACGGTACGTTTCTTATGAATGACCAATATGCTTCTATACTATTTGATACCGGAGCCGATAAGAGTTTTGTGTCCCTTAACTTTGAACCTTTACTTGCAAAAACACGATCCAAACTAGAGAAAACCTTCACCGTTGAAGTAGCGGATGGAAATTCCATCACTATTGACTCCATTGTCCATGACTGCTCACTAGAACTCAATGGTCACACATTTCCAGTCAACCTAATACCAATGCCATTAGGGAGTTTTGACGTCATCATCGGCATGGATTGGTTGTCTAAAAACCACGCCGAAGTCATGTGTTTTGAAAAATACATCTGAATACCTCTTCCATCGGGAGACATATTGAAAGTCTTTGGCGAGAAACCTTGCAAAGGACTCAAACTGATGTCATGCATAACTGCCCAGAAATACATTCGAAAGAAGTGCATGGTTTTCCTAGCTCATGTGATTCAAAAAGAAGACAAAGAGAGAAGAATAGAAGATATTCCCATCATTCGGGAGTTTCCCGAAGTCTTTCCCGACGACTTACCCGGTCTTCCACCTGTTCGGGAAGTAAAGTTTCGAATCGATCTCATACCCGGAGCAAACCCTGTGGCTAAAGCTCCTTACCGGCTTGCACCTTCCGAATTGCAAGAACTTGCAAGTCAACTTCAAGAACTCGCTGACAAAGGTTTCATACGGCCAAGTCATTCACCGTGGGGTGCACCGGTCTTGTTTGTTAAAAAGAAGGATGGTTCATTCCGCATGTGTATTGACTATCGAGAGCTCAACAAGCTTACAATCAAAAACCGCTACCCGTTACCTAGGATTGACGACCTCTTCGATCAACTCCAAGGTTCTACTTGTTTCTCGAAGATTGATCTTCGATCTGGTTATCACCAACTGCGTGTCCGAGAAGAAGATATTCCAAAGACCGCCTTCCGAACAAGATATGGTCATTACGAGTTCACGGTTATGCCTTTTGGGTTGACCAATGCACCTGCTGTCTTTATGGATCTCATGAACCGCATGTGCAAACCATACCTTGACAAATTCATGATCGTTTTCATCGACGACATCTTGATCTATTCCAAGATTGAGGAAGAACATGAACAGCACCTTAGACTGATTCTGGATCTCCTGAGAACCGAACAATTATACGCCAAGTTCTCCAAATGTGAATTTTGGCTAAAGGAGGTTCAATTTTTGGGTCACGTTATCAACAAAAGGGGAATTCATGTCGACCCCGCCAAGATCGAAGCTGTTAAGAACTGGAGTGCTCCTAAAACCCCTACCGAGGTTCGTTCGTTTCTTGGTTTAGCGGGCTATTACCGAAGATTCATTTCCAATTTCTCCAAGATTGATGTTCCCCTCACCGCCTTGACTCATAAAGGTAAACCTTATGAATGGGGGCCGAAACAAGAAGAAGCTTTCCAAACTCTTAAACAGAAGTTATGTGATGCTCCTATTCTGACTCTTCCCGAAGGAAACGATGATCTAGTCGTCTACTGTGATGCCTCTAACCTAGGCCTTGGTTGTGTTCTCATGCAACGAGGCAAGGTAATCGCTTATGCATCTAGGCAACTCAAGATCCACGAGAAAAACTATACGACGCACGATTTGGAGTTGGGTGCAGTCATATTTGCCTTGAAGATTTGGAGACATTATCTATATGGCACAAAATGTGTGGTATTCACCGACCACAAAAGCCTCCAACACATCTTCAATCAAAAAGAACTCAACATGAGGCAACGACGTTGGGTTGAACTCCTCAATGATTACGATTGCGAGATTCGTTATCATCCCGGCAAGGCAAACGTAGTAGCCGATGCGCTGAGCCGTAAAGAACGTGTCATGCTCCAAAGTGTCAAGATTCATTCCGACATTCAAACCCGTATTCTAGCAGCTCAACACGTCTCGATTACCGAGGGCAATATGTATGAGGAAATGTCGTGTGGTGCTGAATTCCAACTAGAGACTAAAAGCAATGGCTTGCTTTATTTCTTGGATCGTATTTGGGTTCCCAATCGCAATGACCTCCGGGAATTCCTCATGACTGAAGCACACAAGTCTCGGTATTCTATCCATCCCGGTGCGGATAAAATGTATCACAATCTTCGACCACAGTATTGGTGGCCTGGTATGAAGAAAGACATTGCACTCTATATTGCAAAATGTCTAACCTGCTCTAAAGTCAAAGCCGAACATCAACGTCCTTCCGGTTTACTTGAACAACCGGAAATCCCCGTGTGGAAATGGGAAAATCTAGCCATGGACTTCATTACTAAACTCCCCCGTACTTCAAACGGCTATGATAGCATTTGGGTAATCATCGACCGTCTCACAAAGTCCGCACACTTCCTGCCCATCCGTGAAGACTATCGGGTTGAGAAATTGGCCCGAATCTATATTGACGAAATTGTGAGTCGACACGGTAAACCTTTGAACATAATCTCCGACAGAGATGCTCGTTTCACTTCCAGATTTTGGCAATCTCTGCAAAAGGCACTTGGCATACGATTGGATTTAAGCACAGCCTACCATCCCCAAACTGATGGCCAGACTGAACGAACAATCCAAACCCTCGAAGACATGCTGAGAGCCTGTGTCATAGACTTTGGTGGCAATTGGGATTCACACTTGACACTTATTGAATTCTCCTACAATAACAGCTACCACACCAGCATCAACATGGCTCCATTCGAAGCTCTTTATGGTCGCAAATGCCGTTCTCCCATCTGTTGGAACGAGATTGGTGAAGCACAAATCACCGGTCCCGAGTTAATTCAGGAAACATCCGACAAAATCCTTCAAATCCGTGACAACATCCGAGTAGCGAGAAGTCGACAAAAGAGCTATGCCGACAAGCGACGAAAACCCTTGGAATTCCAAGTGGGTGACCTTGTGCTTCTCAAAGTATCCCCTTGGAAGGGTGTGATCCGCTTTGGAAAGAAAGGCAAGCTAGCACCTCGTTACGTAGGCCCGTTCAAGATCCTTGAAAGAATCGGGAAAGTGGCTTACAAACTTGAGCTACCTCCAGCACTCAACAATGTTCATCCAACCTTCCACGTGTCCAACCTGAAGAAATGTCTTGCTGATGAGAACCTCCACATACCTCTTGACGACGTGCGCATTGATGAAACGATGCACTTTGTCGAGAAACCGGTGGAAATCATGGACCGTGAGATCAAGCAACTCAAACGCAGCCGCATTCCTATAGTCAAAGTCCGTTGGGATTCTAAACGCGGTCCTGAGTTTACATGGGAACGTGAAGACCAAATGAAACTCAAGTATCCTCACCTATTCACCAATTCTGCAACCTCAACTAGTTGAATTTCGGGACGGAATCCCCTCAACATGGGGAGACTGTAACATTTCTGTTTTTTTTTTACCATGTAAACGTTTCGATGCAATAAACGAGTATTTCAATTTCAATTCGTGTGCAACAACTGTAATGCAATTACACATACAATACATTATGTTACAATAACAACTGAAAACGCCATTATCTCACAAGCCCCGAGGACCAAAACTGACAAAACTCAAAAACTACAAAACTAGGCAAGCACGGTCGCGCCTAGGACTAGGCACGGTCGCGCCTGCAGACCTAAGCACGGTCGTGCCTAATACAGACACGGTCGCGCTGCTGAAACCATGTGACTCTGCAGAAGTTAGATCACAGCCATACTCGACGATTTCGCAAAATTTAATGAATGGTCAAAGCCGGTTTTCGCGCGTCAGACCATACTTGACTGAATACAACCTGCAACACGCATCAATTACACTCCAATTTACAGATTTGTTTAATCCCATACCCACCACAATCATGACTCGCGAATTCGTCTATATAGAGCCAGTTGCACGCTTCCTACACCCTCATATGCATCCACACAATCACCCAGAACTCTCACTCGACACTCATACAACCTCTGTCGTCCGATTGATCGCCGAGAAGCAAAGCCGTCGACCCGTAGCCGACTGCATTAAATTTCCCTATTATAACAAGTAAGTAATGCACCACTAGCTTCGTATCACCCCCTACTACGAAAGCCCTATGCCAATTCGTAGTAGAAACACTCAAATCGGCCAGATTTTTGAACTAGAAAACGAAACTACACTTTTAGTCGAACTACCACTTAAACACGAAATAAATCCAATTAAACCTTATAGATAGCTCCGCAATCATCCACTAATGAAAGCCCTAAGAATCCAGAAGTGTTTAATATAAGAATCGAGCGAATTGAGTCTGGAAAAGACCCGACACGGTCGCGCTCATCACTGAGCGCGGTCGTGCCCAACCAAGCACAGTCGTGGTCCGAGTAAGGCCCGGTCGTGCTTACCGAGCAAACAAGTCTTGACCAAAAACAAACACTAGACGCGGTCGTGCCGAACACGAGCACGGTCGTGCTCCATGACCAGAACCTCTGTAGCCTTCTGACTCGACCACGGGCGCGCTCCAGACCACCACGGTCACGCCCGGAGGCGAGCGCGGTCGTGCCGTTGATGAGCACGGTCGTGCTCAGTCAGAACTGAATCTTTACAGTTTCTCAGATTTGATGATTTTTATAAAACTTATGTTATAAACTTAACTGTTTAAACAGAATCTCACCATTATTAAGCACAACAATTATTTTCATCGATTAAATTGTTTTAAACCAATTGTATAAATCCTAGTTACATCAAATAAAACTTATATAAATATAAACTACTTTATATTTTGTGACGTTTTCTAAAATAAGTAGATAAAACGAATTCGTCTGTTTATATTACATTCAATTAAATATATATACCACACTACCCTATATTTTAAATACATAACTAAACGATACAATTCATTAGTGCAAATCCTTACGCTTGCAATACACTGAAACACTATAGTTACTTTAAACCTTATACACCGCATTAATACACGTCATACATTTACTCGATAGGTCAAGCTCCGTGACCCACAAACACTTAACATTTACTTGGTTGTGCAATCTACACTCTCCAA
Source organism: Smallanthus sonchifolius (assembly GCA_023525975.1). Classification (NCBI taxonomy): domain Eukaryota; kingdom Viridiplantae; phylum Streptophyta; class Magnoliopsida; order Asterales; family Asteraceae; genus Smallanthus; species Smallanthus sonchifolius. Next base: position 23,758,539 of record CM042018.1, on the reverse strand, counting down.
CACAAGTGAGTCTACATAACCCCACTTTTACTCTTTTTCACCTTTGGGGTGGACATGATTTACATTAAACAAATTGCAACTCTTTCATAGTACAATCCTTACTTGATTACATGAATTATTTGTGCAATATGCTTGAATGCTATGAGTTATTACTATACATACATGACGCAACTCGTGCAATCATTAACTCTGTACAAGCCAACGGTAAACAAGGATAGTACTATTGAGTCTGACAAACCCACCCGGGTAGGGTGTTTGTTACCGACTTTACATTAGGGTAACCTGCGTGTTATGCCTCAGTCACAAGGTTTGATTGTGCACCTAGTATAACTATAGATTCTCCATATTTGTCTTATATACCATGTGAATCAAGGAATTGTATAAACAGTTTTGAACTCTTATTTGTGTGTCAAAACTTATGTATGCTCACCAACTTTTTAGTTGACCCTTGTTTTTAAATCATGTTTCAGGTGCTAACAATTGAGATGATTACAAGTTGCCTCCACCTAGTTTGAGGACCTAGTTAAAAAGGCTCTAAAATAAACATTGTTATGTATTTTGTTATGTTTCGTGTACTTGTTGGATTGTTGTTTGATTTCAATGAAAACTGCATGTTTAATTATTTCAACCTTAGCAAACCATGAGCTATGAACAGTCTGCACGCTTCACGCCCCGACGTTTCCACCACCGGTTGGGGTGTGACACAAGTACCCTCATCTTTTTGCTGATTCAGTCACCTCAACTAGCTAAATTTCGGGACGAAATTCCCTCAACATGGGGATACTGTAACATTTCTGATTTCACTGTCTTTATTTGCAATTCAATATAAACCATTTCAATTCCAAAATCTTTCAACTAGCTAAATTTCGGGACGAAATTCCCTCAACATGGGGATACTGTAACATTTCTGATTTCACTGTCTTTATTTGCAATTCAATATAAACCATTTCAATTCCAAAATCTTGTACACTGATCTACTCTATTCGTATCAACAATAAAATACAAATCCGTAAATTTTTACACGAGCATACTTTATTAAAAGTTATATATATGTGCATATGTATATTAAATATCAAACAAATACGTACACACATAGATTCAATTAACAAGAAATCACGCGTTTGCTTGAACTCTAAACCATTTGAACCCTAAGTCGGAACCCCACACTCTCAATTTTGACTTGAACCTTAATTTTGACTTTCTTGGACTCCTTTGACTCTCAAAAAGTCAAACAGTCCCAACCCGTGAAAATCCAAGAGGCCATCGACGGATTCTGTCGAATTAGACTCCTCATGGTTACACAAACAATAAATCGGTCCAATCCAGACCCAAACAACAACCAAATTCATTCAAACACGCGGTCAGATTCAAATTTTGAAAGAATTTGACTTCTAATAGTCAAACCGTATCATTTCTAGTTTAATTCGTGAAATTAACGCGTATTTAATCCCTGAAATCATTCCCCAGTCAACCTCGAGTGAACGTGGACTACTATCAGACTCAATCCGTGTAACATCCCAAAAATAAAACGACAGTTATAATAACGGAATAAACGAACGAGGCATGGCGGGTCGGGTCGGATGGGTAAGCTGGCTATAAATAGCCTATGCCACCCCTTTTCTCTTATTTACAACTTCTAGAGAGAGAAACTGTAGAGAGAGAAAGTTGGCGGATCGACCCGAGACTTCAGCAAAGTGTTACTCCATAACTCGTGAGAAGAACCTCCGGATCAGAAACTCGATTCAAGTAACGATCCGACCTAAATCTGAGTTTTAGTTCGTTTTTGGGTTTTTCGGGTTTTGGAAAACGAACGTTTTGAATGAATGAAACTGAAAGATAATCATGGATTTGAGTTCCTTAATGGAAAACGAACGTTTTGAATGCAACAGGTTCGGGATCTTGACATGATCAGACCCGAATGCAAAAGTTAGGGTTTTTCGCGAAGAACAGGTCGTGCGCACTTGCTAAGTGCGCACGGAGCACGTCCTGCGCACTTGATAAGTGTGCAGGAGGAGGGACCTGCGCACTTGCTAAGTGCGTAGGAGGAGGGACCCGCGCACTTGCTAAGTGCGCAGGAGGAGGGACCCGCGCACTTGCTAAGTGCACAGGAGGCAGGGTCTGCGCACTTGCTAAGTGCGCAGGCAGCAGGGTCTGCGCACTTGCTAAGTGCGCAGACATCAGAACTGATTAAGTGAAGTCCGTATGTTAGAATGGTTAAACCGTTAGAGTCGGGATTGGTCTGATGTGTATTTAACTAATCAATTCAGATCGGAAGTGACGTTGTTGGACCTTCGTTTAGGACAACCCATATTAGCGTATCAGGTGAGTTCTAGAGCCCTCTTTTAAATGTTTTGTTAATGTTTTTGGGCTGGTGTGCATACTTACGAAATGATGTTTTACGAAATGATGTTTAACGAAATGATGTTTAACGAAATGATGTTTAACGAAATGATGTTTTAACGAAACGATGTTTACGAAAGGAAAGGTTTTGAAGTGTTTTTGCCAAAAAGGGTTATGAATGTTTTATGAACGGTCTAAATGAGGAAATGTTTAATGAGAAGAGAAAGAGGTAAAGGTTTTAAAGAAGTCATTACAAATCTAATCTGTCGAATGAATGGAATTGACGAATGAAGTCTGGGAAATGAGATTCCCAGCCTTGTGGTAGATTATGGACAGCGAGCCATAGTTGCCACAAGAACAACAGGGGCATTGTCTCTGTGGCATGTCAATGGTTATGATGTTGTACAACTGGTAAAGGGAGTAACGACGGTTACTCAGGGGTTAACGTGACCCTATGTAAGGTTAAATTATGATCCGACGGTGTCATTGGACGTGAGCCATGGCCGTCGATGGAAGTTGTCGGTTTATGGACATGAGAGCCATAAGGGCAACTGAATGGGTATTGTCGGTCCTCGCGCAGTTAGCCTTGGGGGCAATACCAAAAAGGGAATTGACGGAATGTATGGTATTGTCGGTCTTCGTGCAGTTAAGCCTTAGGGGCAATACCATACTGAATGACGGAACGAAGGGTAACACAGATTTAGATAGTAATGTATGACTTAAATGAATGTTAAAAGTTTTAATGAACGATCCGTTTAACGGTGTTTATGATTATGATGTTGATGATGATATGGGTACGAAACCTTTTTAAAGATGTTAGATTATTACATGCTTTGTGAAAGGTTTTACTAAATGAATGATACGTTTTTGGCAAATGTTGATGTTGAAGTTTTTATGAAATGCTAGAACTCACCAGTGTAGCTGACTTTTTAGTATGCACATTCAGGTTAAGGCAGGTATGGACGATGGACGGTGATGCTTGGCAAGCGAGAAGAGTTACCCGGTCGATCATGAAGACTGGCATCCCGTTATGAGTTGTTTATGTTAAGTTTATGTATTTGACAATGTACGCTTCCGCATGTATGAACAAGTTTTTAGTTATGTTGAATGAATGATTCCGCTGCGTTATTTGATATTCATGTTTAAGAACTGTTTGTGAATGAGTAAATCCAACAAGTGGGGCCTCCCGGATTTGGGGC